>JAYDZK010000113.1:65053016-65107557 GCA_034509185.1 Euphonia xanthogaster | reverse complement strand
GGCGGAGCAGCCCTCGCCCCTGTCGACCCCAGTCCGCCGCTCTCTACCTGTTGCAGTCGGGCCTCAGGAGTGGCCGGGGGCGGCTTGAGCACCGAGGGCCGCAAAACACCCAACCCCAGCGTCAGGCTCGCCCCCAACTCCCTCCGGGCCCGTCACCTTTCTCGCTCCTGCCCTGCCTCCCGTCCCGAAGTAACAATAAACCCCCCCAGGGCAGAGGGTCACCTTACCTGCCAGTCCCCCATCTTGGCAAGGATAGACATCCTGGCTGCGGGCTCCGAGTCCCCAGGTCCCTGTTGGTCATGGACCGCGAGGGCAAGCCACTCGCCTGGGACGCCTGTGGGTAAATCCTCCCCTTACCTGAGCCGGGACTCTCTCACCTGGCCATAAAGAGCTGGGTGCTCCCTGCCCGCGCCTGCGCGCTGCCTCCGCGCTGCCTGCGCGCTGCCCCCCGCCACCGCGCTCCCACCGAGCCCGCCCGGCCTCGCCGCTCGCGGGGCACCGGCCGCGCTGCCCCCCGGGGGGCTCCCGAGCGTGCCCCGGGAGTCCTGCAGCCGCTGGACCCCTGCCCGCTTCGCCACGGTGTCGTGTCCCGACGCTCCCTCAGCCGCGGGCAGAGCGCAGCTCTGTCCGCCCGGGTGCCCGCCCGAGGCCGTGGTGGGGGCGGGCGAGCCCCCCAGGCTTCATCTTCCCCCGGGGGGCCGGTGGAGGGTTATCTCGGGGGCAAGTTGTCAAGGACTACATGGACGTAGTAGTAGTAGTAGTACTAGTAGTAGTAGTAGTAGTAGTAATAATAATAATAATAATAACAATAACAATAATAACAACATCAGTAGCCCAGAAAGGCAAAGCACCGGGATGGTTCAACTAGCCCAGGTGGGGGACGAAAGCACTGCAAATTGCCTGGGGAGTTCAGGGAGAAAGAAAGACATCCCCCCCAGCGCAGACAGTCTTTCCAGCCCCTGGTGCGGGGGCCAGGAGGGGGCGGGCGGCAGCAGCCGGCGCACCAGGCTGGCCGGGGTCTGTCCCGCCGGGCTGCGCGGGAGTGGCGTGTGCTGAGGGACGCTGCGTTCCCCCGGGGGAAGCTGGCCTGCGACAGCCTGTGGCCCTTGCGCCTCTCCGTGTCCGTACCCCTTGTCCCCGCCCACGTTTTGGTTTTTTTTTTTTTCCTTTTCCCTCGGGGATTCAAGTGCCGAAGTGCCCTGGAAACTGGCCAGTGTGTCGCGCAGCCCTGATTTCACACCGCGAAAAAGTGAGGAAGCACGGACTCTGCCTCATTACTGGGGGCGTGGGGAGAAGCAGTACTCCAGCTACAGGATTTTGGGAGGGATGCAAACAACTTCCACTTCGCAGTTGCACAGCATGCCCTTTCACATTTCAGAGACAGGTGAATGGGGCATCGTGTCCCAGGTATGGGACAATTTGAGGCTTCCTGGAGGTCGGGGTGCATTCTCACCCACCAGTGAGGCTGTGTTGGGTTGGGTCCTGGGCTGACCCCAGTCTCCAGTATCAGGAAGGGAACACACCCCCTCACCCCATTATAAGGGCTTGGATATAAGGACCCTACAGAAGGGAGCTCCTGCCCAGTCTCCAGGCAGGTGGGAAGAGGGAAACAAGAGCTGGCACCCGCAGCCATTGGATCCCGGGGGAACGCCGGAGCAGGGGGCAGTCGAATCGTCGGCTCCTGCGGGGCTTCGCTTCTCATCCATGGCCCCAGCGAGCCGGGGTCGGCGGAGACCGGGCACCCTCGGCGGGGACCGGCGGCTCCTGCGCGTCGGCCGGGCGGGGCGCGGTCAATGGGCCGTGCGAGGCGCGCTTCGCCCCGCCGCTCCCAGCGCCGGCCCGCGGTGTACAGTTAGCGTCAAATTACAGCAATTAACCGGGCACCGGAATTTAATTACACAGTCCTGCCCCTTTCCCACCCCCCTAGGTCCTGGGGAGACTCCTGCTCGGGGACGACGCGGAGCAAAGACGGCCCCGTGCAAAATGGGAAATGGATGGGAAAGATGCGCAGAGATTTCGAGGCTCCGGAATCCTGCCGTCTCTCCTTTCCCCGCTTGCTGCTCGCCCTGCCCCCTCGAGTCCTCTCCAGGAGGCGGCACTTTTGGCCCCGTAACGATTACTTAAAATGCCAGCTTTTATTACTGTTTTGCCGAGAGGGGTGGAGAATTAATTTGATTTAAAGTTGGCCTTCTGCGAAACGTTCCCAGTAAATTTGGGCGCCACCCTTCTCCCGGTAGGAACTTTCCCTTCTGCCTAACTCCAGCGCTCCCCGCACGGGGTTAAATCTCCGGGCTCAGGACCCACAGCCCGGCTCTGCCCCGCGGCACTTGGCAGCGAGGCGGCCCGAGCACAGCCGGCCGGCGGGGCGTGAGCCAGGCTTTCGGGACTATGGGCAGTCCTGACTCGCACCGGGCTCATCCGTGCTCCTTTTTTTAGCCTAGGGGAAGAGGGCATGGGCTGAGCGCGCAGCAGAGCCCGGTGTTCTGGGGCGCTCCTTTTCCCCTCCCTGGGGCATTTGGTGACCGCACTTCGGGGGTGAATTCGACTTCTCTGGCCCGGGAGTTTAGAGGATGCCTTTCCCTCGCAGCCTTGAGGGCACACCCGGCCCGTGTAGGGGACAGGAATCGCCGCACCCTGAGCTACTGTCATCCCTGAAGTGCCAGCTCTGTCTCGCCCTGCCTCCTCCCTGTGCAAAGGGAAGCTGAAGCTGACGCACCTCCTCTCCTCAGACAAAACTGTCTTCTAGCGCAAAGACATGTCCTCGCTCCTCTGTGTCACACCGTCTGGTTCACAGCTCGGTAGTGATTTTGGCAGGTGGCTCCGAGGGAGTCATCGCTGAGCTCTTCTGTGCGCCCTGAATTATTTCCGATGGACGTGCCGGGTCCCTCCCCGCGTGTCACAGCGCGGGCAGCACACGGGGCAAAGCCCTACTCGCTTCCCTTTCCCTCCACCGGCAGCTTTCTTATGGCTATAAACCCTGCCACGGATCACTTCCCAACGAGAAAGTAGGGAAGAGATGGTCCTGGGGGTCATTCACCTTCCCGGCGTCGAGGTTCCCCAGCCGGTCTGAGTTACCGAGCTCACCCCTGAGTGTCCCCACCAGCCCGGCTCCCAGATGCCGGACGGATCTTCTATATTCCCTCCTGCTTGTTCTGCCGGCCCGTAAAACGAGCAGCAAGAACATTTAGATAAATCTGGTTTCTGATTCTCTGCGGGGAGTTTAGGCTTGGTTATTCTTCTCACTGATGCTTTCCACTGTTGCTTCCCAGTTGTCCCTGCCCCAGAGCAGCCCGGCTGGGGAGAAGCTCAACGCGGCTGATTTCCCCCGGCTCACTGACGAATAAATAGCTTTTTTTTTTTTTCTCTAAAGTAATTTTTGGCAGTGGCCGGCTTGCGCCCGTGGGGCCACTTGTAGCTCAGGCAGCCCCAGGGCCGGCAGAGGCGGCGCTCCGCTCCGTCCGGGACAGACGCCCCGCGGAGGACGCGCGGCTGCGGGGTGGGCTCGCTCCCCGGCGGGGTAGGGAGGAAGCACCCCCCGCCCCGTCCTCTGCCCAGGCTGGACTCCCGGAGTCGGTATTTTCGGAAGGAGAAAGGAGGGATTCAGGTTCGTGTAGGTTCACCTCGGCTTTTACGAGCTGGGGGGAAGCGCGATGGCCGCTGTCCGCGGGATGAGGGCTGCCTTCACCGTGCGCACAGAGTGTCTTCCCGGGCTCTCCTTACAGCAAGAGGGGGGCATGAAGAAAGAGGCAAAAACCGGCAGGACACAGAAACACCCCAAACACCGCAAACCCTACAAAACAGAGACAAAAAGGAGAGGAAAAAAAAAATACAGATACTCCCCGCCCTTTTTCACTCGCACTTTGTGGTCCAACACGATTCAACCACTTTTGGGAGGCCGGTGCCGGAGAAGGGGAGGTGCTGTGTCTCGGATGAGGCACAGCAGAGAGGAGAGGTTTTTCCTGTGTTGATCTGGGGCTTTTGTGTCTTGTTTTTATGCCCTGCTGTGGGGGACACGGGTCCCCGAGCAGAGCAGTCTTAACCCTGCGGCCAGTGGATCCAGAAGAGCCCTTCCGATGAGCGGCTTGGGATGTTGCAAGGGAGAGAAAAGAAAGGATAAGAGAAGAAATCCGTACGTGACCGCCTTGTCCACTGTGCTGTCTCCCAGCTATTCAGTCTAGCAGAATTTGGGTTTTTTCCAAGCCCGCTTCCCACAGGAGAGAAATTCACCGAATGCAACAGGTCACTTCAGCTCCTCCCGGGACCTCACGAAACCAAGTGCCCATTCCCTGTCCTTCCTCCTCCGGCTCCCCGCGCCGCGACTTTGCTCTGGGATAGGCTTTGAAGGGGATGCGGGACGTCCCGCTTGGACAAGACGCGGAGCCGTCGCCCCTGCGCAGCGTCTGCAGAGGAGCAAGAGGAGAAGGACGAGGATGCTGTGTCCCTGAGTTACGGCACCGTGGTACCTTTCCGCGCGTCTCTGCCATTCCCCCTCACACCCCACACCCCCTCCTGAGACCGCCTTTGTCCCCGGCCCGGTGTGTGAAACCCCAGAGCGTTGTCAGGAGGCTGATCAGTTTGGAAATCAGCAAATAAATACTTAAAAATGCATACAAATAGCAACTTTTTTCAATGCCAAATGACGGTGTGGGAGAGGTGTTCGAGTGCAATTTTTTGGAAGTGAGTTGAAAACTTTTTTTGGAGGGGGGAGAAAAAGAGAAGTTTTTTCCAAGGAGCACGTGGGTCTCACCTGCTCCTTTAATATTTATTTGCTAAACTAACTACACTAAACCAACTAAACAAGCAAAACAGGCAAGTGATCAGGAGTTAATACCGAGCAGACACTGCGGTGACATTGCAATCCAGATACCGACGACTGGCAGGTGTTTGCATGAGCAACCCCATGGTAAAAATTCCCATGCTCTGGACCTCGTAGGGAAAGGTAACCAGTGCATTCTGCTTCACCTGATACCTTTCTCAACCTAGGCCCTTAGGGGCTAGCTACTGTCGTTGCCATGTCCTGGAAACGAGCTCCTGAAAAGATTATCCCTATGAGTAAAGCATCAGTGGGGTAAAACTCCGGGCTTTGTCTTTTTTTGGATTCCCCAAGGAGTAGTTGTATGGTCTCAAGTACAAATGTGGTGAGGTTTGGTTTGTTTTTTGGTGGTTTTTTTTTCCTTTCAAAGCACAACAAATTCATGCTAGAGATACCGAGCACTTTTGTCTTTAGTAAAATAAATCTATCCACTATATGCAGGTCAAGATCTTATTATTTGTTCACTCTAACTTGGATGCTTTCTTCTGTTGTACATTTCATTTTCTAAACAGACAAAACCCACCCAGTTTTAAGAAAAAAATTTGCATTTGCAGCATGGATATAAAATTGGAGTATTTTCTGGGCAATTCTGGCTGCTCACGTGTCCTTCAAAAAGCTTCTGCATTTGAAACACAGGCAACTATTTTGCCAACAACCTCATAGCTGCAGTAGATTGCAGTTTTACTGATCATGCCACCCCTAAATAATTACAAATAAGTTCTATTTTACATTTTTTTTCAGTTTTTGATCAATAACATTGTCAGATGAAATCCAGAAAAGGATATGGTGCCTAAGGTCCTTCAACACGTCATGTTTGATGAAAGGGTTATTGCTAATTAAAAATGTTCCAGAAAGGGCTGTTTTTCTCTAGCCAAAGCTTCACTGCCTTTGCTACCCCCTTGCCCTAAAATCCACTGATGCAACTGCACATATCCTGAGTACAAAACGCAGTTACACTCCAGCATTAAGTCTCCACATGGGGAGTTTTGCTTGGATTAAGATTTCGAAACTGAGCCCATAATAAGATATGCTATAAAACCTCAAACAACCCTCCTCCCCCAGGGATATTTATCTTACACATTTAATTGCCCAGTAAAATAAATTCTGTATGCGTACACTTATATGGGAAGGATTTTGATCTGGTAATTTCAGCATATCTTCTGATCTGTAGCAGCTTAGAATGACATCCTTGAAAACTGTGGAGAAGCAGAAACTGTGCCCTGCTAAATAATGCCTATTCAGCTGCTAAATATTTACACATAGGCAGGAATGAGCTTTCCTTGTAATGCTATCTCTTAACTCTATATTAGCATTCAAGAAGAAAAACAAGTGCAAGTCATTTAAGCATAGGCCAAATCCCTGCTTCTGCTAAAGCAAATAACAGAGCTC
This sequence comes from Euphonia xanthogaster, assembly GCA_034509185.1. NCBI lineage: Eukaryota > Metazoa > Chordata > Aves > Passeriformes > Fringillidae > Euphonia > Euphonia xanthogaster. The sequence goes on along the minus strand of JAYDZK010000113.1, from coordinate 65,101,355 downwards.
CACTGACTTGCATGGTGCAGAATTGGGCTCCTTCGTGTTACCTCCATGTCATATTAGCACTGTCATTTTTGTAATGACTTCCCTCTTACAGCACTCACTGCTGTGTAACAAGCTTCAACAAACCCTTGAGAAGTGCAGTGTTATTAGTTTATTTGCTTTACAGATAAGTAAACTGATGCAAGGGCAAGATAAGGAATTTCCCCAAGGTCTTGCAGCTGGTTTGCTTGAGATCAAGGGAAGGAAAGGAAACCAAGGAGAGGGACGGAACTAACCACCAGAACATGTCCCATAGCCAGGAAAGCTATATGAAGAGGAGGAGCAGGCAACTGGAAACTCCATAAAACAGGCTATTTCCAGTCTGATAGCTGGAAATCAGCTACTCTACTACTCTTTGGTGGCTAAGCTTGGGCACTCACATTTGAAACTCTCAGCTTCTCCAATGACACTTTAGTGTCGCATCCGTCCTGGCATGACATGATATAATGGAAGTGGAATTTCATTTTCAGTGCATTGAATAAAATACCCTAATAAGACATGTTTAGAAAACAAAGCCTGGTATTTTCCACAGCAGAGCTTTAATAAAATCTGCTTTGATATTTCTATGCTAACATTGGAACTGCTGTCTGCAAGGCATATATTTTAAAGTGTCAAATAATTACAACAAGACATATTACTGGAAAATGACTCTTGGAGGTTCTGACATCCAAAGCAAAATTATTCTGCACAAAAAAATCTCTCAAATGATTTTTTTTTAAAAGAAACTTCCAGAGTTCTAGTGTTTAATCTAGCCCAGCTTGTATGCAGCTGCAATACATTTAGCCTTTAACATTAGCTCTAGCCATTGTCCTAGGACATGTCTTCACCCCACAACACTTCACAGTATTAAAAGAATTGCTGTGTGGCTACAGCAACTTGTCACTAAGATATATCACTCAGTGGAGAGCAAAACAAAACAAAGCCGCTGAACAACATGGTTTTTTTTTCCCCCGTGGCAGCTTAAGCTATGTTATAGTTTGCTTGGCTCAGATGGGTTTATGTGGTGCTTCATACCAAAATGTCCTGCTAGCCTGAGAACTATGGAGCAAAACTTCTGGAGGTGAGTGAAAGAGCAGGCTGTGCACTGGATAATGTGGTGTAATCATTCCACATAGCCATTGGAGGAACACCAACCCGCTACATGGACAATCTCATTGCAGTCAGGGCTGATGAAAGAGCTCTTGCACCAGCCTCCTCCCTCTGTCAAAGGGAAACGAGGGCAGGTTGGACATTATGGCTGACAAGCACCCACATTACAGCGGTCCTGGGATTTTCACCTTGGTGTCCATTCCAGCAGCTGCAGGCACCACCACGCTAGGTTCAGCTCATAGGGACAAAATGACCAGACAGAGGTTTAGATCATCATCTTCACACCCAGGAACACAAACACTTGCACCCTGAACAAACAAACTTTTTATTCTCTGAAGCGTGGTATTACTACACTGGTACTGTGGCAGTTTTCCAAATTCACCTGGGAACTTTGTCCAGAACAAATTTGAGGCCATGCTTGCAAGGGCCGTGCAAGAAGGACAAAGAGATGCGCCAACCTCCCACGGGAACCAGATCCCTCCACACACCGGGGTGCATCCCATCTCTCTCCAGGACACCCCTGGGAGAGGCACAGAGTTACTAGCAGCCAGCAGCCCCGCAGCCTGTTTACACCGCGCAAGTGTGAGCGATTGCGAAGCCCCAGTGCGTTTGCAAGTGAAATCAGCCTTAGGCTGATGAGCTGCTCCCCGAACGCTGCTCTCTCCGGAGCGGGAGTGAAGCCCTCCGACTGCCCCGGCTGAGGAGCCTGCCAGAGAGAAGGGATAAAGGAAAAAGGCTAAAGCTTGGGTTTCTTTTCCTAAGACTTTGGCGCCCCTGTGTGTCTTCTTTTCGAGAAATACAGCTGAAGAACAGCCCCAAGGTTTTCTCCCTTTAACCCAGCGCCAGAAACACTGCACTCGAGTGGTCTGACTCTAATTTGAACTGTGCCATTTCCACTCCTTACCTCTCCTCCTTCAGCTACCGGAGGATTGCGGAATTGCCTTTTTTGGCAACTTTATCCAAAGTGACTAGTGTCCTTAGAACACCACTTCCTGGACTCAGGACATTTATCATTCGCTTTTCTACATGCCTTAATCTGCCACTATGTCTGAGGTCCAGATTGGAAAGAGCTTTAAAGACAACAGGATTAAAAAAAAAAAAAAAAAAGTATATGATGTTTCTGAAGCTATCAAAGTGTCAGATTTACAAACTAGATGGGCAATACATGCAAAATGCTTGTCTATATCTCTGCATCAGGGTTGCACAACAATCAATTTTTGTTCAAAGATGAAGGCAGAGGTAGAGGAAATTTGACACAGAAATTTAGGAAAATCCTAAGATGAACTGTAAATATTCTTTTCTGTGAGTTAGTTGGCATTATATACTCATTCAATATCTTCAAAATAACTGTGACACAGAGGAATGAAGTGAATGGCCTAAGGGTACAGGGATGTGGCAGGCAGCTGGACATAGAGGAAGGAAACCCAGCCAGCCTGAGTTCTGGCAAGATTTACTCTGTTGGAGGTCCTGGTACAAATGGGCTCTGCAGAAATGAGTCTCATAAGTCTTTGTCCCCTTTCCTGCCTTCCAGCTGTCGGTCTTTATTTCAAAACAAGTAAGAGATGGGCATGTCTGAGGGGTGTGGTGTTTATTTGGGGCTATTTAGAAAACATAAAAACACACACTCCTCAAAGTGTCACTGGAAAAAATATGGCATGCAAACACAGGCAGGCTATCACTTGCCCCAGAGTCAGCATCACCTGCTTCACACTCAACCTGGCTAACCTGGAAAAGGCCCTCCCTTCCTGACACCCGTGCCTGCCTTTAGACAGATGGCCCCAGCTGTAGGCAATGTAGATGTAGGCCTACCCTGCCTATATTTATGGGTGGGTGGTTACCCTGTCTTCATTTCCCACCTGGAGAGCTTATTACTCCTTTCACCAGCTCTTCTACTGTAGCCTTCCTTGTCAGAGGTAAATCTGCTCCCTAAGGCAACCACACCAGGGGAAATTATCCCAAAAGATTTCTCCCACCCGCTTCCCTCCCTCATTTCTTTTTTTTTTTTTTTTTTTTTTTGTTTCTACCCTTCCTTCATGCAGTATCAAGTTGCCCCACCAAAGTTTTTGGTAAGGCACTCTGCTGAATTCAGGTTGCCAGCCTAAAAATAACCCTGAAAATGAAGGCATTGCTTAATTCAGGGGAGCTGCCCTGTGTTAGGACTTCGGTCATCTACCTTGGTGCCTGCTCCTCTGCTGGATATTGGTATGCTTTAGCTGGTCTTGCATGCTGTGGGCTGCATTCCAAAACCTAAGAACAAGCTGCTATTTAATCTTCTTTTAGACCCGTTAAAGAACCCGAGCTTTGCTAACAGTCCAGTCCTTATGTGGAACCTTCCCAAGAGTAAAAGCCTTTCCCCATGTTCCTGGGAATCCTGCTCCTGGCAACACAGCCAGTGGGGTGGTATTCCTTTGCTTACCTCAATTTTTTGCTCTCCCCTCACAGAGAAAAAGTGGTGCTCCTTTATATTGCAAGGCTAGTGGTGTTGGTCACAAAAGCTGCTGGGTGAGTGTGAGGTCAAACTCACCCTGGGATCATAGGGAATTGATTTGCAGTGCAGGAAAAGAGTTTCTATGTTTTTCCCCTACAACAGGGCCCATTGACTAAATAGGGGAGATATCCCATTTGTGAGGGAGCACAGCACAAACACTGCTCCTAAGGGCTGTAAGCCCCAAATGCCTGCACTAATGGGCAGCACCCAGTGTGTTGGTGTGACCAGGTTTACAGGCTGTTGATTGTGCATAAGAATTTAGAGCACGAACAAAAAATTGTCCCATAAATGGGCTGGCTGCATTTTAAACTAAATTAGCCCCACAGTGAATGGCCTCCTCGACTGTATTACAGCATGACTGAGCCTGCACTGGGGATTGAAAGGGATTCATGTGGCTGGTAAAGAGTAACGTTATTAAGATTATTATTGGGGGCTGGACCAGCCCCAATAGGAATGCAATTATTCAGGACCTTTTAGCTACAATTATGTGTGACAGAAGAAACCTAACTATGATGGCAGAGAGTATTTGGGCCTTTATGGCTAAGTAACTCACAAGCAGACAGGGCTTAGGGCTCTGACAGGTTGTGGTGAAGCTTGCTGTACTGGTTGAAGATGTTTCCATCTCCAGCCACTCACTCCAATAAAAAAGCTGGCACAAGGGAATTGGTTCCTCAGCCTCAGCTGCTCTTGGTAGGATCTCGGCACCTCAGGCTGTGGTTTCACACCACGGAGAGTTCAATGACAATAGCAGCCTTAAGGGATTCACACCCTCTTCCTCAGACTCTTGACGACTTTTTGCCGACCTGCTGGACTGATTCAGTTTGTTCAGGAAAAGAAAAAGAAAAAAGAAAGAGGGAAGGATTACTGTTCCCTCCAAATTTATGCAGACCAAGGCCTGAAACTGCTTGCATACAGTCTGCTCCAATCTCTCCAGTCCGCTTAAGGCATAGGATGGAAACAGTCACCAAGTTGGAAAACACGGCCTTACCTTAAACTGCTGCCGATGACTTTTTACTGCCTCCCTTTCATTCCTGTGTCTGGAAAGTGATTTTCTTGCAGCCTCTCGGAGGACAGGAGCGCTAGTCCTGACAGGCAATCTCTCCTGGCTGGACTGTGCCCTGCAAGCAAGGAGACAGAAGGCATGTGTGATATTGGAATGGAAGCAGCATGGACTGCAGTGCTTGGAACAGCACGAAATTTTGCTGATGTTTTCATCTCCGAGTTCGTCCCGGCCGGTTTACACGGGGCAGGAAAAAACTCCCCCTTTGTAATGGATGACTACCTACAATTTATTGGAACAGAGCTGTTGCTAAACACATGGAGTAGCGATGTATTAACACATTGTAAAAGGCTGTTTGATCACCATGGGATTCCAGATGAGCTAACAACAGAAAATAAGCCATGATTCACAAATGACTCATTTCAGCATTTCTCTTTGATGCAGCAGTTCAAGCAAGCCCTGTCTATGCACATTCAAATGAGTTCACGGAATAGTCATTGAGCCCAGCCATGCCGTGCTTGCAAAGTCTTTTTTTTTTTTACAAAGTATAAGTAGAGTTTTTAAGTATAAAAATTGGGCAATTTCTAGCAAGCCGCGCCAATGCATGACTCCAGTCACTCCTGCCGACATCCCCTTCCGAAGCTTAAAATCTCGTCACCAGACAGTAGTTTTCCGTGATTCGAGCCCTCCAAGTGCGGGGTGCCTCAGAAATCACACCCCGTGGTGCAGGCATCTCCTTTCAGAGTGAAAATTACACACAGGGTGTGACGTCCCAGCGGGACGCTCTTCCCAAGGGCTCGCCACGGCAGTGCCCGCTCCTGCCTTGCCTTGTCCATACCCCGTCCGTCCGCCTGCGCTGCGAGCCCTCCTCCTCCTCCTCCTCCTCCTCCTCCTCCTCCTCTCCCCGCTGCGATCCTTTATCCAGCATTGCCATCCAGTGGCACCGGCGACAAACGACAGCGCAGCTTGCGAATGGGAGCGGGGGCCATCTGCACTTGAAGCGCTCTATCCGGCGGGGATGTGGCTTGGCAGGCTGGCCCGCACTCGGGCAGCAGCCTGATGGCTGGATGGAACAAGTCCGTCATTTCTTGCCAGCCGGCAGCGCCGCTGTTCGGAGCCAGCCGGCTGTAAGCGGGATGTCGCGGAAAAGGCGGCGAGCATCTAACCTAGGCAGGGAATGGAGTACTGACTGAAAGGTACCCGGCCCCTTTCAGAGAAAGCCTGCCAGTGGATCCTGCTTTTATTTGAAGTTTTCTGTTGGGATCTGGCTTGGTTTTTTTTTTCCACCCCCCTGGTGTAAATTCACAGTGCTTTAACAGTCAGAAGTCTGCTTTAGTGCTCCCCTATGGATTGCAAAACCGAGTAAATTATAAATGGTCACTCTAATGCACTCATCTAGCCATATTTCTTTTTCTTTTCTCTGAGATGTTGCTAGCCAGGTTGCTCCCCAAAACCTCAAGCATTACGTAACAGACGTGGAAGATTACTTGTAAAAATTATCTGCAAAAGTACAGGATCATTCTTTTCCTAAGAAGACTTGCAGTATTTATACTGACCTAGTCTTTGGAACACACCTATCACCCACCTACTCTTCAAGGCACAGCCAGGCGCCATTTCTTGCTGCCCAGAGAGAAATCCTCTGAATCAGAAGGATTGCAAAGGACCAAAGCCCAGCCCAAAGGAGACACTGACAGCCATTTTTCACTACTATTTGAACGGCAAAAAACTGAAAACCAACTGCTTGTGTTTAAATTATAACATTTATCATCAGTCCTGGCAAACTGGGGAGGTACAAGATGACTGGAGGTTAGTCAATGAAAAGCCCATCCCGAAGAAGGGTTGGAAGGAGGATCAGAGGAAATACAGGCCTGTCAGCCTGTCCTTGGTGCTGGGAAAGGTTATGGAACAGATCATCTTGGGTGCAATCACATGGCACAGACAGGACAATCAGGGAGGGAATCAGGCCTAGCTAGCATGGGTTTATAGAAGACAGGTCCAGCCCTACCAGCCTGATCTCCTTTTATAACCAGGTGATCTGCCTGGTGGATGAGGGAAAGGTTGCGGGTGTCATCTACCTGGACTTCTATGGCACAATTCTGGACAAGCTGGCAGCCCACAGCTTGCTTAGGGGCACTCTCTGCAGGGTTAAAATCTGTCTGGATGGTCACCCACTGTGGTGGTGGATGGTGCCACATCCTCTTGATGGCCTGTCACTAGCAGGGTGTCCCACAGCTCAGTACTGGGGACAGCTCTGTTTAATATCTTTATCCACGACCTGGATGAGGGGATTGAGTGTACCCTCAGTGAATTCATGGATGACACTTAGTTCAGCAGCAGTATTGATCTGCTGAAAGGCAGGAAGGCTTTGCAGAAGATCTGGACAGGCTGGACTGAAGGGTCAAGGCCAATGAAATGAAGTTCAGCACGACCTTCAGGTGCCAGGTCTTGCACGTTGGCCACAGCCCCATGCAGCTCTACAGGATGGGGAACAGAGGAGGCTGGAAAGCTGCCCACCAGAAAAGGGCCTGGGGTTGCAGATCAACAGTGCCTGAGCATGAGCCAGCGTGTGCCCAGGTGTCCAGGAAGGCCAAGAGCATCCTGTCCTGTATCAGGGACAGTGTGGCCTGCAGGACCAGGGCAGTGATTGTCCTGCAGGACTCGGCACTGGTGAGGCCACACCTGGAATCCGGTGTTCAGTCATGGGCCCTTCACCACAACGAAGACACTGAGGAGCTGGAGCTTGTCCAGACAAGGGCAGTGGAGATTAGAGAGTTGTATGAGGAGCAGCTGAGGGATCTGGGGATGCTTAGCCTGGGGAAAAGGAGTGCCTGGGGTGACTCTTTACAACTACCTGAAAGGGGGCTGCAGTCAGGTGGAGGTTGACCTCTTCTCCCAGTAAGCAAGTGACAGCTCAAGAGGAAATGAGCTTAACTTAGATAGGGCAGGTTCAGGCTAAACATCAGGAAGAATTTTTCCCCTGAAGAGATGGTAAAGCATTGGAATAGGCTGCCCAGGGAAGTGGTGGAATCACCATCCCTAAAGTGTTCAAGAACTGACTGGATGTGGCACTTAGGGCTATGGTTTAGTTGGCGGGTAATGTTTGGTCAAAGTTTGGACTCAATGATCTTGGAGATCTTTTCCAACCTATTCTTTGAATATTTAATTCCATGGTAAGTAGTTGCACAAGAGGAGTCGAAAGGACTGTTTACTTTTTACAAAAGCTGGGTAAAAGGGAGAGCACAGAGCAAGTTCAAATGCAACTGCTGGCCCAGCATCACAAGGCAGGTCCTGCTGCCACAGCAGAGCTTATCACACAGATCAGAAGGTGCTGGTTGGGGAACACCAGGGGCAGACTGCTTGGGGACACTGTGGTGGCCTGCAACAGATTTGCCACAGAGAGCTGATAAAACCCCCATGTGTCTATGGAACTGAAACCAGGGTGGACTATGTGATACTCAAGACCAGGCAGCCAGCAGGCAGAGGATCACACTCCTGATGTTCCCATGAGAGCAGTCAGGTCCCAGAAGAAACTAAGAACAAGCAGAGGCTTCAGCTAGCTCCCCAGCAGGCTATGTAGTTATCCATGTTGATGTGGCAAGAGTAGGACTGTCTGGAGGAAAAGAGAGTAAGAACCCACCTTTGCAAGAGAAGGGTAAGGCAGCGGGCATCAACAGACATGATGTGATTTAAGACTCAATCAAATAGGATGTAAAACACCACAAATTTCATTCTGTACACACAGCAGCATCACCAGAGCTTAGTCCCTGAGCAGGTTGGATATTAAATTGATCAAACTGGTAATGAAAGTGGGAATTGTTCCATCTCAGCTGACACAAGGCAGGTGACCTTATTAAAAAATATGCCAGTGTATTTAATGGGGTAGGGCAGTTTCTTGGGGAATTCATGATTAATGTGGCTATAACTCTGGAGATCCCATAGCTAATGCTCCTGGAAAAAGTCTTACTTCCGCTATGAGATGGCCCAGCTGAAATTCTTAATATGGTACTGTATGAATACGGGCACATAAATCCCCCACTGTTTTCTGTCAGAGACACCAGGTTACTCCAGAACTGCTGTATTGATTACAGGACACAATGGCTCATGCTGGAGCCAGCAATCTGGGTGTGTAAGAAACCTCAGAGCCTGCTGAGGAGTGCAATGTCTCTCTGTGGTCTGTTCAGGCTGATCACCAGGAACAACTCAGACTCCCACACTCTTTAGTCACAACAGAAGCCACCATCCAAGACACTGAGCTCATGTTATGTCCTGAGCAAGACCTGACCTGGAGAAATCTCAGAAGCTGCTGACAACCAACAGCCTGGAGCAGGGCAGTGTTTGCAGCTGAGCTCTGTGTGTGCCTGAAAAGGGTCTGAGAGTGAGAAAAGCAATCGTTTGTGTATCCCTGAGACGGAGCAGGAACTCAGGAGAGTCGTAACACCCCAGACCGGTATTGTGTCCCCAGCAGGTGCTGAGGTCTTTGGAAGAGCAAAGGAGATGTGCAAGCAAATGTGGCACTTTTCCTGACACCCTTCCCAGCTACAACCATTTGTAGACCAGGATCTTCTGAGAAGGACGTAACTGCTATGTATCCAAAAATGGTTCTCTGTCATGAACTTGCCTAGACATGTAACAGAGCCCACAGAGATGGAATAAGCAGGGGCTTAGGGATAAAGCTGCCTGTTTTCTTCTGAATGCTGTAGGTATAGGGAAAAGTGTACATTCTTTGCAAATAAAAAGTAATATAGCAAAACCTAAACCTAAATAAAGGCTTGAGCTTCAGGTCAAGGAGCATTCTCAGTGTGAGTGACAGCCAAGCAGCTGTAAGTAGTTCCCAAACAGAAATTGAGCTGAACTGCAAGAAAAGAAACAAACACTTGCAGAATTTTGACTGCAGAGTACAATTGTAATTCAAAGCAGGATCCAGACATGCTGCAAAAGAAAGGTTCCAGAAAGCACCATGAAATAACCTGTCTCAGGACAGAAAACAGATGTTAGGAGGCCAGCTGCCAGGTGTGTATAGTAACTGGGCAATCCAGTAAGAAAACCTTGGCCTGGGAGAAGCTGTTTAGCCAGAAAGGACCAGACAAGACAAGGCTGCTGCCGGAGCTGAGGAATGCGATGTTGTGCAAGGCAGGAGATTTCCAGCAGTTTTCTGGCCTCTTTGCCCCTTTATAACTGTCTTGGCGACTTTCCAGTGACCCAGTATGGGAAGACAAGGTTGTCCCAGCTTCACTAATGCTATCAGGGTCTGTCTTCAGCCCCATGAGGAATGGTGATTGCAGCCACTCCCCTTCTCGTAAGACAGCCGTAAAAGGTTTTTGTGTAAGCAGTTGAACAAGGGACCAAAACATAAACGTGAGCCTCCACCCTGAGCAAAAACAAACAGGAAGGTGCTTGGCAATTTGAAACACTCAGGAGTGAAGTCTGAGTCTTTTGCTGAGCAGCTTTGCGCTCATCAACAGCTCCAGAAGATAACCAGGAAAAAGATGTTGAGATGATGTGAAAACTTGATAGAGCCTAAAGCAGGGCTCCTTCTAAAAAGGGTGATACAGGCTTCCATATGTCTGTGGATAGCAAAGACGGGAGAAAATATCCAGTCTTTACGTTAGAACTGTGGTAACTTTTAGCGCAAGTTTGGGGCTCACACAGTGTGAGGTGGAGGGCTCAGCAGCCCAGGCTGCTTTGCCCAGACTCCTGGTTACACAGTGAGGAGACCCTGGCACACAGTAAAGCCTCCAAGGGGAAAACAAGGCAACAGAAGTTGAAAATCTTAGGCTAAATCTTAAGAAAAAACTTTGGGCTACAAATGGTGATGTTTCCACTGGTGGGAAGAAAACTGCAGCTGTGCAGCACTGGTCAACTTCCTTCCCCCACAGCCAGGGTTTGCACTTCTGCCAGTGGGATCTCATCACCCACAAAGAACATGGCAGGCTCCAACAGTCAAGGATGTCTAACATCATCTCCTGAGCAGACTTGCAATGCAGTGTGATGGGGCTGCTTTCAATCCTAAAGCGCTTTGGGAGATTCCAGAGCCCCAAAAGCCGGGTGGCACCCCACGGATGCTGATGGTGAGGAGAAAAATGCTTTTCCAAGGCAAGTCCTGGCTTGGTTCTGCCTAAACCTACTGAAAAACCTCTCTTAGGTAGGAAGACATTAAGAACAGCAGACATCTACTACAGCCATCTGAAAAAGAATCCTGATAATTCAGTGAGGAAAAAAAAAGGAACAGTAATCAAGCTAATTTGTGTTACTATGAGAAAAGATATGAGATGTGAAATACCTGTCAATAGGTAAACTGTTAGACTTAGCATTTATTAAATGATTTTTCTTTATGTTTAGGATGAACCACAAAATATCACAAATGTTTTCTCTTCATGAATGGCCCAGGACTATCCCCATTTTAACCAAACTGCAATGTTAACAGCAATTAGCAGAGATCATGAGCATATTCCTAAATGATGACAAACTCCTCTTGTTACCTTTGCCGAGTGTAACAGGGTCCCCAGCCCAGCTACAACTAAGTTACAGTAGTGTAATATAGACCATCAGAGGAAAGAAAGCTGGAAAAGACCTAGAAAATTACCAGGTCTGAACCAGTATGACCCGTAAAACTGCTGAAAAAGCTACTACTAACCTGCCAATGAAAACCATCATCAGGAAAATTCCAGCCTCTCCAGACAATCTAATCCACATTTAACTGTTTATCACTACAAAGCTTCCATTATGTCTGATCTTCACCTCTTCTGATGCTATCTAAGATGATTAGTTCTTGTCCTATGCACAGAGAACAGGGAGAATCAGCTACTCCCTTCCCGTTTGAACCAGAATTTGCTTCTGGTTTACCTTTTTTACATATTTGAAGACTTCCTGCCCCCCCCCCCTTTTTTTTTCCCTAATGCCATAATAAACATATATATATTTCAGTCATTCCTGACAGTAGGTGTTTTTTAGATCCCCATGAGTTCTCTGCTCATGTTGCACCTGGCAACAAGTTATATTGTCAGAATAAAGAGCATGATAATGCTACATGTTTAGTGGAGGCATTAAAAATAATAACAGTGATCTGATCCATACGCCTGCTCTCTCTGACACAGCCAGTCACCTGTACCAGCACCCAGGGCTGTGGTACAGGGCTGTCAGACTTGCTTGGCAGAGCAGGTGATTCCCAACCTGCAAATGGAGTTGCTTTTCTCCTCTGGCTGCTAACACACCTGCATCGGGGAGCAGACCCTTGGCCTTGCAGACAGCAGGCTGCACGGACACTGCCCTGCCCTGTCACCTGTCACCTCTCTGAAGGTCTAACACAATCTGCCTCACTTCACACACCCTTCACACACCGAGGGCTCACGCTCATAAAGCTAGCAAGTGCCCAAATGTTTGCAAAATCCATTGTAAGCTGCCTTTGGACACTCCTCCAGGGCAAATGGTAGCTGCACATGTACAATTGTACTTTACTGTACACTAATGTGGATTTTAATCTGCAGGGAGAAAACAGATCCCTATCCGTGCCTTGACTACACCAGTGTCAGCTGTAAAATCGAGTCATATTTACAGAAGAAAACCAGCTTCACCATCACAGCCTGCCTGTCCTCTATTAGGAGGTGTTTAATTATGTCTTGCTTTCCCTGTGCAGGAGGATAAATGAGCAGGGAAGAGGATGCCGTGCTGTTGCTCCTGAGCCGGTGATGAGAAGCAGTTTGCACAGAGGTGAGTACATGTCCCTGTTGGAAATTAATTGGAGGAGGGAGCTGTCGAGTGCTCTGCTTTGGAGCACTAGTAAGTCTGATTTGCAAAATGTGCTCTGCTAAGAGGCTAGGAGCTTACCTATTCCCAAAACCTTTGTACTGAAAGTCTGCTGCAAATGCAGACAAGCAGCAAAGCTCCTGCAGGGTGGGAGGCTCTGTGTCTGGAGCTCGACAAGGCAGCAAGACAAAGGCACGTGAGATGGATGCATTGTCTGGCCCCTGCTGTTTGTGCAGACAGATGTGCTCACTGACTGTGTGCAATTAGATTACTCGATGGCTTTGCTGGACCATGTGAGCTGAGCCTCAATGTGTCATTCCATCTCTCCTCCCGTTTGCTGCCTGTGCTGCTGCGTTGTGACTGTCCGGTGTCAGTGCGCCCGCCTGGGAACTCCTGCTTCAGGTAGGTTTGAATTTTCTTCTCTTTCAACAGTCAGATTATGGCTGCCTGGGAAGTGCAGGAATGGCAGGGACTGCTATGAGCAAGGAAAAAGGGAAGGCAGAGGAGTGATAGGCATACATTTCAACTGCTTTTGTGCTCAGAGTCTGCTTTTGCTTCCCCTGTGCTGACAGCTTCCAGCCTTCCAGCTCAGACAGGGCATGTGAGTAAGCCACGTGCTAGAGAAGACCCCTATCAGGCAGGACTGCTCCAAGGGGAGAGTTTTAGAGAGACCATGGACGCTGTAGGACATCCCAAACCAACACAAGACCAAAGCAGTTTAATCTCATTCAGTTCAGAAGGCGTGAGGGATGAAGAGATCCTTTACTTTGGCACAGAACAGCAATCTGTGGCTACGTGCACTTCCAAGCCAGAAAAACCACACTGGGGAAAAATTGTTTGCTCCCTACAGGCTCACTGTGAATTTAACAGTGGTGCCAGCTCAGACTGACAGCTTTGCATGAGAGGGCCAGGAAAAGGAACATCATCCTACAGATGGTTTTGTCTTCACAACAGAATAAAAAATGCCAAGTGACGCCAAATAAACATGAAATGCATCACATTCACTGCTACTGACTGAGGCCAAACAGGAGCTCAAAACCAATGTGCAAAACCTGTGCATTTTGCTTTTTAATTAGCTAACAAATTAGCTGAAACTAATTACCTATATTTGTAAAGGCCAGGAGCAGTTTACTGAGTACTAACCCTATTCCTAAGATAATATCCTCTTTGTCTGGAAAGGTCTATTCCCATTCATCCCCATGGAATACATTTCAATCCTCAGTCCTACTGGGGAGTATGCTTCCACTACAAGAGCCACACCAAAAACTCCTCTCAGGCTAAAATAAATTGCTTCAATGCAGGTCCAGGAAACAGAAAGGAGTGGCACTGCAAATCTCAGTCAGCAGCAGTTTTAGTTTTGCCAGCACAGAACCCTTTTACACAGCCTTTTTGTTAAATTGCATGGTAAATTCAATCATCTGTTATTTTTTTGTCCCATAACTCTATTCTTGTACCCAGAATATGCAGAGGTCCAATACAACGTACAACAGAAGAAGCCAGGACCCTCATGATGTTGCCTCACACCTTGCTGATGATAGGTGCCATAATACGATTCAGATGCACATCTAGATTTGGCTGCCCCCTGCATCTGAACATTGGATGAGTCTGTAAATCAACAACACCGATACCTGAAAAATACTTTTTCTTTTGAGGTGGCTCATGTGATTTATACATTATTTTTTGTATGTTTGACTGGCTTTGTTTGGTTGGTTTTTTTTGTTTGGTTTTTTGGTTTGTGTGTTGGCTTTTTTTTTTTTCTGGGGTGGGGAGGGTTAGTTTGGTTTGGTGATTATTGCCTATAATTCAAGCATGGGTCTATTCACACAGAGCAGCGCAAGGGAGAACTAAAAAAGAAATCCAAAAAAGTCCCTCAAAACCCCAAAGCTTTTGACAGCTTGATTTCGCACAGCTGTCATTTACATGTATGTTTTCAGGTATCTAAATATTAGCAGTGCCAGAGAATTAAGGCAGTGGGATTAAGAAGTAGTACCAAACATGCAGCCTTCTTTTCCCCCAGGCCATTTGTACCAAAGGTTCACAATGACTCTGGATTTCTGCAAAGGTGTTGCAGCAATTTCAGTGCAAGAAAAAAAAAAACGCCAAACCAACAACAAAACACACCGAGGAAAAATTAAATCTTGCATTGCACTCCTGTGAAGAGCAGACTCATCTCATTTTCTGCATGTAGCTTTACTTGTTTCATATGGACCGCGCTAGTAAAGCAGGCTTCAACAACTAAGAATCTCCTTTCATATATAGATATATAATGTATATCTTTTGAGAGCCTAGAGGCTTTCCTAGCTGTGTAGCAGATTACACTGTTTTAAAAGATGACAGCTGTTTTCAAAGATCTGACAGTTTCCAGGACATCCAAATGCCTTGAAAGATCTCAGCCTTTGTACTTCAGAAAAGATACCTGTGCTCTCTGCCCCCAGCTGAGACTCCTCTCAGTGAAACCCTGACTCCTGCAGGAATGCTGGCATCTTTCCCCCTACTTTTCTCCTTCCACACCCTCCTAACTCTGCTTGGATGGAGATATTGTGTTGAGACTAGGGCAGCAGGGGAGAAATGGTGTTGCAGGCAGCTGACCCAGTGAGGCGCTGGGAAGGCTATGAACTGCACAGTCTGTGGGATGCACAGAGGACAGCAAGAGGCTGCTGGCCTCATAGTCACCAGCTGTCATGGCAATTTGCCTTTCTGAGGTGTCAGACAGGGGAGTGATGTTTGTTCCTGGGTATAATTCAGTGTAACAATCAAATTAGGAAGGAGTCGGAAGCACTCTGGGCATGTCTGTGCTCCCTAGGACAGCATTCACCGGTGACTGAGCTGGGACATGTTTTCCCCTCACTGTGGTGTTTGCTGTGCTTTTCTTTGCTACACTTGGGTAGCGGTCTCAGCTCAGGATCTGTGCACCTTAAACAAGCTGTACTGTTGGCCTGCAGCAGCATTTCTCCCTCTGTAGCACAATGCACTGCCCACTCAGAACATTTACTGGCAAGATCTCAGAACAACTGGTTTTGCCTCAGCATTGCTTCACATTGGAGCAAAAGAATGTGGTGTTGAGAAAAGTTTGCATGCCCTGAACATGCTGTGTCATGGCAGGACACCCACATGAACACACTCTCAGCTGGAACAAAGAGACTTACCAAGGATTTCACTTTTGTCAGAGCTATGTCAAGCTCTCACTGCATAAGCATGTTATACCAGATGCATTCACAGTTCTTGGAAATACAAATGTCTCATCAGAAAGCCTAGGGTTAATTTAAATAGTTTAAATAGCAGGTTTTGCTAACCTAGTTCCTCGTGATGGATGTAAGCGTGGAACTCCTCACAAGTCATCCATGACTCTTAGTAGAAACTGTTTGTCAGATTTCAAATGTGCAAATGAAAATATTGCTGAAAAAAGCTGATGGCTGTGATATAATTCGACACAGGGGCAAAAATTCTCCTGCTTCTTATATGTGAGTGTTGGTGGCCTTACATGAGAAATGCATAGTGAAGACAAAAATATAGAGATAGAGGATGGATGAGTGGTTCTTCCTTTTCCTGTGCTCTTTGGCTGGGAAGTGCTATGTATTGAACTGGGTTTCTGATTGCTGCTTTCTAGAAATTGTGTTTATCTGGAATATCAAAGAGCAGAAAGGCTACAATTGCTTACATATATAATTGATCTAGTACTGTAACTGTCACTGAGACATATTGAAGTAGTATTTATTTCATGTTACAAGTCTTTCACAATTCAGGAGCACCCCAATGTGTCAGTGATGACTGACATTGTGATGACATTGGGGTGGTTAAAAAAAATCCTTCAAGTAAAACAAAAAGAATGACATGAGATAAACATGATGTTTTCCTGTCATAGGCTACATGCACAGAAATTTTAACAGCTATATGATACATGCAGGGAGAGTGGGGAGGAAGCAGTTAAGAACATACCCATACATTGCATTTGGGGACACTCTGAAATATGTGCCAGCTTGCTCATTGGCAAGACAGTAATTATGCAATATGTCTGTTTCATCTTCAGGGTGCTGTGGAGCAGCTTCCATCTGCAAATTGTTCTTCACTTACACTGCTCCTACATCAGCGATGACTGTGCAACTATTAATATTGAAAGTAAGGGCAGCAGCTGCACGCTCTGCATCAGACGGATCCACGAGTCCTCCAGCAGGAAGCAAGCACAGCCATCAAAACAAGCTGTTGGTGGTGTCTGATGTTGTATTTCAAGAGAGACTTTTTCTGAGGAGCAATGAATTGCTCCTCTGTGCAACGCACAGATATTGCCTTTTTGCTCTTCTGAGTCACAGTGTTTCACTTCCATTTGTTTTATATGCTGTTAATTTGCAAGCACAAAAGCCTCTTTGGAGGCTGAACTTCTCAGCAAGCTTGATTTTAGCAGAAGCCTGTAAAGCACTTGTTGAGGACAAGGTGTCCTTCTGAAGGAAAATACCATTCAGAGAACCCAGCTGCGCAGGATATGTCACACAGAAGCACCGCATCACCTGCACCCTCGCAGCCGAGGAGGCTGCCTACACCCTCGCCTACCTCATGACATTGCACAGAGTTTGACATCTTCAAGCTTTTCTTCAGGGAGCTGTTCATGCTCCAGAATGTCTACTGTGTTCATGTGGACATCATTCAAGGAGCCATTTCCCTTCCAGCAGGCAGCGCAGCTTTCTCAGCGCCTCCCTCGTTTCCTGGGCAAACCTCTGGGCTGACCTCCACTGCATGAGAGACCTGCTTGGTCTTGGCTGTGCCCTGGTGTTACCTACTTAACACCTGTGGTCAGGACCTCTCCTTGAAGCACAACAGGGAGATCATCCAGCTGCTGAAGGGCCTTGGGGGCAAGGACATCCCGCCCAGGGTGCTGCCACCTCCCCACGTCACCACCTGCACCAAATATGTGCACAGGGAGCAATTTTACTCTTCCTTTTCTTTCGTGCTGTGGACATTTGTGTGCAAATGTCCATCTGACCATCTGTTTTGGCTGTGTGTCCATGGCCATCACCTGGCTCTTTGTGGGGTTCCTGCTGCAGGACCAGCGTGTTCTCCTGCTGGCATGGCCTGAGGACACCAACAGCCCTGAGGGGCACTTCTGGGTGATGCCCTGCAGGATCCCAGGTGAGCATGATTTCTTCCACTTGTTTCTTCTGTAGATACACACATTTGTGCTTGTTTCACATGTGGACAAAGATGGAGAGGGACTTCTTACAAGGGTATGCAGCGATAGGATGCGAGGAATGGCCTTAAATTTAAAAAGGTGGGTTTGGATTACATGTAAGGAAGAAATTATTTGTTGTGGTGGTGATGTGGCAAAGGAACAGGCTGCCCAGAGAAGTGTGAATGGCTCATCCCTGGCAGTGTTCAAGGCCAGGCTGGATGGGGCTTTGAGGAACCTGGTCTAGTGGAAAGTGTCCCTGCCCATGGAAAGGGGTTTGGAACTACAAAATCTTTAAGACCTTTTTCCAACCCAAACCATTTTATGATTCATAGGTGTACATGCACATGCAGAAGCATTATCTAAAGTTGATTTTGATGAAATCAAAAATCTAGATGAAAAATTGAATTGTTACATAATGCTGATCTATCAAATAATCTTACTGACCCTTTTTGAGCATTGAAGGAAAGGTGACTGTGCTGTCCAGAATGTGCACTACTGTTCCATGTCTGAGCAGAAAGATGCCTGGGGATCTAAGTCCAAACAGAAATTCTTGGACATTTCAGCTGATTCACCTGTAAAATCTGAGATGATGAAAAGAGAAGTCATAAAGATTAAAATATGCAATCTATGCAAGCATTGTAGTGAAATTTTGTACGAGATGTTCATTTTGGTGTGGGAAATTCTATTTTTCAACAAATTGAAGTCAGTTCCCCCCAGAAAATCTGAATTGAGGCTGGGGTCGACTTCTAGTCTTCACGTGCTTTCCTATGGGACCACACACATCAGCTGTCCCAAAGCAATTGCAAAAAAACCCACATAACTCATAACTACTGCCTAAACTTTATCATACAAGGTCAAGAATTTATGCAGAGAAGCAGAATAAGAACCAGTATTTTCATCTTTACTGTGTGTATTTACTATTGCTTTCATTTTGTTTGCATGACTGGGAAAAAGTTGGAAGATGAGCAGGATTTCACCCTCATGCATGCTGCTTTTGAAGCACCTGGCAGGACTCCACTGCTCCCAACTGCCTAGAGCTTCCCAGCAGCCCAAAGCAGGGACATGAGGAATGGAAGCACAGGAAAATTTTTTCTCCTGTCCTTTTCTTTCTCTTCACCTCTTCCCTACTGTAACTTGTGGGAAATAAACATAGGGAGCAGTAACAGAGGCAGAACATGTTTACTTTAACTTTTAAATTATCACATAACTTGATGAGCATACTGGTAACTGAGCTCTTCTGATATGAGCTCTTCTGGTAACTGTATTTTGCGACTGGCCTGCACAAGAAGCACAACTGACTACTGATTGAGATATTTATAGAATAATTATAAGCATGTATTATTTGTAGCTAGATCACTTTTCCAGGAAGCTAGTTGCTATGATCTTATCAAAGTCTATTTCCTCAGAAGCCTGGGACCAGATATGTTCTCCACAGTCAGAAAGCTTTAGGTGGTTGACATTTGTTGTACTGCACTGTGTAGCTCACACAGCCTGAATATTTCATTGTTATTTCCATTATAACCACTGTATGTTTTCCAGTATGGGCGTAACATTTTGTTGTGATTGTTCTTTTTGCATCCTAAAGATGTAACATTTCCACAGCACATACGCTTATTTTCCTCTTCCTTTTTTTCCTTGCCATCACATTAGATTGCCTGTCCAAAGTGGCCATGTGGCTCTGAGAGATGTGCCCAGAGGCTGTGGTTGCACAGGATTTTGAACCCAAACTTACAAGGATAACACTCCGTCAGACACTCACCTGAATGTATCCAAGTGAGATCCAAGAGTGCTGGGCAACTCTGGGGTGAGAAGTCATCCCTCGGTGTGTGGGATATTAGCCTGGGACTTGGTTCCAGGCTCTAACAAAAAACTCCTGTCCAAGTTTGACCAAGCCACTTCCTCTAAATTTCCAGGTACATCACAGGGAGATAGTGATTTCAGGACCGTGGTCCAGCTGTTAGAACAAAAAGTTGTAGGCCTGCAGGCAAGCAGAGGAGTCATTTAAGGACCGGTTTGGATGGATAGCATACCATGAAAGAGCTAAACCAAACAGTTATTTGCAGTATCAGTATCAGCCATGATAATCTCTGTTCAGATAAAAGATAAAGCAAGACTTGCCCACAAATCTTAAAATAGCATGCTTGTTGCCTAGAGTCATGTAATGAAGACCAAGACTTTTTCTTACCCCCTTAAAGGCTAAAGACTTTCCATCCTATTCAGCTGGTTTTCAAGTAACAGCTTTAACTTATCTTTGGTATTTATCTCAGGCTGCTTATCTTGCACATGACTCCTACATGACAGAAAATTCTTGAAAGTCACCTTTCAGATAAGAAAGAGAAGCATGGGGGAATTAAGAGAAAGTATTTCTAAGGTATGTAGGTCTGAAATGGCCCTTAATGACTTTCCCCAGGACTCTGGAGAAGCCCGCACCACCACAGTGCATGTCAGTGGCCACATCCCAGGCTACCAGTGTTACCACTGGGACGCCTTTCCTCTCTCTGCTCATATAAAGCAGAAAGTGGGTTCTGGTGGCCATGGGAGAGGTGTGCATCCCCAGGCTGTGCTATTGAGCCCCCTTACTTTTTCCAGGCCAAATTCCTGCCCTCACTTTCACACAATACAGTCACAGCATATGAACGATTAGGGACACAAGCAGTCTCCCTGCAAACAGTCCCTCAGGGTGTGCAGGGGTCTGTCCCTTGCCATACATCTCTGCTGGTCACCAGCAATGTACACCTTGCTCAAGTGGGAAAATAAAGGTCAGGAGAAGTAATAGTGGCACTTCTCATTCAGAGATACCAGCATGCTTTTACAAGGGGGATCAGTGCTTTTATCTTCCATTCACAGAAGTGGGCAGAAAAGGGTGAAATGATATTCCCGGTGTCTTAAAGCAGACCACAGGCAAAGCCAGCCTCGATACACTGACGCCTAACTCCCAGTAATGCACTGGACTGAACTGCTTTCCAGAACTGGCCCACCTCTGGAATGACAGAATGTGGTTCTACTGTCACCTCTGCTCTCTTCGCTAAGGGTGAGCGTGCACAAGAAGCCTGAGCACCAGAAGCTCTTTGTTACCCTTTCTGGAGTCCCTCTTGACAGCTTCTCGGCAAGTTGGCCTCTGTCCTCTCTGCACCGTTGGAAAGACACCAGAACTGTTACTGCAGCCTGGGAAACATATCGGAGGAGCTGTCTCCTACTTGCTTTAATAGGATGTCTTCAACAGCTGCTGCTGCTGTGGGGACCAGTTTTCCAATGTTCTCCCTTCCTGTTGCTTTCCTTCCCTGATGACAAGTGTAAGAGACAGCAGAGTCTGGCACTCATCCATGATCTTTGCTCCTGATTACCACAAAAAAAACTGCATGAGAACATTCACCCAGGCATTGATTTTCCCATCTCACCCTGTGACCAGCATCAATAACCTCATCCCAATACTGTATTTCCTCGGATGCACTTACTGCAGGAGGAGTGGGAACACACTAAGCTACTGAGGCATCACTCGGCTGACGCAGAGGTTCAGTGAGCATTGCCAATGGAAATATAAGAGCTGCTAAATGCTTAGCAATCCCCTCAGGCTGAGAGCTGCAAGAGAAAGTTTGTCTGTAACTACTGGCTGGCACAGCAATCACCCATTCACTCCCTTCCCTCTGCCAGTGCCCAGCTCTGTCCTGGCTACTGAACGAGGTTGCAGGCCCATCCTGACATGCTGGAGCAGCCCTTCCCAGCTTCCAGGCAAGAAAAGACACTAATGTGTGCTTCCTCTCTCTTCCCAAAATGTGGGGTGTCTGTCCCAGGGAAAGGGGGTGGGAAAGGAGCACCGTGTCACGGCTGCTCTTGTGCCTGCTCAAAAGGGACATGGGGTACACAGCAGTGTTATAGATAGATAATGAGGTGATTGGCTCTCGTAATTAAGGGATAACTATTGTGTGAATATTAAGGAAACCTTTCGTGACGCATGGTTATGCTATTGTAGTTTAGATGTCCTCTGTTCTCCCCAGAGTTCCCTTCCCACGCCCCCATTGTGACCATCAGACAGCCTGGGTTGGCTAGGACAGGTAAAAAGAAGGGGGGCACATGTGTCCCTTGCATGGGGCGTCTGGGAATGGAAAAGCTTGGTGCTTAGGGGGTGCAGCATGGCAACACCTGATCTCCAATCAAGTTACAAGAAAGCAGTTTGCACCGATAAATGGCACAGAAGAGCCTGACAGACTTTGGGAGGGGCCAGGGCTATAAGAGACTGAGCATCCATCTTGAAGATGAACCAGCCACGTGGAATCCACGAGGGCAGTTTCCAGCGCTGCAGCTTTTTCCTTATGCAGTCCTTTTGTTGTATTTTTGTGAAAATTTAAAAAGGTTTATTAAACCTTAAAAGTGAGCAGTTGTTTCTCACAGCATGCTGTCACTGCCTGTTGCAAACCTGACAAACTTTTGCATCAGTGTGAATATGAGGTAATTGATTACTAGAGCAGGTAGCCCACAGTGTCCTGTGCAAGTCCACAAGCCCACTCATGATCTGAAGGGGTAGGTCACATTAACACAGGGCTGCTTTCCATCAGATAGAGACATCTCAGAGCATGAGCAGCCTAAACCTGCAATCTTTCAGTGTATTTTTTGTTGCTGCTAATCTGACACCAAAATTGGGCATCAGTGGAAGATGATGTTGCATTCTAGCTTGTGCTTACTTTTCCTAGGATTCACACAGCTGTGTGCCAGCAACAATTCCAAGTGGCTTTGACACCGTTGCTTATTGTGTCTGTCTAAACTCAAAGAATCGGACTCAAGTCAGCTCTCTCCAGGCAGGAAGAAGGTTGCTAATACAGCCACGAATTTTGTCTATTGTTGCAAAGGAATGAAAATGGTGCATAATTCTGTTTGTGGGTGTTAAACCCACTCCTAGACTTTGAAAGTATATCTGCATCATCCTGATGTCAATTCCTCAGCTGGGAGCTGAATGGTATACAGAAAAATAAGAAAAATAAGGAAAATGGCTACAGGTAGGTCTGCAGTAGCGGCAGTAGGATCACAGGGGAGATGGGAGTTGTCCTTCACTGCAGTTTTTCTGATGCAGTAGCCTTACTTCCCAAATAGAGCTGTTAGCTGTCAAAAAACACCTCATTCACACCCCTTGGGTGTGAGTGGGAGATGAAAGAGAAATACC
Organism: Euphonia xanthogaster; assembly: GCA_034509185.1. Lineage (NCBI taxonomy): Eukaryota > Metazoa > Chordata > Aves > Passeriformes > Fringillidae > Euphonia > Euphonia xanthogaster. Next base: position 65,078,683 of record JAYDZK010000113.1, on the reverse strand, counting down.
AGAAGATTCTGAGTAGCACTACCAGTATATTAATCTACCATGTTAGCCATTTCCTTATTTTTAAGTTTTTATGTAGCCTGTTGCTTGAACAGACAGACCTGTGGTTTTTTTCAGATGCTTTAGCTTGCACTGAACTTTTCACCACAGCAACTTTAATAATTCAAAGTCATTTTGGTACCTCTCCATTCCACTGTCATTTGTAGACGGGCTCTTGGAAAACAACCTTCCCTGCATTGTACACGTCACACTAATATACACTAATGTGGCTCTGTTCTGCCTGGTATAATTGTTCATTTTCCTTAGCTTAGTCCCCACCCTTCAAAAGTCAGACAGACAGAGACACACAGGTTTTTAAAATATGATTCCAGACAGTGATGCTGGTTGAATGGGCCACGCTCTAGAAAAAAGGTATTTTGTATCTATGTCTTCATCATTACTCATATAACTAATCCTCATTCTTTTGTTCCTATTCTCCATTATTTTAATGGGACTTCCTGATTGAGCAAGAACTTCTCATAGGAATAAAGTATTAAAAAAAATAGGGATTTTCCTGTGACTGTTTTTGAGTCTCATGCCCACAAAGTTGTTGTAATCTCACCATCAAAACCTTCCTCTTTTGAAAAACCTGCTCAAGGGAAAGTGTTGCAACACCAATGCAGCAATCACAAAAACACCTTAATTGCAGAAATTCTGAAAAATTGCTCTAATCCTCTAGCCCCCATGCAGATATTGTGGTTCACCTGAGAAGATATAACTTAAAGCAGGCTTTGGTCTATATGCAATTCACAGTCACTGGAATTTAAGTACTGCAAAGGAATAATCCTTTTTTTCACAACCAACTGTTTGCTTCTCACTGAAACAGCACTTAGTGATGATGGGATAAGGATGGGTATGTCTTCAGTAAGACTTGCTGGAACAGCACAGCAAGTAAATGGGCTTGTGCTCCCTCACCTGGTTCTCCTTTACCTTTTCAACTATCAGACATTGGTGTAAGAAGCTTCAAAGAACACAGCTCCTTGAAGAGCAGAATTAGATGAGAGTAATTTAAGGAAGATTTGTTTTTCTCTCTAAACAGCAACATCAGGTAATGTCTGTGATAACTCATGCATGTAACTAACAAAACTTCAGTCCAGCAGTAACAGAGACTTTTCTTGATATTCCCAGATGCTGAGTTGCCAACAGCCCTGGGTTTTTTAGGGGGAAGATTCAACCAGACCACCTGAGCCTATCCCCTCCTTTCACCTATGAGCAAATTCATCTGACCACACCTAAAGCTGTGTCGCACACAGCTGGGATGTGTGTTGAAATACAAACCCTGATGCCAGCACACAGCCAGGGTGGAAATTGGCAGAACCATGCCTAAATGGGCGCTGGGGTGGGCACTGGCAGCTCCTGCAGAGAAGGTCTCCTGTTGCTTGTCCTTGGCACCCAGCACGTCCCCACAAGTCCAGCTCACTCCCACTGGGAGAAATGTTTCCTGAACTGCCCTCTAGAATTCAGCTTCTCAAAACCAGGACTGTAACACTCCCATATACACTAGAATTAGTTTATGGGTCAAAAACAGCACAGAAAAGCTTCCTCCAAAACATATCAGAGGAAGCTACTAGAACTGAGACTTTTCCTTATTATCCATCAGATGTTTAAACACAGGAAGTGCAGCTTAGCACTCTTATGACTGTCGGCCGCCTAACAGATCAGGAAGATGACATGTATTGCCTTAAATCAGAACACTTTGTTTTAAATATGCTTCTTGCTTTTTTCCGAGTTTCAATTCTTTCTTTCCAGCTTCTGAGGTCTGCTTTGAAGCTCAACAATCTTGAATTTATTTTAGTTAAACTTTCACCCCACCACACACACACTTTTGCTTTTGCATACCCCACTGAAATGAAAATTTCTGGTGGCAAAATATAAAACTGAGCCTTTGTACATATTTAAGGAGGGGTGTTGGTTTTCTTTTTCCTCCATTGTTGCAAACTCATCTTGAAAGAAAACCTTTTCTTCTGAGGACTGCCCCCCCATCTTTACCAGCTACCTCCCTTCCCTGGTCAGGTGAGATAACTTGTCTTGCCGGGCAAACAAGAAAACAAACAAACCAGAATTCCAGAGCAAATCATTCTTGCATGCCATCTTATGCACCTGGTCAGACAAATTCCTGTTGCTGTACAGGGTTAAGAGGTGGCCCTTTCCATCCTACCCACAACTGCTCATCAGCTTCTTTCCATCTTCCTAAACACTGGATTGAGGCTGGATTGTGGACGGTGGGAAGACTGCTCTTCCCTGTAGTGGGAGGTGGCTCATGGCATTGGTTTCAGGAATGGGATCATGCAGGAGCTGCTGGCCAGTGCAGGGGTGTGCCAAGGCTGGCAGTGTGGGCACTGTGATGGAGGTGGGTGAAGTGGCTGGTGGTGGCCCCCTTGGTGCTGCTGGTCACTGCTGCTGAGGCACACTGGGGGTGAGTGGTGGCAGCGGGGGCTCTCTGAAGGCCACGGGGCTGGAGTGGGCACGTGGCATGCTGCTGGCAAGGCAGGCACCCTGCCTGAGGGGCAGGCAGCACTGGGGCACAGGCCTGCCAATTGTAAGTGTCCTGCAGCCCAGCTATATGTGACCCACCTCAAGCCTTGCATGTTTCCCAAACATAAATATATGGCTCCAGTGCCCAGTAAAAGTTACTGTTTATTTCAGTCATGTCTTGCTGAATAATATTCCCAAGGATGGCAACAGTTCAGCAGATTTCTAAAGAGCAAACTCCTGTGCATCAGCTTGTAAAGTGCAGGAGAAAAGCTTGGATCAGTTAGTGGCATAGAAGTGTAAAGAAATTGTCCCTTTGCCTAGAGAGAAATGCTGAAGGGGAAGCACGGGCTGTTTCAGGGGGCTGGCGGAGATTAGCCTGTTGGTAGATAGGTTTGACTCTGGAATCACATGTATGGCACTTGGAAGGTCAAGGCAAATCAGGCAGCCTTTTATGCTGCAAGATTTCCAGCCTAATGGTGGTTTAAGTGTGCATGTTACAGAAATGGAGGTGCAGTGGCTCATGTGTAAGCTGCCTGTGTTTGTCTTCATAATCTGTGGTGGTGGTGCAAGAAGGAAAGGGAATGGGCTGCCTCTTGGAGTCAATACATGCAGAACACGTCACACTGGAATTGTAATGGCAAAAAAGCTGAAGGGAAGGGCTTAGAGGGATGTTGCCTTTGGGGTTGTGTTGTCTTTGTCGTGTGAGAGAGGCCCAGGCTCTGAAGCAATGCTTTTCCTTTCTCCACACCTCCACCGCTAAGAAAAGGCATGAAACTAAAGGCAACAGAGGGGCTGACATGTCTCTCTTGTGTCCTGAGCAGTGCAGTGCTGCTGGTGGCTGTTCTTAAGAGCTGGTGGCAGCAAACCTTATTCCAGAGCAGTGCTCAGTATTTCTGCCCAAGAGGTGGCTCTTTCCTGTTCCTGGTTTTCAAGAACAAAACTCTGCTAACCATGATGGAATGGGAGAAAAGAGGTGAACAAAAGTAGAGTGAGCAGCTCATGACAAAATTTATTTTAATTTTCATAAAATAGCACCACTTCTCAAACAAACTGTCTTTTTAAGAACACCACCCCAGGAAAATTCTGAATCTGAAATCAGTCACCCAAGCAAGTATTAAAAGAAAAATAGGTATAAATTTTTTTTTTCCCCATACTGAGCTACATTTCACCCTACTTTTTAATTAACTTAAATGGATGTCTGATTTCCTCAATTTGGGAGATGGTGAATAATGTGAAGTCAGTAGTTTTGTATTCCTGGAAGGCAGTGCCTTCCAGTATTTTTGCGGATGTCCTGGGGTCATTCCTGTTTTGTCAGATATCTTTCTGCTTTGCCATTGTATCAGCATTTTCCAAAACTTCCCACACACTACATTTATTGCCATCTGTTATGAGTAGATTTTTAATTGGGATATTAATGCACTATCCCAGGCTATTCAAAGCATTTATTCCCTGCCATCACTGTCGCTTTTTCTCTTTCATAAAGTGTTATCTTTACCTTAATGCTTTCTGTGAAAAAGTACTATTTTTCTGAATTTTCCCTAGGACAAAACCACACTTTTTGGCATGTTGCTTTATTTGGTAAATGCAATATACAGAAGGGGAGAAATAAAGTTATTAAGTTCTGTTATAGCTGACACACACTGCTGTTTATGGCAAAGTGCTATGGTAGCTCTGCAGCTGGATCATACAGCCTTTTTTGCATTTGCAGTCATGAGTCAGTTTTTGTGGCAGGGCACTTGGTATGAGTGGCATTCCTTGGGGGTTGGTATTGGGACTGGCACTGTTTAACATCTCTGTCAGTGACACGGACAGTGGGATTCAGTGCACCCTCAGCAAGTTTGCTGGTGACATTGAGCTGTGTGGTGCAGTCAGCACGGTGATGGGAAGGGATGGCACCCAGAGGGACCTGGACAGGCTGGAGAGGATGCCTGTGTGAACCACATGAAATTCAACAAGGCCAAGTGCAAGGTCCTGCATCTGGGTCAGGGCAATCCCAAGGACAAATACAGGCTGGGGGAAAATGGTTTGAGAGCAGCCCTGAAGAGAAGGACTTGGTTGTCTTGGTTGCTCAGCATGACCCAGCAGTGTGTGCCTGCAGCCCAGAAAGCCAAATGTATCCTGGGCTGCATCCAAAGCAGCGTGGCCAGCAGGCTGGGAGAGGCAGTACTTCTCTCTACTCTACCCTCACGAGAACCTGCTGGGAGTGCTGCATTCAGCTCTGGGTCCTCAACATGAGAAGGACAGGGACCTGCTGGAGCAAGGCCAGAGGAGACCTATAAAGATGATCAAAGTCTGGACCACCCCTCCTATGAAGACAGGCTGAGAGAGCTGGGGTTGTTCAGCCTGGAGGAAAGAAGGCTCTCAGCTGACCTTGTAGCATCTTTCCAGTACCTAAAGAGAGCCTGTAAGAGAGCTGGAGGCATGTAGGGATAAGACATGGGGGCATGGATTTATACCATAAGAGGATGCTTTTAGATTGGATATATGGAAGAAATTATTTACTGTGAGGGTGGTGAGGCACTGGACAGGCTGTCCAGAGGAGTTGTGGATGCCCCATCCCTGGGAGCGTTCAAGACCAGGTTGGATGGGACTTTGAAAAACCTGGGCTAGTAGAAGTTGTTTTCAGAGACAAGTAGAAGGTGATAATTAGTTGCAAGCAGAGGATAAACTCTAACCTGTTTATATCCTGGATAGGTCCTGTGATCTGCCTAAATCTGTATCTATTATTATATATCATCATAGGCTATAACTGAGCCTTTCAATAACTCCTTCCAATTATATCATGCTTGAATTTGTTGTTAGTCTCTTTCCTTAATCAAACCAACCAACAAACAAACATATAAACAACAAAAACCAAAGGAAAAATCCATTACTTACCACAAAATTCATGTGAAGGTACTATGTGTTAGTGGCCCAGTGTTCAAATAGCACTTGGAGGCCAGTGCTGGTTGGGAAGTTACATGAATGATCATGTGCAGTATCATACTGAGGCTGCTGCAGAAGAGGGATTTTATTTTTCAAATGAAACCTTTAGGTCTTTTGTGTTGACATCTTGCCTGTGTCATGAAAGCTGCTCTCAGCGAAGAAACTTGACAACCATGTTAGCAGCCAGGCATCTGTTGATGTGTATTCCAAAGCATTTTACCCCAGCTCTGTGGAGAAAGGTCTCAGAGATTGCACATAAACCTGAACACAAAGCTCTTAAAAGGACTAACTATTTGATTTTCTGTTACCTAGCTTCAGAAGCCCCTGGATCCATAGCCAGCACATGATGGGGAGGTGGAAATGGTGAAGTGGATTAATATGGAAGAGAGCCATGGAGGTTGTCATGGTAATGTGTACATTCTTCTCCATTTTTTCTTCCCATGCTAGCAACAAATATTTGATTTCAAAAATCATTAATCCATTAATCCATACTTATGTGTATTGATGAGAAAAATAAATTGAGAACTTCAGTCAGCTTCAATGACAGCAATTTCACATCAACACAACTATATTGAAACCAGTGAAAACAACAAATAGCACCCAGGACTAGTTTGTGGAAAATCTAGCGTGAGTAAGAGTATAGGTTTCTCTTCACTGACAGAGGAAATTCAACTGGTGTTTTCAGGTGACAACACCGCAGCCTACAACGTCACTAAAAGCAGTCAAGAGAATAGAAGTAGCAGTCTTAATTTCTGCTGTGTCAGAGCATAAACTCATGAGACAGGATTTTCAGGGATGTTTTGTAAATGCAGCTTGGGTTGGGTTGTTTCATGCTGCCTGCAAATCACTTAACACTTGGAGGCCAAAGTTTGAGAGTTCCAAAAGGAGACATCAGGGCAAAGCTGCTCTTGCAGCTGCAGGAACTTTCCATTTCTGTCATTTTTAATGGGATATTTTCTAGCTCCAACTTTTGTCTTGCTACCCTGTCATTGCTATTTTTTTCCTACAAAAATATCCATGGATTCCTGGCACTTTTTGTGCCTAAAAGACAAGTGTAATGAATCTCAATCAGCAAGATCTTAAACATAGGAATTCAACTTCTGGCTATACATATAGATATGGTTCTGTCAAATATACTGATATTTTCTACAGAGAACAACAGAAGACTACTGGAAATGGAATAAAGATGCTGCATTTCCCAGATCATACCTGTTCTTTAAATATCTGTTGGGACAAGGTTTGTAATAGCAAACAGGATCTTTTACTAGATCAGTGTGCCTGGTTAGAAAAATCAGATAGGGATTTAGGCACAGGAGTCCATGTCTGAAAAACAGGGGCTTGCATATTTTTCTTACTTGGCCGACTAACTGGACTGGAAAAAAAAAATATTTACATGCAGATTTTGGTTCATCAGTGTCCTTAGACTGTCCTGTGTAAGGACACAGAGGGAGAGATGGAAAGTGGGGAAGATAAGTATTTTCAGGACTGACAAAGCAGTAACCAAGCTTTGGCAATAACGTAGTGTTTCTGTTTTGTATCTTGATGTGACATAAGACTTCTTCCCAAGTGTATTCAGTTTCGTGGCGTACAGTGGTTGGTGCAAACACAGCCTTGGGTTCGGTAGATCACAGCCCCATCTAAATTCCACAGTAACAGCCACTAGAGGGAGGCCATCCAACGTCTGAGCACATTTTCCCTTTAAACTCTTCGTAAAGTACTCAAAACCTTAACCGACCAAGAGATAAAAAAAAAAAAAAAAAAATTTGGGCTTGAGAATATTTTAGTGCGGCAAGCAGAAGATAAAAGTCATGGGTATCAGTCATCATGTCCTAAAAAATAAAGCAAGGAAGGAAACCTATGGATCCTCTAGCTGCTGTGGTTGTATTCACATGGCATATTAGCAGCACTGTTGAGTGACCCAATCAGCTGCACAATAGCAGTAAAAATTGGGATGCCTGAATCTAGGGAGACTGTGTGCTGCTCTCCTGCCTTTCTTCTGAGCAAGAAGAGTGATGGCCCAAAGAATAACTCTTGAATAACAGCAGTTTACCACCAACTTTATGAAAACCTTGCTAATGTCAGGGTCTTTTAACAAACTGGATTGCAAACTGCAGCAGTTCTGTAACAGGAACACAAGACATTTAGATGTCCTGGAGGGTGGCTGGTAACCTGCAGGGAAGGTTCTGAACAGACAGGATCTGCCTCAGTCAGCTTGTTCTGCTTTTAGCGCTGTCAACACCTAATGATGCAGATTCCGGCAGAGAGGCACCAAAAGTTTACCTCCAGAGAAGAAATTCTGTTTAGTATTTTGAAGAGAGGAGAAGAGGGCTTTGCTATCCTGCTGTCATGGAGAAAGCTAAAGAGAGAAGTATTTCAGAGTAATTATTTTAAATAGGGAGCTTTAGGAAGGTTTAGAGACTTAAGAGCGGTCTGGGACCAGTCCATCCCCTCCTTGGTGTAACAAACGGAATATCTCTCAAACTGAAAAATCCCAAATAAAATAAAGCTGTGCTCACCATTTTGTGTGAGTATTTAAAGTAGCCCAGAGTACAAACAACACCACATTTCATTGTTCAGGCTCCAGAAGTGAATAGCAAAATGTCAGCAGCAGAAGCAATGAGCTTGCCAGTTTGAAATTGATGGATATAATGGCAGGTAGCACTCTGAACCTGAAGAAATACAGATATTTTATGGGTATACAGATACATTATGGGTTATATTACCTATTCAAGTAAGAATCCAGAAAAACATCACAGATTTCTGTCCATATGTTATTTAAGGTTATTTTTTAAAATTTTGTTTTGTTTTGTTTTCATGAATGCTAATCCAGGTTATGCTTTTCTGTAAGTAAATTAATCTTTTTTCATGGTGTGACTGAAGAAGTGCATTGAAACCAGTGAGAGCTTACCATACTGGTGTTAATTCGAAATAGCAGTAAAAGACAGGGGAAGATGAAAAACTGGAGGGGGTGTCTGGTAGGAAGAATGTTAAGGAAGGTTAGACTCCCCTGCACAACAGGGACAGTGATTCAGTTCATAGCTGTGGTGCATCTCCACAGAGAGAGCTTGGGCTCCTGTATCTGTACCTCCTTGTCTTCTATAAATATGACAGAGAAAAAAAAACAAACAAAAAACACTCACAACAAAAAAACAAAACCACCCCCAGATGTTTACCAAAGTATCCAACTTCACTTTAGTAATGAAAGCAATGTGTATGTAGAATCATAGTATTATAGAATGGTTTAGGTTGGAAGGGACTTTAAAGGTAATCTATTTCCAACATCCCTGCCATGGGCAGGAGTTTCATTCACTAGATCAGGCCCCCACCCAGCCTGACCTGGAACACTTCCAGGGGCACCCACAGACGCAGAACAAAGAAAAATCCAAGCATACTTTAGTGAGCTTGTAGTCTGGTTTGGTTTTCTCTCTTGCATATCCCATTCCTCTGTTGCCTGTATCAATTCCTCTGCCTTATCCTTCAAACCTTGTCTCACTTAATTTGTGAGCACACAGCTACCACAAACCCATAATTTTGAAAGCCACAAATGCAAGGCTGAAGCATTGGCACTCATCAATAAATCATAGCATAGCCACAAGAGGCATAAAACTGAAGTAGCCAGTAGGATTGCCTGCTCACTGGCTTCTGAGTCCGTCACTGGTTTCTAACTCAGTTAAAGCATCAAAGATTCTGATTTATGTGAGCTGTGAGGTCAGCAGTGACATCAGCAGCACCAAACAATGAATGAAAGTGCTGCAAACATAATGAAGGCTGGTCTCAAAATCACGATAAGGTGTTACATCATGATGTGCAGTAATAGATCAACACCCTCAGCTTTCACCAGGAACCAGCCTGTGATCATACAAACATCTAATTAACAGCTTGACATAATGCTTAAAAAAAGTTTTACTGGCATTACTCCACAGCAGAGGGGCACTTTTGATGACCGTCTGCAAATCATTCTCAATGGATTTAAACAAAGACCAATTTTCATTGCTCCAGATTCGCCCTCCAGTACCACCCTCTAGCTATGGCTTTGCTTTATACCTCCATCCTTTCCCCACTCTAGGAATCCAGGGAAGATTCAGACCCTTGGTAACAGAGTCATCCAAGAAAAGGTCTTTGCCTAGCAAATCCTGCTGTCTCATGGCTGGTGACTGCCAGCACGGTGGTGATTTGCTATGCAGGCATTAAGGCTCACTCATAAGCATGATTAACAATTGGCTGGTGTGTGAATGTCATTTCTGTGAGGGGCACTTGAAGAGGCTGGAAACAGGCATTAGAAATAGGCCTAGAAATAGGCACTCAAGGCAAAACAATGGCATGAAGTAGGTAAGATCAAACCTTTCTACCTGATTTGATTAGGTTCTTAAACTAAAATAGAGAGAGCTGCAGCTGTGGACTTCTTAGCATGAGAAGCGGGAGATATAACTAGCAAATAGACAGGCGGTCAAGTACCAATTATAGAAAAGTTATGTTAACAATGAATGCTTCTGCTTTAGTTTGTTAAAATGTAAAAATAGTGCAATCAGTTTGTTAAAATGCATACATAGTGTAAAGTATTGATGATAAGTGAGCTGACCAAGCTCTCTATTTGTGCAAACTAGAATGAAAGATGGTAATGCCCACTCAATGAGCGAACTGGCACTGGGCACCAGTTAGCAAGCCTGCCTTCAGGACAAAGGCCTGCATCCATTGCAGTGCTGGGCAGGCTGCTCCACGTGGTGCTGGGGATTGTGCCCTGTAGCACCACCAACCACAACACCACCATGTGCGTGGCATCCTCAGCAGAGCTGCCAAGGAATCCAGATGCCTTATTTTAACATCTGGATTGGGTTTCCAGGGCAAGGTTGGCTTCTGAGATGAGACACCAGGACCAACCCTCATGTTGGGCAGAGTCAGCCAGCTCCAGGACAGACCTGCTGCTGGCCAAGGCTGAACTCATGACAACAGTGGTGGCACCTCTGTGATAAGGTATTTAAGAAGTGGAAAGAACTTACTGCACAACAGCATAATCAGCTGGAGAGAGGAATGAGAACCTTTTAGGAGGAACAGCCCTGCAGACAGGAAGGTCAGTGAAGAAGGAGGACAGGAGGTGTTCCAGGTGCAGGAGCAGAGGTTTCCCAGCAGCCCGTGGTGAGGCAGGCTAACCCCCTCCAGCCCACGGAGCAGAGATTCCTCCTGCGGCCCATGGAGGGCCCCACACTGGAGCGGGTGGACATGCCCCAGAGGAAGCTGAAGCTGCAGCCCACAGAGAAAGGAGCCCACCCCAGAGCAAGCGTGCTGGCAGGACTTGTGACCACGCAGAAGATCCACGCTGGAGCAGCCTGTTCCTGAAGGACTGCACCCCATGGAAGGACCTACACTGTGGCAGGTTGTGCAGGACGGTCTCTCATGGGCGGGACCCTGTGAAAAATGCCAATCACTTGTTTTTAAAATTTAAAAAGCTTATTGATAACAAAATTGTTATAAAAATAGCAATATAATTAGAGTAATAATAATTTGGACAATTTGGATTAGGACAATATAAGACAATAAAAACAAAGAGTTACAGACGTCCAGGTACCTTTTTCTGGGCAAAACAAGCCTGAAAAAGGACCCACGTTAACAGAGGATTAACCCTTAAAAACAATGGCTGGTTGCATATTCATACACCTCATACATGATGCATAAACTCCATTCAAACAAAGGATTCTGTCTGGTCAGCATCAACTTTTTCCTCTTAATCCTAAAGGCGTCTTCATGGCTGAGCAAGGAGGGAAGAAGTTCTTTTCTTCTGCTAAGAGAGCAATAAATTCTTTCTCTGAAAGATTTAGGTGTCCTGTGGCTGCTATCTCGCTGCGAGTCCTTTCTTTAAAAACCGTATCTTACATAGCATAGTTTCTATTTTAACATTATGTTATAACCTAAAACTTATTTAACACATTACTAAAAAAATTAATACAGCATAACTTCATAACATAACACATATAATATTCATTTTAATATTTGCGAAAAGCCAATCACAAAACACGCATTTTTCACAGACCCCACGCTAGGGCACGGCACGAGTGCGAGGAGGGAGCAGCAGCGCAGGAGAGGCGCTATGGACCGACCGCAACCTCCACTTCCCACCCCCTGGCAGTGCGCGGTGATGTCGAGCCTGGGAAGAAAACGGGAGGTGGGTGTTTTCTGCTTCATTTCTGACCCGGAAAAGTTGGAAAACTGCGTTAGTGATGGGCAGTCAATCAAGCAAATCCTCCCGGAGCCGAGGCAGCACCGCAACCGCGCTGCCGGCGGCGCGGACCCTCCCCGTGCGCCGTCACGGGCAGCGGGCGGGAGCTCCGTGAGGCGGCCCCGGGGCGGGGCGGGCCGGGGCGGGAGCTCCGTGAGGCGGCCCCGGGCGGCGGGAGGGCGGCCCAAGGTCGGCGCTGTGCTGCCGTGCGCGGTCTCCGCGGTTGCCCGCAGATGGAGTACGACTGGCTGGGCTTCGGCTACGCGGCGCTGGTGGCGGCGGGCGGTGTCGTGGGCTACGCCAAGGCAGGTGGGTGCTGGTGGCCGTGGCCGTCCCTGTCCCGGCCGTGCCCGCAGGCAGCCCCCGCTCAGCTCCCTTCCGCCCCGCCCCGCTCCGGGGCCGCTGCCGGCGGTGACTCCGCAAGTCCCGCTCAGTCCTTGCTGCCACCAGACAAGTGCCACGAAACGGTGCTCGCGGAGGTCTGCGAAGTGTGTTAAAACAACTCCCCAAACCCCTCAACCTAATGCTGTGGTTAGATTGGCTTTGTGGGTTTACTAGTACGGGAAAGTGCGGGCTGGCTCTGTGTGTGTTCTTCCGCTGACTGCTTTATTTTTTATTCAAGGCAGCGTCCCGTCTCTAGCTGCCGGTCTTCTGTTCGGCGGCTTAGCGGGACTAGGCGCGTACCAGCAGTCCAAAGATCCAAAGAATGTGTGGCTTTCCCTCGGTAAGTTTGCTCGGCAGCTGAGTACTGAGTGTTAATGGTAGCGGTGGGAGCAGTAACCTTTTTTTTTTTTCCTAGCATGTTTCAGCTGCTCTGTGCCGTTGTACGTCTACAAATGTTGTAAGTGGTGGCAGGACCCCCTGCCCACAGCCAGGAGGTATTTGTGTGAGAGCACAATTTTTGTTTGTCCTGTGTGAATCCAGAGTTGGTGAGAAATACCTGTATCCTCTGCCAGATTAGGTAATGTGTTGGTGTAGGAAACATATGTGGAAAATTTTTGGTTGTGAAGCAGCGTTTTTATCCTGTGGTGGTGGAATAAGCACTATTTTTGCAATAGTGACAGCAGTGTGATAGGTGGTATGTGGCCTTAGGGAACCCTCGTGTGCACAAGCATCTCAGAGGAGCAGTACATGTTCTAATGTATCATACACTGTGGAAGAAACAGTATGTTGAAGAAAAGAGACAGTGATCTATTCTGATTGCTTTCAGTAGAGCTTACAAGAAGTTGTGGGGGTTAAGCTTGCAGTTAACCCTTCAAAGGAAGGAGAAAGATGAAATCACTGTGGAAAGTATTATGAAGCACTCGGGTGAGCCTCAGGGAGTTCCTTTGCTGCAGGAGTGTAATATCTGGTTAAACCACTATCAGGAACTGATTGTGCCTTTAGGCACTAGGGTATCCTAGATGAGTTCTTGAGGATCCTGCTAGTTCTGTAGCTACTCCCTAGTGTTACTAGTGCTATGATACTTTAGCTTTACAGTGATTTAAGACTATTTTAAACCAGTAGGACTAATGTGCTGAAAGGCCCTGTGAAGCCATTGTAGAGGACCAACCTCGCCAATAAGGAATGAAACCTAAAATGCAGCTCAATGTAAAGCACAATTTCCATTTGTGAACTGTCCTTCCACTCTGGCATGCTGTGGGAGTGGCTGCGCATCTCTGGCACAGGTTTTTAGGCAGTGTCATAGAAGAGGGACAAGCAGCTTTTGTATATCCTGGTGTGGTGCATGGAGTGTTTTCAAACGGACCTCTTGAAAGCAGTGCTGTGTCACAGTCTAGTACAGCTATCCATCCATGCATCCATCCATGCATCCATCTCTCCCTCCATCCCTCCTTGCAACATGCAGCTGTGGCTCCTGCAGAGCTGTAAGTTGGTCCCAGTACATCAGGGGTAGAAATGCAGAAATAGAACCTTGACAGAATATCTCTAGAATACTTTTTACCCTGTCTGATGCAAACAAACTTGAGCCTTTGGAAAAAGGTATACTGCACTTTCACCGGCCTTTCTTCTTCAAAGAAACAATGGGCCTGTAAATTTCATGTAAATGTTGATGGGATTCCTTTTCTACATTTAGAGATAAAGTAATTTGCAGTAATGTCTAAGATGTTAATTGCTCTTTCAGTTTGATCCTTTGGATTGCTTTCTGTTTTCTAATCATATTTTCAAGTGGGGTTGTTTTTTTTCCAGTTGTAGTATTTACTGCCACTTTCCAGTTTAGAATGTCACAGAGAAATGGGAAGCGTAAATAATATTTACCTCCCACATAGTGAATACTGTCACCATCCCAGCTTTCTGGCAGTTTTAAGCCTGCCTGTGTTTGAGAGAATAATCATTCTTTTGCAAGTAAGGGTTGAGGGAGACCTAGTGACCTGTTTAGAGGATTAGATTTTGTGGGTGATCAGACCATGGTCTCAACCTTGGTGAGATCTCCTTGCTTCTGCTGAGCAGTGGAGCGTGCTTACCAAAGCTGCTGAGAAGCTTGTAATGACAGCTTTGATGCTGAAGAGAATCAAATTGTTTACTCCCAGAGGGAGGCATTCCTGTCTGTACGTGTAGGTCTGTTTGGTTGGTGCTGCTCAGTGTCTGAGTGTGGCAATGCTGCACTGGCATTTCTGTGTCAAATGGTTCTGACTAGGCTTCTTTTCACAGTGGCATCTGGCACCTTGTCTACTGTTATGGGAATGAGATTTTACAACTCCAAAAAGGCAATGCCTGGGATAATTGCTGGTGCCAGGTAACCACCTGTCCTTTGTTCTTGTCTGTGTTATTGAATAAACATTTTATTTAGCTTATTTGTGGATTATATTGTTTTAAAAATGTAACGTGGTAAGTTCTGTGAAAAATGAAATCTTGTGGTGGTGTTTAGGTAAATGAAATTATGTCAATGTTTTCTGCTTTCTTGTTCTTTATGTGATTTTTGCCTCCACCTCCCTCTTTTTATAATAACTATTCTGTTCCACAGTTTGCTGATGGTTGGACGGCTTGGATTGCAGATGATGGAAAAACCTATAAAGCCATAAATCTGCATCAAGTGACTTGAAGACACATGACTGAGAAGCCCAAAAATGCAACTGCCTAAATGTGCTGCACATGAGTGGAAAAGGCACTGCTACCTGTGCACTGTATTTTTCATATCCTAATGCACGTGGGTTGTGTTTTTAAAGGACTGACATAGAGAGCCCTTGTCATGGTATTTGTCTTAACATTTTCCGCATGGAAAGCAAGCAAGAAAATATGAGTGTAGCATTAGTTTAGCTTCTGGTCCTGCAGCTTAGTGTCAGCAAAGACCTCCTGGCCCTTGCATTCATACAGTTGCAGGATTGAGGCTTAAATGCACATCTGACTTGTCCTTCTAAAATCATGTGTACCTCTAAAAGCAGGGGAGGCGAGTTTCTGATTTGTCACTAGTAATTAATAGAATAAACATGCTTATGGTGTTCCATCTCCCTTTCCATGCCAGTTTATCCATTCACAGTGTTTGTCAGTCAGGGAGTTTGTTCTCCCAGCACTGTGTGTTAGAACCTGGTCCCACAAAACACAATCACAGAGCCAGCTGTTGAGGCTCTGCTGTAATGCAATAAATGCCTACCCATTCCTTGAAATCACTATTAAGCTCAGCTGTATGTCATTCATTTCACTTTTACAGATTACTACTCATAAATCAAAAATATGCTTTATTAGGTAATGCTGAATTGTAGGCACAGCTTTATTAAAAACTTATTTGAAATAAACTAAGAAATTATTATTGCAAACTTTTGTGTTCTGCACAGCTTATTTTGTCTCTAATTGTTCATCTGGATTGATACAGTTTGGTGCCTTTCCTGCAGGGTGTCAGGATATATTTGCAAGCATGAATTGTATAAGTAATCTGTTGTATCCCTAAATCTAGTAACTTGTAAATATAAAAATCTGAACTGGGAGGGAGGTGGAGAGCACAAAAGCAT
This sequence comes from Euphonia xanthogaster, assembly GCA_034509185.1. NCBI lineage: Eukaryota > Metazoa > Chordata > Aves > Passeriformes > Fringillidae > Euphonia > Euphonia xanthogaster. The sequence continues at coordinate 65,063,092 of JAYDZK010000113.1, read as the reverse complement.
ACAGACTACATATTCAGACACGTATTATATTGACGTTTTTTAGTTTGAGTTTTGGGTTCTGGTTGTTTGTTTTGGGTTTTTGTTTGTTTGGTGGGTTTTTGTTTTCGTTGGGTTTTTTTGTTTTGTTTTGTTTTCTGAGGGGATAATCTATTTAAGATTTAGAAAATACTGTATGAAAGTTTATTTAAAGACTGAAGGGCTTATTTGATCAGTCTTTGTCCTCAGTTGATTCCCTTAATGCCTGAAATCATTCTAAATATAAACCTCCCATAGAGAAATATCCTGGAAGATACACATGGTTGGTAGTGTATCCCTTTTCTGGTCGCATTTAACTTATGTCCCTCTTTGCACAGATCCCGAGCTTTGATTTCTTCAACCTTTTTTCTTTGGTGCCTGGTACTGAGAGAGATGGAAGCAAGAGGGCTGGTGCATTAGATTGGTAAGACCCTGGAGTTGCTCAGAATTCCCTGAGTATCAGGGTGGTACCTTGGCAGGAGGGTCACATCCTGTGGTCTTCCTTCCCTCCTCCCTTGTCGCAGCAGAACAGCAGGGCAGTGACCTTGTGCTGCGTGAGCAGGAGGCGCAGAGCTGGGCAGTGGCCACAGCCAGGCTCTGCCAGCGGGGAGGTGGCTTGCCAGGCAAGTCACAGGGATGAGGCAGGGCTGAGATCAAGCCAGGATGCCAGGCCAGTCAGACTGGGTTCCAGATCTGCAGGGACGTGGCCAGGAATGGGTGCACCTCCAGCAAGTGTCTCAGCAGCCTGGTCCCAGGCCAGACAGCTTGGGTCAGAGCTGGCTTGAGCACAGACAGATCTGGATGGGGAACTGTGCTCAGAACATCTCCTTAGAGCCCTTATTCGTCATCCTGCAGAGTTCAGCTTCAGGTGTTCTCCTGTATTTACATTTCTCTCCTACCTCCCTGCATAGAAATAAAGGGTGAGCAGGACAGCAGATGGCTTGTTAATATGTCGTCCTTTTAAGTGCCTCATTCCAGCTCAGGACCCAGCACTGGTAGGCAGGTGTCCCCACGTCTTTGTTCTAATTTGAAAAAGTTAGTAAGCCTGATTAGCATTTAAGACACTGCTCCTTAAACTGCTTTATGGGGAGGGTTTTTTGCCTTTTCATATTACTGTTGAATCAGTTTTCTTCTGTAGGAGCAGGATGCAAACATAAATGCATCTCCTGCAATAAACTGAGAACAGCCATGACCCAGCAGTTTTGTAATTGTATAATGCTGGTCTCAAGCCAGGTAACTTGTGAATTTGACTTGCAGTTGTCTTTAACAGACTAAAGACAACAGATAGATAGCAGAAACTAGAAAGCAGAAAACTGGACAGGTATGTGTGTTGGTAAGCTTTTATACTTTAGACCAAACTGTGAACTCTTGCTGCTGTTTCCTGAGCTTTGGAGAGCAGTAGGTTGAATTGAGAACTGCTGGTAGAAGTCATTTAGAACTTGTGGTAGAATGCTCATGCTTAGGATAAACAGCAGTAATACAGGCAAAGGGACAAGAGAAAAAATTTAGCCTTACATACTTTTTACCCCTTTAAATTTTATTAGCATATAATATTTTTTTAAGCATTTATGCACTAGCAGTCCAATGTGTACCAATGGATCAGAGTTAAATGACTGTACAAAGCCTGTTAGCCTTTTCTTTCTGCTTGCAACAAGAATTATTCAACACTTGTCATGCTTTGCTTGTGGACAGGTAAAGACTGATCTGGTTATGTCAAAGCCCTTTCAAGGTTCATTAGCATGTGACAAGGACAGCATGTTTCTTCTAACCATATTTAGTGCCATAAACAGTGGCTGTTTATTTTTCTGCTCTAAGGTGACTGACTCACAGACACGAGAGCTATTGGCACATTATTAGTTAATTCCTTGACCAGGCTGTGATTTTAACTGTCACTGACATCTTGTATGAGAGAAGGGTGATTAGTTTTGTTTTTTAATTATAAAATCACAGCATTTATGGCTGTTACAGACTGTCTGAGGGTGTCCTTCATTGCCATAGCAAGTTACAGATATGTTCTACAGTTAAATTAAGATGCATTTAAGTAGCACAGGGACATCTCTTAGTACTAAGGGAATGGCAAATACTTAATCCTAGACCAGTGGCAATTGAATTGAACTTGCTAGTGCATTACTAACCAGACAGCCATATCTTCGCATAGCTCTGACAGTATTAAAAAAAAGTAGCATTTTCTTTAGGTGCAATTTTCCTAAAAAAATATTTGACTTTTTGATACAACTGTTTTAGATTAAATTGCTTTCCAGGAAGTTAACGTAACCCATATATTATGACACATTGGGTCAACAAAAGGAGTTTAAATTTTAATATTCATTTATAAAAGCCATACAAATATTTTTTTTAAGTCATCATTAACAACTTTACATCTTTAAAGAGGATACTCATTTTTTACTTTAAAAGGGCAAGTTTAATGTTACTATAAAGTCTAAAGCACTTATTCTAAATGCACTTGTTAACAGAAGTAGCCCAGCTCAACATCCTAATAAAAAATTCACTGTACATTGCAATTGTACTGTACATTGCACTTGCACTGTACATTGCACTGTACTTTGGGCAATATTATTATAACAGTTAGCATAAAAGCTGGGGAAAGTACTGAATGAGCATATAAACACTGACATACTGAATTATTAAAGTTTTGTGTGTGTTTTCAGGTACCTAAGTTGGCCTTTAAGATCTAAACCAGAAAGCAATGTCTTTGAAGAACGGACCAATAGTCTTCCTCACGTAACCTATTCAAACTCTGTAGTTTAGTCTGATCATCCAATAAAGAATGTGGGAACATGAGTTTAGTAATAATTTAGGCATTTTTGGCTAATTCACCCTTAAAATGACTGACTGCAGTGATTTAGGCTCTTGAAAGGACAGAGATAAATCTCTACAGATCTTTGACCAAAAATGGCTACAAGTTAATTAAAACAACAGAATCTGATTGTTAGGCTTCACTTCACAGCTTGGTAAGTAGTATTCATTACTTGTTTAGCTATTTTCCAATATTGCTGTATTATTCAACAGCCCTCTATCATCCAGATTTCTAGACCTTCCTTATGCAATATCTATCAGTGGATTACCTATGTGCCTATGTATTACAAGGGTTTCAGTTCTCATTGCTACATGAGTATTTGTACCTTAAAGACCCTGAGTAACTCTTTGTTACAAGTGAGTTCTGAAATCTTTGCAGGAGACTGATGTTCTTCACAAAGTCACCTCTGTGCTTTCACTCCTGTCTTCCTGCTAAGGAACTAGCCGAACACCTGGAAGCCTGGTGCTGCTCTGCTTCAGCCCTTCTTTGTGCTGCCTGTGTGCTTCCAGCAGCAGATGTTGCACTGGATGAACAACCCTAACCCTAGTTGTTCTAAAGAGTATGAGAGTAGGAGATCTATCTATAGAAAACATTGGGTGAAATCTATGTCTCAGTTTTGGCAATATGTGTTGTACACTAGTTCATTGCACCCTACTGTACAGCCAGTGTTTTACCTGGTGTTAAATGTGCTATACAAATAATAGAACACAAGGTCTTTTTTTCTTCACTGTTGCATAGTCTTAGGAATAGCTGGAGCAAATAGGCTTTTCAGGTTCTCACAGAGCATGTAATATCCACACAGGATAGTATTTTCTATCTGTTTCCTCCATATTTGGCCACCCAGTCTGTTCTCCCATGCACTCGCTGAATTGTTGGGGGGCGAGTAAAGATGCTCGTGTTTTTTGCTGCTGCATTGAAAGAAGGACCTGGTAATGGAGGACGAGCAGCTTTGTTTTTCCAGGAATAATCTGAAAGGAATAAGAACTCAGAATTAATTATGACTAAAAAGGTATTTTACTCCTCTACAGAGAAAAGCATGAGTGCTTACAGAGCACTTATGGTCCTCAAGGATGCTAATGTACGAGGATGCTTTGGTCTCCTATATGTCATAACATTTCCTGAGTTGGAAGGGACCCACTAGGATTATAGAGTCCAGCTCCTGGCCCAACACAGGACAACCCCAAGAATCACACCATGTGCCTGAGACCATGCTGTTTGTGCTTGTTTTCAGATAAGAATTTTTTTCCAATAGTTTGTGTATATTATTCTCACCTACTGAAAGCTGTTTTGCAGCAATCCCTCAAGAAAATGCTGAAAATGAAATTCAGTGGAAAAACTGATGCAAATGCCTGCAACTCTGTATCTCCTATTACAAAACTGCTACAGTATGAAAGTGTTCTTCCTTCTATTTCAAATATTAAAAAAACCATTTCATTATAACATTGATAAACTGATTAAGACTCAAACAACTTAGCCTGAAGGACAGTTTCTGGAGACCTTCTTGTTCCTTTTGAAATTTTATGCCTTTTATGCCCCTCTTGCTTAACTCAGAACTCCTGGTGTACTTGGTGGCAAGTCTTATTTGCTCCATTTCCCATTTCTCCATTGGTTTCATAGGATTTATTCCAAGTTTGAAGGCTTTCTTTCTCTCTTAATATTGGCACCACCTGATCTCAGGCACTAGCAGTAGCACATTGCTGTATTCCTGGCCTTCCTATTCAGATTTCCCCTTTTGAAATTTCAGGTAGAGGCTACTTCCTCAAGTTTCATGTGATTAAAGTAATTGCTCTGCTGCAGGGGCTGACATTTCTTCATGTTCATGACCACTTCAACCATTTTCCCAGGTCTTTTAAATCAGCCAGCCAGGACCCCTTTTATCCAGACTCCTGCTATATCTTACCCTTGTTTCCTTAGCATTCCTAAGGTAGTTCCTGCCCCCTCCATTCCTACTTTTGTATTTTAATCTTACTAGGTACTGATACTCTTTAAAACAAAAATTAACATTTAAATGGATGGGTTTTTTGGTGCCTAGGTATCATCCTGTTTCTTAGAGAATACCACCTGGTTTTGGTGGCGTTTTTCAGCAGTGGATTGAACCTGTTAAGGAACGGGTGAGGATCAAGACATTTAAAAAGGGGGAACATCAAGGAGCTGAAATCTGGGGTCAGATCTCCACCTCTAAAAACTGTTCCTTTTTATTGTAGGCTGGCATTCCCTTTCATCAGCAAGTATGATTTCAGTCTACACTATCTTGGCAATAAAGGCCACTTTTCTTGGTATTTTCCTCAGAAAAACTGATCTTGTGTACTACATTAAATTATTTAAATTATTGCATAAAAACATTTAACAGAAAAATTAAAAGAGCAAAAAAAACCCCCAAACAATTGAGAGCATAACTTATTACATTTTGGATAATATAAAGCAAAGAGTCACCAAAAATGTTAATGTTCAAATACTGACATCTAGGAGATAACACCTGCCATTTGCTTTGTCCTTATCTCTCTTCCCATACAACTCTGAAGATTTCAAGCTAAATATGTGTGGTTTAAGTGACAGGATTCTTGTTCTTCTCCAGGACATGGAAGAGTATCTTAATTGACCTCAATCTGCCAGCCTTTCTGACTTCTACTATACATATTCCATCTCTAATTACTGATTAACAGTAAATTTTATTTCCTTTGGAATACCACATGCAATTCTTTTTTTTTTATTTTTTGCACTATTCACAGCAGTCTAGAGAGAAGTGCAGATTTGGTCCTCCTGTGAACCTCCTGATCCATGCATTGTGACAAATCAACTCTCGCAGTTTTGTTTCAGTTTGTTTCTTACCAGTAAGATAACAAAGTGCAGCTCCAGCCTTTCTTGGTGGGTTTCTGATCAAGTCAGACACAGAGTATGCATACATCTAAGCATATTTTATATATACACATTTATATATGTGTGTGTGTGTCTGTGTGTGCCATCTCCTTCCTTCCCTCTTGCTCCAGTTCTCTGAAGCCACTTGCAAGTTCTTAAGGAGAAGAGGTAACTCAAAGGAGCATGTCAGCAAAAAGAAAACATCATTAAGCAGAACTGTATGAGATTGGTCTGCCATGGACCCTTTGGTTAAACAATTCACCATTGGTTTAGGGCCTTGCTATTTCCTCTGAAGTAACCAGAAAAGTGGGCTGCTGGGTGTGGACAACAGCTCTAAATCTTCACTCACAAACTTTCTCCTGCATCCTGAGCACTGCTGTTCATCTTCTCTGCCTCAGAAACATGACAATGAAGAAGGTGCTCAGAATGTCACCAACGCTGCAGAGGATCCAAGGTAACAGTTATATTCAGAAGAGATTTCACATTGTTTTTAACAAAGGAATGTTAAAAACATGACCCTTTACTATAGAGTTGTGGAGTTACATGTTTTTACAATTCTGCTTAGCCCATCGACACTAATGTACAGTAATTTAACAAATGGTCTAAATATTTTTTGCACCTTTTGTAATTATTTTCTCTTTTATGTAACAAATATTAGTAGCAGTAGTTTCTCTAACCATCAGGACAGGATCTAGGCACCTACATGCAGTTCACTTGTATTAAGAATTTATGCCCTACAATTTTATTTACAAAACTTGAGGAAAACCAAGGGCTAATAAATCCTTTAGAAAGCATGGAAAATGAACATTTCTCTTTGTCTTGGATATGAGTAGTAAAAGAATATTTCTCACCTGATACAGAGGCACCAAGAGGTGCTAGCTGTATCCGTTGTCCAGCTGATCCAACTTCTTTTTTATGGAAGGAAGAGGCGTGTAGTCCCAATGGGTTGTAAGCACCACTACTTACAAAGCCAGGATTTCCTGTTGACATGGCAGAATTTTAGAATTTTCAGCTGCATTCAGAAAACTCTACCTACATTTTATACTCTCTTCAAATTGTATTTGTAGTACTACAAGAGTGCCAAGTATAGGTATTCTTTAAAAACTCCCTAGTGCTTGTCTCTTGAAAAACAAACATTCTTTCATTGAATCCATTCTTTGCTTTGTATATTAGCTGGACCCTTTTCAGCACTAGCAGACAGAAATTCAGCAGGAATAAAGACAAACAGCAGGATGAACATTTCATTAGTGCTTCCACTAAACTTAAGACCCCATAGAAATGTTTACACTGAGTTGCAGAGAAATGTAGGATTTTACCTTTTTTTTACATCTATTTGCTTTACTGGAAGCTGATTTCACTAGTGCTCAGTATTAGTCTTGTGCTCAACATGTTTGGCCTAAATCTATTGAAAATAATGGAATCCAACGTCTCTTGTGGAAAGTGGTGCACCACTTGAAGTTGACTTTGACAGCTCCCACTGTTAAAGGCCTGCTATAAAAGTCAGACCCAATTATCCTCTCTCTTTAACCCTGGTTATAATTCTGTTTGTTCCTAGTTTTGGTCCATATCTTTCTTTAAACCAGCATTACCCTGGGAAGGCTGACCTAACTCTCCTTATTGGAAAGCAAAGAAGCATTGTGCTTGTACACACAAAATTAGTTCTGAAATTAGTGTCCTGTCCAGTGGAAGAGCAATCTATTATAATACTTACTCCCTGCTCCTAGAAAATCCCTTACTGCCTTCATGTCTGTCATCACTTGGGATAATGTTAAGACTATGCTGGCACAACGTCCAGAGAGAAATGCTTTTCTCTAGTGGTAAGGTTCTGTGTTCAACAGTATTAAGTTTATTTTGATCTTTATCATGTGTGAGCATATTCATCACAGCTTCAGCAGTAATTACAGTAAAACACAGTTTCTGCTTTGCCAGTTTTTCTGTCTCCTAAATCTTTGGCCTTTGGGCAATCCCATAATGTTCGTCTTCACACAAACACTCTCAGACCTCTGTGATAATTTCAGAGCAGTGGAACTATAAGGCACAAAGTAGGCAGCCTGGAATCCCGAGTTTCCTCCCTTTTACTCTAAGGTAACTCCACCAAAACCTGCACAAGCAGGTAAGATCAGTGGTAAGATCAGTGCAACAAGCAGGGAGCCCAAATGCAGGAAAAGGTGCAAGTCCTGAGTGCTGTCAGGGACAAGCCATCCCTGAGGGGACATGCATGTTCTGCATTAGGATCACTTCCTCACCATTATCCAGTGACCTGCTGTGGGTTATGATTAGGGTAATAAAATATTCTCTGCCTTTTAAAGCACAGTAAGTTCCAAGAATCCAGAAGAAGCCTTTACATCACTTCTATAAATGCCTCCCATGCAAAACCACCCCTTTGCCATAATGAAGAAAGCAAAGTTTGACAAAACAGATTGCAACTAAAAACGGCAGGATATGATCATCAGGAACCTGCATTAAAAGTGCAATTTTTTTACAAGAAACTGTAAAACATAAATAGGAAATGTACAAAGAACCAGGCTATAATTGCTACAATTTACCTTTTGGATCTTCTAATTTTTCATTCAACCTTCCTTTGCATGACAGCTTTTCAATAGGTACAATTAAGTTCTCATCTGTAGACAAGGAAAATTAAAGGAAGAAAAAGATCGAAAGACAGAACTTCAGAGGAAGGGTATGAAGAACCAATTTAGGTCATGTAAAAGAAATGAGGAAGGAAAAAAGCAAGCAAGAATGAATATCTGACACATTAAGAAGTAAAATGTCTTATCCTTGTTTTCTTGAGCAGAAAATGTTACTCCAAGAGGTTACTTTATAAGGTCCATTCTAATTATACACTAACAATATGATTTTCCAACAATGCAATTACATTCCATTTACAAATTTAAGGACTTGGTCATATCTTCAAAGTCGACTGATCACAAACTTACAATCCTTCATAAATAAAGCATTTGTAACTATTTGCTCTTATCTTATTTTGCCTTAGAGCAATGTTGTGGCTGATGAAAAAAAAAGCCCACTTAAATAAACTATACATAGTTATGTAAACACATAAGTGTTGACTTTCAGACTGTCAATATGAAAAGTGAAAAGATATAGCTTACAAGTTGTACTTCTGTGATCCATCTATTCTGGTTCCATGTGTTCCATATGTGTCTTAAATGTTGCTGTCTCCCCAGTATATGAAACATCACATGTAATTTAAGATACTGATGAAAATACCAAGTATTTTCAAACAAAAAATAATCAGTTTTAGTACTTTATTTCTTTAAATTCTTGGTAGTAAGACAAATGCAGGATTTCTACCATTAGCATTCATCCTAATTTTATCTTCACTGCAGTTCAGTAGGTAGATGTCTAGCCTAATCATGAAAACTTTTGGAAGCAGCTATTTGCTTTTCTGTGCCTGATTCCTTTGCAAGATTATTTATAAATAATTTACTTCTGAGGCACATGGATAGACTATTTCAGAAACAAAAAAGATATACAAGATGATACAAAAAACCCTCTTCTATTCCACAAAAAACTCTGGTAGGTGCTGTTTCTCCACTTTCTAAAATTTTGCACATTAATTCAAATGAAAAACTTCAGCTTCCTGACTTTCAGAGGGGAAAATTAGGTTTGCTGACACTGCAGAATGGCTACCAAAGTTCTATTAAAAAGGGGTGTAGCATCTGCACGTAAACAAACCTTCTGAAGTTCTTGCTGTACAAGCACGTAAAGCTGGGTGGTTTATTGGCACTGAAGTATTTGGAGAGTGACTCGTGCTAGCTGGACAATGGCTGCAGAGTTGTTAACCAGGTAACCTCCCATAACAGGGACAGTGTACCTGAGTTATAGGGCTTTGTGGTGAGATGACAGATTTCAGTCCACATTCTGATGCTTTCCTCCCTGAAATCTTAGATACTAAGTGTTTACTAGTGTTGGACTTCACTCTATAGAATGCTGATAATAGTTCTTCACAAAACATAGTCTCACTGGAAGTTCCAGAAGAAATAAGGGGACTTTTCTTGCAGCAAAGGATTTAGGACAAGGCCAGTAAATTGATAAAAGACATGTCTAGAATATTAGGCAGCACTTTTATTACAGGAGCATACCACCCACCATTATATTTTCATGGGTGAGACTGCTGTTTGATAGTGTTCCATGGCATAGGGAGCAGGCAGTAATGAGGCCAAACTACTTGCTTATTATTTTACACAGTAAAATAATGGTCTCAGGATTATATACAAAATTTATCTTGACAGAAGTTTATAAATAGGGGCTGGTCTGTACCTTCTTAATGTTCTGAAAGCAAAATACATCATATCACATATGAAAAAGTAGATTTTTTAAGAGTCTTTCACTAAAACAAGACAAAAAAAAGAGCCTAGAACTTAAG
>JAYDZK010000113.1:65030931-65052916 GCA_034509185.1 Euphonia xanthogaster | reverse complement strand
AAGCTTAACTGCAAAAGTTAAACCAGATGGTCTTAACTAAATTAATTAAAGTATGAGGAGATATAATGTGACCATTTTCAATTACACTTTTACCTGTAGTATTTCTGCTGTAAGTCACTCCTCCCCCAGCATTTCCAAGTGATTTAGCAAACAATTGGTTGTTCCAGGTTCCATGTGATCCTTCTTTATTGACTGCTGCTAAAGAGACGTTCTTCGGGTTTACACCTTAGAAAACAAATGACGGAAAATGTTATAAATACCAAATTTCAAACTTCATTCAACCAATAAATGACATTTCTAGAACAGAAAACCAACACTGAATCATTTGTCTTATAATGCAAAGCACCATTAATGTAAATTAATGATGTCCATTGATAAGATTTTTAAGCTGAACCATGAAAACCAGTGACATTAATTTAAGAACAATTATTATCATGCTTTCAAGAGAACTTTTAAGACTTTTTACTATAGGTACTTGGTTTCTATAAAACCATAATCTCATAATTGATATTTTTGTCTGTCAAAAAAGGAACACACAAATTAAAAATACCTATCAAAAACTGGGGCTCCCAAGGCTCAAAATAAACTATTTCTTCAAGGGTTAAGTTAAAAAGTAGGACAAAGGTTCTTCTTCATGTTACCAGCATTACAAGAGTTAATAGGATTACAACACATGAAAGCAGCTCCCAGATCTAGTGGTTGCAGAACTAAAGTAATATGGATAAATAATAACTATGTTCCTTGGACCTATTATTCCTTTAATATTGAAATTAATTATTTTTTTACATCTATGCCTTTCTCATTGAAAACCATGGAGACATTAGAATTGTGCTTAACAGAAGATAAGAAATACAGATGACTCTTCAATTTGTGTTACCTTTAGATAAGGAAGTTCCTCACTCTTTATATCTTTCTTTTTCTTTTGGACTTAAACTGTTGATTCTCTGAGCATCCTATTTAACATTCTAGAACTGAAGTCATCACTGCCCTAATGAGTTCCTGACAAATTATTCTTGTTGTATCAAAACAACTTGCCTGACAATGGGGAATTCCTCTGTGAGCCACCTAAATTCTCAAACGTGGATTACAGAAGTCATGATATGATTACTGTAATTGTACAAACCACCATGATAACAAAAGACACTGAGACACCAAAAAAATAATTTGACTATAGAATATATTCAGAATACTAACTAAAAGAAACATTCTCTTTGCTTTCTCCTTTCCATTCTCATTCCCAGTAATTAAATAATATCATATTGTTTTCCTGACAAAAATCACCCAGATTTCTAAAGAAAGATGACTGCCTTGAGGAAAGGGAGTGTGTGAATTCCTACCAGTGCCTGTAGATGGATATTTCTAAACACTTTGTACAAGGAAGGGGACTGTGTTTATCAAAACTTGTATGTTCAGAAAACCCCAAACATCCTGACACTGCAAAATTGGTAAATATGCACTAAATAAAATCATAGAATGGTTTGGGTTGGAAGAGACCTTAAAGATTATCTGGTTCTGATTGCCCTGCCATGGGCAGGGACATCTTCCACAAGACCAGGTTGCTCAATGTTCCATCAAACCTGGCCTTGAACACTGCCAGGGATGGGGCATCCACAGGTCCTCTGGACAATCTGTCCAGTGCCTCATGACTCTCACAGTAAAGAATTTATTTGGTATACCTTTTCTAAATTTCCCCTCTTTCCATTTGAATCTATTACTCCTAGTCCTATCACTACAGTCCCGATGAAAAACATGTACGTAGTTTCTTTAGTTCTCACATACACCTGCTTAGAGATTAATCAGGATATATTCCTAGTAATCCAAGAGATGTTGGATTTATATTACTGAGGATTTTTTATGTTATAGGTCATAAGAGGGCCTGTGAACTTTTATAGCGTACAAGCAGTGTTGTCCTGCCAGGTTTATGTAGCTAGGAATTGCTGCATCAATTGTGATATCTTCTGGGAAAGGCATTTAGTCCAAAACGTGAAAATTTAGTTTGGTTAAGAAAAATAAAATTATCCAGTAAGAAATCTAAAGCTTAAATGTATTGTATGTAGATTGTGCACAGCTTGTATTTTCTATATGTATTGACTTTTAACCTTACCAGGCAGGTATCTTGATTGGCTTATATAATAATCTTTTGCTGATGTATTTGATCTCTCGGAATCATTTCTCATCAGAATCTTGTTTTCCCCTCCTGGCTGGATACAGCGTGAAGCTTTTGGTTCTGGCACACTGAAAAATCAAAATTTTCAAACCACGTGACCAACAACTCTAGCTCAGAATACCACAAGCTGAGCTTAGCCTGAAGTGCTCTTTGCTTATCCTACTTTTCTCAGTAGAGTCTGTTTCCACAAAGTAAAATCAAACCTAACACCTCACGAGAGCCTGACCTGGGATTTGAAGAAAGAAATGTATCCAACACTATGGAATAAAAGCAAATGTGGCCAAATGGCAGAACACAGTACCATTTAACTGACAAAGGAAGTAATGTTAGTATGTCAAATTTTAGTAAAACAGTTTCTTAAATACACAACAAACACCTGAACCATACAGTGCCTGAAAACCAATTTGATTCTGTTTGGATATTACTGGCACTGGAACAACATAACACCCAAAGCTGATCTACTCATGCAATTCTTGGCATTCTTGCAGAATTTTGGTGACTTGAATTTTAATAGACTTGTCTTAATCAGTCTATATATCTACTTCTGGACACTGTTTACTACAAGAAATTGTGATTTTATAAATGCAGGACCTACCTAAAAAGAAATTCCTTGTTTTTCTTTTCTTTTAACAGTGCAATGCTAGGCTTCTTTGAAGATGACATTCCAAATTCAGGGTCATCCAAGTCATCCCAGCTATCCACAGCCTTTACCAAAGTCTGACCCCACCGTCTTCTGCAGTTTTTAGGACCTAGTACACCATTCAGAGGGCCACTAGCTGCTTGTTTCTATTTTAAATAAAAAAAATTAAAATAATAAAAAAAAAACCACTTTAATTCAATTCTAAAATTTTGTAATTTGTATCTACTATAACTCCTGACTACTGCTTACAGACTTTGAGGGAATTTTTCCCAGCGTGTTGTACTTGTTTTGGTCATAGTCTCATTATGACTTTAAGTACAAAACATAATAATGCCAGTATGTATTTGAAGTGTAGTTCTTTTGGACTGTCATCCTTGAATTGCTCAAGTCTACATGAACTAGTGAGGTTAACATTCTGTTTGCAAACCCAGTTCAGTGCTCAACCACTGTTTCTGGCATCTTAATGAACTCATGCTCTGAACAGTGGTAGGTAAGCTGTCAAGAAATAGAGCACGGTGGTGCAGAACACCGCTGTGCCCCCAAATACAGCAAATAAAAGAAACTTTTCTTTAACATTCTATTCCAATGAAATTACTAAGTTTTAAAACTGTCCTTCTACCTATCATTTGCTTTCCAGTATTCTCTGAATACAATTTATTTTTAACATATTTTGTATTGCAGTTCAGTGAGTACAAGTAGAAAGCAAAATGGAAGTAACAAACCAAAGTTTACTACTAATCTTTCTAAAAATCATAATTGCTAAATTCTTACAAGGTTAGGAGCTGGATGAACCTTTTTGGGTATTTTCCTGCATGAGGCAAGCGAAGTTCTCCCTTTCCACTTCTCTGTTGTGAATTGTTTCTCAAAGGTCAATAAGTAACAGCTGTTCCAACTCCATTGCTGCATAAGCACGTCACTGAGGGCTATTATAATGAACATTGTGTTACATGCAATCTATTCTTCTGACTTGCTATAAAATTTTAATAAGCAGACAGTTATATCGTCACTTATTCCCTAGTTATCTACCTGTATCTCCTCTAATAAAACATATGACAATTTTCAAGGGATCACCTGGCTGAACATACTAAGAACTTTTAATAAAACCATCTATGTAGTTATTGAAGACAACTTACAGGCGATGAGTTTTTATTGATAACTGGAAAAAGTGGTTGTGACTGTGGCTGCTGCTGCTTTGGTACTTGCTGGTTAGCTGTATTCTGAGGCAACTGAATTTGCTGGAGAGGCTGGTGGTTAACCTTTGGCAAGAGCTGTGGCTGTGTTTTGTCAGGTAAATCAGGTGAAGACAGAGGTTCTGGCTTAGCTTCCAGTTTAGGTAAAGATGGCTTTGGCTCTGTTGGCTGAACTGGTTTAACAGGAGTTGGCTTCTCCAGATACTGTGGGGGAGGTCCTAAAATTTGGCCAACTTGAAAATAAGAGTGCTTCAAAGCCTGCACAAGAAGATATAACACATTAATTTTAACTTCAAAAAGTTGACTTTGGTAAGCTCATCAGGGATCTAAGCAGGTTACTGAAACATTTGAGCAAGCTTTACAGAACAGACGGAAGATGGATGGGTAATGAGATCATATGTAAAGTGTATACCGAGAACTGGCAGTTCTGTATTTCAAACTCTTACATAACTTAGTAAGTCTGATCCACTTGTACATATAATAGCAGTCATATCCTTTTGTTCCCTTCTTTATTGCTAGGTGGAGTCTATTTTGAGGTGCACTATACATTTACCACCATTCTATATTTATGCAGTAACAAATTTCTTTTTTAAAAGAGACAGTTCCCACTGCTTTTAGCACATGCTTTATTTACATGTCTCCACTGCTGACCGTGTTTCAGCAACTCAGTGAATAGCCTGAGTTTTTTTAATTAAAAACAAAACAAAACCAACGACAACAAAAGCCCCAGAAGTGAGATGGTTGCCATGTATGGGTTCTACAATTAGAGGATGTTAATGAGCAAGGTTTCTCCCCCATTTTTCTTATCACCAGCTTTTGCTTTTCTTTAAAATACATTCACTGTGCCTGCTGTGCCTTCATGGTGTTTATTAAGAAAATATAGTATCTGTCTTAAGGCAGATGTTCATTTGATCCTTTCCTCTGACCTTTCCATGTCCTCTGCTAGATGCAGAGCATGGACACACCTTAGTAACACACCTCCTGCTATATCAAAACAACCCACTCCATTAATCCTTCTGGGTAGGATCCTACTCCTTGTTAGTTCTCAAAAGCATGTTTTGCCTCAGCTGCACTCAAGAATAGCTGCCTTTGAACACATTGCCATGTATATGCATTAAACTCTTCCTTTTGACTGTGGATTACACAACTGCTGCAGCTGCTTCCTCGACAACTCACCTGGGTAAAAGCTGGTTATTTGCTTTTATAAAGCATCTAGAGTATTTTGTGTAGAGGTACATAGTACTGGACTACAGACAGATCTCCATCACTGTACAATAGACATGCTTTATAAAGTGGAGAGGAATGGTTGCTTTATTTGGTACCATCTGCTTAACTGCTTCTGAATCACTTACAGTACATCCACCTAGGGTAACTTGCAATATGTCCTTTCTTTCCCAATTGTATTCCTCTTTTATATGTTCTAAATAGGATTACATTAGGTATGAATAATAAAAAAAAAATATCCACAGAATGTAACCATATTTGGTCCTTGAAGTATGTGTTTTGAAAATTGGAGAAAAATTGTGACCTTTTTGACCTATTGACATGTTCTTCACAAAGTGCCTTCTTTATCACTTCTTACAATTTACATTCAAAGTAAAAGTAAGCCTTAGCTCTTCCATACTGAATTCCAGCTGTGGCTTCACAAAAAGCAAAGTTTTCAAACTTTTCGGTACTTCCCTTTGTGTAGATGGGGAGGAAAACAAAAGTGGCAAAGTGATGACAGACACAATTGAAACATTTGCACCTTAGCTATTTCTCTGTCCTGTACAGAGAGAATTTCAAGATATGCATTACAGAAGACAACATTGCAGAAATAACTGAAGAGTTTCTGATGACCTCTGAGCCAGGTTTAGAACTTTCTCTTCTTACCACTTAGTCTCATTCCCATCAAAGTGTTCAAAATGAGGAGACATTTGTGGACATCACTATTATGACAATCAGTTGGGCTCTGTAGCTACAATTTTTTAAAAATGCAAGAAAATTCAGTCTTATATTTAATCATTCATGTGCTCAGACCTGACTTGCTGTAGGTCTCTTCTTTGGATTCCAGTTCAGCATATCACTCATAAGCTGTATTGCTTCATTGCTTGCATTTGGGATGAGAGTTTTTAGGCTTATAGGGACACATTGTGGGAAACGGAAATTCATGGCAGAAGCAAGGTGGTATCCTTCTGTCCAGTCACTCTGTTTCAAAGGAAAGAAAAATCAGCACCCAAAAAAAACAAAGGGGTATTTAGATATAATTTAAGGCAGCTTGAGTCATGCTTGGTCTGCATGGTGCCTTCCTATATAGTTGAAAACAAGCATTCCTGTTTTCCATGACAATTATTACAACACTATGGAACGCAGCATCAGTCTCCAATGGCAGTCCTCCTGAGGTCTCCTGTAGCTACAGGTGGAACCATCACCATGAATAACACACTTGGACACATTTTATCTGAAGGAGACCAGAGTGCAGCAGTACCAGGAATGCCCATCTGCCACAGAAATGAGCCCAGCAGCTGATTTCAACATGCCCCCTTTATGGAAATAGCAGAAGCGAGGCCCCTCCATTGACCATGACACAGTTGTAAAACCATGATGCAGCCTACACAATATAGCACTGATCCCACCATTATGACAATCAATGATTAAGTTACAACCAGACAGTATTGCAACAATAAAAAACAATGATCACCAGATAAACACTTTTAAAAAAAGTTCTTAACTTTCTAAAAATAAACCTTGAAGTCCTTCATTGCTTGATAACTGCATTCTTGGAATACAGAACTACAGGATTATCAAAGACCTCAACAGACCATTTACTCCACACCCTCGTCCCTTCCTAACAGGTGTTAAATCTCAAAAAGCTTCCAATTTCTGGCAATCCACAGCCAGACTATACATATTACTCCAGAGAGTAATCTCCTCATGATTAGGAAAAAGGAGGTTTCTCGTACAAAAATAAATGACCATTGTTGAGTGTCCTGTCATCCATGGATACCAAGAAGGACTATCTGACTCTTCCCTCAAGAGTGGCCTTTTTATACATTGGAAGGTGTATTTCTTTTCCTTTCTTCAAGTCTTTGTTTGTATACGCTAAAGAAACCCAAACAATTCCTAAGGTCTAGGCTTTTTGAGTTTTATTTCCTCTCTAGACTCTTGATTTTTTTCTCTTGAAAACTCTAAACTGGATATAATATAGCAAGAGAAACAGAAAGATTAGTTCACATGTTAACAGGCAATACTCCTTTTTCTACAAACTAGTATGGTATTTGTCTTTAGACATACAATACTCTAAATAGCTCCTACGGCCTCTCCTACAGATGTGTTAGCTGGATGGTTATCCACAGCTATTGATGTAGCTGGTTATTCCTGCCAAGGTACAGGAACATTCCGTGCACTACTGAAAAAATTTCTTTAAAGCTACATCTCTAATTCTGTACATAAAAAAAAACCTTCTAAATTCCAATCTTCTTTTCTAACATAATTCTTCTCCACCTGCCATCTACTAGCTTAAGCAGCGAAATCTACTCCACCAGACAGCCTTCAATACAATTTTAAAAATTTCATCAGAGGCAGAACCACTCGAGCTCTATTCAATGAATCTTTTGAATAAGAGGCAGTGAAGCTTACTCTCTGGGCAACTCTTTCCAAACAGGTATGCTCTTATCATGCAATTTGTATAGAAATATGCTGCTGAGAATGTTATGAGGGACAGCATCAGAAACCTTACTGAAGACAAGGTATGACATTTGTGCTCTTCCTCTATCCGCCACTTATTACACTGCTACAGGGCAAACTGGATGGATTTGATACAGTTTGGTCTTAAGGTACCACGATAGCCATTACTCATCATTTTATGTACAACAGTTTTAGCTCTGTTAACACAGTCCATGGTAATGAAAAAAACTCAAATATAATTATAAACCACATCTGCTTAAAACAAGTCTCAAGATTTCAAGTGACTTCCTCTTTCACCTCAGAGAACAGTTTGTCCTTTTAAATCAATGGAGAAAAACTTCCCTCCTTCACTGCATTGCCCTTCTTTATTGAGTTTGGTGGCATTCTGTCTGCTAGAAATAAAGGAACAGTTTACCACAAAGTACCAAGGGCTGTATGTTGAACTGATGAAGCATAGGGATAAGGTGAAAACAGTACAAGAGCAAAATGAAAAATACATTTCTATTTATTTTAAAAAAACTAATTTGCAATAATTTAAAGTGCCATTGCCAATCTTCAGCTAATGAAAATGCATTTCATTAATCTCTGCTATTGAGGTTGTCATAATTTTTTTCATTAAATTCACATAGTACAAATGTACCACCACTGCCAATACCTGAATGGTGAAATTTAATTTATAAAATAAATAAAGCAACTTAATTTATAAAATAAAACAAAATAGTTGCCTGCCACTATTTAAAACACCCAGATTAACCAAAGTCATTGGTATGTTATGGACTTAAGCACAGGAAGGTAAACTGGAATGGAGACAGCTTCTGGGCATAATTCCTGTAATTAATTATTGCAGGATAACAGAATAAATAAAAATGCATGTCTGAAAAAATAATATTTGTAAAACTATCTGCAAAATCAGACTATTAAAATAACTACTCATATTTTTCAGAATGTAACAAGTACTTGTAACAAGGGCATTATTTGTTGTGGGAATTCCTATCATACTATTTAAGTACTCCTTTTACACAGCAATCTCCTTGAAGAATGCCTTAGCATTATCGTAAGGAGAGAAAATTCCTGAGTCTGCCCAGCAGATGACAGGGGCACAAAGTAATTAATTACAGTTTCCTGATTCTAGAGGGCTGACTTACAATGTCCCTAACTCTTAGGGTCTTTAAGGGAGGCTACAATTTTTTCTGGAATATTCAGCTGGTAATGGTCCCTGCTTTCCCAAGCACTAAGCTTTCTAGTCAGGGAATGAGAGACTCTAAACAGGCAGGATTTGCTTCTGTTAGCTCCTGGTAAGGTTAGAGAAAAAATACAGCAAACAGCTCAATGCTGCTGTGCTACTGCACACAGTGAAAACCTCTCTCTGATCTCCCCGCACTTTGGAGCTTGTTTTTTCTGTATATTGAAAACATTCCAGAAGCCAGCATGGTGCTGGCTTTCAGTCTTCATATACATCAAAATGTTCCTCTTACTATCCTAGATTTGTGATCTGCTTAAGAAAGTTCACATCTGCATTTGAAAACTCAACTCTTAAAATACTGCTCCTATTTGTACATTATTCCTGAGGCACAACTGTGTCATGGCAAGCACTGTTTTACACATCATACCAATTTTCACTGCATCCTCCTGACTCAATTTTCACTTCCACAACGTATCATCTATAACTCTCCACCTGACCTTTTCCTCTTTGCTCTGTCATGAGTTTGCATCTGTTTCTCAGAATGTTCTCTTGGATGTTTTCCCACCACTTCAAGCTCTGCATGTTCCTAGCTAAGCTTAATCTATTTCTGTTTTAAGTTTTCTGTACCTAACTTCTCTATTGATAGCAGCTCCTATACTGGACAAGAATTATACTGTATTTTATACAGGTAGAACACTAATGAAACTGATGTATCTCTCTCCACCCTTAGGTTGTTCAGATCTAGGTGGACTGTCTTTAGTCAGTTATTCCACCAAGTTCTATTTGCACCCATAAAATACTGATATGTATCTGCCATTTCTTACTTTAGTCTGCAAAAATATTTAATAGCATATGGTCTTTTTTTTCCAGTTCATTCCAAATTTTAAAGGCAACCATATTATTTTCTTGCATATTCTTCCATGCATTTAGTAAAACAACTTTTAAACTCATTTTAATTTCATCCATTTTTATATGCACTACCCAAACCTTCCTTGTAATTTTAAATAGTATTTAGCTCATCCAGAAAATAAGTGAAAATAATTGTTTCCTCTCTAAAATACTGCACATTTTCCCTCAATTACTTATTGCTAATAATATTTATGAGACATCTGTGTTTGAGATGAAATGTTTCTTTTATGCTTTAAAAATAAGAAAAGCATAATTTGTCTTATTTATGGTAACTTTTACGAGCTCCAAATTCTGTGTGCCAGCACAGAAGAATTATACTTTTGGTAAGGGAAAGCCAATTGGCTCTGGTAAATTAAATCCTAGGAGACTTCTGATTTGTTTTCCATTATGAATAGCTTTAAATAACTAAATTAAACAATTTTATCTGGTTTCCATCAGAGGAGAGCAAGTCTTCACATAATTGTATGATATACAACAGATGTTAATATACAACAAAAGACTAGCATTACATGCCTTAATGGAAGCTGAAAAGAAAAACAGTTGAGCAAACACTAAGTCTGCAGGAAACATATTGAAACAATAATTCAATATGTACGTTCTGAAAGATAACACTGAATATTTTGTAATAATTTGATTAAATTTTTTTGTAATAAAATTGTATGAGGTTTTTTAAGCCTTACCTTCTTTGGAGTCCCTAGGACTTGGCAAATTTTGAAGATTTCATCTACTTCACTTGTGCCTGGGAACAGAGGTCTGAGTGTGTATAACTCAGCCATTATGCTGCCAACTGCCCATATATCAATAGGTGAGCTATAGACAGAAGATCTCAGCAAAACTTCAGGAGCACGGTACCTGTGAGGATGGAGGGAAATAATAAGTAAGTTAAAATGGTCATAGGAGGGTAATTAGTTAAGCTAAAATTCTTGATATACTTACCACCTGGTAGAAACATAATCTGTGTAAGGTGGCTGAGATCTTAGTTCTCTAGCCAACCCAAAATCTGCAATTTTCACAAGTTCTGGTCCACTACAGAGAAGATTTTCAGGCTTCATATCCCTATGAAAAAATCCTGTAGAAGACCAAACAGAAAAGAATTGCAAATTATCACAGAACCACTTCTTAAGCAGCAATTTCTAATAGGAGTAATCCAGTATTTACTTTGGGATGTTTTGGAATATTATAGTGGTTTTCAGTCTTTTTTCTTTTTTTTTCTTTTTTTTAATTCAACATAAAATAATTGGAACCCTCCCCCAACAAATGCACACATTTTTCCTCCAGTGATTATTACACCAAGTGTTCTTAAATTAACAAATGTAAACTGTCATTAGCACACTAAGGAAAATGAATTGGCTGGCAGCAACATCAAGTAAAAAACCAATTTCAGAATGCAATATTTTGCAAAAACTACAACTGCTTTGTCAGTTTTGGATAATGGAAAATTGAGCATCTGACACACTTACGTGATTCATAAAATTGGTTGAATGATTTTTAGCTAGTTATTTATCACTGTGACAACAATTTGGAGATACAGACATTTAGAGGATATCCAAATCCTGTTCAGAAATGCTAATATTAGTAATGCAGGCACATAAAGCTTTTTCAATGCTTGCTGTTGGCTTGAGGACCTCTATACTTGGGCAGTGGTTAAGTCACTAAGCAAATTAATTCTGCTGTTTAATTGGAACACACAATTTGTTATGTTATCCATTAATTTGATTGAAATCCATTTGCTAGAATAAAGCACTGAATTTTTGCATGCATAAATTGAAAACAACTGTAAGAAATTGGCTGAAATTATTACAGTGAAATGTAAATGTTCAAATTTATCATACCTGGTATTCCCTTATACACTTATGGTCAAATCAGGATATTAATATTGTAATTTAAAATTGGAAGCTTTTCTTAAAATCTAAATTTTCTATTTTATTTCACAGAGAAATGATGTAGGAAAGGAGGATGCTAACAAACAGTATATGATCCTGATTAAAAGGACAAGAAAATGTCAATTTCTGGGTATTTGATAATACTGAATAAAACTAGTTATTCATTTAATTTACCAACAGGCCTCTTCAGGGTACATTGAAAACAAATCAAACCTTACTAGGAACACTGTTTCTTATTTTATTTTCAGCTGATATTTTGTTGTCTTTGGAAAGTTTTAAGGATACCACTGTGATGTGAAGAAGAACTACGAAATCAAAAAGTTGAGCATGAGAGTAAATTACTACCTTTTTAAATGCAATACAGTTCACAGACAGATATTAAACATGAGCTTTAGGAGTTTTGCAAACACTGTGAAAATTTTTATTGTTGTAAGCACACCTCAGCTCTTATTTAGACTGTGCCTGTTATTCCTAGAAACAGCCCACTTACTAAAATATTTAAATCCAGGTTGTGTTTGATAAGGATACTGTTTGAATTTCTTAGTGAACAAGTTATTTTCGTATTTTTTTATATGAGAGTATCATGTTAGTTATAGTATCTCAACAGAAGAGTATTGATGTATTAATGCTTCTAATTAGATCTTTCTGAGGATGCAGAAGTATTTAGTACAGCAGAGCATACAAATTTCTTTAGTTTGTTTATTCATCTGCTAACTAAAGTAGAAAACACTACTGCACAGCGTATGAACAACATCCAGTGCTTTCCAAGAGAAAAGGAAAATCCAGTTATAGGAAAACAAAGAGTAACTTCAGGCAAAGTTTAAAACCACACCACACTTTAAACAGGCAACCATGATTTTATCAGAGATGATTGATAGCCCTTGCTAGGTGACTTCATTCATGTTATTTCATGAATTATCTTATTTTCTAAAAAAAGTGCTACAGTTAAACTCTAGTAGGAAACCTACCATGTTTGTGGATGAAAGCCAGCCCTTGCAATATCTGATACATCATGTTTCTGATGACTGACTCGGGGAAAAACTTGTTTCTGTGAAGAAACAGAGTAAAAACGTACATAATTAAGAAAAATAATGTGTCTTCAGAACATTCGTGTTTCTTTATTTTGCCTAACACATCATGAACACATGAAAACAGACCCATCAAGTCAAAGTAAGAGAGATGCAACTCTCATTTCAAAACTCTATTGGGCCTTAATCTCAACCACTTTAAGTGCAGCAGCAGAACTTCTCTGCTGAGACATTCACGGTGCTATCTCTCTGTAGAAGCTGGCTGGCCAGCAGTGTGCTTGACCAGGTGAGTGTGGAATGCACAGTGCTGTAGCAAGGCAGAGAATGCACAGTGCAGCACTGGTAAGTGCATTACCCAGTGGTGCCCTTAAGGGAGCCCTGCTAAGAGCAATTCTGCTCAGCTGCAGAGTAACATTGTGCTCATGTCACCAGCAGCTACCTCAGGATGTCAGCTCAAGAGCTTGGCACATTAGGAGATACAGTGCATGACAAAGTCTGAAAGAAAACCACGCTAAAGGCAAAACAATTCATCAAAAGAAAATGTTATTGAAAAGGCAGGTCCTACTCCAAAAACCACCTTGCAAGCCTTACTATGTACTATTTGTCCAGACTGCAACATTAGAGTTAGCCTATATTAGGCCATTCTTAGAAAGATGCATCTATATACCATCCCCACATTAAGTCAAACCCATGAGCAAAAGTAGCATGAACCAGTGTTCACCCAATCCTTCATACATTAAAATGAAGGCTAATGAAGAAAAAACCCCAAACCACAACAATTTGGAATTTCTCTCGTGGCTCTACACAAAGGAATGCCAACTCTCCTGTTAACAAGTGATCAAACTTATTTCCAAAAACATTACCATATGCAGTGTTGTAACAGAGCAATGCAGAAATCTACCCTCAAGTAATCTGGTGCAGCAACTCGTGTTCACATCAATGGGGCTACAAGAAGAGCCAAACCCAGACATCCCAAAGTGCTCTTCAAAGCAGTATGAGAATCATTAAATAAAGCATAACAGCACACCCCTTTTCTGTGAAAAAAGACATACCTATCCTTCATTAGCTGATAGAGATTTTCCTTCATGTACTCAAATACAAAATAAAGGTGGTCATTTTCCCGTATGACTTCCTTCAATTTTATTACATTGGCATGGTTTAGCTTCTTCAGAGACTGCAACAGAGCAAAATACAGCTTCAGATAACCCCACAGTGACCTTGATTCCTTACCAGAGCTAAATTTTTAACATCTACATTTCTAGCACAAAATCCACACAACATATTCATATGACACCCCATTATTTATCTTGTAATCTGTTCTAAAAAAGAACAACCCAGAAGTTTGAATAAATCTCAAATTAAAAGCAACAACCATATTAATAGTAGTTTAAACCTATTTCTAGGGATTACCTCAGAGCAGGAGTAAAGATTAGCACAAAAACCTAATTCCCTACAACAAAAGAGGAATCTGAAGCTGTAAGAGCTCTTGCTCACTGTACTGAATAAGAAAACCTGCATATTTTTTCCCTTCTTTTTGGCATGAAACTTTCATGAAGAAGGATTCTCTTACAGATTCTCATTTTGGACATACTGATTTGTATGAAGTCTCCAACAAGTTAAATCAAAAGCCCTTTAGTAGGGGGTTTTGTATATACAGAAAATCAGACACCCAAAACATGGAATTATTTGGCATTTATGCCCAGGTTTTCAAGTGTTATTCTACCACTTGGCTAGCCAAAACTCCCAGTGCTTTCTACAGATGCCCCAAACACAAGATACATGGAATGGACACACAGCTAGAAATCTGGAAGTAAAATGAAAGAGGAGGATGGTAAACCACAGAAATACACACATCCAAAATCTATTTCTTTTCCTTTCTCAAAGATAAGAGGCTTGGCTATGACATGGCCACTGCTTGAGAACAGTGGACAGCAGGACCTCTAAGAGTGCCAGCACCCCACAGTTTTGTGAAATCTGTCAGCATTTAAGGAGTTCACAGAGTTTGTCCTCGCTTGGACACAGTAGCTGCCCTTTTCCTTCGTGCAAGCCTAACTAGATACCTCTTTTTAAATGTGGCATGTTCACCACTTTACCTTGACTTCTCTCAAATTCATACATTCATCCCATGAATAGAACTTTCTTTTCATTCTGAAATAAAGTCCAAGACAAAGTATTTTCAGTGAACAGTACAGAATGCTTTTAGAATTAGAAAATCTAAATGATATTTTCCAAGACTAGCATTATCTATGTTTTGAACTCAATTTAAAACATTCTACCATACCCATCAGCAATATAATTAAAAACAAAGTCAATGCTTAGAATTGCTAAAAATTTACACTGATTAATCATCAAACACTGAAACTGAAATGTCTTTAGAAGAGTACAGCCAGAGACCATGTTACTCCGAAGTAAAAGGGACACAAAACACACCTTTGTATCATTTGAATTGTGCTTTTAATAATAAAGTAAGCAACAATGACACTGCAGATAAAAGATGGAAAATCACGTCCTTATGCACAAGTTGTATATTCTAGGAAAACAAAAAAATTTAATTTTTTAAATCAGCAGAATATCTGGACTGCTTTCTATTATAATTACAGCAGAATCAGCAGAATATCTGGACTGCTTTCTATTATAATTAACTGCTTTCTATTATAATTACAATCTGACTTGATTGGAAATTTTAAAAATCTGTTCCAAGATATTGATTTCAAAAAAAGGTTTCATGTTTTTCAAGCAACACCATAGCCTCTAAACTAATTGTTATGTATAACAGCATAATACATTTATTTGTAAGTCCTGCATAAATCCAAATGTGGACATTTAGTGTTGCTAATATCTTGGGATGAAGTTGTGAATGTCACTGCTGTGTTTTGGTAAAGTTTTAGCGCCTGAAGTGATGAGATTTAAACCCATAATCTTCATTTAAAATAAAAGTATCTTCAAGTAAAACCGAACCATCTCAAGTCTCAAACTTCAAAATCATGCAACAGAATTCCAAATCCTGAAATCACAAATGAACCACTTCCCACAAAATGTTGTTCCTTTTGCTAATAATAAGTAAAATAATTAAGAGGAGATTCTTTCTTTAGCTTCAGTAACAGTACCAGCAAGATATGGTCAAACACGAAATTCTCAGAAATTCTTAAAGAAAAAGTCAATTATATTACAATTATCTTACTACAGTAGATCCATAAACGAGAGGAAAAAGTCTGAGCAAGTCACAATTTCTGGTATTTTAATTTACACTTTATATCCACGTGCAATTCTCTAGGAATACAAGGGGAATTCCTCCACGCCTTGAGTATAATTTTTCTTGTTTCGTAATCATCTTTTAAGGGAAGTGTGACAATACTCTTGATTACACAGAACACAAGTTTATTAGAGCCAGGGTGACAGCCTTTATTTACCTGACCAGATTGTTACTGTTGTTTATCACTGTAGCAACACCTGAAACTTAATGCAGTACTTACAAAGATTTGGGGGGCTGGGATGGAATTTCAAATCTACCTGTTAAAATAGCTATTCCTGCAACTCATATAAATAAACTCCCTAATTAATCCCATTCACTTTTGCTTCTCCTTTGGTGCTGGCCTAACAACATTTTTAGAAGGAAGCATGTTCAAACTGAACAAAAGCAGCATGCAATTTTACAAGCCAATGTAAAACAGTAAATTAAATTGATGTGTCTCTCTATTGATCAGTTACCAGAAATCTGACTCACAATCACCTTGTTAAACATCTTAATTAAAATAAAATAACTTTGTTAATTTCCTTTTAAAAGGCGACTTTTTTCAATTCTACACAAACGGAAGACAACAATAAAGTCAAAAGTGAAAATCCAAGATTTTGCAAGCACCTTTACTGAATTGAGATGCTACATACCTTTTGATAGCCACAAGTTCTCCTGACTCATTGCTCTTCCCCATCAACACGCTGCCATAGGTGCCATCACCCAGCTGTTTCATAATTGTGTAACGATTCATTTTTTTTACAACTCAGACAGCCAAAAGCTTATGAAAGGGTAAATATACTCTGTTTTATTAAAGGGTTCTGTGCTCTTTGATTTTTCTCAAGAGAAATCTTCTTCCAGACTGCTTTACATTGGTGAATGTTTCTCATAATTCAGCAGGATATTCACTGCTCTCTTCCAAACTATAGCTGCTTTGAGATCCAGTTACGAAGAATGGGAGACAGAAGAACATGGTCATACTCACACAGATCCCTAAAAAAAAACCAACAAAAAAAAAGACTAGGTAGTTTTACAGGTAGTTTTAGAAAAGAGACGCTCTACTACTTGTATCAAAGAATAGCACCCTCCAGAACCATATGTGCTTTTTAAATAGATGTAAAAGCAGTTAGCTTCTTTACATTTTTAAAACCACAGAAGGTGCCTACTGTACAATTAGGGTTGGAGTAAACAGAAACTGGAAAGTCGAGGTTACTGTCATAATTCCCTAGAAGCAGCAAAGTGTTTTTAAAGATGGTGTATTCTGATAGAAGCCCTTACTCTGAATCTGTAGACAGCAGCAGCTTCCTGAACTATTACAAAGGCACGGTTGAAGCTCTGGAAAACATAAGGACAAAAATTTTGCACAAGGTGCCACAGAAAACTTAGAGTCTGAATACTGTGTTTTGGATTGGTAATGCAAGCAGGCTTCCTATGCTTAAAAGTTAGTGAGGAAAGGAGGTGGAGCAGCAAGATAACCGCTGCATTTTTCACCCACACAAACTGATTTGTTATAAATGGACATCTTGCTCTGAAGTTCACATAATTCTTAGGCATGGTAATGGCTGAAGAGTTAAGGTTATTCTTCAGTTTTACAAGGCTTGCAGAGAGAAGCATAGAGCTTACATGCACTGGTATGAAAGATGAAATCTGAACGGTCATTTGGAAAAGAATCCACATTGAATAATGTTGAATCACCATATTTGAATCCATGCAAATATTATTTTGAATCCCAATCCAAGTTTGAATCTGAACCCCAGCTTCCATTACACACAATACTATCTCTCACCAATGCTTCAGATGAAGGCTGGTTGCCTGATGTTAAACACACAAACTCACAATAGTCACTCACTTATTTATGCAGGACTAGGAAAAACTAACAACCTCTGATTGTACCATTTACTCCCTGTAACCCAAATGCTAATGCACAAACACTCTACCTTTTGCCTCTGCTGTCTGAAAACACAAAATAAAACTCAAATCAAGGGGAAAACACCATCAGTCTACCTTTATAGGAGATTGAGAACTTAGCATGCAGCTCTCTAATCCTTTGCCTTATACCAAAATTAGCTACAGTCTGGTCTGTTCAAACAGATTCAGAAACTCTGATTCAGCTGATAACAAGACTCAGGCTTGAGATTTACAGGCCTGGCAAAATAACAATAAAGTTGGCCTTTCAAGGAGCGTGAAATACACATTCTCAAGCAGACTAGCCTGCTGTGTAAATGAAACACCTGCCTGGACAATAGACCAATGTTTCTAAGTTGTTCTTAGCTGACATGCTGCTTCCTTGAAGTTATAACACAGAGTGTTACTTCCTCTTGCTTCTGTTAGCAGAAAAGAATCTCACATCACCTGTCAAGATGCCAATGGCCTAGTGGACATCTCAATTTATAATCTTTGCACCAAGCAACCTTTATTTTGTCAGGGAAAGTTACAGAGAAGATTTTTTTCTACACCTATCTACACCTCCCCTCCCCTAAAGTCACAGCTGTAGTGAAATAAGATTTCTGGTTAATAGCATATTCTGAAACAAAGCTAAAAATCAGATAAAAGTAATGTAGGCATCTCAAATTATGATGAAATTTTAAACTGGACTTTCATACATTTAAACAAACTGTTTTTCTCTGAGTTCAGTTTTATACCTTATTCCCCAGAACGCCTGCATGCACTCTAGTCTTTAATAGCATCAATAATGCCTTTTTACAACAAGGTTATTTGTTGACTCTGGTAATAAGCAGATGATCAAGGGTATTTATTCCAAGTTAAGATACATTCTGCATACACATCTTGCAAGTTGTCAATGGTTAGCTCTAGGTATATATTAAAAAAACAAAGCAACACAAAAACCTTGAGGGTAGCCTTATACCCATTTTACAACACAGCATCACATCTAAAGTGTCAGCAATGATAAACTGTGTATGCATTTTGTATAGGTGTAGACAGATGTATCATGTGAAATGAAATGTAACAAGTTTTGTGTGGTTGTGCTTCTCTGCTTCAACAAATATCACTGAGCATTGTTTAAGGTATGTTTTTTGACAGGGAATTTAGCAATATCTGCTACGGATGGCCCTAGCTTGAACTCCTGGGGTTACACTAAGAAGTTGGAGAATTTGCATGCATTTCATGCTCAAGTTTTTGCTCTCTAACAAAGTGCACCAAAAACAATATGAGAAAAGCTTGTATTTGCAATAAACAGAACAAGATCTAGACATAACCTCAAGTTTTGACATTTAAATCCTCTAATTTTTGTGCCTAAATCCTATCAGCTTTCCAAGTAATTTTCATTGGATTATATACTAATCACACGCTTTTACGATTATTCCTTTTGTCCTAATATTTTGGCATGTGCAGTCAAAACAACCTCACATAAATTGTTCCTTCCCTCCAGAAATTCCATATAATACAACACAGACCCAATTATTCATTTTGTCTGTTCTATAATATATTTTATTGCTTTACTCCTTTCCTGCTGCATACTTAAAATTTAGGGTACGAAAACACCTGATCAAGTAAAGTACAGAAAAGCTGGTGCATTCCTTCAATGATCAAGTGGAAGTGTCAAATCCACTCCATGGAAATGCACAAAACAAGGTGTGAAAACCACATACCCTGATAACAATGTCTGTGTACCATCACACCTACCCCACACTGACATGTTCTGGAATTACAAATCATGATGATAGAACATAAATGGCCCAGAGATTCACGTTTCACCACAACAGACTTCTGCAGACTTTGTAATTTTCACCACTCATACCCAGCTCAGGTGTGCAATTTTTTTCCTCAGCGGTATATCTGTATTTTCTTTTTCAAATCTGCAGTTCAGTTTTGTCATTTGTACTAACCTGAGGAAAAGCAAGGGCCCAGTCTAGCTATTCTGGTTAAAACATGCCTTTGGAGTGACCTTTTCCATAATAATGCTTATATGATATTATTTCTTAAGAGATGCAAAGCTCTAAAATGTAATATTGTCATAATAGGTACCAAACAGACAAGAGAAATCCTAGTCTAAACAACAGCTTGTTGTTACTCTTAATGACATACTGCATATAATCTCTTTACACAGGATTAAGGAAAGATTAAAGCCAGGGACAAATAGAGGACAAAATAAAATAGCTTGACAGAATCTTTAATTTGTGTAAATTTAGCAAACCTGAACAAGTACTAGAGAATTGAAACAAATCATCACTTTTACTGTATTACTGGTGTCTTAAACACTAGCAGCAATTTTATATTATTTTAGATGTCTGGATTACATTTCAAAATGTAATGAACAGCAACAAATCACCTACATTTCTTACATATAAATAGTAGGCTTTACCAAGAGTTCTACAATTGCATCCTAAACAAACTACTCTCAAATAATTAGAAACTAGGATATATGACCCAATAAGACCTCCCACCCAGAGAAGCAAAACACCCACAACCAAATTTTACCAACCTGTTTACAGTAACTGATGAAATCACCGAAACTGTTTGTGTGGCACAGTACTGTTCTCAATCATCAGAACTGGCAGTATTGCACAGCACCGAATGTATGCTGATACTGATTTTAAAAGTAAAAATAAAATCAAACCCAAATCCAACCACAAAAAAACAAACAAATTTTGCTACAAGAACCTTCTCGGTATGGTAGTGAATGTATATTACTAAAGCCAGTAATCAGGTCCCATGACAGGTGGATCCAGTTCTTGAGATTAACCTCAAATCCATTACTCTAATCAAATACCAGCAGTTATTTAAAAACACGACACTCAGCTGCAAGAAAGAAGTCAGTAACATTGACAGTAAATACTGGTGCTTTGAAATAGACTGCCTTAATTTTTTTTTTTTTAAGTCCCTTAAAAATCTAATCTATTGTTCCACTTGTGTGTATCAGGCATTCAGCATGGGATCTATCAAATTAAGAACTCCAGTTTGCTCTAAGTATTTTCCCCTGTTTTGTTCCAAACTACATTTGGTTTCAAAGCAAAATTATTCACACCAACTTTTTCAGCAGATTACCACCATGCCAGCAAGGCTACCACTTCCTACCCACGGGAAACCCCTTCCCACCATGCAGTACAGCAAGTTTCAGGGTAACAGTCGTTTCAGTGCTGCTGGAACTGCAAGTCTCCAGTTTTGGTCAGCATCCAGAAGGAATATGAACCACTCATCTTTCAGCATCTGCACCACTGTAAGTTTCAGTAAAACACAGAATCGTTATGGTTGGAAGGGAACTCTGGAGATCATCTAATGCAAACCCCCTGCCAAGGCAGGGTGACCTAGAGCAGGTGACACAGGAACACATTCAGGTGGGTTTTGAATGCCTCCAGAGACGGAGACTCCACAACCTCCCCGGGCAGCCTGTTCTAGTGCTCTGCCATCCTCAATGCAGAGAAGTTCTTCCTCATGTTGAGCTAGAACTTCCCGTGTTTCAGTTTATGGCCATTGCTCCTCATCCTGTCGCCAAGAACCACTGAAAAGACTCTGGCACCATCCTTTTGGCACTTGCCTTTGAGATAATTATACGCACTAATGAGAACCCCTCTCCGTCTTGAGAATGGAAACAAATGTTTGTTTCCACTTCAGTTCCGCCTGGTGACATCCAGCCGCCTCCCGAGTGCGCGCCCGCTCCTTCCCCAGCACTCACAGCGCCAAGGGCAGCGCGGCGCTCCTGCCGCTCTCTCAGGCTGCGAAACTCGGCGCCGCCCGGCCTGCCACTTTCATCCCGCCTCTCCTAAATAAAGCTTCACCTCCTCTCATTAACCGCGGACCTCTCAGGCGGCCAAGGCCCGGCTCTAGCCCACCGAAGCAAAGCAGGCAGGGTCCCTGTCCCCGCAGGCTCCGCACCCACGCGGTACCGCAGCGGGGCAGCTCCCCCACACGCGAGTTCACCGCACACCGACCCCAGCCCCCCGAAGCACGCTGGGGGCCGGCAGCAGCCCTCCCCTCCCCTTTAGGAACGGAGCTCGGAGCGCTCCCGCTCCAGCCCAAACGCGCACCTCCTCCGTGCTGGGAGAGCCCCAGAGCGGCCCAGCCCCGGGCGCACGGGCGCTCACCAGCCCGGCCCGATGGGGGCTCGCCGCCGGCCCCGCCGCCCCT
>JAYDZK010000113.1:64995579-65019485 GCA_034509185.1 Euphonia xanthogaster | reverse complement strand
GATCTGGCAGTTGTGGTTGTTGGTGTTGCGCATGGCCCAGCCGCTGAGGTGCCGCTGCGCGTTCTTCTCCTCGCTCGAGTAGATGAGCCGCACGTAGCCATCGGGCCACTCCTGGAAGGCGTCGAAATGCCTGGGCTCCTGCAGCAGGGCAGGTGGGGTGGGAGTGCAAGGCAGCAAGGAGGAGAGCAAGAGAATGTTATTAGTATGTTACAACCTGGTATTATTGCCTTGTTATAAGATACATTGCAGAGGGGAAAAAAGCTTTTTCTATCACCAGCCAAGCAGCAGAAAGAGAAATATTGAAATAATATCTTGTTCAGAAGTGCTCTCTAAAAGGGCTAGGGCAGTCTGAGATTCCATATCTGAAAAGAAAGTCAGGATCCTTTTCTCTTTTCTCATGATCCATTGTAGCACGGTCTGCTGACACATATGTCTTTTTCAGGGAAGTTGCCAGCTGTAAGACATCAGCCTTACTCCCAGAATTTACTGACCAGTGTACTATCAGTGTGCCCAGACAGGACACAAGCCACTCTGATCATGACTGCTATTAAGTTCTTGTTGTGGGACAATTTAGCTGCAGACAGGAAATGAGAAGTTTTAGCTATGGAGTGGCTTCCTAAAGTGCATCTAATGTGATTTGAATAAGGCTTTTCCCAAAAAATAGAGATAAAAAGATTTGTCATTGCAAACGTGCTTCCAATATGTGTATAGTGGCACAAACAAAGAACGCTTCAGTTTGGGATTTCATGGCTTTCTGGAGTTCATTACGAAAATGTAATTATCAGAGCTATGAATGAAGATATTAAACTGCAAATATTTATAATGCAATACAAATTTAACATATGTATGTATCACATGGGGGAGCAATCCCAGCAAACAGAAGCAAACTACCATCATTTACAGCATTATGACATAACAGCATGGGCTCTGCAAACTTAAATAAACTCTAAGATGGAAAAAAAGTTGCAAATTAAGAAATGCATTTGAAACTCACAACTGGACAAAAGTGGAGTGCTCATTGATATTGAAGTGTTGCATCAATAAACCAAAGAAATAATTAGATAACTTGGGTAATAGTAGTAAACAATCAATTCAAGCTCCAATTCAACATTTCTTGAACGAGGAGGGAGAAGGAGACTGTCAAAATAGAGCCACAGGTTGTTCTAGGAGTTCACATCCAGCTAGACAAAGCTGTGCATCCATACTTTTTTTATAAGTGACTTTACAAAGACTACAACACAACACAAAGTGAAAAGAGAAATAAAGCAGACGTAAAACAAAGCTTTGCTTAGAGTGAAGTTCGTTCTGCTGTTCCCCAGCTCCACGTTAGAGCTGGACGGAGACTTTCCCCAGTACCTCCCCGCGCACCCGGTACCTGCGGCAGCTTGGGGTCGTTGATGTCCCAGGTGAGCTTCATGGCAGAGAGTGACCGTGGGTGGCGGCTCCCGCTTTTTTATGCCGTCGGGGCGTCGCCGAGGTGTGGGTGGAACAGCAGCACCATCACCGAACCTCACCGCGGCCCCTGAGGGCGTCAGGAGCTGCTCTCCACCTTCATGCCACAGGGGGGTTTCGCTACCCTCACCTGAAAGTGTGTGACTGGGGACAGATGCAGGGGTTGTGCACGAATCCCACCCCCCCCCGATGGGGCCTCGATCTCGGCAAATTTGAGCTGGGTTTGGAAGTCTAGCCCGGCAGCCGCGGAGCTCTGCCGCTCGCTTCCGCGGATGGCCGGTGTGATGAGGAGGGGGGACCCGTCTCTGCCCCACCGGGATTGCTCCTGATCTTGGATTTAGAGCGTGGCTCGGAACTGCCCGCAGTTTGTAAAGCCTCCGGAGGGAGGCAAAGATGCTGAATAACCTGCTCTTTGAACGTAAACGAAATCGGCGTTACTCGGCAGATTCCCCCTTCGCCCTGTACTCAATAGCACCTGGTTTAAAATGCAAAGTTGGTGTTGGTGCCATTGTATCGATAGGCACATTTGAACTTATTGAACAGTCACAGGTTTTTTGTTACCTTTTTTATTTTCGAAAGAAACAACCAATGGGACTGAAGTTTGGAGCTTTTTGTTTGGTTGGTTTGGTTTTTTCTTTCTGTTTTTCACATCAAAAATCAATCCACAACATCATAGAGACTGAGCCGTTGAACTCCGAGCGCTGCTATCAACCTTTAAACGATCCCACCTGTTCGCAATAATTTTTCTCATTCGCTTCCATCCTCTCTGGTCCAAAATTTACTGGCCTTTACCCTCAGCTGAGCACGATAAAGCCCACCCGGCAGCAGCACACGCCGGCTGTGGCATCCCTCGGTCGGGAGCAGCCCCCAGGGAGGCTCTGAGCTCCCCCTTTGCACCCCTGGTGCTCGGTCGGGGGTCCGTCCGTGCTGCGGCGCCGGCGCCCGCGTGCCGCACAGCTGCGGCTTTTTGGGGCGGATGCGACCTGGGCTGCCTTTCCTCCTTTTTTCCCCCGCTGCAGGGGTATAGAGTGAGGGCTTGCTGAGGAAAGGAGAGTGCTCGGAGCTGCGGGAAAGGCTGGCGAGGGTCACCCTCCACCCTAGGCGCGGGTGTGCCCAGCAGCGGGTCCCGGCCGCGGGGAGAGACGGAAGCAGCCCCCGCGCCATGGCCCAGGTGAGCGGCGCTCCCCGCGGCCACGGAGAGGGGACACTCCGCGCTGCCTCCGGGGGACACCCGCGGGACTCCCTGCGGCCCTCAGAAACCTCGGGTTGGGAGGCGTGGGGGGGTTTTGCAGTTTAAGTAGTAAGGGAGGAAAACCAGCGTTTTGGAAGTGAGGGGATGAGTAAGTGCTCTTCAGCTTTGGGCAGAAAGTGTTTGGGGTTGTTTTGGTTGGTTGGGTTTTCTTTTCTGGGGGGGACAGGGAAAGAAGACTTTTTTTCTGTATTTTTCTCTTCCTTTTACTTTCAAAGGAAGAAAGAAGTGAAGAACGAAATAGAGATGTGAGTGACAATATGGCAGACAGAGCAGAAGACTATGTAAGGATCTTTTAAATGCATCCTTATCTTGCAAATTGTTATTTTACATACACATATATATATATTTTTAAAGGTGTATTTCTTAAATGGATATAACATGACCCAGAACTTTTAGTAATTTTATTTAAAATGGGAAGTGCGGTAGTCTTCTTAATCTTTTCTTTAGTAAGTGGGAAGAAATTATTGTAATAGTTGGGGGGCTTACAAACTGGCTATACTAAATTGCTTATTTCCGTACTCGGTATCTTTTATGATTATTCAGTTGCAAGGGTTCTGTCTCTTTTGGACATTAAGACCGATGTTTCACTTCAGATGTAGCAGTGAAATTAAAGTAGAGAAACAAATGATATAAAACAAATAAACAGAAACTTGCAACTTTTAAAATAGCATTACAAGTATTTTATCATAATTAGTGCTGCTACAATTTCTATGTCTCTTTATTTTACTCTCTAATTGTTTCCTTCCCTTCCCTCTACAGCTCCAATCATTGCTCACTGATGCCTTTAAAGGGAAGGGGTTTCAAAAAATACACGAACTGCTTGAAGAGAAGGAAGTAAAACTTCCCCAGAAATACAGTGAATCTCTCTTTAACCAGCTGGACAAAGCCCTGAGAAAGGTGAGTACCATAAATAATATCAGCTTTTCTAACAGCCAGCTTGGAGGGTAGCAGGCTAATGATGCACAGCACTCTGTTTCTGTAGGAGCTGGACAAGAATGAATTCAAGAATGTTTCATTGCTGCTGAAATGTGTTCAGCTCTACCTTAAAAGTGATCTTCAAGAAGGGAAGAGCTTGTTTATTGAGCAAGGACTGGTAGCAAAGATAAGTATAATACTGCATATAATTTACTAATGTGATTTAAGGTTGTTTGCTTCAGAAAAAGAACTCCAAGGAAGTGAAAACTAGAGGATGGCTTGTGGACCACACAGAAACAAAATATTTTTTTAATATATTGCATGAACTGAGTGGGGAAAAAAATACTTGCTCTCTTATTGCTTTTGGTGTAGCAGCCAATTTTATGGCTCCACTTATTACCTGATTTAAAGGGTTGGGCTGTTCGGGCTTTTTTTAAAGGTGATAGTGGAAGGAGAGAATTAATTTCTATAAGTTCATTTAGTGAAGTGATATAGACTTTCTAAATGCATTTTAAATGCTCCAGCAAAATACATTTCACTAAAATACAATTTCAGTAATAGAATTGATGAGTACTTTGTGTGTTTATATTTCTAAAAACTGAGATATTCTTTATGAAGATCCCTCTCTAGTCATGTAGCAAACCAGGTGCATTTAATCTGCAGTTGTGTTTTCTCTGCTGGCACTATATTGATTTCAGCTGGTAATAGTTGTAGTAGCAGAAAGGTAATTGTGCTGAAGATGAGTAACACCTGGGTCTAACACAGGTGCCAGAGAACAGCTAACACATGCTCTCTGTTAGCAAAGAGCTAGCTGAGGAGTCCTCAGTCCAAAATGTTGTATTCCTGCCTTGCAGTTATGCTTTTCAGGGATACAGTTGCTCAAAATTCCTGTATGGAGATAAATTAATAATTTTTTTTCCAGTCTGACCTCTGTACTTTCAGTGGAACAGAGATTTCTAGCTCACCATTTGTGTGTGATCTTATGCAATGTTTAAAACCATGAAGTATTAAAATATTTACCTTGAAAAACCTTGAAAAAATTGTACAGCATTTTGCTGTGAGTTGATGTCCTCTAGAAATGTCTATAGTAGTTTTGGTGCCACTAGCAGCATGTATTGTGTCTGAGCACCACGAGTGGGTGCCTTGGACAAGAAAAGAGGACAAAGGGAGGGAAGGGGGAAGTGGCACTTTTGGTGTCCTCCTAGCAAAATCTGAACTCCTTAAAGCCATGTAGCTTTTGGCACAGTACATTACTCTGAAGTTTAAAGAGTAAAAAACTCTGTAAGGTTTCCTGCAGACATATATAATTTAGGATGATAAATTCCTCTTCTCAGTTTTTAACTTTTTTTTTTTTTTTAACTTTTACCTGGTATCTTGGTTTGAAAGAGCAAGAGCGTTTGTGACCGTCATCGACCCAAATGAGAATAAATTTTTGATGTTACTGCTTGAAGACTTCTTTGATTCTGCGTTGGTATGTTTGTGCATTTAAGGGGACAGAAGGGTTGCCTTTATTGGATAAGATAGCTATTGTTCACAAAAAATTTCCCATTAGAAAATAAATAACTGCATGGACCTGGTGCCTTGGGGCTGAGCCTGGGAAGCAGCCTAGGTGGAGTGGCTGGGCAGTGTCTAGGAGTATGCTCCAGGCTGGGGTCTGGCTGAGATTTGACACACTTGGGAGAAGCATGTTTTCATTTTCTAGCTTGAAGTATCTGTTTTTGTAGAAAAATTTGCAAGAAATACTGATGCATTTTGTAAATTAAGGCTTGTGAGCTAAAGCCCTCTTTAAAACCCACGAGTTACTGACACTGAGCTGCACTTCGTATGCAAACATGTTTGCCAAGGTGGTCCTGGCAATTTTTCCTATTCTGTTTGAAACAGATTATTTAATTCTAAAGAATGATCTAACCTGCTTACAACTCTCATTTAAGTTTCAACTTTAAATATTCATGACTTTAAGGGTGTTAGACACCTGGTCATGTAACATTTGTAATAGGAAGAATGCTTTTTATCCAGTCTTGTTGTCTGTAGGTTACTGGAACTGTGTCTCTTTGTGCATCAGAATTCATATCAATACGTATGGGGCTTTTTAGGAGTTCTGCTAAAAGATATTTGAGCAAAATCAAGCTTCCTTCTTTCTGTACTAACCACTTTAAAATTATAAAATATCTATTTATTTTCCCAAAAATTGAATTTATTTTGAATTATGTCTTCCTGCTACATTTCTTCCACATGCTTTCACTGTGGAGGAGGAAGTGTTTTGTGTTATGGTGTTGTTTTTAATTTTCCTCAAGGGACTTCAGCACCCTTCAGATACACATTGTGATATCTAGTACTGTAGTGTAGAATCATAAAAGGTGCTTTCACAGGGGCCCACATGTGTAATAAAAATAAGAGAACGATGTCATGATGTGGGTTCTCCATGGAACCTGTAGGCACTGCACTCTCAAGTGCTGCTGAAATCCCTGGGGGAAGTGGGTGCTTGGCTACCTTTACCCTCCCTGCATATTGTATGATCAGGGTGACCATATGTGGCATACCTGGATCAGGTGGCTTTTTCCGATGTAGGTACACTAGTGTTTTGTGTTATTCTGATGTGGGTACACTAGTGTTTTGTGTTATTCTGATGTGGGTACACTAGTGTTTTATGTTCTTTAGTGTCTGAAAGTTAGGGGGTGAGGAAGGCGTGCATGAACAGCTTGGGGCTTTGTGTACTGCTGTTGTTGGGTGGTGTTGTGCTAATGAAGGGTTCTTTTACTCTTGTCATTAGGTGATTGGCAAATGCAGTAATGAAGGTCAGTATTTTTTTCCTTCTATTCCTCAATATCATGAATCTTGATCTCAGGAGCATCTTTCTTAATTCTGCTTGAACTCTGTCCCTTTTTACTTCAGCTTCCTACTTCTTCCTCTCTGAAATATATTTTTTTAAAAATTCTCCAGCTGATTTCTCTTCAGT
The DNA here is from genome assembly GCA_034509185.1 of Euphonia xanthogaster. NCBI lineage: Eukaryota > Metazoa > Chordata > Aves > Passeriformes > Fringillidae > Euphonia > Euphonia xanthogaster. The sequence goes on along the minus strand of JAYDZK010000113.1, from coordinate 65,012,910 downwards.
TAATTTTCATTAACATTTATATTGGAGCACAAAACCTTTCTCTGTTTCTCTGTTTTCTTGCTATGCACATGCTGAAAAAATCTGTCTCTGTTGTCTTGTTTAAATGGTCAGCATCAAACATTTCATTTGATCAGAGTAAGTGGCTTCTCAAAGGGGTTCAGTCTAGACAGTTTGTTCTTGCACATCTCTTTGTTCTGGCTTCAGATGTCATTCCCTTGCTGAAGGCAGCCATCTCCACAGAATAACATGGTAACTCCTTCAACCTTCTGAACTCAACAGAGGGATGTCTGTCTGTCTCTCATTCATTTCAGCAGCAAAATTTTGTTCTGTGGCTGCAGCTGGGTTTACAATAACGTGGGGAGGGAGCAGGTGCTTTCAGAAAATATCTGAAATCAGACATACAGGCTCACAATCCATGTAAAAATGAAGCATTGCACTGTGAGCCAGGTAATGTGTGCTTATTTGTCCTTGTACCTTATTCTAATGGGAGCAGAGTGGCACACAAGCATCTTTTGGTTAATACTTTATTGGTTTGCTGGGTTGACTTTGACACAACCTGTATATTCAGGTTTTCTCTGGTGGCTAGTAATTAGCTTCCCCTTTCTGTGCCTCTTTAAATAGTTACCCAGGTCAGAAGTTAGTGTGTCTGGAGCATTTTTTTTTTTTTTTAGATGGAAATTACCAGTTCCCTTTTCTATCTAGGATTAGATGGTTGGAAGCTTTGTCTTTAAAAACATCCCAGCTGTAAATTCATTTTTTCCTTCAATGCAACAAACTGTTGTTACTTCAACTATTTTTGTATGGACACCACCCATTTCTAGCTGTACCTTTCAAATTATTTTTCTAGGGGAGAAAGAGCTAGTGACTTTATTTTTGCCTGAACTAGGGCGCTTAGTGACAGAAGCAAATCTTTGCTGCGCTCTGCATCTGGAGGTAAGATTCTTACTTGGAGGAGAAAATTGGATATGTTTGTGCAAAAGTTTGTGTAATTAGATAAAAAGATGTGAAATTATGTTATTGATTTATTTCCCTTCGTTTTCTACCCCTTCTCTTGTGGGGGGTGAAAGGCCTTGAGGACCCTCAACTCTATACTTGACAGTCTTCCTCGGGAGGAGAGAAAGAAGTTCCCTCTCTCGGAGGAGATATGCTCACTCACGTAAGTGATTTTCCCCTCCAGTGTCTGTACCTAAATACCCTCTTCTCTGCATTAGGAGTTAGTTATTCCCATTTTAACTTGTGGCATTATGCTGTTTCAGGAAAGACATTGCAAAAACTATACTGGAGGTTGGTGGTAAGAAGGTTCTCCAGCTTTATCTTATCTGCTTATTTATTATAGATGAATTATAATTTAAATTTTATTTCCTTGTCAAGAGTTGATTTTTTTAGGGAAGCAAGTCAAATGTGCTTTAACAAAATAAAAGTAGAAGAAGTTAAATACAGCAATGCATTAGCTCTTTCTGGTTGGTATTAGTAATGCATATTGACTAATCAGGCAGGCTAAACTGATTTATGTAGAAAAGTAATTAGATCAGCTTTAGGTGCGTGTTTACAGAATATGCTGGCTGTTAGTCTTAAAAATTAAATTTGCTTTGCCACGATATGGACAAAATTTACTTAACAAGGTTAATGACCTCTTGATTGAGATCTTTTTTGTTTTCTACTAACAATAAAACTTTCTAAGTATTGCCATGGTATGTGGAATGTGGCCTAATTCTGGTGGGTTAGTGATGAGTCTCTGCCCTCATCCCCTTCCCGGCACATCTCCCACTGGTGTGTCATGGTTTGCAGCGCTCTGTACCTCAGTCTCACTGAGCTGGGGCAGCTGGTGGGAGGATGCCTGAGCCAACACTTGGCTGTTACCCTCCCCTGTTCTCCTAAGGGGAGTTGAGGCTGGAGGATGGATGTGACCGCGTGGTATAAAATGGCAGGAGTAGCAATGCTATAACCCTCTGTGCTGGAGGGATGATATTTATGCTGTGCTTATGATTACCCGGCAGATTATGACCTTCAGGTTGCCCTTTCAGAAGCACTTTGTAGGTTAATGATAAAAAAATGGAGGGATGACCTTGTTCACCACTGGTTTGAAGATAACTATCTTGCTGAAGCTTTCAAAGAGATCAAGGATCGAGAATTTGAGACGGTGAGGGTCCTTATTTTGAAAACAACATACTTGACAAGTGTGTATAGGGGCTAGTTTTGGTTGAGTTAAGCCAGGGTGTCCTTGCAAGAAGTTCCTACAAAACTGATTTTATAAATGCACAAAGTTATTTGTAGGATGGCACATTTTACTTTTTTTTTTTTTCTATAATATGGTAAATATTAAATGACACATTGTTCAAATAGCTCCCACTTCTAAGTTATTTTACCCATAAACAAATAAAATAAAGACTATAAATAATGCATAAATAAGTTAATTTGCAGAGTCTATATTTGAATTCTTACTGGTCTTAAGTTGAGCCCAACCTTTTGTAGTAAATTGGGTGCTTCTTCCCAGTGGTCTTTGGTGTCTCACTGACCAGTTTAAAGCTTTTAACTGGACAGGGGAGGTTACACAGCAAATAGTTATTCTACACAATAGCATAACTATTTGCAAAGGAAAAGTAGCCTGATTTTAAGAAGATAACATGTCATTTGTCTTGAAGGATTGCAGAAAATTTCTTAACCTACTAAATGAAAGACTTGGAGATAAAAGAAGGTAAGCTGGGAACAAACAGAATAAATTGGTGCTATCATTACTGCAGAGTGGAATAAATAGAATTGGGAAATGGGTTGGCTTAAACTAAAAAAAAATATTTTAGATGTGAAGAATGAAGTTGTTTTCAAGAAGGAAATTTGATGCATTTTTATGGTGATTCTTTTGAAAATAGAATCAATTAAGGTAATACATCACTACTAAAATACTGTAGTCTCTAGCTTATCCAAGCTCGATTTACTTTTAGAAAATTTTAAATTATTCTTTGAACAATAAGATTGGTTACTAATCTTATTAAAAATAAAATAATTCAAGTCCGACTCTAATATTGAATGTATCATAAGTCTGCTTCTCTTCCAGGGTCTACTCATTTCCTTGCATATCTGCTTTTGCTGACATGAATGAGGTAGTAGCTTTTAAATCTCTGACACCTTCCCTACAGTGTTATGGCTGCTCAAATGTTGCTTTCTGTGGTAAACATTTGGGTTTTTTTCCCTGCCTCTTTTTCATTGAAGAGCTAAATTTCTTGGTGCGTAGGGTGTAACCTTCTGCTCTAGCTGGAAAGTTTGCTTGTTTGTCATTTAGCTCCCAACTTACTGCTGCTGACTTTGCTGTTGTATCAGCCAAGTGATAGAGACAATGCTTCTCTTTGTGGTGATGACAGAAGAGAGTTCTGAAAAGAAGTAGGAGGACAGGACAACACTGAGTCCTCTGGCAGAGCTGTTTCCAGACTGCTAGAAAACAAGATTAGCCTGATGCCCCTGGAGAAGAGTTGCAGATCCTGTAGTTTGCTTCACTGGTCTTCAGTTGAATAAACTCTGGCACCATTCCTGACAGTCATATTGAATCAAACCCATGTAGATGGACGCTGATTCCACTGTTCCTGCTTATTTCAAGTGCTCAGAAACAGAGCTTCCACAGCTTCTTTCTTGGCACAATCGTGGGAGCATTTGTGCGTTTCTGCTCCCATGGCTGAAGCAGAGGCACCTCTGACATGGGTGTGGTTGGGCGAGCAGTGGGCTGGCACCCCACAGCATTGTCTGAACTCTCGTTTCTGCAAGGTTGTTATGTAGGGTAATGCTTTCCAGTTTTCCCTCATTAAAGACAATTGTGACTGATACAGCAGTTGTGGGGCTTTTAGGGGAACAACAGCGCTGCTCTTCCTCCCCAGGTGAAAAAGCCATCGGATGAGAAACTGGAGGAGTTTTGGATTGACTTCAACGCTGGCAGCCAGAGTGTGACTTTCTATGTGGATTGTGATGAGGTAACAGCAAAGCCCAGGTGGCCTTGGGTTAGCCTAAGCCAGTGGGCACTCCCTCAGCCCTTCTCACACAATGGCTTTGGTTTTCAAAGGGAGCTCTTTGGGACTCTGTGAGGCTGTCAAAAGAAAATGTCAACAGTTACAGTGTGAAGGGTAAGATTTTTCCCAACAACATTATCCTGTTTGGCTGGGGGTCCATGAGACACACAGAGTAAACCTGAAATCCCACTATCACCAAGGTGTTCCTGCCTCTTCTCCTCCCTCTCTGCCTTGTCCTTTGGTCATCCTGCACTAGCTCTGCTTGTTGGGCAGTGTGTGGGCCCATTCTGCACAATAACCCCACCCCCTCCCTACCCAAACAGGACACCTTGAGGTGTCAGTTTGTGGGTGTCCTGGGTAACAGCATAACCAAGACTCAAAGGGAAGGAAATGAGCAAACAAAGTAACTGGAAATACACAGGCAAGATGTAGAAGACTGAGTAATTGTTTGGGATTTTAAAAACAGACATTTTGGGATTAACAGAAAAATGTCTTGATCTAAAACAAATGTAATTGATTGTTTGCTTTGGGTTTTTTCTGTTTTTTTTACACAGAGAAGGATAGAAAAAAGATTGTCAAAATTTTTATGAAGATACCCACTGCTCTTAACAAAACAGAAGCAATAAAAGTCAAACTGGTTTTCAGTGATGAGTTTGAAATATTAAATGTACTTAGAAAAGTCCTGGGAGATGAAAGACTGATGGTAAGCTCTAATATGTGGGGTTTTTCCTTAACTATATTTTACACTGGGCAAAACAATTCAGGTTTGTGGGATTTGTGGTTTCTTTATTTTCTCTGTGTCTCTTTACTATATATTTGTCTTCCCACTGTGGATTTATGGCAGTCTACATAGGTGTTCTAAGCTTTGGCCTGGAAGAGAAATTACGTGCTTTAGGAAAGAAGTTTCAAGATACTCAAACTTATTATTTAAATGCTGGAAGGTTAAAATTATTTCTTAATTCCTTGTGTTATAACTTTTCTTGAGTTTCTGAAGTAAAAAATAAAGCCTATGGCTTTTAATTACATAACTTTAAGTAAGGGCATGCTCTTATATATGGATCCAAGTGTTAAATTGCACAGGATGAGCAAATTGTTGCACAAAAGTCTGGAGATGTGCTGAAAAATACAAATCTTAGACTGACTTTGTAAATAGGAGTTCAAGACAAAGAATAGAGTACTTCTAAAACCTCAAGGTTTTTTATTAGCTAATGTAAAAAGATAAATTTTGGATGATTTTTTTCCCCCCCAAGTATTAAAATAGTTAATATTTGATTTGTATTTCATTTACAGTCTATGGAGTCTGTGGAGTTCTGCACAGTCTGTGCAGAAAAGCTTACATGACAGTAAATAACCATAATATAGTGGCTGCCATTTGCCCTTAAAGGAGCTAAGATCTTTCTAAATGATCAACTCGATTAGTATCCACCGATTTGTTGCTGGCAATTAGCAACTGTTAGTTTTGTATTAAGTAGCTGATTTTACTAGATAAAGACTACTCTTTTTAAGACCAAAGACCACTTTCACATGAGATTAATTCATACCAACAGATATTTGAGTCTGAAGATGAGGTTGTCCATTCTGGGAAGGAAGCGATGCAGAATGAAGCAGGTGATTTTTTTTTTTGTGTGTGTGTGTTTTTTTTCCTTAAATTTAAATATCTGTTTTCATAGTATCATTTTCAATTGTAGTCCACAGCTTACAGTTAACTTCACTTAAAACAAAAAAAAAAAAAAAGGGAAAGGAAAAAGAAAAGCTACAACAAAAAAACCAAGCCATGCCCAAGCTCAGTCTTGTAATATTCCTGCCTTTTTAGCTTGGTAACTCTGCTTGTGGCAGCTGCTGAATCCCTCTAGCCCAGGGAGCAAGGGCTGGGCACCATGGCCATGCGCTGCTAGGGCTGCATGAGCAGAGGAATGCTCATGGAGACAGGATCTGTGTGCTGGCAGGTGGCCTGGCAGGGCACATTTCAGCTGCTGGCTGGCCTCTGATGTGCAGGGCATACAGGACTGTTTCTCTGTCTGTGGCTGTGGTGGGATGCACCCTCTTGTCCTCCCCTCTGGCTTGCCTGGTTTCTGGTTTGGCCATGCCCTGTGGTGGCCTCTGGCCTCCTGAGAGCACAGGTTCTCTGATGGGCCAGTGCTTGCACCTTGGCATTTAACAAGCTCTCCTCTGTGCAGTGGGGTGCATATGGTGGGGCAGCCTCTACTAAAGCTTCCTGCAGGGAGGCAGCTTCTGTTTTTTCTGGACAAGGAAATGATGCACAGTGAATGATGTGCTTCAGTCCCCTGTCCCTAAGTGCAGTGGATAACGCCTTGGAGATGCCTGGAGCTGTCATGGAAGAACATCAGGGGGAGCAGAAGTGCTCACCTGCAATCCCTATTCATGAGTAAAGGTGAGCAGCAGCCCAGCTCCTCTGCAGGAGGTGACCTGCTGCTGTAAATACCTAGTGCTGCAGGGCTGTATCTCTGTGTGCCCCAGCTAAAGTAGCTGCTTAAGGCAGGACAGGCTCTTAGCTGCACCTGGAATAGCATTTATTTCCATATTCTCACCACCCTACAGCCAGTGCTTTGTGTTTCTTTGAACTGAGTACGTTAAGTTTTCCATCATCAAATTCTAGTACTTCCTGTGCTGCTGCCAGCAAACATCTTCTGCAAGGCATCTTCTTCCAGGATCGTTTGGCAGAGTTTTATTATGTTCTAAATTCAGTAGTTGAGCTAACTTGGAGCCTGAAGTACAGATGTATCATTTCTGTGTCTGACCCAAAGGAAGGTCTAAGCCCAGCCCTTCTCAAGAAAAAGAGAGAGTAACTCCTTTCTTTCCTTCTTATGATCTGAAATTCTTCTGTAAGTCCCCGCAAACTGTAGGTCACAGCCTTCAGGAAAAGCAGCTTATAGCAAAAAAGCAGGAGGTGGGTGTGATCAAAATTGGTCTTAAACAGGAAAAGCAACCTCAACTCAACTTTGGTATCAATTTTTTTGGAGGGTGGCTTTTTTGGTTTTGGTTTTTTTTTTTTGTTTTGTTTTTCCTGTATGGTGATCTTTTAACTTTGAAGGCTGCGATTTGCTCTTGCTCCAAAACTGGCTGTATTTGAGGTTTTAGAGTGATTACATTTTGTGTAGATCCTTTCTTGGTGTGTAACTGGACAGATATTTCCACGTCTTCTAAGGTTGTGAAATCACAGCTCTTCCTATTGCTATCACCCACAGTCTTGAAAAGAAGTGAAGTTTGAAGAGGTCTTAGGATAGCTGTTACATTCTTTCTGGGAGAACATTAAAAAGAAATTTTTAATTTCTTCTAAGTTCCTCTGCATTTCAGATTTCTCCAGGTGAATACTTGAGAGAGCCACTTCCACCTCTAAATGTCCGGGGCAGTAACTTCTCCAGTAGTCCTGCCCGTTTTCCTTCAGTTACAGCCTAAAATAAGCTAGAATGGAAGTCCTCCAGCTTGTGGAAATGCAGATGAGCTAGGAGTTCCTTTATCAGTGCCCACCATGGAGTACACAGAGGTGCAAGGTGGGCACTGCTACTTGAAGCAGCCAAGGAGGATAAAGGGCAGAAGGTAGTTAATCTGCAGTGAAACAAATTTTGCAGTACCTGATAGAGATTCAGTGGAGGAAAATATAGATGGTGGAAGATCCCCCTGCTTTAGTCAGACACAAAGGCTTGTTCCATGTCCTTCAGAGCTTAGGAGTCAATGTAGCCACATAAGTAGTAAGATGATAAACTTGCATACATTCATCCAGTATTGATGAGCCTGTATGTTGTTTATTTAGCATTGCAATCCTTCGCTGGGTACTTTGAAGATGCTTGGGTTTGTTCTGTTAAATGTGGGCTCAAGATGTGCCTGGAAGGTTGTACTGCTGCAATTTACGCACGCATGTGTGGGAATGGAAAGAAGGGGTAGTGAGTGTGTTCAATTACTGCAATGGCATTCTCACCCTGGTTGCTGTTCTGCAGAAACACCTGTGCCCTCTAATGCACAGAGGAGGAAAGATGATCCTTCAGACTCTGAGACTCAAAAAGACAACTTAACTTCTCAGCACAGACAGCAGCTAACAGGGGCTGTAGCAGTAAGTGTTTGGTGTATGATTGAACAGTCCTCGTGTCCCTTTTCCCTTCAACCCATCTGCTTTTTTTACAGGTGTGACTAAAACCTTCTTTCAAAGGAAACTGGCTTGTGTCTATTCAGCTCAAATACTTACCTCCAGAGCTACAGTTTTGGGAAAAATGGTTTAAAAAAAGAAAAAAAAAATTGCTTCCTCTTGTAAGAGGACAGTGGGATGCTTTTAGTGAGAAACCCATAGTATCACTTACACGCAGCTTAAAAGGTTTTACGTGTGGGCAATGGTGAACCTGCCATGCAGCTCTTGGCACAGGCTACAACCAAAAAAATCTGTTTGTAGAAACCCTCACTTCTTTATTGATTATAGGCCTGTTTTGTTCATGGTTTCATATTTCTAAGCAGAAAATGGTCAACTCTGGTGTTGCCATGGTTACAGTGAGCCAGCAGACCGACCTGGAAGATACTACTCAAGGTCAGGCATAGCTCCCTTCAGTACCTTAAGTCTGACCTACTTAAATGTCACCCAGCTGACATGCTGAAGGCTCTGATTTTGTGGGTCTTACAGCAAAAAATAGATAAAGTTTCATAGTAGCTTCAGAGGGTAAAACTATAGTTTCCTTGCTTTCTTCAGAAAAAGCCTCCAAAACTCCATCTTCAGGGATGAAAGATAAGCCTAGGTGAGTGTCTTGCAGACAGAAAGTTGCAAAGTAAGTTTTTTGTGGCTCTTTTTTGTGTGTGTGTTTGGTTGTTTTATTGTTTTCCCCCTGGGGTTTTAAAGCACATAACTTTGAGGTTATTCCATCAATTATTAAATTAAAGATTCTGTTTTGCCACCTGGACATCAAGGCTGTTTGCCTGGAGTTACAATGCTTTGGAGTTGCTGAACAGTTTGGTTACTAGATTGGCAGCTCCTTTGGTGTGACTTTTTTCTCATCATGGATTTAGTCTAAATGCAAGGTGAGCCCACAGCTGATTTACAGACAGTTAAATTTCAGCTGTGGAACCTGAGCTTGCCCAATGTGAGATTGTTCATTATGGGCACCATGAATTAGTGAAAAAACGATGTGAATTTGAATTCACCTTGGCTTGAATTCACGTTTGCAGGACAGAATTTCTTGTAGTTAAGGAGCAGGACTTCTGTAGAGCTATTGATTACCTTTCTTCCCTATACATTAAGCTGTTGCTTTGGTGGTAATTGGTCCAAGTTTGGGGTTTTTCCCCCCCCAAATAGTCCTTCACAAGCATTTTGATCTTTAGATGGGCAGCTCCCTCACATGTCCTCTTGTCCCCAGTGAGAAGCCCCTAGAAGAAGAACCCATGGATGAGCAGACACCAAAGGTATGTGTGCATTGGGGGCCCCCCTGAGTGAAGAGATACAGGGCAGAGGAGGAGACTTTCTGGTGAAGCTGCAGAAGAAAGCTGGGATGGGTTGACCCACTCATGCCTTTGAGCAGTGTCCTGAGCCCACAGAGTGTCACACCTGATGTGCTGTGCCATTTAGCACCAGGAGTGAGCTGCAGAGGCACAGGTGCCAACACCATCCTAGAGTGGACCAGCCAAGTGACTCAAGCTCACTGGAGTTTGTTCAGCACATACACAGCCCCAAAGCAATGTGCAGTGCCTGTGTCGAGGAGTGCAGGGGTGTGTGGGACATATTTGTGTGTTACAAGTCTTGCACACCCTCCTCAAGAGGGCATGTTTGCTTCCTGAATGGAGGTAAGCCTTGGAAATCTACAGATGTGTTTATTCAGTTTTGTATCTGGGATCTAATGGCTCTCCCATGTAGGAGCTTGCAACCTGTAACCTCTACCTCAACCTGCAACTTGTAACCTTGCAACATCTCAGTTACCAAGTAACTGAGAGTCATCTGAAGTTGCACTTGGAAAGTTCTATTGGTGTGCCCATGCATTGAAACAAATGAGTAAATGCACTATGTAGGAAAAATTAAATTCCCAAAGCAATATTTTTGAGTTTAGGTACTTATATAAGAAATCACATTTTAGACTTGTTCTTGGGTTTGTTTCCAGGTTCTAGTTTCAGATTTAAAAAAAATAATTTAATGCCAGTTCAGTTTTGTAGCACTTGCCCACTCTACAGTGAATCCAAAGATTTTGAGCTACTTTCTCTCCCCCCACCCTCTTGACCCCCCAATTTCAGCTCTGTGAATCCCATACTCTGGTAGGAAAGTACCACAGGCAACAGTTGCACCGGGAAAATTGTTGTGGGGGGAGGAGGGAAGTTTCCTAGCACACTTTTTCTCTGCTTTTGGCAGGCTCTAGAATCAGACCATGACTTTGAGTATTGTTGTTTTAGATCCTGCGGCTCTCTCCTTTTCCAAAAGATGTTACCAGCAAAAAGAGAAACAGGAGAACGAGTTTGGCCAAGAAGAGGGCTGAAAGCAGGTATGACACACAAGCCCAGTGCCCATGCAGGAACTGGTGTACCAAGTCATTTTAGACCTTTTCTGGCCCTCAGGGAGGAAGGGTGTCCCCATGGGGGGGGTGGCCTGACTGTACCTAGAGCAGGCAGAAAAACAAGTATGAGGCTAGGAAGGGTCATAACTTGTCTCTGTTGGACCCTTTGGGTGCCCAAAGTGGCAAAGATCTCAGAAGATAACCCTAGCCTGCCAGAAATGCCCTCTACTCCTGTGATACTATGTCATGGCATATTGGCTTTTTATTTGCCCAACCATAAGTGAGCTGAGTTCTGAGCACCACCTTCTTTCACAAATATTTAAGTTTTCTCCAGTATTATCCCAGTTCCTTGGCATCTCGTGTCCTAGGGTTTCAGGATGGCTTCTTTCTCAATTTTTCCCCTTCCCTTGCACCCCCACATCTGTTTGCATTTGAAGCTGGGGGTACTGCAGGAAGAAGCACTGGAGGTTTTGGGGGCTGTATGCAACCTGTGGCACTAAACGTCTGCCTTGTTGAACCCTCCTCCTCCACTCTGCCAAGTGTTGTGTTCAAGCTAATGCCTGCTGGTGAGCTGGACGGCAAATGAGCTGTGTGTGAGGATCTCTGCTCCTGTTCTGGGGCTCCCATGGGAGTCCTGCTTCAGCCTGCTGTCTTTTAGCTCAACAAACCTCCCAAAACCCCTAGTGCTTAGATGATTTTTTTGACTGAATCTAGGTAAGAATAGGGAGACTTGATGAAGGGCTTCATAAGTTTTTTGTTTTGTGTATTTTAAGTCAATTTGATGCAGCAAATACCGATTTTAAAACAGGAGGAGCAGTGTAGAAGTTAGGGGTGAGGAACTTCTTAGCTTGGTCATTCTGCTCCCTCTAGTGTTTCGTCTTGAAATGAGCGTTTCCTTCCTTCGACAGGCTTTGGCGAGGATCTCAGCTCTTTAGTCCTACCATTCTTTAATTAGTAAAAAGATGATGTACTGTATATTGAGCAATTTTTGTAGTACTTTTTTGATATGGTTACGATTTGGAGAGAGCCATAAAACTACAGTTAAGTTTAAATATTGGAGGACAAGATCTAGGTGTACACAGAGAGCAGATTAAGGAACAAATATTAAATACTAGAATTTTCAAAATATAATTAAGAGGAATTTTTAAAATGCTTCTGATGTTATATTTTCACTCATTACTTCTTCCTACCATGTGCTATTATTGGTGATGTGAGAACAAAATATCTCTACACAATCAGGGATAGGTTAATTTCTATGTTTGGAATATTTCTTAGAACAGTTACTATTTTAAAAAGCGAGAATCAAGACAGCAAAAAGACCAAGTAGAAAAGGAGCAAGTATTTTTTAGAAGCTTAGAAAACAGTATTTTTAGGCATATCAGGTATCTGAGGAGAGGGGCTAAGAAAAACCACGTTATCACCTCCCTATTCTTAATGGCATTCTATAGGGTGATTCTTCACTGTTGTATGTCACTGCCATATTTCTGTTGTCTTGCAGGAAGGAAGTCTATGACTTTGAAAACTCAGACTCCTCAAGTCGTGAAAAGGTAAACTTGAGACAGAAACTCAGCGCCTAATGGAGTAGTAACTTGAAGAGAGGGGACATCATTTACTGCAGAAATGCTCTGAGGATGGACACACTGTTATAGCAAGTCAGACAACTGAGAACCTGAGATTTGTTTTCTTTGTGTGGTGGAAATGGATTTTTTTTGAGTGGCAAGAATGCTCATCACTACATGAATTTTGTGGTGGGTAATGTATGGTAACACCAATAGACATTTGAGCTGTTGCTTCAGTGAGGCTAAGGGATGTCTCTGTGATAGAAGGCCAACCTCTGTGCTCTACTGAATATCAAAAGCAGATTGCTGAACACCCACTTTGTCCTCCTAGGCTAAATAGAAGAGACTGAAATCCCCTTCAAGCTGTGCTTTGCAAGCTGGGAATCCCTGATTAAAACTCAGCCCTCACAAAACTTCTGTTGGAAATTCTGTTTGACTTACATTTGCAGACTCTCAAAAAAAAAAAATAAAGGGTGGGGGGGGGGAATAAAAAATTAGTCATTTTGACTACTTTGAAACTTTGCCCAGTGTGGGCTTTCCCAGGAATCTGTGAACTTGCTCCTGACAACTTCCATCAAGGTGGCTGTGGTGGACAAACCTTTTGGCTTTCAGCCTCTCCCCTGATGTGGGGGCTGTCACTGGCACCTGCTAGCTGTGAGGCAAGGGGTGCTGAACAGAGCGCCCCAAATTTCTCTATTATAAACTGGACATGGCCCGATCCTTGCTCCTGCCACTGGGTGTCAGCATAAATCCCTGCTCCATGGCACCCAGCCGCTGTCCCAGGGCTGTCCAGGGGCCCTGCACTGCGCTTACAGTGCTGCTGCCAGTGCTGCTATTGATTCAAGTGACATGTCTTGTGATATTGGGTCTTAAAATGAGCATTATTCATAAACCAAGGAGAAGAGAAAGGAACTCTGTTTAAGGCTCAGCTGTTTGTCTATTATAATTTATGACACTGTTTCATTCAACAAATCCCATTCCATTAGAAAGTGTCATTTCTGAGCTGGAATGGTAATCCATTTCCCTTCCGAATTCTGATCTATTTTCAATATATAGAAGATTTTATGGGGTAACTGGGCTCTGAGACAACTCTCTGCTTTCAGGTTGCTGAAGCCAAAGGAAAGATTCTTGCCCAGAGAACTTCTTCACAAAGTCAGAGGTACAGTGTTATACATTCAGTGTTTATGAACCTTTTATTATGTGAATAAGAGTTCATAGCTTTGGTTATGATCTTTTAAGTTAGGATCCAAAAGGCTGTGTGATTTTTCTAATACAGTAGTTCCTTGCTTAGCTACCACACTATCTGTGGATGTTATTGATACCAATATTTAAATTAGTACCTAAGAATATAAAGGTTATGGGAGAGACTAGTGACTCCTGTTGACTTTGACAATAATATGATTTTAATTCTTAAACATCATCCTTTCCTGACCATATGCAAAAATGACTGATTTAATTTTTGAAAAATGCTTAAACTCCCTGCCTTGTTTTGGCTGTCTTCCAGTCATAGCAAGCTTCCAGGAACTCACCACCTCTATGTATGCAGATTAATTTTTATTTTAAAAGATGCTGATTTCTAGATATCCCTGAATTACTACTTTCATAATCCAGGCAAACAAAAATTTGGCTACTGTATGCTCTTTAACAGTTTGGCTCCTCTGCTGAGCTCTTAAGGGGCCTCCTGACACCTCCTATTTGTCTGTGCCCATTCCACAGTGCTGTGGTGTGTTACTGCTGTGCTTGCTACTCTAATCTGGGTCTTTGTGTTGCTTGGCAGGACTTACGAAACAAGAAGCAAGAGTAAGGAATTAAGCAATCTTAAGAGAAGGCAGGTAGGTTGTCTATGCTTTTGCATCCCTAGAGCCTTTGATTGTTGCCTCTTTGAATGCTGTGTTTCTGCCTGTATGAATCTGTTCCATCCATAAAAAAGTTGAAGGCCTACCCAGTGCAGAGTTGGAGAAATATGATTCTGACAGCCTCTAAATACTCTGTCATTTTGAAAGCAGTGGTCAGGAAGCACCATCACTGCCAGACCAGCTAGTGAATTGTCTGTTACCTGTTCCCCCCGATGCGCCACTGGATGCAGCTCAGACACACTGAGCCTTTTCTCCTCGCAAGAGTGCTCTTATTTTAGGCACAGGAGAGAGGGAGAGACAAGGAAGGAGGATACTGTAAAAACCCTATGCTGGCAAAAGGCAAGCATCTGCCTCTTGGTGTTTTTATACAGCTGTTTCAACAGCTGGCTGTGGCTGTTTTGGCAGACCTCACAGCTTTACACGTTATACTGTGGGGAGGAAGAAATGGGATAACTTAGTAGCAGCTGAAAGGGAATGGCTGAAGGGCTTCTGAGTGAGCAGGACTTAATTGTGTCTTTAGTCCAGCTACAGGAAACACCTTTTCTCTGAAAGTAACAATGAAAATACAAGCCCTGATCAGAGTGAGAAAAGCTGGATCCTTGACTCTCAAATACAGCCAGTGCCGAAATCTGTTGACTATACCCGAAAAAGACCCAGGGTGAGAAATAATTTAAAAGGTAAGTTTAGTCCTCTACTGACACTTAGCTATGCATGATGTACTGTACTGCAGAAAAGTAAATGCTGGTGATGGCTTGAAAAAGGAGAGTTTTGCCAAATCCTGGCTTTTCTGAGTGGGAGAGAGCAGGCTTGAGGCCAGTAGCACAGGGTGCCCTATGGAGGAGATGCATTGCAAACCTTTGTGCTTGAACTGGGCTCCTGTCTCCTTCCCGAATTGGGGTTCAAATGTCCAGGTGGACATTTGGCACCTAAACAAACTGTGTGGGTGCAGCCCTCTCTGTGATGGTGCTGAAGAGCCCATGGGCCCTCAGCTGATGGCAGTGTTGGTGCTCTTGACTGCACCAGGAGGAAGATATCTCTGAAGCTACCACACCTCCTCCCTGCAGCTTTCCCCTCCTCACCTCCCCAGAAATGTCACTGACTTGGCAAGTAGACCTTGAAAATCCTCACAATTTGCAGACCAGGGCATTCTGCTCCCGTGTTTATGCAGTAATAAGCCAATCATCCTGTGAGTGTCAGATGTGATTCTCTCTGATAGTACTCTCTGCTTGGGCCTGACCAGCAGCAGACCTCCCTGCAGCCATGTTCCAGGGCTGTGTGCTGCTGTGACCACCAAAGAGAAACCAAATTGTCCTGAATGAGATGGAATGTTTCTCTCTCACTCCTGGAGAAATAATGCTTGCTTAGGTAGCTGTTGGATTCTGCATGGATTGAAAAGCAAAAGAAAGTTCAGCTTCAAATTTTTCTGTATGCTGGGTTTCCAGGGGAGTTGTTCTCACTGCAGTGTCAGCCCACATGTCTTACCTGGGACTTGGGGACTATCAGATAAGATGCTGAGCTTGTCTTTTGTTTTTCACTTTTTTGGCTGCTCTGGAGGCAGTGAGTTGTGTATGTTTGTATCGTTGCATCCATCTTTGGAAGAGAGAGGTGGTTTTTTGAAATTTAATGGAAGGGTTGTCAAGTTTTATCTTCTAGATGGCTAGAAGACCAAAACTGAAAAGGTTTGCATTGTGACTGACTCAGTTAACTGGATAAAGTACACCCTTTATATTGCCGGTAACCAGGGAAGCTTCTCTTCTTGCAGTGCTTCCAGTATCTTCTGCAAGTAGTGGCAGTGACTACGAGTCAAAGAAGGTAAGAAGGTGTCATGCTTAAGTGTCTCAGATTTAAAAACATTATGGCTGTGAAATGTGTACCAATGAGTGAGAATTACATAAGCTGGTGTTATTTTTATTCTCAAATGTTCTGATGGAGAGATTTGTCTGCTAAGTGCTGTTGAGACTCTGTTGGTCTAATGGAGGAGGAAAACATGGTAAACCTCATAGAAACAATTGTTAAATGCTGCACATCAAATATGTGTGTGTGTGTATGTATATTTGTATATACATATTTGAAATACAGACAGTCTGGGGAAAAAATCCCCAGAACTAGTAGTCACACTAAAAGCAGACCTAGTAGTCACACTAGAAGCTTTTATTTTCCCCTAGAAAACTTTTCTTTCTTGACTGCAATGCTTCTATTCTGCTTATGAAAAGCTTCATCAAATGTACATCTCCAATGCCAAAAGGGAGAATTCTTGCATGCATTGAACTTCAGGGCACAGGTCTCCTTTGGTGCTGGGTAGAGCCTTCAGTATGTTAGGCATATTTTATGTATTTATCTACTCTTAGTGTACTTAAAAAACAAACCAATCATCCAAAACTCTCCCTCCAAAACACTACCCCAACCTCTACTTCTTTAGTAATGTTTAAATAAGGCTTAGATTTTGTTTTGTTTTAGGAGGGAGAATCAAGACAAAGAGCCCAAAAGGAGATGCTAACGGAAAAAAGCACATTTGGCTCCAAGCAAGATGATTTACCCACAGTGAATCTTGCTGGTATTTTTGTTTTAATATTCTTCAGTGCATTAGAAGAGTTTTGATATGTGTGGGTCTATACTTTTTGGGTGGTGGGTTCTTCTTTTTGATTTTGCCACTTTTCCTTTGCATTTTTTTCATAAATATTTGCCTTGTGATATTTATTTGTGATGACTGTGAAGGGTAGATACTGTCAGTGTAGTCTCTTGTACAAGGAGAAGACAACCTGGTGCTATTGGGAGGCAAAGGAAAGAACTGACAACCACTAAGGAAACAGCCTTTGGACTGAATCTAAGCCACCTCCTCCTCTCTGTGTGACAAGATAAAGGAGAGGGTATAGAGGGCTTGGGTTTTATTTTCACGTGTCGTTAAATTGAGATTTCCAGCCAATACAGGATTCAAACTCTGTTGCCTGTGTCATTTATTAACTTCTCACAGATGAAACGCTCTCAGACGATCTTGGAGGGAGTCCACTGCTACTTGATGTGTCTGCCAGGAGCCCTTCCAGTGACGTGGAGAAAGCCACACAGGTGCAGAATGCAGTGCTTAGCCTCCTCCCAGCCTGCTCTCAGGCTACCTCTGCCTGAAACCAGTCATTTGCATCCTTTGCTTCCTGTAACAAGACCAGCCCCTGGCAGCTTGTCTGCAGGGTGGGTACCCTCTTATTTTGTTTCCTTTCTCTCCTTAGAAGTTTCATGGTACTCCGGGAAAATTATCAAGAGAGGAAGAAAGTAGCAAGCGGAAGGACTCAGGTTTGTTACCCTATGGAAGAGCTGGCTAAAAGCAGAAAGAGGTGGTGCCAAAGCTGCTGTTTTCTTTCAAAGACAAACTAACCCTGACTTTTTTGAGGTTGCCTTTTTTTTGTTTGGTTGGTTGGTTTTGTTTTTTTTTTTTTTTTGCTAAATTGTGTTTCTC
>JAYDZK010000113.1:64973875-64986980 GCA_034509185.1 Euphonia xanthogaster | reverse complement strand
ATCTAGATAAGCTGACTGCACCGCCGTTGTTCCTTCGCACTGAATTCGGCAGAGCCACAGAAACAGCGCCGAGAACTCGCACCCTCGGGGCACGTCATCTCCTTTGGGATGGGTGTTGGCCTATTTAGGCTCCTTCATCTGCATCTCCAAGCACTTTGCTGCCCAGAGGGAAGGTTTGAAATAGGGAGAGGATGGAAAGTCTCTGGTTTAATGTGTGGGTTTTTTCCAAACTATGACAGTAATGCTTGATTTTTTAATTTTTTTTTTAATTTTTTATATTTTTTAATCTGTTTTGGATGGATTCATTGCTCTCTTAAGTTCAAGCTGCTAAGTGTTTAAGCTTTGTCAGCACTACAAAGTAGATGTGTAGAAATGCTTTTTTTGCTACATTTCCTCACCCTTCATGTGTGTTGGCAGAAGGCTCTCTTGGTGTCTCCTCTAACTGTAAAAATTTAGGAATGCTTTTCATCCAAGTATCTTTGCTAGATAACTTAGAGTGTGTTTCTGTGTCGCTTATTGTTGCATCTCTGCATAACCAATAACAATAAAGCTTGGAAGGTGAGTGTTGAGCACTTCAGAGGGCATGGATAAAGGAAAAATCAGGGCTCCTTACTTAGTAAAAATTGCCATAATGTTACATGCACTTACCTTTTGTTTTAACTGTTTTATTGGAAAAGTCTGAACCCCAAAAAAGTGTATTAATGATGGGTATGGGAGAGCAGAAAGGAATGTCACACTGCTTAAACACCTTCTACCCCTGCAGTCATCTATCCCTTCATATAAAACACTTTAGCATTTGAGAGGCTCAGTGTGTTCCAGCTTGATAACCTGTGAACTGCCTAAGGTGAAAACTTTGGACTTTTCTAATAGTCTTTCCATCTGTAGGCAGTAGAAGTGTCCTACCACTTCCTGCATTGATGGGTCAATTAAACATGTTTGACCTTAAACCTCCTGAAGGTCCGAAGTCCATTTGGCTTTGGCAACAGATGTGTAATTGGGTTATCCTAAAATTACCTTTTGGAAGGTAGGTAGCTGACCTTAGCAGGTTTCCTTTGCCATTCCCACTTCATGCTTTTTAAAGTGCTATTAATTCAGATATTTCTTTTATTTTTTTCCTTTCAGAGCAAAAATATACAGCTCAATTTTCAACCTGTTCAGTTTCCTTGACACTTCTGAGCCAGAACAACAAAGATATAGGTGCTGAGGTGCAAAAACTATGCATCGATACCCAGAAAAGGAAATGGAAAACAGAAAAGTTCTGGTTGGGAACAATTGCTTTATGCATTTTAAGCTCTAAATAGGATTTAATATTAAACTGACTATAACCCCTGCTATTTATGCTGCATCTCTTTCAGGGGATGATGCTGTGCCAAGTGCTTGTTTACCTGCACATTCTGTGCCAGTGCAGTGGCCCATCCAAGGGCTACAGATAATTCATGTCAAGGCTACATAAAGCCAGAAAAAAGGATGTCCTTTGAGGTCGGAAATGGGCAGGGGAGCTGTGTGTGTTTACCCTGGCCTGAGGACAGCCCACCCTGCTATTGGTAAGGTGTGCTGAGGTTAGCTGGAGCACACAGGGACAGGTCATGCTTCTGCAGGCAGTAGAACTGTGTCTTAGAGAGTAACGCACTGGAAAATAGACATGTTTCTAGGAACAGCTGAGAGCTATTGTGTATTTTCAATCTGAAAGAAATTTTATTTTTGAGATCCTGAATTTTTTTTTGAGATTTTGATTTCTCTATTGTCTCTCCCCTGTTTTCAACCATCACCTTCCAAGTGAAAACAATCTGACAATCAAACGCGGACTTGATGGGCAAGTACAAGCTTTGGACAAACAAGTTTTCTATTTCAATATTAGCTTTGTTCAAAAGCTAATATTGAAGTATTTTTATAGGTAGAGGGACAAAAAAACTGCATGCAAGATTTACACCAATTCCAGTGAAGGTGTTGTATGAATTTATGGAGATTGTTTTTGAATCTGATGTGAATGCCCTAAAATGCTTCTGAAAAAGCAGTCTCAAGTAACCAGTTACCAGCCCAAATTGATGCCTTAAGGAGAAGTGGAGACAATCTGATAGTAAAATTTGTTTATTTACAGTGTTATGTATTACAGGAAAATCAATTTAAAAAGTCAATGCTCTCTTTCTTCAAAGTTGTGGCATTTTGAAGATGTTAAGACATATCTAAGGAATTTTAAACGTACCTGATTCCAGCCTTCCCGGCTGATCTGGATCTGCAAGGTCTGAGACCATCTGGTTTTTTCCTTTTTTTTTTTTTTTTTTCATTTTCTTTTTTTTTTTTCCCCAGCCCTTTGAATTTCAAGTAAGGCATTTATTTCCTTTTCTTTTGAATGAGGTTTCAACAGAACAAAAGACAATATCTGTGGGTTTGATTGCCATAGTAAACTTTAACACTTAGCACAGCTGACGCTTTCCACCTTGATAGTCAAATGCATGCTTTGCCATCAAAAGATTATGGACTCCACTCGGCCTAAAATCCATGCTGGGCCACACAACCCTTGTGTTGCCTGCCTCAGATGAAGGGTCCAGCTCATTGCCTTGTTCACTGTCTTGTCAGCTCTTTCAAATTCCTCTGCCTTTACCTGGGCCTCCAATATTACGCTGATTTCTACAGAGCGCTGAAGCTCTCCCTTTACTCAGGGCTGTGTAAAACACCTTCAGTCAAACCCACTAATTTCTTACATATTAGGATTTTTACAGTATCGAACAGAAATGCCTGTAAAGGCTCTGGAAGGGCCAGAGAGAAATAGGATATGCATACAGTGTCCAGGCTTTGTGAATGGAGGGTTCTTGGGTTTTTTTGTATGGGTTTTTTCTTTTGGGGGGCTGCTTTCCCCCTTATTGAGTGTTCAATAAAGCAAAACATTGACTTTCAGTAAGTGAGATTTTATGACCATCTTCATGAAGAGGGGAGCAAATATGAATATGCACCAGTTAGATCTAGGTTGGTGTGGTGGTATAAAAGTGTTTGAATGTTGCAGTTATTTTGGTCACCCAATTCACAATGAAGAAGTTCAGCAGTCAGGCCTCTATGAGGTACTGCTTCTGCTGTAGCATTTTGGGAATTTCTGTTTTCTGCTGGAGCAGAAAAGTTTTGTCCACATTCCAGCAATGGAGCTGGAACTGGCTGGAGACAGCATTCAATGGGACTTTCAAGCACACAGTCAAGCAGAACTCTGACACAAGACACCCTTCTTCATGCCATTTTCTCCTCTTGCTTTTGATGGACAACCCCATCTGTTCTTCTTCTCCTACTGTACCACTTCCTCAGCCTCTTTCCATCCTATCCATGAGCCCTCAAGGGCTGTGGTCTCTCAGGCTGCTCCTGGTGAGGCTGGCTGCCCTGTGTCCATACTGCTCCCTGGGATAAACCTTCCTCCTGCCTTTATGCCTGCAGTCTCCACGAGCCCCTGATGGCAGATCATTTAAGTGGGGATATCTGGAGGGGATAACTGACCCTCTAGAGGTGGAGAAGAATTGGACAGCAGGATCTGGGACAGCTTCCTCTACATGTGGGCCTTCTGTGGCTGCCTGGGCCCTCTGTGCTGGCTGGGTGTGTGTTTTTTCCTCCTCCTGCCCTGGGACCGTGCAAGGTGACAGGAGTGAGAGGACATATTTCCTTTACAGAACTGCTTCAGTCCAAGGGACTTGCTGGGTTGGAGTGACTCCAAAAGTGGTTTTTGATGAGAGAATTTTATACATGAGAAGAGATCAGAACTACCTTCACTGTGAGGAAAAAAGTCTGTGTCTATTTTTAGTAGAGGAAATTAAGTGGGCTAAATGAGAAACGGGTGAGGGCAGACCCATGGAGTTAACCCTGGCTATTCTTCATTTCTGAGCATTTAAGTGGGGGTAAATCCAGTGAACTGAAGCAACAAAGATGGCGATGGACTGTTGGGAGACACCTTTATAGCTGCAGTCAGCAGAATCCCCTTACTTCCCCTCCAGTGGCTTGTGCCTCAGTCCCATCTGTTTCTCCAGCCAGAGACCAGTCTGAATAAGGTCCACCTGCCACAGATACTCCTGTATAATCTGCTTGGCTCATTGCTGAACTCACAAATTTTCTGCATTTCCAGTCATTAATATGTGGCATGACAGTTTGCTTTGAATTAGCAGTGTTTGTATAGGATTAACTTTACACACATTTACACTCAATGAACTTATCTGCCTTAAGTTGGCATGACCCTATTTCTTTCAAAATCCATTTACCTAGAACTCCTGTTAAGTTAGCACATCCAAAGTGACTTGTTTTGCTCTATGTTCAGAATTCCATTCTGGGCAGTGCCAGGGGCTACCAGCCCAACCCCCTGAAACAGAAAGCTCCTGCCAGCCTTCCTGGCATTTGAATCAGGTTGCACTTGTGTAAAGCAAGTGAGTGTGGAGCCACAACTGCCTGCAAACTATGGGACGGTGCACCTGGGCTCTGCCGCCTGTCATGTCCCTCCCCAGGGCTCCCATATGATCAAAGGCTATCTTGCTAGTGTGCTTTGGGGAATTGCTAAGAAGAAGAAAAGAGGTATGGTGATGGAAGAGGTATGATTCTCACCTTTCCTGCCACCCCTCCTTTATTTTCCTGGCCTTGGCTGCAGTTCAGCTGGATGTACTGGGTGCACTGTGAAGCCTTGCCTCAAGACCTCTAACATGCACAGAAAGTGCTCACCATGTTAGTCTGAACAGAGTCCTAACCTTTTGAAGGCATTGATGGATTTATCCACCAAGTGTTTCATAAGGCGTTTTTGTGTCAGCATTAGAGATCAGAAAGGTTTTCTTTTTCATATGAGAAAGATCTTGGCTTTCTTTGTTCTGATGTTGATCTTTGACAAGTCAAGTAATTCTACTCATTTTGTTAAAACCTAAGTAGCCGTACATTAATAAGTGTCTGGTACAAAGAACTGATAAATGTAATCAAATAGGTTTTAAGCTAAAGCTTGTAATTCAGTCCTTTTTCTTCTTTTTCTCTTTAGAAAAAAAAATCATAGCAAACACTATATTTATTGTGCCTTCTTATTATTCTGCAATCCATTGGCAGCAGCAAAGTAGTCCTTATGGAAACCATTCTTGATTTCTGTTGTGACAGGGGTTCCCTTTACAGCTGTTCTTGAAGGTGCTTTCCGGTAAGTCTATAAAAGCAAAATCCAAAATAAACATTTGGATTTGTGTAGTGACCACCAAAACACTGCATATGGTTAACTGTAAATGGAGCTTGTCTGCTGTTTGTTGATGCAGATGTATATATTTGCTTCAGACTGCATTAGCAGTATAGCAGCTTTTTCACTGCTGTGGGTGCTTTTACTTTACTAGCCTTACGGTAATACTTCTCAATGTCAAAAGAGACTTCAAGCCTTGTACACTAAAACCTTTATGTATGCAGGCAGGCTAAGACATAAACAAGGCAAAGACAGAGCTCATTTTTTTTTCCCCTAAGGAGGAGAGAGACTAAAACATTTGCCCACCAAAGCAAATTCAGACCTTCTATGTACTAAATGCAGTACCTGGACCTGCTATACATGTGCAGAAGAGTTGAGCTGCAATGAGGAGTTACTGAGTAACTCTTTCTCTCAGACATGACTGTATCTGTTATTCTTAAATGATGTATATATTTTAAGACTAATGTATTTTAAGCACTGATGGTCATTCTACATCTGAGTCCACCCAGACTGCTATCCAAAAAGTTTTGTTTTCCCCATCTTTGTCAGAGAGCTCTCAGAAGACTGCTTACCTTAATGTAGAAGTTGATGAAGAGGACGACCAGTGTGGCCATGTAGGAGGACTGGAACATGAGGCAGCCAAATGGGAATCCACATGGCTTCACAGCTGCGCTGAGTGTGTGCGCAATAGTGAGCAGAAACTGGATCTGTGGAGAGAAGATAATGCTAAATATTTGCTGAGAAAGGGTCAGTGCTAGCTAAATCAGACACTGCAATGTCCCCTAGTCCCGCACTGTGAAAGTTTGAGTACTCTTGAAAAGTATCCCTTTATAACCTCTGACTGCATTGTGAGGGTTAAGTTAAAATGGTGCTCTTGTGAAATTAAATAAAATACTAAGGGGTCAGAGGCTTCTAAACCTAAGTTTATAGGCCTGGTTGACAAAAGGGAAGCTTTTTTTTCTCTCAAATTTAGTAGATTTTGTTCTATCCTCCAGTCCTTGTGACAGGTACAGTTGTTGTCTCTGTTGCTGGGCAAAAACTGGAGGAAATTGAAGATTCCTGGCAATAGCTTTAGAAGTCTGAACAGAAAATGCAAAACTCAGGTCCAAGGAGTTCAGATAGGTTTTCACTTGCAATAATGGAGTTAAGGAGGGGACACAGGAAGCAAAAATGAGACAGAATAAATTGCAGAGACTTGTCTGTATTTAGAACTGTCAGCCACAGCCCACACTGGTGCACCTGATTTTTCCTCAAGCCAGTGTACTGAGATGCATTTCCAACAGGGCAATGTGTTTCTCCTTCTCTTCTTCTCAGAGAAGCAGCTCTTGCTAAGCAAATTTCTACACAGGTATTTTAAAGCTCACTGCAAATATCTGAAGTTCCAAATAATATGAACAGGCTCTAAGAGAAAAAAAGTAAAAGGAACTTTATTTCATATCAAGCCTTATATCTTGTTGATAGAAACTTTTGATGTGGATCAGCTCCCCAGGTACAGCAACAGGTGGAACAGACTTTTAGAAATCAGCCAATTTCTTTATTGCCTAAAGTTTACAGAACTTTTCATTTGGCAGTTGTACCACTGTGTCGTGGGTGGGCTTGGCTGCCAGCTGCCCACCCAGCAGCTCTCTCCCTTATCCTCAGTAGAGTAGGGGGAGAAAATAAGATTAAAAGAATTTGTGGCTTGAGATAAAGTTAGGGAGAGTAATTAATAAAACTTACCTATTGCTGTTATAAGCAAAACAGACTTAAGAAAGATTAGTTTCAAGTACTGCCAATTAATAACACAGAAGGATAGCAAGAAATAAAATTAAAACCACCTTCCTCTAAACCCCTGTTTCTTCTCAAGTTTAACTTCACTTCTGAACTTCCCTCCTCTACTTCCTTCCATGTAGTGTGGGGGAATGGGGTTTGTAGTCAGCCCCTATTGCTTTGGCTTTGCTGCTCCTTTTTCCTCACACTCATTCCCTGCTTCAGTGTGGGGCCCCTCCCATGGGAGAGAGTTCCAGTGCAGGTATTTCCCATGAGTTGCAGTTCTTCACAAATTGCCCCAGCATGGGTCCCTTCCACAGCATCCAGTCCTTCAGGAACACGCTTTTCCTACGTGGGCCCCCAAGGGGGTCACAGATTTTGCCAGCAAACCTGCTCCAGGGTGGGTTCCTCTCTCTATGGGTCCATGGGAGCCTATTTCCCCATTGGCTGTATCTTCCTTCACGGCAGACACGTCCAGTGCTGCAGGATGAGTCCTCCATGGGCTGCAGGTGGATCTGTCCTTCCCTCTGACCTCCATGGGCTGCAGGGGAACAGCTTCACCATAGGCTGCAGGGGAGTTTTTGGTGCTAATTCCCTCCTTCTGTTCTCACCTGGGTACTTACAGGGCTTCTCACATTTCCTGTCTTCTCTCTTAGCTGCTGTGCTATGTTTTTCACCCTTAAATAAATATGATATCATGGAGGTGCTCCCAGCTTTGCTGATGGGCTCAGCTTTGGCCAGCTGAGGAGGTCTGTCTTGGAGCTGGCTCTGTCAGACATTTTTTGTGACTTTAAAATCAGTTTTTTCCACAATTAAGGAGCAGTCATTTTCTATGCAATGATTCAAAACTAACAGAATTTTGTGGACTAAAGAGTTTCTACTGTTTGTTTTCTACAGAAAACACTTCTGAACGTAATTTCCTTCTTTAAATTTTATGAAGCTGCACTAGTGACTTATGCTGTATGATAGTTTAGTTATACTTCAATTCTAACTGGCTTAATTGTGTAAATAACAATGTTTAGCTATAGTTCATTTAGTCCTCTCTCATATTTTGAAGTAGTAGTTAAAAATGAGAGTAAAACAGATACATACCAGTTGTGCCTGAGTGAGGTATTTCTTCCACCAGAGATACTTGCGCATGGAAGGGATGACTGACAGTCCATAGTAAGAATACATAAGCACGTGGATAAAGCTATTCAAAGTGGGTCCAAAGAAGCCTATGAAGATTCATTAGGGAAAAAAAATTAAGTACCAACTGCTAAAAAGTGAGAGAGGATATTATTGCTTGTGGTATTGCTTCTATATTGAATCTCTTGCAAATGGTAAATATTCCTTTCATGCTTATTTCTTGCTAAAGACATTCCTGATATGTAGAGGTGCTCTCCTAGGGACAACTGAAAAACCAAATGGTACTTCCTAGAGGGTTGTTCTCATGCTGAATTTTGTTTTTTTATCTGATATTTTTCTTCTTCTCCACTTTTTCCTATTTTGCAGTTTGCAGGTTATTTTTTCCCCTCTCCTAAAGTTCTTCTTGCTATAAGTCTTTCTATTATTCCTGTAAGCTTTAAATGCTGCTGTGGATGACTTTGCTGCTAGTATGCAGCTTAGGGCCCTGGGAGACACCCGTACTCCTGCTTTCTGATGCAGTAGCAAGGGTTTTACTCTGAATTAAACCAGCCTTTTGTGCCTGTGTTTGATCACCACTCTTGTTTTCTTCATTGGCTCTTCTGCTAGATTCACATTTATAGAATTTCATCCCAGATAGTACCTTGCTGCTCTTATTAGTTACCTTTAGTGAATATTAGTTCTAGAGGAAATTAATTATCCTCTGTACTTTGCAGACTTTGGAGAAGCAGCAGTGCTACTCTCTGCTGTCTGCTTGTGAGTTTGATGGCAGTGCTACAACTACAAGAGGGACACACCAGTTGTTCTGATTTTGCCAATGATTAATTACTTAGCTACTGGCTTAATTACAGTACTGCAGTGCCAGTGTAAAGTGTGGGGACCACACATTACAAAGCACAAACTCCCATTGATTTGTTTACACCTCTAGAAATAGCTCCTAATGGCTATGAAATCTCTGATCCCTGCTTCTACCTCTAACAGTGATTTACTTTGACTTTGCGCTGTCCACAGTAAGTGCCAACAAACGTGAATTCTACTTTTAGCTCTGAAAAAGACCTGCAGCAAGTTTTTTAGAAAAATGTTACAGTGGGTGACTTGCTCTAATAGGTTGCAAGAAAACTGGGTTTTTTCTTAACTTTGAAAGCAGTTCCACAGGAAGCCTCTAGCTGCGTGAAGCCCTGGAAAAGTGTGCATGTTGTGAGACAGCTGAAGTAGTTCTCTGGTGTTTGGACTTATACAAATGCCAAGTGATCAGCCTGTGGCATCATAGATCCCTTCCTAACAGGGAAGAAGATGACAGTTACTATAACCATCTGAGGGTGTATTCTCATATGAAACAAACAAACTCAAACTGGTATTTTAATTAGTGACTAAGTAAAGTATCTTGCTAAAGCAGAGATTGATGTATACAAGAGTTGAGCCTGTAAAAGGGCCATTGATTTAATTCATTGTGATTGACAAAAGCTTTACCAGAGCCATGACTTCTTCCTGCATCTGCTTTTGGAGTAGGTCTTGTGGGTGCTAGCTCCTCTGCACTACTCAGTACTGTGATGCTTAAAAGTGGTTTGAAGAGAAGTAAATACATGAGTTTGTGGCAGCTAAGTGGAAAGTCTAGGGCCCAACACTCAGGTATTTTTGGCCTGAACTTTTAACCATGCTTTTAACTTTCCTGTGTTCTGCAGGTGGTCAGCAGTTCCGAAAGGCTCTGAACCCTAAAGGTGCCCTCATATTCCACGGTGACACAATCCCTTTGCAGCGTGACGTGATTCCTCCCCAGCTGCAGCTGGCTTAGACCCGGGGTGATGAAGCAAACAAAGACTTACTCTGCCCACAAGGTATCCAGTTCAGGACACACCACCAAATGTTAAACATAGTGGCATGGTGATACACGTGAAGGAAGGTGATCTGGCTGCTTTTCTTTCTCAGCACAAAGAAGATAGTGTCCATGAATTCAATTACTTTGGAAAAATAATACCACCACAGCACCTTGGCTACCTGTATAAGCAAGAACAAAGGAGCAGGAGATCAATATCTGTCCATACAATTGCTTAAATATTACTGTACTCCTTCACTCCCTAGGCATGCAACTTCCTAGAAGGTGTTAATATGCTATTAAAGGAGAAACACAACCTCCATCTTCAATTTTATTTTGCTTTTCAATAAAGCAGTTTTGTAAAAAAACCACAAACCTTTAAAAAAATTGTATAAATACATAATTATCAAAATATAATTTAAGAAATATAGACTTTGAGGACGGGTTTTTTAATTGTTTTGTTGGGTTTTTTT
The DNA here is from genome assembly GCA_034509185.1 of Euphonia xanthogaster. Lineage (NCBI taxonomy): Eukaryota > Metazoa > Chordata > Aves > Passeriformes > Fringillidae > Euphonia > Euphonia xanthogaster. Next base: position 64,976,653 of record JAYDZK010000113.1, on the reverse strand, counting down.
CCCAAAGGTGCAGTTTTGTGGGTGGGTTTTTGCTTCATTTTGGGGTTGTTTGTTCAGTTTTTTTAAGGGTGCTACCATTTCCTTGACACTGAACAGATTTTGTTGCCAGATTCTTCTTTTGAAAAAAATCTAAATTTGATACTCAATACAATGAAATCTATCTTCCTCTAGAGTAGAGATATTTTATCAGAGCTCAGGATATGTCCTAGGACACTTAGAGACAGTTAAAACAGAAAGGATGCTGAGGGCTGAGCTGCTTCTGTCTCTCACCCGGATATCAGCCTCCCCTGCGCTGTGGAGGTTCTGGCACTGCAGGCTGTAACCGCCTTCCCACGTGGCAAGGATGAGCTGGAACAGAAAACAGAGGAATTACATTCATGAACAGATGGAATGGCTTTTCCCCCTGCAGTTGTTCTGCCCTCATTGGTGGGTACCCACTCCTTCCATGAACTGATGCTGTTGAACTAGATGACTTGCTAATATCTTGTATTTTGAAAGGGGAAAGGCATCAGTTAAGCTGGAGATATGAAATGATGCATTTCTTCTCTTTCTCTGGCTTTAGAGCCTTCAAGGCATCCGTTAAAATCTCTCATTGTTTAATGCACCTCCAAATCCTTGCTCCAAAGCAAACGCTGGAATAGTGTATCTTTGTCCTGAAGCAGTATGAACAGAGCTTAACGCAGCTACTTGTGCAAAGCTGTCCTTGAGAAAAATTCCTTGTTTGCCAAGCTAACAGAAGGCAAAATGCAAAGTAGTGCAATGGGAGAAATATTTCCTAATGCCATACACGTCTCTATCCTCCACTGTTAAATGCTGGAGGAAGTGAAGGAGAGCAGGCCTGATGCTGAATGGAGGCGTGAATAGCACACAAGCAATGTCTTAGATTCTGCACATGTCACACGGGGAAGCAGACAGAGCAATGAAATATCAGAGTGCAGCACTGGGATGGAGCAGGTTTTTAGAAAACCATATGGTAGTTTTCAATATGGAATATTTTTGGAGTACCAGCCACCTAAAGCACTCAGCAGCCCTTTTGGAAGAGGGAGCATCATCTCTTGCTTATAAATGCCATGTAGAATCCATTGATTTGTAAAAGGTCTTGCTAATTCTCAAATAAGTGCAAAGTGGGTTTGGGGACAAACTGAGGAACTCATGTTCTGGGGTCTTTCTCATCCTCTACAGACACTGCAGAGAGTGAAGGTGGGAGAAATGCATTCAAGTGTTATGCTCTAAGCAGAACTGCAAGATGCTGAGAGAAGTGGGTCACTTTCAGCTCAGGAGCTACCTTCACAGGGATGATGTGTGTCAGCACAGAACTTTGCCCTCTAGTTCACAATGAAGAAAACTGGTCTGTGTTGAATTTGTGACAGTCTATATAAAAGCAAAGCAGAGACATTTTCAGTTATCAAACTAAATTAATTCCTAGAGTAAATACATTAAAAAATTATTATTGATAATATCTGGAGGATTAGAAAGTAGCCTAGAATGCTTATTATAAATTCACATTAAAAGGCACTGAAACCTGGAGAACCAGGGTCTTCTACTATTTTTCTTCTGAATTCAAACTCCGTGATTGTCCCTGTAATATGAACTTAGCTGTTTTAGGTGGCCAAAACAGCCCATAGAAACTGCAGAGAGAGATGATAATACAGTTAATGAGTGTTTTATAAATAAATGATATGTAAAAATTGAAACATATTCCTTTACATTTTTCTGCTTTGCTGAAGAAACTTGACCTCAAAATTTTCTGCTGCAGTAGGTAAAATGTTGCTTCACAGAAATTTGCTGGAAAATATGCAATTTTCAATATTTTGATCAGTCTATTTACAACTGTTCTGATTTGTGTATGATTACAGTGGATTGATTTCTGAAAAATCTTTTGCATGTTGTCTCCTTGTGTATTAAAGGTCAGGAGTCAGGGCCAGTTGATTGCCCAGCAGGTCCTGGGAAAAACAGGAGCTGCAGTCCTCCATGGAGATACTTTGGGGACATTTTTGGTCTGGATTAATTGATACTGGTTTTTTGTTTGCTTTTTTTAACCATCTGGTAAGTAGTAGAGTGAGCCTTGCCAAAGAACTCTGTTGTGCTTTCACTTCTATATTAAACCTGGTTTCGATGATACCTTTGCCAGTGATTTGTTAAGTGACCTTAAAACACGCATTCACCAAAAATTGGTGTAGTCAGCAGGTTTGCAAGCAGCATCACTGACTACTTACAAAAGCACGGAAGAAGTCCAAGTCCTAAGTTCTCAGACAAATGGCCTCAGGATAACTGGTGTGATTGGAAAGATGTTCCTGTGGAGGAACAGCTATATAGTTGCTAGGGGCTGTAAAAAGGCTAGGAAGAAGAAAGTGATCATTTGCAAAGTGCTAGATACCTTTCCAGAAGCTGCCTGCCACTATAGAAAATATAATATTAAAGACAAACAAGGACTGAAAACTGAGATGGAAAGCAACTGAATTACTACTCTCCTTCAAAATAGAACAGCTCCAGAGACAGCTACAGGAGGAACAGAAAGAAAAACAAAAGTTGAAGGAAAAAGTAGACCCAATGCTTATGTGGGCTCCAAATCCTCCTGACACTGTGCAGATTGGTAAACTAAATTGCATCTCCACAAAACTGGGAGTGTAATAGATGGAATGGTTCCTGGGATAAAAAACCAGCGTTCTGCACCTGGGATACAGCAACCCTGGATGTACAGACAGACTGGGGAATGAGAGGCTGGAAAGCAGCCCCATGGAAAGGGACCTGGGGGTCCTGGTCAGTGGCAAGTTGAAC
>JAYDZK010000113.1:64934116-64973838 GCA_034509185.1 Euphonia xanthogaster | reverse complement strand
GCATGTTCTGGGGGGCATCAGGCACAGCATGGCCAGCAGGCAAGGGAGGGCATTGTCCTGCTCTGCTCTGAGCTGGGACAGCCTCACCTCCAGTGCTGGGGGCAGTTCTTGGGTGCCACGATATAAGAAGGATGTAAAGCTGTTAGAGAGCATCCAAAGGAGGGTCAGGAGGATGCTGAAGGGTCTGGAGGAGAAGCCATATGAGGAGCAGATGAGGTCACTTGGCATGTTCAGCCTGGAGAAGAGGAGATTGAGGGGAGACCTCAGTGCAGGCTACAGCTTCCTTGTGAGGGGAAGAGGAGGGGCAGACACTGAGCTCTTCTCTGTGGTGACCAGTGACAGGACCTGAGGGAGCAGCATGAAACTGTGTCAAGGGACATTTAGGCTGAATATCAGTAATAATGTTCTCACCCAGAGGGTGGTTGGGCACTGGAAGAGGCTTCCCAGGAAGTGGTCACAGCATCAGGCCCAACAGAGCTCAAGAAGTGTTTGGACAATGCTCTCAGGCACATGGTGTGTGACCCTTGGGGTGTCATGTGCAGGGCTAGGAGCTGGAGTCAATCATCCTGATGGGTGTCTTCCAACTTGACATGTTTTATGAAGCTTTCCTCTTAGTGCTGAACTCAGCTGAGTGAGCTCAGCAGTATCTCAAGATTTTGGGTTTATTTTTTTCAAGTATTTCATTCAAAGGTTCCATGTTTGAAAATGAGACGAAAAAACCCTTAGAGGCTTATAAAGAAAACATTTATTTTCAACATCAATATTTCTTTTTAACGTCACAATTTTTTAATTTGGTAATTAGGTAATCAGCAGCTCCTTACAAATGGTCAGCATGCAAATGGGGAGTAAGCTTTGGGGTCAAAATACCATGCCAGGCGCAGTGCCACTCTGTCAGATTGCACAGTTTTATTTAATTTCTTTTGTTCATTCTTCCATGATTTTAAAAATGCCAGATTTTTCAGATCATTCTGTTTGCTTATTCCCCAGTCATTTTACTTGGCAGAAGAGTTTCCTCTGGTTTGTGTCTGCATTTCAAAAGGCAGTAGCTTAGACTGGAGATTTTTTAAATCTTTTTTTAACCTCAGTCTTTCACACCAGCTTTTCTGTAGCTCAACACTTCTATTCTCTGTTGGAGGTGCCTGACATACTGCTGTGTCTCCTTTAAGGAAAAGAATTCACTTTGAGTTTTGACTCCTCTGCTTTACAAGATAATTTTCAATATTTCTGGCTAACTTCCTAATTTAAAAAAAAAAAAAAAAGGAAAGTGTGGAAATTTGGAAAGCAGCGAGTAATTTTTATGGATTCCTGTGGAATCCTGGTGATCCTAGGCCATGACTTTGCTGCTGGCTCTCAATGAAGTGGAAGGTAAGCTGACTCCATGGTGCCAAATGAGCCAGATGCATATCTGGAACAGAAGCCAGCACCTTGACACAAGACATTTTGGTACCAGGTCTCTTTTTTCTGATGCCAAACCCATACATTACTTGTACTGTTTCAGTCTTGGTCTCTTTTTGTATGCTGAGCAGTCATAACTCTGCAGAGCTGATGGTGTGTCAATCAGAAATGGTGCAAGTGCAGGATCTATCAAAGAGATGAGAAATCCCCCCCATCTTTTAAAACGCAAATTCTCTCCCCCTAGAAAACAATTATTTAAATTCTTTGCATTCTTGGTAGCCTATTCTGAAAATAATATTTAAACAAGTTTTAATATTAATATGTTTGAAGCTATTTGGAAAACAGATCATGTAAAGAGCAAAGTGCTGACTTGTGAAAAGTTTCTGCTAAGTAGCAACATCCTATTAATTAGTAGAGTTTTTATATTTTGCTGTTTGCCCTAATGTTGTTCTTAACAGATTCCTGTTTTTACATTAATAAATTACTTCTATTTATCTATTTGAGTATAAACAGCATAATAATTCACATTAGTTGTTTTGGCACTATTGTCCAACTCCTGCCTTATTTTTGTAAACGGGGAATCAAAGTGTTAAGAATTGAAAGTTGGTTCCTTTGTCAGAGGTTTCAGGGGTGGGCAGCAGGTACCAAAAGATGATGTAATCCTCTCATCTCACTGAGCAGCAGACTAAGCTCTGACAGCCTGACCCAGGGACCTGTGCCTTTCTCATTTCAAGCTTTCAAATTCAAAAATCTCACAGCTGTAGCTTGTTTTTCATCTGTTCCCCATAGACAGGCTAGAAAGGAAAGTTGATGTGATTTTCTAAATGAATATTGCCATTTCTACTGACTGCATGTTCTCCATGCTCTTTTGAGCTATAGAAAATCTCTGTGCATGGTTGGACTTTCTCAGAGAGGAAATGCCTAGAAGCAAGAAGATATTCCCCCTTGTCCCAGGCAGAAGGAAGGCAGAGGGTGAGACATCAGCATTGGACTACATCTGGCTGGTGACCAGTCACCAGTGGTGTTCCTCAGGATCAGTTCAAGGGCCAGTGCTGTTCAAATACCTCTCAGTGATCTGGAGGCAGGAATTGAAAGCCCCCTTAGCAGGTTTGCTGATGGAATGAAACAGGGAGGTGCTGCTGACTCTCTTGACGGACAAGAGTCCTGCAGAGAGGGAGAGTGGAGCATTGGGCAGTCATCAGTGGGATGAAATTTAACAAATCCAAATGCTGGATCTGGCTCCTGGGATGTCCTTACTTTCTACTTACATAACTTTTCTGCTGACAAATCTTATGGCTACTGCTTAGCTCTAATTGCAGTTCTGCTGTCTCTGAGGTCTGCCTTTTGCAGCTTTCCCAAAACCTCTGATTTTAAGGATTCCCACAATTCCCCTTCTCAGTTCAACTAAAAAGAAACTTTTGTGTGTTGTTTATTAACTACTTTGTTTTATAGAGCTTTACTATAGTATATCTGTTTAGTACTTGTTTAAAGCATTTTTTTTGTTTGTATTAAGCATTACTATGTTACAACACAGCAATTTTAATGTTGTGAAAGTTTAGTTAGTTTAAAGGGTATAAGTTATATTTGATAGTAATTATGATTCATTGTTTGAAAAAGTCTCGCTTGTTTTAAGGTCTTAACTCAAAACTTTCCTCTATGTCTATAGTTTTATGTACTATCTCTGTAAGATTTTGAGAACTTTCTGTGAATCTCTTTCTAATTTCTCTCCCTTGTATGATAAAAACTTTTTTGATAGTTTTGTCTATTATTTGTTGCACACACTGAAGTATGTAAGGTATTACTATCACCATTTCAAAACTTAATATATATAGACCTATTTTACAAAGTTCCCTTAGCTAAGGTGTAAAGCTCCATTCTTTGAATAAATCATTTAAATATGACTTATTGTCTTCTTTAATTTGACTTGTTAAATCTTTTCATTTTTGTATGTTTTTGTGGATGGTTTCAGAATGGTTGGATAGGTTCATATAACACAATCCTTTAAATTCTAAGTTTGAACTGGGGGAGGAATGGCTGGAGAGCAGCCCTGTGGAAGGGGATCTGGGAGTCCCACTTGGTCACTGTCATGGCTTTCCCAAATGTCAAGACTTAGTGGCGGTGTTGTGCCAAACAAACCCAGGAGCTGAATAGCAAACACACCACAAGATTTGTCACAGGGGAAATATTTTGTTGTTCCTCTTCATGATGCATTCAAGATATTTTTCATGGGGACAGAACTGTGAAAAGTGTGCTTTGGGCTACTGCCTGGTGAGGCTCTCCAGCTCTCCATGGGTCTGGTTAGAGGTCAAAAAATTGTATGCATGGTGTCTCCCCCAAAAAGATCTGCTAATTCTGTAATACACCAACTGGAGTTTGCTATCCTGACCTGCAGAATGTACTGCTGGACTCTAAGCTGGAGGTCTCCTCCAACTGGAGTATTGTAGCTAAAAGGATACTGGTTATTCCAGATGGAGGAAATATGTGGTCCTATGCTTTCTTCCTGCTTTTAGGTCAGAGAGTTCATAACACGGCGACAAAAAATAAGAGCCCCTTCCCAAGTAAAATTTAGATAACTGTTTGAATTTTTTTAATCAACAAAAACTCTTTCAAATGTAAAGCCATATTGTTGAGAAACTACCAGCCAGTTCCATTTAATACTCCTTAAGTAAATGGAAGCCTGATAGAAGGATTGGTGAACTAATGACTTCAAAATTTCTTATGAATGGTAATTACTTTGAGTATTGCTGTTGTCTGGGATAGTAGGACAGGCTAAAAGAAATCCTGTCTAGGCTTATTTTCCACGAGTCTTTGATTACATCTGTTCTGAATAGCTCCCCTATCATATTTTGTGGTACCAGTGGTGGTATTAGAAGCTGTGCACATATGGAAAACCTGATCATATGAGTTTTATTCTTGATTTCCCATAAGGTTCTGCTGAATTCTGTTTGAATGTGCACAAGAGATCCAGAACACTGCATTTTTCAATGATCAGGATAAATGTTCCACTGAAACGCAGAGCTCAGAAAGGTCAGTTTGAAAGACAAGAAGAACACAGGGGATGAAAACTGAGATGCGAAGACAACATGCCCAGCTGGAATAACTGCAGGCAAGGACAGCAGAGTCAGCTCCTCAGCTCTCCAAACAAGTTATTTGATTAAGATAGAAGAACACTTGGTAATTTAACTCCATTCACACAAAGTTCTTACTTGATCAAAAGATCAGTTTGTTCTTGCCCTTACATTTCACAGAGTGCTTTACAATGCACTCTTGGTGACCTTTTGCTTTCTAGGTTTTTCTTTTTCCCTCTTCTCGTTTTCTTCAAATGATAGAAGAGTGCACCCGATCTCTTCTGGTTTCTCACTTTGTTCTTTTTCTCTTTCTGCCCTAAGGTACAAATAGTCTTTCAGTACTAAACAATTGCTTCAAGGAAAGCCTTCACCTCAAGCACCAATATTGACAGATCTAGAATCTTTCCATATTTCTGTACTTAATTTACATTTGTTAACTTCTGGACACTTAATGAAGGAGCAAGCAATAATTTATCACAATCTTACAAACAAACAAACAAAAAACCAAACCAAAACAAACAAAAAAAAAACCAAAACCCCAAAACAAAATAAAAACAAAACAAATACCAAAAGCAAGATTATGTTGAAGTTGGATTTCTACAGTAAAATTCCAGGACAGTTCAAATTGATTAAGATCTTTCTCCCCTTTCCCCATTGTCTGCCCTGTTAAAGGTTTACTTAGAGCTTGTGTTACACAAGCTCCATCTTTTCAACCCTTGCACAGATAGGAACCAAATCCTTCTGAGGTAAGCCATTATAATGATGGGAGAAAACAGAGTTTTAGTGCTCCTTCTATTTTTGATTTGTTAATTTTGTTTTGCCCCATTATGCCTGATTCAGGCATTATACTTTCTAGTAATATGTGAGATATATCCTCAATTGTAGTGTGCAGGGCTAAAAGTGGTGGCTGACGGCCCTGATCATTCTGGCACTTGTGGTAATCCTCTCATCACATTGGCATCTGTGAACATGCAACTTGTGGCTAGAATTCAGAAACTGGACTTAATGTGGGATGAATTTTCAGCTCCTAGAAACAGCTAAAGTGCATTTGGCTTACTGCTTTTTATTTTATTTAATCCTGCAAGGTAAAAGACTTTTTTTCCTGGCTCCTCTAGAGAGGTTAATGCACTAGGCTGGCAATACTTGTGTGTTCTGCTCTTTTCCCTTTGCTCTGAAACAAGGGGTCCTCACAGGCAAGTCCTGCTTCCCCACATGGGTGTGGTTGCTTGCTTACAAATCCCATGGATTTGTAATAAGTCTGAGAAGCTACCTGGGGATACAGGCAGCTTGAGACATCACGCCACCCCTCTGCTAATGACACATATCCCTAGATCTCCTTTTTAATCTGACCCAAATGGTGCCAGTGTCCTGGTTTTCTCAGTGCCTGATCAACAAAAGGACTTCAGTGAGACCTTGATGACCAGCTGAGATTTGATTTAAATAGGGCAGAGGTGATACTGCTGGGGAAAGCAGCCTAGGACTGTGACAGAGATTATGTCTATTCCTATTAGTGAGAGAGAGTATCCTCACCTGAGTAACTTCAGAATTCAGAGCTCAGCACCAGTCTCCTATGTTTCCAGTTTTAATTCATCACTGAACTTGTAACAGTTTGGCCTCTGGTGCCTCAGGCTGCATCCCTGAAGCGTGGTTTGTAAGCATATGAAACAATTCTGAAATATGCATAGATGCAATGTTTTTTCACAGTAAGCTGGTTTACTGCTCATAGTTGGTAATTTTAACATCTTAAGCAAAGATTTGTGCAGAGAAAAGGCATATATTTCTTTAGGGAAAATGTTAAACGTTTTGATTTTTGTTGAAGTAAAATGGTGATGGCTGTTTTTCCTTATACAGAATCTGACAATGTTCTAGAAATTGTTGGATCAGTGGAGTTAATCTGGGTCTATGAGCATTTACTGGTACAGAAAAGTACACAACAATAACAAACTTCTGATGTGGCGTTTTTTGGTAGCAGCAAGAGTGGAAGGAATTGTCTTTTGCCTCCTCAGCAGCTCACCTGCAGCCTGCCCAGTTTAAGCACAGGACTTTTGTCTAAGCTTCGGGTACTTGAAAAAAACGTGCTCCAAACCCAAGTGCCGACTTCACCATATTCAGCTGGGGAAGGCAAGCACCTTTGACAACTTCAGGAAAATCTATCTGCCTAACTCACAAGTCTAAAGGTCCAACAAGCTGTCCTTCTGGGAGGCCTTCAGGGGCACCTAACTCTTTGTTGACTCAAAAATTTTGAGATATCTCATTAGGATGAGGGCAGCTGGGCAGAGCTGTTTATCTTTAGACCTTGTCCCTGGGGGATCGTGGGGGGATCTGGCCTTATGCTAATGACACATCTTAGAGCTGCCCTGGAGCTGTTCCTCCAAGTGCTTTGTGGATTGGTTGACCTCAAAGCTCAGAGATAAAATCGGCTCCCAGATAGTTCATGCCCACAGTGCAGTGCATGGAGCTCTGGCTCAAAAGAGGAATCTGCCCTTGGAGATTTAAAAACAGCCCTTTTGTTATGACTCTTTGCTGTAACCTTCGCCTTCTTGCCTTGAGGTTGCACAAATCAACTATCATGAAGTGCCAGCTGTAACAAGTCAGGAGATGAGGGTGAGGAGGTGAAGAATTGAAGCACAGGTACCCCCATCAGCAGGTTTACCTTGTTTCTCATAAAATCCATCATGTGGGACAGGCTGTATTTGGAGATACACCCTTTCTTGTGAATGAGATAATTTTTTCTTTTCAATGTCTAAGAAGCAACCCCTACATTCTGGAGCTATTGCAAGAAATGCTGTGTGGCACCTTATAAACAAAACAAAGAAAGATGGTTGGTCATGGGGGTTTCTTTTGGTGGGGTATGGGTAGCTGGGGGGGAAATGTGTTTTATCTCTATTGTAGAGCTTCTTATTTTGTGATTTTTCTCCAGTACAGAGACCAGAGGGATTTAGATGCAGTGAGAGGATGGAGGAATAAAACAATTGTTGTGGATGTGTCTAACCAGCAATTGATCCCGGATCACAGCCACTGGAAGGATCAACTGTGTTTACATAAGGAACCACTGCGCAGAATGTGCTAAATATAGGTAACTCTTGCCTTAAAGAGCTTACTGTCCACAAAAGACCGAGAGAATAAGGGGCATAGAGAGAAGCTTTGGACATCAGACATTTTGAAATATTGAATCACCATGACTTTATTTGGTAATGAAGGTGATTTCTGCTCTCCCATTTGCCTGTTTTTCTTCAGCAGGGATGTGCAGGCTACCTCAGGCAGTACAATACTGCAAGTATTAACTTTCATTCTGCTCCTTCACAGGAGAAGCTGTGATGGGAGCCAAGGAAGTAGAATAAGAGAAAATACAGAGGCAGCATAAGGGAAGCATGTTTTGTATAGTGTAAAACCAGCCTAGCTGACAGTCCAGAGCTGAGAGAGAAATCTGCAGTAGAACAGCTGGCAGTGCTGATCAGCTCTCATGTTTGCTGGGTGCCCAAATCTGCAGAATGTGGAGCTGTGAGCTGGCACTGCCAGCCATGCCCAGCTGCCATCTGGGAGGTGTAAATCAGCAGCCTCCAGCCTCAGAATCAAGGTTTCAAGGGACTAATCTGAGGACTAACACAACTCGGCAACTGTCTGCAGCAAAGTTAGCCTCAGGAAGGATGGAGCAGGAAGGCAGCTGAACAGGAGGTGGCTAAATACATTTCCTACCAGGATGTGAAGGTGGCTAAAATGAAATTTGCTTAATTCATGCAAATGAGACCTGCTAAAATTGTCTTTGTTCTTCTATTTATTTACTTGTGGCAGGCCAAATCAGACTGGAAGGGAAAGGGGGCAGCAGTATTGTTTTCTATTCAGTTAATCCTTTTTGCTGAGTCCTGCTACTGCAGCCAGTTATCTGCATACCTTCAAGCAAAATGGGGATTTAAACATCAAAGTACTAATTTATATTCTGGAGGACAATCACTGTGGAGTCATCAAACCTTCCAGCAATTGTGCTGGTTTCTCCTTTGCTCTAAACCTTATCCTGCACTCCCAGACACCCACAGCAGCCTCTGAAGCCAGCTGGAGCATTGACCAGGATAAAGCTCTGTGTAACACAGTCAGGCCTTTGCACAAAAGCACAAACCTAAACTGCTCCTCAGCCTTTTGACCAGGCCAGTCACTTGCTGTTTAGCTCAAATTAATTTAAAACTTGAAGTCTTTGGGTGTCCTGTTTGTCTCCTGAAAAGTTTCTTGTCCAACCAACGGAATAAGGCGGAAACTGAGGCTGAGAGCCCTGGGAGGGAGAAATGCTGTGAGGCTGTGCAGGTAACAGAGCAGTGTCAGGCACATGCTGACACTGAAATCAAGCACATGAAATCAAGCACACTCTTCAGCCAGGGCTTCTCATGCCCCAGGTCACTTCATAAAAAAAAAAAAACAAACCAAACAAAAGCAAACCACTTTTGCGGGTTTTGTCTTCTAGCTTTTGTTTTTAAGGGCTCCAAGTAATGTATGTTAGCACCTTAATATTAAAAGTATCACAGTTATCAAAAGACTGAGAATGGGCAGCTCCCAAATAATATCCAAATAGTGACTTTTGGCTTCTGTTTCTCTCTGCAGAAGTAAAACCACACGTCTGCTGAGGGGCACTGTTTGAATCCTCTGCTGTTGCAAAATCATCAGATGGATTCAAAACCTCTCTTCTGATTCTAAATGGATCCTGAATTATATGAGCATGTTCCTTTCTGATAAGTACTTGGGAAATAATCTATGTGAACATATTCAGCCTCCAAGCCCCACAGCCCTTGCTTTTGGACCGGGTGCTAAGTTTTTAACATCTGTCTTTTACTGTCTGACTGTATGAGGAAAGCTCCTTAGCCACACAAGCAGAAAAACACCACCAAATTGCCAATGCCATAAATAAATCAGTACTGCTCTCATCTATAAATCTATTCATGTTTAAGCATGGGCCTGGAAAAATCATTCCACAGTTGGTCATACAAATAAAACCCAATCTAAGGCATTTTCACGGGTGCTGAAGGACAAGGTGTAGGCACATTTGAGCAGAGTGACTGCTGCAGATTCAAATTTATGCTTGTGGGCACGGTCCTGGCAGCAAAGAGCTGTCCCCAGATGTGGACTGTAGCTCAGGAAGGATGACCAAAATACGTCAAGATCTAAGATGAGAAGGAACTTTTTACTATTATTTTGCTGTTGATGTAAACTTTCCTAGCAGAACCACCTGTCACTAAGATATTCCTGCTAAAAACTGTACCTTGGTCACCTCCCTCAGCTGTGCTGCATGGCAGAGCGCTTACCTCTATCAGCATGTAGAAGGAGAGCAGTGTGATGCCCAGGTTATACACAATGAGGTGAGGTCTGAGAGAGAAAGGAGGCCTGTTCTTCATGAATTTGTTGCCCAGCCATATGCAGAGTAGATATGCTCCAGTAAGGAAAAATGTGGGAAGGTAAGAGTCCAAAAGGAACCATCCTCTAACCCTGGTATCTAAAAAAAAGAAACACATGGAGCAGGCAATTAAGAAAGCTGTGGTAAAGTATTGCTAAAATAAGGCAGAACACATAATGAAAAGAATCTGTAAAAAGTGTGAGATGGAATCAGCCCTTCTTTCCTCACAAGAGCTATCCATTGCTTTTAACTTATCAAAAATGCATTCTAAGTCTCAGAGAATGTGGGCTGAAAACTGCATGGAATTCCCTAATAATTTAAGGTCAGCTAAATCACCTAATTTTAATAGTAAAGAGAAAATGAAAGGGAAAACCCCATTCTTATATGCTTAAACAAAAATTATTTAATGTTTAATTTATTTAATGTTTTCACTTAATATTTATTTAAATCTTATCTTAATCTGCTCAACAGAAAATTTAATACTGCAGACAGTGTTAAATCCAAAGTATGCATTTAATGTTGCCAGCTCATGTGTTATTTCAATTCTGCACTTACCATACAGGCAGGTATAAAGGATTGACTAGAAAACATTCATACAAGGGGAAGACTTTTCCAAAATATTAAATATGAAAAGCAAGTGGCAAATGTTTACTTTGAAGGTCATCAAAGATTTTTGGCTGGGCAAGGGCTCACTTTCTCACAGTTTCTGTCCCATTTGCCTGGTCCTGAAATGAAATATTAAGGTCAAATCCTGCTTGCCTTATTCACACAAGTAATCCCATTGGAAGTAATCAGATAGTTCAGTGTATATGAGCAAGGCCTAATCCCAGATGCCAAGCTGGAGGCACCACTTTGTTGTCATATGAGCAACTGGATGTCATGAGTGAAATGGGTGTGATTGCTTTCCTTTTTTCTTTTTCCAAGATGGAGAAAAATCTAGAGTAAATTTTCCATAGCAACATTCTTCAGCCATTTATCTATGGCAAGAACAAGGGGACATCATGGCTGGTTTCTAGAATGACTTATGGAGTAAGTCATTCTAAAATGACTTACAAAGAAATTCTTATGAAGAAAGAAGTCAGTGAGGAGTCACAGAAAGATGCAGGTCTCACAGAAAGATGTTTTTGCTCTTGGAAAATGTTTTAATTTTAAAGTACCTACATTATTTTTTTTACAAAGGCCAAGATTGTGTTGTAAAAATTGTAAAACAAAAGCTATTCACAGTGCATGAAAAAAACATTTTACTGTTTTTCTGCCTGTGTTGAAATTGGAAAAGACTGGGCAATGGATGATGCACCAAGTAAATGTGCCCAAAGAATTAGAAATTGATTGGAATTTTGCTGTACTGTATTATTTCCAACTATTCCTTCCTCAGAAATACTTGTATACAGGTATATATAAAGGAAAATTTTACATATGTTGGAGTAACCTGCATATGAGCCAGGCTTTGAACACCAGCTTTCTTTCTCATTACATTTTCCCTCTGCCTCCCCTCTCGCTTCCATTGCAAAGGCTGTAACATTCCTCTGTTGAATCTGTTGATTCCATGAGGCTTGTTAGACCTTTTGCAGGAAAGACTTTCAACCAGACCACCACTGCCATGGAAATCCAATGCTCTCCTGCTCTTGACTCTCCCTTTTGGACTCCCAAAAACCTCTAGGAGCAGAGAGGTTTAGATTAAAGCAGTCACAAGCATCCTTCCTTTCATGGCAGCCTTGCTTTGTTGTGCATCACCAAGTTAGAACGTCTGTTGTCTGTCTTCAGATCTCAGTACTTATTAGGATCACCTCAGTGTGAGAGGAAACACTTCCAACAATCTCCTAAAGCTCACAAGCCACGTGTGAAGCACTGGAATGAATATTTTAGAAGTGATTCTGCTTCCTTATGGGGTCTCAACATGACACAGGAGTCACAGGACAGGTAAAGGTTAAATGTTTAAGTGTTGATGTCTTAGGAGTGTGTGTTTTAGGAGCATAAGGACTGAATTTATTTAATTGCTATCCTAAATGATGATGTAGAAAGCAGTCATGTCAGCAAGACTCCTATCTAAGGAAAGGTCTCCCATCCGAGATTTGCAACACTTTGTGCATGAAGGTTACATGCACGAAGGTAAAATTGGCATCAGTAGATAGCAAAAGTGCAAGTGTGCTCAAAAAGGAAAAATATTCAGAAGCATTCAGAATACAAATTAAACTACACAGAATAAATTCTGCCCCAGTATGGCCTCAGAAAGTTCTTATTCTGCTGTGAGTGGCCACAAGCATGTGGGCTGATCCACACAAAAGCAGAACTCGTCTGCTTGTTCAGGTCAGCATGCCAAGTATTTTTAAGTTCTATAGAATTCCAGTTTCAAGAGAAATTGTTTAAACATGTACCCTTCCTGAATATTTCCCACCACGACCTCAATACCTTGAAGAGTAAGACAGATTCTGGCAGAAAGTGGTTTATAAGGGGCAGCCAAGGAACGTGACTGTTTTGTTTCCACTTCCACTTATCCCTGAATGAGAAGCAGAGGGAGGTTTTTATGTGTCAAGAAGGGGGAGGAAAGGGAATGTATTTCAAAAGAAGTTATCAGAAGAACGAGAGATGAAGAGTATTTCTGTTGACCGACAGTTAAATCACCATGTTCAAGTACTATAAAGTTACACTGTCAATAGGAGAAAGGGTTATTTTTACAGTATTGAACTCGCACAGAATCTGAAATTGAGACCAAAGCAGTGAATAAAGTCACAGTGGGAAAGCACTGGAGTACAGCAGGGAAGGAGCAGGCGCCCGCAAGCTCTGATCGCTCCGTGAATAAGCTCATTCACAGCCACTGGCCATGATGTGCCAAACCCTTGGGGTGAAATCCTGGCTCCTTTTAAATGAGTGGCAGGCCTCCCAGGCTCTTTAAATGTATCAGGCCTTTATCAATGAGGTTTAGAAACATTTTGATTGAAGTTTCTGTATAGCTTTGGCCAGTCAATGTCTGAGTACATTCACTACTTTTTAAGGTGCAGAGGGTAGATGGGTTTGCCCCAGTGCCTTGCTACTGATCAGAGTCTATTAAGGAAAAGTGCTTTTTACTTTATCATAACTTTAACAAAATACATCTCTTCTTAACCACCACTGTTTCTTTCACAGATAAAACAAGCAACCAGTTAACTAGATGTAGCTCCTGCAATTCAGTATTACTTAATTTTGTGTAACACCAAACAATACTCCTCAGATGAAGAGTTACCCTGGAAAAATTATCTCTTACAGAAGAAAATTGCTATTTCACTCATTCTCAATTTGCCTTGAGCATAAGAACAAGAGGGACCAACACCAAATTTTAAGACCCCCCCTTACTTAGAGATGAAACCAGTGGGCAGATATATGGCTGCTGTTCCCTGAGGACTTGCTCTGCTGCTCAAAATCAAACACGGAGGTAAAGTTATCTACAAAGCCCAGCTGATACCAATGAATTAAGGTACAAATGTGCCAATATTTATAAATCAAATTCAGATCTCTGATAGTCTGTCCCTCATTGTAGTAGGGCAGTACTGCAGCTTGTGTTAACCTGGTGATCCCAACGTGACAGAGATAGCCACTCTCTAGTTCCCAGAGGCAGTCTGTCCCTTCTGGTGCCCTCAGACACATCTGTTAATGATGACAAAGACCTGCATAGTGACACAAGTATCTCAGGAGTTACTACCTAAAATATAAACAATAAATAGGGGATTCGTTTTTAAAATAATAGAATGCTGTTATCTATTCTTTTAATCCATCTTGTTGCTGAATGAAGTGGGTACTGTGGATGAAAATCAGTAGAGAGAAAGAAGAGGAATGGTTTGTGGGTTTAGATGTTTGAGGAAGCTCTCAAATTCATTAGATATTCATCTGTGGGGTCGTTTGATTTAAAACTGATTGCAGTCTATTGTGAATTATTTATGTGAATAAACACACTGGAGGGAGATATGCTATTCAGGAAATGTATGATACTGTGTCATTATTCCACCAGTTAAATTAAAGACTGCAGAGGCATGGACAAACAAAGCTATCTTCAGCACTGATGTCTGGAGAAGCATAGTGATGCACTTGGCAAGCAATACAAACAATACTTGTTTAATTGAAGGGCTTTCTAAAATCCCAAAGGGATCTCTGTGCTATTCAGAATTGGATCAAGTATAGCTTCAGACAATTTGTCTGGACGAACAAGGAAAGGGGAATAAAAGAGAACATCATGTTTATTTGAAAAAAAACAAAACCAAAACAAAACCAAAACACCAAAAAATAGTGCTTTTGTTCTTCTAATCACATTTCTTTGTTAATATTAAAATGTACTATTGTAGAAGCCATTAATAAAACTTATTCTGCTTTAACCACTTCTGCTGCAGTTCCCAAGCTATTCAGTGTTTCTTCACTGGAAATCTTTCTTTCAAACTTCACATCTACTGCAGACATGATGGAAAAGATTTTGTAGCTAGCCAGCCAATTAAGAAAAATTAGAATTTCTTGTGTTTAAGAACACATCTTTCCATTTAACTTCCAATTAAGCAAGAACGGTTTCTGTGACATGGAGAACATTACTGTAACAAATTGGGAATCCATAATCATGCATCCATCCCCACAGCAGCAGTTCTGGATTTTACCATGGGTAGAAGTTTGCAAGGCAATTCCTGAAATTAAACCCAGCCCTATCAACAGCAAAGTGGCCTTGCAGGGGCCTACTCTGAAGACTGGATCCTTTCTAAGCTCCTGTCTCATCCCTTTCTTCTATTTGCTTGGCTCTCTTAGCCCTGACTTTGATGCTTTATCCTTGGCTGCAGTCCTATTTTAGGTTTGGTTTCTTTTTTACTTACTTGTTTCAATCCTAACAGAGCACGAGGCACCTGCAACCTACAATTATTTAAGTTACCCTTTTCCAAACTGTTCCAGAAAAGCAATACTAGGAAGTCAAAAGATGCATCTATTCTCTCACCAAATCTATTGGTTTATTGAAATTTTGGATGTGATCCTGCAGGTTGCTTTTGCTCCAAACATCCTTCTGAATTAGGCAATTTAATACGTAGCTGGACCAAGCAAACTGCATTATGAATGACAATCAGTCCCAAAGCAGACCTTCCACCTTCAGAAAGATCCAGGCTTTCAGGCTTTTTATTCCACGTTAGGATGAAAAACTGAATTTCTCTGATATCCTCAAAAACAAAGGAATCACAAATCATTGCATTGATAGATTTGCTAAATAATGGTGTCTTCCTGATAATACTGTGATTCTGCCTAGTTTACATTTTCCAATAAGAAGTTACCCAGCAAATTTATTAGAAGTTTTTTGGGTGGTATTCCCTAGACTTCCTATTATTTCCTTAAAGGGCTGTAAATGGAGCAGCTTACCTCGTGGTCCAAACATATAGTCCACAAATGCATTTACTTCCCGGTCAAAAGCTTTCAGGGTCTCCTAAAAAATATGGAAAAGGCCATGTGAAAAAGACATTATCTCAGGGTTACAAAGAGAATATGATTTAAAAAAACTCCAATAAACTTGTAAAAAGTTTGTCATGCGCAAGTATTTCCAAAGTACGCAATATCATGTACACTTAAAAACCCCAAACCTCTTTAAAAATTAATTTAGGGCAGATTGTGGTCTAGATATCAATACAGGTCTCATTCCTGGAAACTGCCCAAACCAGAACTCTTTAGGAAGGGAAATTAAGGTTTATGAAAATCAGCAAGTACTACAGTAAGCCCATCTGTGACAGGTGTAGTTTTCACTCTGATAAAGATGCTTCTTTGTTTTTATTATGGTTCCTCAACTGAATATTTCAATGCTTTACACTTGAAGAAGGAAATCTTTAAGTGATTGAAGTGACAGTAAGCCAACTTAGATTCCTCTAAACCAGGTCCCAAATTCCTATAAAGAAAGTCTACAGAAGAACCTAGAGGTCCAGTAATGAATTTCAGGCCATGTAGGGTGGCAGGAAGAGGTGGGTAACTTTACAGAGACATTGTGTTTTGAGGTCTCGGTCAATGAAGCTGCCAAGGTGGCAGGTTTAGCAAATTTGTGTCTGTTTTTGACTGAGTTGGGAGCTAAGCCATAACCTACACCGTCCTTCCCCCAACTGGATGTGGCGATCGCTTCCCAGACTGCAGCCCTGGGCAGCGGCTTCCTGCATGCCTGTGCCTGAACAATTCCTTGCCACAACCCGAGGTCAGCCAGGTTCTCCCTCTCTTCTTCCCAATAGCATCCTACTGTGCTTGATGAACTAATTTCAGCACTGAGAAAATGCTGCCAGGCTGAGGAGAAAGACACACAGTGGTGCTGAGCCTCACTGCAGGGCAGGAGCTGCTGTGGGCTCTGAGTGCCTTTGAATGCCAGATATCTCCACACCAGCCTGGACTGCAGACACCATTAACAGATTTGCCTTATGAAAAACCATATTTGCACGCTGGAAGTTCCAGCCCTGACCTCTCCATGCCTGTAGTAGGACCGGGTTTTGATCTGGGCAGGGACAAGCTCCTGGCACTCCTAAGACAGCAAAAGAAAAGTTCCTGTCACTCCCAAGCCCCTTCCTTTTGTTTCTTCTGCCCTTGACTGTGGTCCTCAGACTGTTCCAAGTGGACAGATTTTGTGTGAACAGCTGGTAATGAGAGGTTCTTTCAGCACCTTGGGCTATAAACCTCTGTCTCTGTAAGATGCCACTGCATTGATGTTTTCTTGGAGAAAAACCCAACAAAAACCCCAAAATGAAAAGTATATATTTTTCTAAAAAAAAAAAAATCCAAACCAAAAAAACAACAACAAAAAACCAAACCAAACAAAAAACCCAAACAACCAACAAACCAAACAAACAAAAAAGAAACAAAAACAATCAACCAAACAAAAATATTTCCTCAAAAGAAACTGATGATTCACGATACAAAAAGGTTTGTCATACTTCACAGCACTGAGGAAATTAAACTAGCTTTTAGGAAGGTGTCCTGGCTACAGCCCATAAAGAAAGGCATTTTCTGAATTTCAGACAATTACCTTAGCAGCCTAATGATGGCTTCTGTCACAGGAGGTGACTGGATTTCTAGGTGTGGAACCTGTGCAAAAATCTGCTTCCATTTTTATCCCCTTGAGCTATACAGTAGTTCTGTTTTTATTTCATGACAATGATACTCCCTTTTGGGAAATGCCACACTGCTGCTTGTCTGTGATGTGCCCACCTGCTGCATTAATTTGAAACAGACCTACTCCTGTGCTTAATGGTTTTGTGGTTAGACTTAACAGATTGCTTTGGAAAAAATACTGTAATGGATTTGAGTGACTCGTAGGAATGAGCTATTTGCTTTCATGCTTACATTACATAAACAAATCTTACACATCCAGAACAAAGTAAAACACCATGTATATTCCTTTTATATTAAAATACCGCAGACAAACCCATTCTCAGCTGCATTAAAATGGAAATTAGGTACTGAATGCTTCCAACAGTTAGATGGAGGAACAGGAATTGTAGGATATTAAGAAAAAAGAGCAGAATAAAAGAAAAGAATCATAGAATTGTTTCAGTTGGAAAAGACCTTTAGGGCATCAAGTCCAACTGTAAACCCAGCTCTGCCAACTCCACCACTAGACCGTGTCCCTGAGTGCCACATCTACACGTCTTTTAAATGCCTCCAGGGATAGTGATAAAATCTGTGACTTCTCTGGTGAGATTGTTCCAGAGCTCAACAACCCCTTCAGTGAAGAAATTTTTCCTAACACCTCATCTAAACCTCTCCGGCACAACTCCAACTCGAGGCCATTTCGTCCTTTCCTCTCATTTGTGACCTAAGAGAAGAGGCCACCCCCCACCTGGCTACAGCCTCCTTGCAGGCAGTTGTCGAGGGTGGTAAGGTCTCCTCTGAGCCTCCTTTGCTCCAGGTTAAACACCCCCAGCTCCCTCAGCCACTCCTTATAGGACTTGTCCTCCAGATCCCTCCCCAGCTTTGTTCCCTTCTCTGGACACGCTCCAGCCCCTCAGTGTTCTTGTATTGAGGAGCCCAGAACTGAACACAGGGTTTGAGGTGTGGCCTCCCCAGTGCTGAGTACTGGGGGATGATCACAGCCCTGGCTCTGCTGGCCACACTACTGCTGATATGGGCCAGGATGCCACTGGCCTTCTTTTCCAGCTGGGCACACTGCTACCTCACACTCCACTGACTGCCAACTGGTCCTTTTCCACAGGGCACCTTTCCAGCCTCTCTGCCCCAAGCCTGTAAGGCTGCGTGGGCCTTGCTGGACCTCACATCATTGGCCTCAACCCATCGATTGAGCCTGTCCAGATCCTTCTGCAGAGCCTTCCCACCCTCCAGCAGATCAACACTCCCACCCAACACGGGTTACTGTCTTCACTGATCCAACCTGCCACCTCTTACACCTGGTTAGGATGAGCAGACAGCATGCTGAGTAGATAAGCCAGTCTGAAACTCAATCTACCTCCTCAGGAGCGTGCTTAAATGACACAGTGAGGACTTGTACCAGCTGACAAACTTGTTCCCATCTATCTTAATTAGCACTACAAAAATTCAGTGCCTGGTTTGCCTTCATTGGTATTTTGAGAGTAGAACTTTTTCTAGGAGTTGCAGCAGAGAAACAAATATTCCTCTTAAGAAGAATATTTCAGCCTTTGCCTCTCTTTCAACATTGTACAGCTTATTTTAGTTTACAGGAAGAAAAATAGAAATTTACAAGATACAGATTTGTAAGATTGTTATAGAAATTATATTTGTCTCTATACCTAAAAAGAGTAGTAATAGTGTGGGAAAGAAATTCTTAAAAAAGGTAGGTCATTTTATGTGACTACTCTTGACACCTTCCTGTCAACACTACTACAAGAGACTATTCTGTATTTCTGGGTTTTAGAACATGTCCTTAATATTACCTCTGGGCAGATTAGATGCAAATGTCTTGCTCAAATCTGTCACATTTCTAAAGAAAAGCAAATAAAACCAAAAATCCATGTGCTCAGACAGCTCACTTCTCTCTGGCAAATCACTGTAATAGCCTTTATTGACGAACGTCTTTGGGTTACAAGGCTAAAGATCAACATGTCTTTCATGTTGTTTCTTTTTTGTACAGGACATTGCTCTGGGTATTGGCAATGTATATTCCTTGGCAGGATTTTGGACAGATTTGTGGAAGATCTATTTACCTACACCTATTAAAAAGACAGTAGGTTATCTGAGCAAATGAAATCATCCAAATGGAAAGATCTGGAGGGAGTATAAAGTCAATGATGATAAAGCAACAGAGATCTCTCTAATGAGATACTTCAGTATTTTTGCACAGAAATGTAGGTAAGTGAATAGGTAGCATGGGGCACATCAGTGAATTAGTTTTCATGCCATTGCACTTAAAACAATTTCAAAATCACTGGGTATGTAAAAACTATATCAGTTCTTGTTATACATTTATATATCTTTGTAAGATATATTGAGAAACCAATATCTATTGGTTTTCTAGTAGTTTTAGCAAAAGTAGTATAAGCTATGTAAAAATTAGGTAAGTGCTATCTAAACAGTGCAGATATCAAAATAACTTTGATTTGTCAAAAATACCTTTGATTTCTCAAAATACCAATGATTTGCCATTAGGCATTATTTATTGATCAGTGAAAACACTGCCTCAAGTAATTTACGTTTGCTCTTTCTATAATTTTATAATGAAACTACTTGGATCCAATAAAAACACAAATAAACTCTCTGAAATAAACTTCTTACAGATGAATAAACTACATTCAATCTTACTTATGCTACCTGGAAACCTTTTGTATTACTGTTGGTTTGTTCGTTTTTTTTTTAATTCAAAGGCCTTGAATGTCATTCACTACCTCAAAAATCCTAGATAATTATTTGCTTCTTCTTACACACCTACATAGAAATTAGAATACTCTGTACAAAACAAGATCTCATTTCAGACTTCAAAGAAAAAGTGGAAATGGGTGCCAGCCTCTGCTGTCTGATACAGCTCCTGGAAGTAACAGTGATATTTTAAAGTAGCCTGATTGAAAATACATACATTATTTATTTTATTATTTAAATGGCAATTTTTCTTTGATTCCCTAAAGAGCTCTGCTCTGTACATAGTCAGTGTCTGCAAAGTACTGGAATGAATCCAAATTTAGCAGCATGTTTAAAGAAACTGACCTTAGATGCTACCATGCATATATTTAAATAGACAAATATTAAAGAAGATTTTGCAAATGGTAGTGTTGGCTCTAGAATGGCTGAAGTAGCAGATGAAATGAAACAAAGTTGAGTCTAACTCAGAACTTCTTATAGATTAAATTGTTTAACTTTTTATTGCTTGAAGCATTTAAAATTACTCTTGAACAAAGATGTACAGTGAGGGACAATTCTCCATTGCTTCAAACAACCTTCTACGGTTTTGTCATCTTTACCTTCTATGATTTTTGTGTTAGATTTGCAGGGGAAAGAGATACATATAATTTTTTATTAAAAAATCCCAAAAGAAAGCACTTATTTAGAGATTTATATGTGAACTGCAAAGGAAGTTGAAGCTGAAGGCAGAAAGGTAAGCCAGACGCTTCTATGAATTGTGTCTTATAAGCAGGGAGATACTCAAGGAAATTGGGAGGCAGGACACCCAGGAGCTGGCAATAAACTGCTGCTTTGTGTAACTTATGCTTAATATATTGATCTCACTGCTAGATAATCTCACTGAGAGTAGGAACAATCTGGAGTGAGCTCCTGAGAGAAGCACAAGTAGCTGGGGCATGAGGCTGTTGCTAAGTCCCATGGATGTAATGGGAGGGAGGGAAAAATAGCTAAAAGAGACATTATCTTTGATCTTCTTTAGTAGCATTTTAGAGTAATCATTTGAAGAGACAGAAACTGGAGTCCTTACTTGACATGGTAATTTCTGTGTCCCACAATCTGGGACACTCTCTCCACTCAGGTGGCTGACCAGGATTAGGGGCTGTGCCATGAGAGCCTTACCCAGCAGAGTGGTGTTGCCAGAACTCCTAGGAGCAGCACAGCCCTCTGTGGTAACCTGGGCTGACTAAAGGGCTCTTTTGCCAACATAAGATGGATCCACGGGAAATGTTTTTGCTGCTGCAGCAATCTCACTGCCTGAATCCTTCCATCTCTCCTTCAAAGGCATGTAATTTAGTGTGACAGAAGTGACTGAAGCCAAGGGAATAGAGGGAAGTCATGCTGGAGGTCTGGGTCTGGAAAGATGCCCATATAATATGTGGACAACATTTGGTAAATGCTTCTACTTTGCAGAAAATAGCCAAGAATGGCTAAGAAAAGAACTATGTGTGAACTATTCCATCTAAATATATAGTTATTCTTCTAGAATTCCAAGAAAAGAGAGAGCTGTACCTTTGTTTTGGAAATGCAGGCTGTGTAATACATTTGAATATAATGCAAAAATCTCTGAAAAATACTATATGGTGGAAAAAGAAATAGAAGAAGGCCATTCCAGCTTTAGCACAGAAAATAAAAAATGAATAGTCTTTGTATGTTTCTCTTCCTCTTTCTTCTAAAGGCTTTCACGTTAAACTGTAAGCACTCCAAGAAAGAAAGATGTTGTTACTGTGGTCAGTAAATTATTTTTTAAAACTTCAAGAGCATCTTTGAAGGTAGTATAGAATAGCACTGTCTATGTTTGAGAAAAATACAGTATTTCTAAAAGGTCTTGATGAGAGCTGTGTCTGGTCTGAACAATTTTATTCGATTTTCAGTGGTTTTCAACCAGATATTTTACTCCTATTAATTTTTCATACTATGCAATATATGATTCATTCCACTGATAAAGTTTGCATTCATATGTGCAAATGTCTGGATATTTTTCCGGTTGATATTACCAAATTCAGCACTTTTTTGGACAGATTTTTGCAGTTGAGGGTTATTTTTTGCATGAATTTGGAAATGACTGACTGCGGGTTGGCAGCCTAGGTGAGGCTGGGAGCTTGCAGGTCTGCCTGTTATCTGACAAAGCAAATTGGTGGGGGAACTGATTCATCAAATAGGTGGGTTTTCTCTGGAAGGAATTGAGAACAGCTGTTGGAACAGGGATTACAGCCAGAAGTGCTGAACACCTTCTCTTGTGCTGATTTAGTCACTGAGGAGAGAGCTGAGTTGATGATGGTGTTACCGAGGATGTAAAGATATGGGGAAGGCAGCTGCAAAGGGAAGAAAGGCTTGCAGGTTTTCCCTGAGTAGCTGCTCAGGTTACACTGCCTGGAAGAAAATGCAATTTTCAGTGGATTCTTCAACAAGAAGACGGGCTAGCCATTTATGATATAAAAAATGAAAGGATGTGATGTTTGGTAACCATGGAAAGACACAGCTACATGCAGCCAGAGGTTTTATCTGGCATTTAAGCTGTCCAGGTGGCTTGACTTCAGATTCTTTTAATTTATTGCTGCCCAGAGAAATTTTACCACAGGGCTTAGCAGTGCCTGAAGGGAAGCACAAGGCTGCCAGTAGTATTTGCATCAAACCTGAAGCAGAATATTTGACTGCCTAAATTACCGGGAGCATGCTGAAAGATGCTCCTTACACTGGCAAACGAAATTTAATTTCGTCTTCAATTTTACCTCTGTGTTCTCTCTACTCAAACAGATCTTTCATCTACACAAGTATTTCCCCTTGCAAACACAGCCAAGACAAGAAAGCAGTACTTGGATACAGGCAGCAGCCAGCACGCCAGGTGTGCCTGTGATACAAATGTTCACACCTGCTCTCTGTTTAATCTGTCAGTGGACCTTCAGCTTGCATTCTAAATCTGCCCTGAGCCTCAGACTAGCAGTTAACTCTGGAATTTATTTTTCTGCAACTACAGCTCTTGTCTCCCTATGGAAAACTTAAGTGTATGTCACAGCAGGGACTACAGTCCAGATGCTGAGATGAATTATTTCGGGTCCAATTTTTCCCTTTTCTTTGATGGCAGTAATAGCTGACTACCCTCAAAAAATCAGGGGGATTTGCCAGCCCAAGCAGTTAAGAAAGTCATAAAAAGATGTCAGACATGAGTTCAAGTTAGGTAAAAGAGTAGTTTGATTGTAAAGATCATTTAAAAATCATCTCTTAAAGATCATTTAGTTCCAACCCTCCTACCATGGGCAGGGACCTTCCCCCAGACCAGGTTGCTTAAAGAAGAAATCTTTCCTCTTGATGATATGCCTCTGAACTTTGGGGAGCTAGAAACTGATCTTTGGGCAAACATGCACCTAAACTAAGTTTCCGTGCAGATTCCATGCCTCTGGTGAATAATGTCACCTTTATGCAGTTCCATTTGTGCCAATGGCACTTTTTGTGGGTGTTTCCACACCCAAATCAGATCAGAACATTAGGAATAGGAACAGTAGAGCCAGCAAACACCCCCTGTCATTGCCCACAGTGCAGAAGCAGCAGAGTCAAACCAACAGCTCCCACAGGCAGATAGAAACTACCACAGGAAAGAGCAAGGCCAGAAGGGACTTGGCACAGACGTCCCCTCACTTAATTTCCGTTTTCTGCTAAAGCAGCTGGTGGCAGAAAGCCAACCCCATCCTTCAGTAACTGCTCGTGTGTTATCTTTCCTTCTGGTGAAAGGGAAGCAGATGACTTTGCAGGTTGAAGGCTGAGAAACTGCCACACTTTCCTCTGTGGAGTGTGAGTTTGGGTGGCCTCCACATGAGTCAGAGCACAGGGCTCCATTAACAACCCATCCTTAGGAATCTTCATGGCTCTCTGAGTATTATTCTCAGAGAGCTTTAAGAGAAACAGTGGCCTACTAAAGGCAGAGCCTTTGCCTTGCTGCCCACGTGGCACCTGGGAGTACAAGTTGTGGGTACAAGTGTTCCTCACCCTGAGGAAGCAGATCCCTTTGAGCTTGCTCATTGCCCCCAAAACACCAAGCACGCTCTGCTTCAGGTCCCTGAGCTCCAGGCCAGGCTTTGGCTGGTCACCTCAGAAAGGCAGAGTGACCCAAGGAGACCTGCTATGCTTGCTCTTTCCCAAAACACGCCTGCACCCCATCTTGCTCATGGCTGTAACCAAAGTGCCCCACACCAGCTGTATCCCTCTCATCTATGCTGCAATATCCACCTTCAGTGCTGAATTTTTTCTCATTTTTTTACAGGTGTGAATCTATAGACAACCCCTCCTGCTGCTGCTTGTCTGAAACAACAGCTTAGAGATTGGCAAAATTATCTCACACATAAGGAAAAACGCAATGGATGATAACCCAATGCAATGAAAGGGAAAAAAATTAAATTTACTTTTGGATCTTCTAACATTCACCTTTCTAAAAAATTGGGATACAAAATGAAGATCAAACTGTAAAAGCTTTGCATTTGTGTTTTCATTCTCTCTTCCTAGCTAACAAAAATACCCTGCTTTCTATTTTTTTCCTTGTTCCTCTGAAAGACTGGGTTTTAACTCATGATACTGAGGTATCACAAAGAGAGCTCTTATGGCTTTCTGAAAATACCAGATTTTAGCTGTAGTGAAATAGAAGGGCAAGTTCTGCGTCGTACTGACAAATTTATAATAATGCATGATGAAAGCCCAAAGCCCATCATGTACTGCTTTAGTGAAGTTACATTTGAGAAGTGAGTTGTGCAACACTTTACTTGGTATAAAACTCCTAAAAACTCATTGCCTGGCTTTGGGGATTGCTGCCAAAAGCAGGCACTTTGCAAACATCTCAGTTCTGTGTGACAGGCCTTTACAACCAGGAGATGCTGGAGGAACAGTTTTCTCTCAAATCTGATCAGTTGGGGGTTGATAGTTGGTGACTCACATTGGAAATGAGACTTTGGGCTGTTTTCAGCTGGGGAGCCAACATACTCCAGACTTTTCACTTCTGATAAAAGGGCACTAATATTTAACTGCCTTCTGCTTTGGGATTTTAAATTTTGTTTAATAAGAGGTCTCTTTTCACTTGGTTTTGTAGTCCTGCTTAGCGCTGCACCTGCTCATCCCACACATGGGAATAAGGATAGAGGAGTAGCTGCTTTATGGTTTCCATCAGGATTCAAATCAGCTTAAAACACCATCAGTACCATAGGTGAGAAAGCACTAAGAGACAGAAGAATTTTAGTGAAAACATTTCAGACATCAGTCTTGTTTCTGGACTATGCAACCTGCTAGGAGTCATAGAAAATATTAACTGCTCCCATAAAATAAGGCAATACTTGTTCTACCAATCACATTACTGTCAGATCAGTTATTGTGAGATAAATTGCTTTTGCAAAATTAATCAGCTGTTCAAGGTTTGTTTGTTGGTTTGTTTGTTTTTAATTACAAGGAAAAAGAATTTGGAAGGTTTCTGCACTACAATTCCATGGGTTAGAAGAAAAGTGATTCAAGAACCCATTAATATTTACTTGCCTTTACAAAACCCTTTTATAATTGAAGTACTTGAAAGCATTCCACCCTTTACACATTTTTCATTTCTCGGTCTTATCAAAGGCTGAGGGTCACAATGTTTCTGGGTGAAAAATCCCCTTTCTTGAATGACTGATTCCCTTCTACAATTCCCAAGCTTTTTTTGCTCTGTTCTTTGTGAACATGCTAAGTAATCACTAAAATAATGCAAGCCAATTTCAGCTCTTAAAATAGATCTTATATAGCCTTAAAAGAAGAGTAAAAAGGAAGAGTTGCTGCTATGGCCCAATTTGCAACATCTGTCAGTTATGTATACTCTCAAGAACTGCATCTTTATAATCCATCCTCTTGCTTGTTATCAGAATTTCAAAATGAAACTGTCACCAAAGCAGATCAGTACAATCCTTTTAAAAGTAATCCTGCTCAATTCTACCTGCTACACAGGGGAACATCAGCTTAACTTGTAATTAAAGAAGATTTCTCTAGGGAGACCTCAGATGCGGCCTGGCAGTTCCCAAGAAAATGATAGCAATTACTGACCTCATTTTCCTTTGCCCTAACAATCAGATTTAAAATGACAGAATGACCTGAGTTGGAGCCTAATTCCTGACAGCGAGGATGTGACAAGAACGTATGATGGTGAGGGAATAAACAAAAAGGAAATCAGTTAAAAATGAAACAGTAGATAAAAATTCTGCCTCCTTCTAACAGCCTGAGTGAATACATCACTTTCTCAAGCAAAGCAACAATCCTGGCTTGAATAACAGAAAGTTTCCTTTGGAGCAGCCAGGTCTTAAAGTTACAAGCAAAGAACCCTGATGAGTTTTTTTAGAGAGAAGTTAATTCTGTTTTGGTTGCTTTCTTAATTGTCTGTTCAGCTCTTGTTGACTTTACAAGGCGTTGGGAAGACAGATCGGTGTCAAAATTAATTTTACATCAGCAACACGAAAGATTGCACAGCTTAACTTACCTGCTTCTGAACAACTAGGCTTGATAAAGGATGCCCAACCAAACTGCATATGAAGAACCAGTATACAATTTCACCTTATATAAGAGCAAGACAGCCAGCTGCACTTTGAGAAGCACAGGAAAATAATTCTACCAAAACAAAGGAGGCAATCACCCTTTTAAGGCTTTGGATTTACCAGATTATTTCATTTTGGAACAGAATATTCCCAAATATATACTGGGTGTAGAGAGTTTGCTCAAAATTTGCCACATGTTCCACTACACAGTTTTTGCAACACAGATTCTGCATCCTACATTTAGACCCATACAATAAATAAACCAAAAGGGGACAGGGAGCAAATGAAATGGTAGAGGAGAATTACAACAACAAGTTTATATGGCAGCTCAGTTTTCTCAGTATGCCATATCATGATAAATTTGTTTTCCTCACTATTTTCAGACAGATTTCGTTGCTGCTGAGAAGCTGATTCCATAAGTTAGTATAATGCATGCAGGACTTTATTTTGTGCTTTGCATACACAATTGATCATTTTTCTGGAGAAGGAAACAGGGACAAGCTGACAACATATCCTTTTTAGTACTGCGAAAATGTCTTCATTTTCTACAGCAACAAACTTCCCGATATAAGATGAATAGATCCCCAGCCTCTGCACAAGATCTCGTGGCTTGTCGGACAAAGAACCTTAAAAAACCCCAAACTAAAACAAAACTCCCCAAAAAACCCCAAAAGCAAGAGCTCTGATTTTCCCACAATCCTGGCAGTGCAGGAGGACAAAGGGCACTCTATGCCAAAGAAGTAGGTTTCTTGGTTGCCGTCCCAGATGTCTGCAACTGTGTCCCCACGGCAGGGATTAATGTGCAAGGGACTGCCTGCCCCTCCTGATAGAGGCAGGGGGATCAAAAAGGATTTTATAAAATGTGTTCCCTGGCTGGGGCTTTCCCCCAGTGAACAGTTTTGCCTGAGTTTCTTAATCAGCTCATACTGGTGCCGGGGGGTCCTTGGCTGCCGGCAGGGGAGACAAGGCAGGAGTATCTGAAAATCTGTGTGGGTAGCATTTCTAATTCCTCTGGGCACACTTAAAAGTAGGGCTGTGTGTTTTTCTCTTTAAAAGACAAGAAATTAAATTAAAGTACTAAAATGTAAACATATAAAAATTAAATAGTGTTAAGGTGCTTTTTACATCTTGTAATCTTTGACAGGCAATTGTCAGCAGCCCTTCAGAAAACTCGAAGTCAAGAACTCAACTTGTAAAATATTAACTAAATAATTGCTTAATTCAGACTTTTTCCTGCAGTCTTAATTCCCTTTATAGACACACTTTTGCCAAGGATAAGAGTGGTAGAAGATTGAATACAGCCTCTGAAGCATGTAAAAAAAAAAGAAAATGAGATGATGGAAAAACTGACAGCTCCCTACATAATTAACACTTGTTTCAAACCAGTTACAAAGTCTCATTGTCAGGATGTATGAATCAGAAGGCACTTCTAACATATAAAATGATACAAGTATTGTATGTAAGAAAATGAATGAAATCCAGCAGATTTTGTTTGCATCACTTAACCATGTACAGTACATGTAGGCAATATCTTATGAATTTGTGAAATTCACTAGTATTAATTTCATACTCCTGAAGTACTTTAAAGTTGCAATAGCTAGAGGCTGTGCACGGAAGACTGTTTTAAATATTAAAGGTTCCATGCATAAACAGAAAATTGTAACATAGCATACCTTACTTTTTCAGTAACAAATAATGGTCCTGAAAATACTTTCATCCTCATGAGTGAAACAGTCTCAAGTTGATGCAATTATTTAACTGCCCTGAACTCCTTATAAACATACAGAAAAACTAAATCAGAGCAAAACATCTGTGGCATTTGAAGTACCATGAAAGCCACCGTGCTGGCTGGAGAGTTGGACTGCCATGCACTGGCTTCTCAGCTGTGCTTCCCCTGGGCTGGGGATGACACTGCAGAGCTGTTGGCAGTGCTGGTTCTATAGCTGTTACCTATTTCAGACAAAGGGATTGGTTAATTGAAACTATCCAAACCGGAGCTCTTAAAATACACTGTACCAGCTTCATGTGAGCTGTGCAGGACAGTGACCTGAAGCAATGGAATGGTGCTGTGTGCCTGGGAGCTGGCACAGCTGGAACAGGAACAGAGAGGTGTTCATATCTTTTGCTAGCTTTTGCAGTGACTTCTTTAGTATAGATTCCCCAAATCAAACCCCTTCTGCCCTGCATTTTTACTGAACTAAGCCACCAAGTTCTTGTTTCCATAATTCTACACAATCTAGAAGGTAAAGTCATATTTTCAAGCTTTTCACTGTAACAGTAAAACCAGAATTATATTTAAAATGAATACCTCTAAATGAAGATTTTTACTGACCTCTGTAAATTCAGAAAGCTGAGAAAGGAACAAAGTGGGATTAAAACCCACAAAAGCACATCTATAATAATGCTTATTACTATGTTTGGTTTTTTTTTTCCCCAAAACCCTCTACTGAGTGTCTTATTTATACATTAACTCTACTAAGATGAATTCTGACCAGCTGTTTTTCCTTTGTGGAAAATTGCACCTATAAACACTGAGTACCTGCCCAAAGGCAAAACTTACCCTGATACATACCCTGTCTAACCTGCTCAAGTTGTTGAATTGTACAAGGACATTAAACCAGGACAAATTCCCATCCCCTTGCCCCTGGAAAAAGCAGGAGATTTATGAGGGGGCATGTCCATAGCACAATTATAACCCAACACACTATGGGTAAATGTCATGCTGGCTGCTGGAGAGACCAGCAGAGTTCCACATGGATGTAACCGTCCCCTTGGCCAGATTCACTGGACCCACTGCCAGCAGTGGAGCGCTTGTATCTTAATTTCTCTTCAAAAACAGGGAATGCAGGACTCTGGCAAGGTAACTAAGTTTGATGTATGTGTATGCATGTTTTCTATCTGTTGCTCTCCATGCAGGGACTGGTAATATAGGTCAGGTTGTATCCTGCTTTAGCCACATCCTTAAAAGTAACAGCACTCAGCTGCTCTTGTTCTTACAGCTTGGGTGAAGAAGATCTGGGCGTGTTCTTTTGCCCACTAGAGAAATGTTTTTCCTTGGTTTGCAGTCATTTGCTGTGCCATTTCTTTGGGTAGTTTCTGCCCAAATGGATAGAACCTCTCCCGAGCTATGTATAGGGATTTAAGTTGGAAAAGGTGTAAGAAAAGAATTTGGAGGGGGAGAAGGAGTTTGTAGCATGCTGCTGAGGATTAGAGAGTTCACATCCCAGCTTCTAAGGTTTCAGCCTTAATCTTCCAACACATGCAAAGCCTTTCAATTTCACTTCGAGGTCATTACCCATGTACAAAACTGTCTAACTGCTGTGTGACAAATGTGGGCACAAAACTCAGTACAGGAAGCTTTTCAATTCGGAGTGTAAATTGTTCTGGGAAAGAAGCGTGAAGTTTTCGGTAAAAATGCCTACTTCTAAAATCTGTACCTTAGATTTTAGTCCAGCAGATTTCAAGCTTGTGAGTTGTAATAGACATTTATCTCCTAATTTACCATTTGATGGTAGATACCATTTACCAGTAACTGCTGACTGAAAGCTAGCAGTTAGAAAGTTACCCAAAAAATTCTGAAGGGTAAGCATGTCACGATATCTAATAATATGTAAAGCAAACATGACTAGAAAACATGCGGTACTTCAGTGGGTATTGCTGGTCTTGCAATACATCTTGTGCCTTTGTAATTATGTTCAGTATTAGAAGATCAGCTTTCTTGGTGGAGGCTTTTCACACAGCTAGCTTTCTTCAGCATTCAGGAAGATCATCTGATAGGATCAGCCTAAGCTGACCTGGAAAGTCAAGTGCCATTGAAGTTGGGAATTTCCATGTGCCATAACAGCTCCAAGAGAGCCCTGCACTGCAGTGGCTGTCACACCCATCCAGACTGAATGAATTGCTTCTCAGAAGAAACAGCCATTATAAAGATAGACATCATTTGGAAAAATTTTGGTTCCACTGATAGTTAAGCATCAATGAGGCTCAGTGATGTTCTGTAGTGGGCAGATAGCAGGTGGGAGAAAAACAGAGTTGCTGGCAAGGTCAGCTTGAAGTATCTGAGACCTGATATACATCACATGCCCTGATCAAGTACCGCTTTCCAGAAAATGAATATCCCTACCAGCTTAGGTTTCCAAGAAGGATAAGCATCATTCTTACTTTGCATCATATGTTGTTAGGAATAACTATTTGAAGAGATGACAATTTCTTACAAGTAAACACAATAAATACGTTTGTTTTACAGGAGAAATTAAAAACAGCACTGATGGCACTTGTAGATGATTTAAGTTTCAGTACAGATAACCTTAAAACAGATAAAATGAGAACCTTCTGTACTCAAAAAAAAACCCAGCTAAGGGAGAAAAGCCACGTAGCAGACACAGAATAATTGTTTGCTGGTGAAATGAATTGTCTGAAAGAGTGGCAAAGGTAAAAATGGTAAATCTCGTTACTTAATATCATACAGTACTAAGATGTTTCACGCAAAAAAACAGTGCTAAGAAGCTTTCCCCTGGAAAACCAACTATAGCAAGAAATATATACCTCTGTTTAAGTCCAAGCAATCTATAAATGTGGTGAGGGAGCAAATGTGTGACAGTTGTGAGAATTAGGTAAGGAGGTAAAATAAAAGAAATCTAAGTATCACTGATTTTAAAGAAAATCCATCTATTTAGAATGATTTCTTTTATGGAAGCTATAAGAAAGAAAGCAGGAGGTGATGTCTGAAGACGTCCTCTGGTACTTTCCTCAGCTAGGTATTAACACTGTGTTATTTGAGGGTTCTCATTGAAATCAAAAGCTTCCTTCATTCTGACTGTGCATATGTTTCTCTCCTAATTTAAATTCAGTTACCTGCAGTATTAACCTGAGGAGTTGATCAGCTGTATATTGATCAAAATATACCCTAAACAGGCTTTTGGAGTCAAATGCATGATCATCTCAGGTAACAAATCCTCAAACCCCTTCTAATGCTGGATGGATGAAGGAAGTGTCACAGGTATTTAATAATCTCATGTTGCTTTCTACTTTGTTATTGAGTTCAACGTTCTTAACTTACACTGACTCATTATTTGAATAATGTTGCATCCTCTTTGCTTAAACAACTACCTTATTGCATCCAATGAAAGCCTCTGAGAATTACACTTACACCAGTGTCTTATCAGTGCTGTTCCTATTTGGAGGTGGAACAGTGGGGGGATGCCTTTCTAAAAGAAGCAAGAACATATGAAACCCCAAATTTCCTGAAGACCAGGGGACTAGCATGGGTTTCTCGTTTTCAGCTGATCAGGATGTTCCTTATCCTATTGATCACCTGTTAGGTTTACTAAGTGCTTGCTGTATGCATGTCAAGCTTCAGCAAGACCTGAGGTTTAACAAGCTAGAATATTGAAATACTCACACTCCTTTAAACTCAGGAAAACACATCTGGGGGAAAAATGGGACAGTGTTGTCTTGTTTCCCTTCTTCACCTGTCTTAATGACACTGGTCTCTATCTTGGCTTTCAACTTTGTACCTTTCCATCAAAACACTTTCTGATATGAATTCTGACATCTCCCAAAGGTGTCTGGCAAACAGAAGAAAATTACTTCCTGATTGATGAAAAAGAAATTATTTATAGAATAAATAAAGAAATAGAAGAAATTTAGAAATTATAGAAGAAATTTTTATAGAAAAAAAATCTATTAAATGTAGTCCTGGAGGGACATTTTAGTTATACCAGATTTGAAATAAAATTATGCTGCTAATTTAGTAAATGGAAAATGGGAAAAAATGATGGCTCTGTTTTTCCAGGTAGGTTATGAGAGATATTTTTTAGTTTTTCTTTAAGTTATGGTAATCAAAATAACTCTTACCTAGCCTTTTATCTTTGAAGGGTTTTTATTAAATACTATTAAAATGCAGGCTTACAAAGTCTACAGCAGTAAGGAAGAAATAACTGCATTGAACCCAAAAGGTTTTCATTTCAGTTTTCACTGAAATGGAGAGGTATTTCTATTTTGCTGAACAATAAAGCTAAATGCTATCTCTTCTGTTACCTTGCACAAATTGCCAGTCTTAAAGACAAGTTTCAAATGTGTTTCAGCACCAAGAAATCACAAGCTGTATCTCAGCTTCAAAGGAGAGCTTGAAGATCCTGTGATGCTTTTGCCACATATAAAAAAAAAAAATCTTAGATAGAATATGTAACTAAATTTCTGCCTGAAAAAAGAGCCCTGGAAATTGAAAAGAACACTATAAAACTTGAGATGTGATATACTTAATTTTTCTGGTTCTGGGGAAGGACTGATTGAGCAGTTCTTTCTCATGGTTCTTAATCATCAAGCTGCCAGATAAAGCTAATAGCTCCAGTGTTTCAACGGGAAAAATTTCCAATGTTGCTTTTAAGGGTGAATCCAGATTCTTCTAACACATTTTTCAGTGGATGTACCTAATTTTTGGGAGAAGATTTGGATTTCTTAGGTAACTCACATAAATAAGCTGTCTACTACTTGGAGAGTGATGATCACTGCTGGCTGGAAGACATCTCTCATTTCTACTTTCAGTGGCAGCAGGAAGTGGGAAGAAGAAAGGAACCTATAAAGACTTTGCTAATCTGAACTGGTTTCTGATACACTTGTTTTCTAAGTCTTTGATTTTTCTTTTTCCTCCATTTACTTCAAAATATGGAGTTTTTGTCTGGCTTCATGCATACTTTTTTGTCAGTATTAAAAGATACGCCTTGGAAAGAAGTCAAGTCAAGGTAAGCGAGTACTCCTAGGTAAGAAGGGCTGATTTTAAGATTTAAATCCACAGTACAGTCTGGTGTAACAGCAAAGCAACACTGAAATGCTGCCTTAGGAAGACACATAATACTAACAGCTGAGAGGACAGATGCAGCTGGTTCTAAAAAATATCCCATTGCATGGGATATTTTTCATATCACACAAGCATCTGAATTTGGGGAGGAGGACAATTTTGAGTAGCCAGTCACAATGCAAATTGTGTAAATTACTTAATACATAAAGATATTTAAATAATAAATTGACAAGCATATAAATATAAGAGCATATAAAGACTTAATGATTTTTACCCCTGGAATTGCATGGGCTACTGACAAACTCTGAAAAAAATTACACCATGTGCACAGTAAAACATGGTTCTGGCACAAATACCAACTCCTATCTGATCAGAACTTGCACAACCTCATAGTTAATCTTTTAAACTCCAGCAGAAGTAACTTGGCTGGCTGTAGCCAGCAATGGGAGAGAAAGCAGGTGTGGACAGTAACATTCAGAACTGCCTTACCAAGAGATGTGCCAACTCCCTGACAAGGAAATCACTCTCAAAAAGTTTGCCAACCATTTATTCCTTGCCAATTTGAAGGCACTTTGCTTTTTGGAACAGTTTTATCCATGCTTACAGAAAAATGCAAGAAACAGTATTGTTTTACTTCTAGTTGGATGTGAAAATGCAAGTGTAATATAAGGAAATAAGGAAACAGAATCTGATGCCTGCTTTCCAAAGTGTCACTCGAGAACACAAAACAACAATTAAAGAAGGAAATATCTTCTTCTATAAACTGGTCCTTAGCTTTTCTTTTTCCTTCCATTTCTCCCTTAAATCCTAGAGGGCAAAACCCTGTATTTCAAATGCTAATTCATGTTTTGGACTTCAGTCATGTTTAAAGAGGAGAGCACAAGGAGAGGAAAGGAAATTACAGTTGATTTTCCAGCTTAATAAAGAAGAAAACAGAGGGTATGGAAGTCCTCTTATGTCTCCTCCTCCAAAACAATTCTAAATTTACCTCTTTTAAAATCCTAAATAAACCCTAATGAACTCCAAGGACACCTCTTCTTAAAATTGTACAAAACCCTAATAACAGAGCGCTGTCTGCTGGCACAGGATAAGAGGGTGCACAAGCTAATTAGCTCCCTTTCTCCATCAGCCCCAACAGTGAGTATCCTAGAGTTTAATCCACACATAACTGGAATTTTAAAGCCCAGACTCTTAAACCCATTGCACCATGGAAACACCCGGAGCGACACTTTCCTCAGAATAAAAATGCTAATGACTGTGCTACATGGTAATGCCCTAATGATAGAAAATGTCTGTAAACTGCCTCAGTTATTGTCACCTAGAGGAAATAACAACAGCTGCAGACTTTTTATCATGTGTGTAAGTCAGTCCCCCTGTTAGGCTGCTGTACCACACTGTCTTTGCTGGCTGAAAAGCTTCATGAATGGTGACTACTGACTAGCATCCTGTAGGAAGTTCTTTAAGAACTGGGGAGAGAATGGTTTGGTTGTGGCTCCTAATGCTTGGGTTTAGGACATTTATTTGAAACTTGGTCACCCTACTTCTAATTTCCATTTCCTGCTGTGTTTGGTTTTCAAATGATGACGCAGAATATGAACTATTTCTTGCTTCATTTCCATATCTGTCCTCCTTAGGGTGAAAAAAAATCAAAATCTCTCCAAACAATGATGAAAACTTAATGATCTTAATTTTTTATTCCCTAATTACATATCTTTGTATACAAATTTGTACCAGAGAAGGTTTGATTTCCTTCACTATGGGAAGCTGACCTTTATCACAGTCAGTTTTGACTGAAAAAAAGGAAATTCAGGGCAGTTTAAAAGTCATTACCTAGATTAACTCAATATTTAAAATTATCACTCTGTTCTTGTTAGACTGACATCAAGTGAGTGTACTTCCAGTATTAATGCCAATATAATGTAGTCATTTCTTGAAGATGTAAAGAATTCTAATTACACTCCTAAATCTGAATTCAACTATTCCTCAAAAACATAAAGCGGCTTTTGCTGTTAGTTAGGTAGATAAGATGCCCAACAGTAGTCATAAATATTCACTTCATTTCATATTGTACTCTACTTGTCAACTGTGCAGCAGTCCCATGGGTAAAGATACAGTCAGTGTGGCCTGTGTATTTAGCATATGAGAAGGCAAGCCATGGAGGGTTTATCCACATAATGGATTTACAAGCTCCACTGTTGTCAGGCACTCACAAATTGGCTGATTAATTTGGTGTGCTCAAAGTCTGAAGTGTGGCATTTATAATGTGACAGAGCTGCATGTCCTGGGGTGTTTCCTCTCTCTTATGGCTGGGCAATCCTGCTTGTACCTTTCCACCACGGCCTCACCAGGCAGGCTCATCCCAGCAGCTCTCTGGCTGGAACAAGCAATTGTACACTTAATTCCATCTTCATAATTTCCCTCCCCTATTCTCCGTTACCTTCTTTAATTACAAATCAGACTGCACTTGTGACATATTATTTTATCATTGAATATAGACTTCAGACTCTGTTTGTATGATGTTTAATAATGTCTCAGCTTTTAAATCAGTTTTACAGGCAGTGTTTAACAAAACTCTCATATAGCATGGCATGAAAGCATCAGGAAGAATTATGACATTATTCTATTTATTTACACTTGAATTTTGCTTAGATCAGGGAACAAACCAGCCCTTTATACTCCCCTTACTTTGGACTTTACTAATGCCTTAAGAAAATACTATTGCAGGTTTTTTCACAACTTTTGATTGAGTCATAGGTTCAAATTTAAAGTGTTTGCCTATGATTAACCTTTTTCTTCAATAAAGTCAAGAGATGCTATAAAATTAAATGAATGTAAAATCAAATTTCTGATGAACAAGAGGACTGTGTTTTCACAGATCAAACTGCTTGTAATGAAGATACAATGATCAGTCTTCAAGAATCAGAGGATCTTCCTAGAGATGAGAGGGATCAACACCAAGGGCATGCAGGTTTTGGTAAGCAGGCATCTGTAACTATGCAAATGAATTGGTGGACTCTTACTTCAGTTCCTGGAAGTTTTTTTCCCTAATCAATTCCACCATGTGCAAAAGGATTCAGTGTCTCTTCTTGAGTTTCTATGCAAGTAGAGCCTATCTTTCCTGTTCTTTATGCAGCTTCTCAGCATGTTTTCTCATAGCCCATTAATTCTGTGTCAGCTGGCAAACCCCTGCCTTCCTGCTCTGGTTCTGGATGGCAGGGCTGCTGCAGTCCATTCCCTCTTCACTCTGCTGGAGCTGGAGCGATCGCGTGGGTGCTGTAGCACTGGATGATATGACATCAGGTATTTGTGCTGAGCTGATCTCTGTCTGCTGAAAAACATTTTCTTCCAATCTGTGTGCCGCTGTTCAGGGGCTAGAACATTGTCTTTGCAATCCTCTTTCTCATGCAGTATTCAGAGAAACTAACAAACACCGATGGACAATGAGATGGCTTCATTTTGGCTACAGTCAACAAAGAAGAGGCATTTTTGCTCTCTCTAGGGCTCTTTGCATATGTTCTGCAATCAGTGTAGGCCTGTATCAAGGTCCATATCCTGACATGGTGACCATGACGCTTACGAATGCTTAGAAAAATTAGGTGTCTTTCTGTGTTGACTTCAGATTACATGGATATCAAAGGCTCTGAAGGAAATGAAAAGCATATTCTAGCTTCTGTCTCTCCCTCTACCACTGGATTCTTGTAGAGGTATAGATACTGGCAAAGTATCTATAATATCTAAATACAGTCCTCATATTTATGCTTACCTTAGTGCTACCTAGTATCTTTGTAAGCATAAGTTGCCATGACTGTGCAATGTTATACACCCTCTTACTCCATGAAAGTGGGATTTGACCCCATGGAAAATACACTGACAAATCAAAATGTGTAATCGGTTTAAAGTTCAAGGGTGCAGCCAAATCCTGAGCCAGTGTAATTTGACCTAGATTCACTGAAGCAAGGAGAGCTGCAGTGAACTACATAAACAGAAGAACCAAGCCACTGTGGTTGCCCTCATACGGTGAGGATGATGAGGAAATACTTAATGCTTTATGATGGCAGTGCTTTAGCAAAATGCAGTTTCAAAACAAACAAACAAAAAAGTTTTCTTATGCAACTTTCTACAAATAATAGTGATTATTGAACACCCAGGATGCTGAAAAAAAACCTCTCCGTTGATTTTAAAGGACACTAGCAACATAAGCCTGCTTATCTCTGTTTCTATACAAGTGAAGGGAATGCTCAATCAATGTTCCCATCACCTGGGCCAAAAATCTGTTTGTCCTACGTTTGCTCCTGATACCTTTGGTAGTATTCTCCGATGTCCCCATGGCCCCTTGCCCCCAAGCTCCAGGTCCATCTAGAAATCGATGTGCTGTAACTTTTAACCCTGCATTAGCATCATTGCAACAGCTTCCATCAATAGCTCAGGTATTTGTTTCAGGTAACTGTTATTCCAAGGACACTCTTTCCAACTTTCAGAGCCAAAGTAACCTTCAGCCTTTATACCACTTCAAGGACTTCCTCAGATTGGCAATTCTTTCCTCAGAAAGCCTTTATGTATTAGTAACAAAGCTTGGGAAATGTCAGCAACTTTTGAACACTAAGATTACTGGACATACAGAAGCGCAAAATTTTCTAATCCAAACCCACATGCAGCTCTGAATGGTGAGTTCTGGTCATTGCTTCCAGCCATTTCAAGAAAAATGTCAAGGTTAATTGGACAGGTCTTTCTAGGAACCAGAAAGAACAGGTTAAGGGTAGGTCTCAGCTATAATTTCCATTGGTACAAGGTTGCCAATGCCTATGTTACCAACTAATCCTTTCTTGATTTGCACTAGTATAACTGACTTCATCTCAGTCCTGGAAGGAACCAAAACTAATAATTTTAACTTGTTCAGGGTATTTTACCTTTTTTTCCAGCTGCCTCAATACTCCTGAGCACCTGGGTATTACCTGTACCAATTACTGATAAATAATGTACATTACCTTCTGCAACACCAGGTATCTTTGTCACCTTCTTTCTCTGCCACAAGGAAGACATTATCAATGGCTGGTATTAACTTAGGCTTTGTGTAGCTATGGTAATTTAGTAGTGGCTTTTGTGTTTATATTCCAAATTAATAGGAAATATAAATTCAATTATATCACTCTAACAGGGCTCAGGCAGCATAAACTACTGCTCCATTTCAGGTCTTTTCAATAGGGTCTTCTCATATCTATCATCCCAAGGTGGAGCTGGTGGCAAATAGAATACACAGGAGAAACAGATTCAGACTGATGGCAGGTGGACACATGGCTTTTAGAAAGTGGACTGAAGTTAATTCATAGAATGACTATTTGAATATTATTCATGTCTGGATTTATGGGGGAGGAAGGGTCCAAACTCATTTTTGTTCAAGGAAGGCAGAATTTACTATATGTGATGCAAAGACTTTTTGGGGGGGAAAATAAGTATTTTTGTTGTTAAATTGTATAAAACAAAAACCAGGCTCTGTTGTTAATCGTGTCTCAAGCTTCTGATACAACAAGCTTTGCCAAATTATTCATCCCAATGTGCCTCAAAATTTAAGGCTGCAAAACACATCTTTGATAGTGTCCTACTTTGGAAGGCTGGCAGTACACTTAACGCATTACTGTTTATAAACAGGATGAGCCCCTTTGGGAAAGTTACTATGACTGCAAAGACACAATGTGCTATGGGGAATAGGCATTGCTCGCTAAATAGGTGACTTCATTGTTCCACTTTAGCGCCTTTAAATGCCGAACTAGAATCTAAAACTCCATTGTTCATTCATTACATGGAAAAAAAAAAAAAAAAAAAAAGAGGAAGTGTTCCACTACAGATTGCATGGCTAAAGCAAGAGATTCTGTTAAGATAATAAATTAACGGGAATAATCGGTTTATGTAACACGCTCAAACGCACCTCGGAGTAGAGAGGAATGCACCTGCTCGGAGCGGGGCAGGGCGCAGGGCAGCCGGGGAGATGGATGCCCAGGGGCTGCGCATCTCTTGCTCCCTCTCTCCATCCCTCCCTCCACCCAGGACCGCGTTCCTACACGTGCCTGTCCCCGCACGCCGCCCGGCTCCCCGCGCTGCGCGGGTGCCCCCGGGGCTCCCGCTCCCCCATTCATCCTTCCCCGCTCCCTAAGGGTCCCTCTGTCCCTCCCTCCTTCCCTACAATGCCCAAACTCAGCCGCTCGACCCGACCCGCGCCGGAGGCTCGGGTACCTTGCGTGAGGGCTGGGGGCATCTGAGGCCATGCCCCCCCTTTTCCCCCGAAAAATCGCGCCCCGAACGTGGCCCGTAGGAGCGGGGGTAGCAGCGGGGAGGAGGGAGGGAGGGCAGCGGGGGCTCTCCGCCGGCCCCGGTGGAGCGGGGGGCAGGGAGGAGAGGAGCAGCGGCGGCTCGGAGGCAGGCGGCCCGGGGGGATGCGTGCATGTGCGGGGAGGGGACGCAGGGGGATACTCACCATGGCGGCGGAGCGGCGGCGCGGCGCTGTCCAGGGTATCGCCGGGCTCGGCGCGGCTCTGCCGGCGCGGCCCCC
Source organism: Euphonia xanthogaster (assembly GCA_034509185.1). NCBI lineage: Eukaryota > Metazoa > Chordata > Aves > Passeriformes > Fringillidae > Euphonia > Euphonia xanthogaster. The sequence continues at coordinate 64,934,297 of JAYDZK010000113.1, read as the reverse complement.
GCGCCCGCCCTATAAGGCACCGCCTTCTACCGGCCCCGGCGCGCCCGCCCCCGCCGGTGAGAGGGCGGGCACGGGGCAGGAGGGAGGGCCGGGGCTCCGCCGGGGGCGGGCAGAGCCAAGCGGGGCGATGGGGAGGCGGTGGGGAGCAGTATCTGGGCAGGGGGAGAGACCGTGCGGTGCT
>JAYDZK010000113.1:64903175-64915767 GCA_034509185.1 Euphonia xanthogaster | reverse complement strand
AGATGCAAAGAAAGCAATTGGATAGCAAGACTTGATTTCTTGGTTTTGGTATATAAGAAGGATTATAGTTTAAACAGTCTTGCTAGGCTTCTGAATGTTTTTAGTGAACCTTTTACTCCAAGTCCAGCCTGTGCTGAAGATGTGAAGGTGCCTGGGTTACACACTGCTCACTGTTTAGTATTCTGAAGTGTCATCTTTGGTATTTGGATAATGAGCCCTTCTCTTAGCTCTCCTTGTACACCTTTACATCAGGTATTTGGTATCTAACATAACTTTTTTCCTAGAAGCATTTAAGGCTCTCTTAGCAGTTTGTGACACTCTGACAGTGTTCCAGCAGGGAATTTGATACCTCATGTTTGCTGGAGGACTTACAGATTTTTACCAGTAATCAGCAGTTGTTCCTGTTTTCTCTGAGGATGAGTTCTACAGCTATTTTGACATTGCGCTTAAGAATTAAGTGCTCCACTTCTGTTTATCTAGCAACTCTGAAGATTGATGCATGAGATTTTGGAAAGATGAGGAGCATGCATGTAACCACCTCTGTATGTATGAGAAAGAACTACCAACAGGTCTCGTCTTGAACAGCTTCATTTTTCTCTCAAAGTTTGGATATGTGGTAGTGTTTGGATCATTGTTCTGTGTATAAAAACTTAATCAGGACTTTAAAATCAGTCTTGTATTTTTAGCTGTTAAGAAGTTTAAACCTGTGGCTTCCAAATTGTGGTTTGGTTCAGTTATATGGCTGAAAGCAGCAGCATTTAAGTTTTTCATCAAGTAGGCCTACATCTGGGAAAAGAGCACTCTGTTAGTGCCTTTATGTTTTAATTTGTCAGTTTTGGATAGTGATCAAAATCCAGTGAGGGGCATTCACTTCTTAAAATCATTTAGATGTTTCAGTATTAAAATACATAAGAGATTAGCCCTGACTTTCCTTTGGAGTCCAAAAGACTGTTTCATTTGCTAGCATGTATATATTAAGCATAAGGTTACGTTTTGAAGCATGATTAGGCAGTGCTACGCACATATCCTGTAAATACATGTTGAAATACTGTCTCCTCTTCTGTCTTTTGTGCTGGCAAGGGAATGTCTAATGATGGTTGATTGTTTTTTCTTTTCTTTTTTGTTTCCTTTAATTAGTAAACTTCCCATTTATTCAATCTGAGCAAAAGCAATCAGATTCCATTTCCTGCTGCTTTCAGTTTTCCTCACATAACTTAATGTCACAATTTTTTTGTGTGCTTATGTCTTGTCACATGGTGAGACTTCCAGTCTAGCAGTGCTAATCAAATACTGGGACATTTTTCTTAAGAAATTAGCATTTTCGTCTTAAGCTTTGCTAGTACAGGCTTACAAATAAACTTGCTCTGTACTGACATAGGATATTGACACTCCACTGCACTTCACTTTATCTAGACTTCAGTGTACAGAAGACAGCAAAAGGCTGATGCCTGTAGTGTCCCTGACTAACAAACAGTAACTTAGTCCCTGCTTCTAGGAGCTGTGAAAAAATGTGAAGTTATGGCAATATACATGGCTAGTTCAGGATAGCTCTGAAGGTGCAACAATCAAGACTCTGGAGCAAGATAAAGAAGGAGAAGTCCGTGTGGGTTTGAATGAGGACACCGATCAAATATGCAATAAGATGGACAAGGAACCTCTGGGTAGCTCATCTGCTCTAGCCAAGCAATTTTCTTCTCCTTTCCATGCTGACTGTAGGTGTACATTTCACTCCCCAAGTTATTTTCAGTCTCTTTCTTTTCTTAAACAGCTGATGCTATTTTTTTAATGTTGTTGTGATGTAGCTGCCAATAATGCTGTCTCCCTAGTGTGTAGCTTTAATGATCTTACTAGTAGCAGGCCAAAGGTATATAATATAAAGTGGTTTGGAAGAATTTTGAAATTCTAATGTCTTCTGTCAATGCTTAATTTCTCTTGAAGGAAACTGTAGTGAAATCTTTGTACAGGGCACTTCATGCAAACGTGTAAGAGCAAAGCTGCTGCGTGTGTGGGACATGTGCTTGTGATAAGACCTGGGTTGTGATTGCTGGCAGTCCAATATACTCATGTCTTCAGGTGTTCTTACCAATATCCTTCTGAAATGTTAGTGTTGGGTAAGCACTTAACTTTGAACTCACCCGTCCAAGTCTGAAACCTTATGAAGGCGACAAACAGGTTGGTCTTGGTTTTGTTTAGTGGGATCTATTTTTAAAACGATTGCCTTATTGTTGCAGCCGTTATCTTGAATGTATTTTGGGTTCTTATTTTAAATACAGTCATATCATCTTTGTTGCAGGGACACTGTAACTTTGAATAAGCAGTAATTTCCTGTGTTGTATGTGACAGTGTTGCAATTTGTGATCACATTGCTGCTTAATATCAGGTTTTACACTGAACTAGACCTGTATATGTCCTTCTGTTTCATTTGGAAATGACCAGCATAAAGAATGTGTTCAGTGTGGTCATTTGCTTCTTCAGTGTTACGAAACTGTACCTAAAGCTTCTGTGGTTGTCTGTTTTCATCATTACTGTTCTTTTAACTGACTGCCCAGATGAAAAATAAAATAATCAGTCTTGATATGAATATTTGACTCGATTTTCTGATGACATTTTTGAGTGGGATTTTGTCTGTCGAGTTAGACTGCTTGTTTGAGTGTGAAACACTACACAAGAGGACTTGGCAGAAGTCACATTCTAGCTGGTGTATACCTGCAGATGACTTCATTGTAAAGGGCAGGTTTGTGTATATCTTTTAGAGTAATTGTTAGTAAAGGTGTTTATTCTGCCTTATACCTTGAAAGTTGTAATTTCATTTTAGCAACTAAAAAACCCAGAACAAACAACAACCCCCCCAAAATCAAGCCACCTCTCTGCTCTGCTTTTTTTGATCTTTCTAAGACTCCTTATAGACTCTAGTGTTTCTAAAATGAGTGTCTTGGTGAAGTAGGAAGTTCTTATTTTGGAAATGAAGATGTACAGCAGAAGGAAGTGAGAACATACTTCATCCCTTACTTCTGTTAAGTAAAACGCATTGTGTCCTGGGTTATTTTATTCAATAATCAGACATTAAAAGAAGATTTTGAGGAAAAATCTGAAATATCTTGAGAGAACAAACTGGTCTGCTGTCCTACTCTTCTCACTTTTAAAAACAGGCTACTAGTGGAGTGCTGCAAAATGTCTTGGTGTTATGTGACTTGAGCACCTGGGTCTTTTCACCTTAGCTGGATTTGTGGTTTGTGTTGGGTGCTAATATGAGTGAGAGCAATCAGTGATGGGCAACTGGTGTCAAGTGCATGTGAAACACGTGGTTGCTTTTCTGCTTTGGTGCTGATCCCAAAGAACTCCTTTGTGGTCCATTCCAGTGGGATGAGTGAAGGTGCCATTGTACAAGTTTGCCTCAAGTTCCACCAAAAGCTGTTTGAACTGGTACTATGGGCGCTTGTGTGCTATCAGGGATCTCCTGTGGCCTTGGGTCTATGTAATTAAAATACACAATCTTTATAAAATACAAGCAGTGTTATATTTTGCTTGGGTTTTACTTACAAGAACATTTTTTATCTGTGATCAGACTGGAAGTTGGCAGTGTGAATATGCTGAGTTTTATGTTAAATGTTAAGGACATGAATATTGTTGTGTTCTTAATGTTGACCAGAAGCTCTTATGTTTTGATCATCTGTGGGTGTTTATAATCTCAGTGTTATCTCTGAAAGCTGGATGGAAGGGAGACACTTTGGCACTGCTTCACAGTGCCTGGGAGAGGGCTCTCATCTGGTCTAGGGCTAATGTTCATGTCTAGCAGTGTTGGACTCCACTTCAGGCAAAGGAATTATTTTCACAAAGGGGGACACTGCGATCAGGTACATCTTGGGCTTTATTTTCTGTGTTTCTATTCACAGGGCTTTTCCGTTTCCATAGCAGGAAATGAATAGCACAAATATTCCTTTAACTTTGGTAGCCAAGAGACTCTAATATGTAGGGAAAGATGGGATAGGGCCATAATGTGGCCAGTCTGGTCGCTGTCCAAGTATTGAACACATAACCTGCTATTTGTGGTGTACCTGCCTCTGCTAGCTTGTTTTGTGTGACTGCCACGGTGACTCATCCCAAATGCTGGCAGTGTACTTGAACTGAGAAGGGTAGGAAGATGTGGGATTTGTGGCCTGAGAGGTACTTGCCTGTAAATCTTTCTCCCTGGGTCTGAGTGTGCTGAACAATTCAGGCAGCTGACTTCTGTCCGCAATCTATTAAAACATCCAGCCTTCTATGCTGGTAACAGTGAAGTTTTGAAGTGAGGAGTTACATGTAACCTGTGTCTTCCTCGGAACACTTGGAAGGGGATTACCTTGCTCTATGTCGTGTCAATTTCCTCTCCTCTGCACTAGAGTACCTTAACGTCTTTTTTGGAGAGTCTGAAGCCTTCTGGCAGCAAATTTGTTTGTTCACAACTAACATAGACTGTGGCTCAAAGCAAGTTTCGCTACAAAACTCTGTGCTAAGTTATAGCACTGGGACTGTGTCAACACTGAATTTTTATTAAAGTCAATCTTTAACTCTCTAGCACAGTGCCCTGCTCCCTCTTACTTAAGGACTTAATCAGGAGCCTTCTTTGTGAGAACTTCTTGTTTATTTTGGGTTAATTGTAGTTCCTGTGGCAAATGAGTCCTTCGGTGCCACGTGATCAGCTCTTGGTCTTTAATGTGTTTAAAAATGTTAGGTAACTTCCTTGCCATGGTGGAATGCATCAAAATCTGTCCCTGCCCATCACTTATTTCTAACATCGGTGGTCTCAGTTTTTAGAAATATAAAGAGTTGCTCCCCTCAGGTTCTGGAAAGGCCCTGCTTTGAGAAGATCTTCAGGAGAAGAAGATGCTGTCTGCTGACCTGGGTGGTTGCAAGAGGGCTGAGCTTGGTGCAGGGTGCAGGTGTCTGCAAGGTGTAGGCAGAGGATGTGCTTAGCTTGGACATGCCAGGTCTGCAGCATCTCTGCAGTGATGGTAATCCCCTAAAGCCCTCTCATGTTGGTGGCTGGGTGGCACCACTTCTGCTGTGACTTCTGATCCTGGCACAACTTGATTTTTGGTTTTCCAAGAACAGGACCAGTTTGATCAACCTCTGGTGGGGGCACATTGGCAAACACCAAACACCATGAGTACTACAGCCATGTGGGGAAATGTTCATCTTTCCTTCAGGCCAGCAGAGAGGCCGTGCCGTGGCCGGGAGTTGTGAATTTCACTTTGTGCCTCTGATTTGCCACATTTTACTGAATTTCTTTGTTAGCCTGTTTATTTTCCAAAATCCTAGAATCACGGAATGGTTTGGGCTGGAGAGGACCCTAAAGATCATCTAGTTCCAACCCTCCCTGACATGGGCAGGGACACCTGCCATAAGATGGGGCTGCTCAAATCACCATCCAACCCAACATTTTCAAGGATAGGGAATTGACAGCTTCTGTGGGCAAAATCACGAGGTTAATTTAACAACTGTGGCACTGAAGTTCTAGCAGTGACACTTTTTGCAGCCTTAGTTTTATGTTTTCCAAGAGATACACACACTGAGGGTAGACTTGGTTTTGCTTTTCTTTGTCCATGCTTCCAGGATGTCCTCACGTTTCTCCTGAGCCCTCAAGGGATATCATGGGTAATGAAAAACACTTATCCTTGAACTGGATATTGCAGATTCAGTCTGAAATACTAAATAAAGAAATAGATAGTAAAATCCTGGAGGCTTTTAGTATCCAGTTTGGGTGGGAAGGGTGCGTGTCACCACTAGATGGCACGGGCCGCCAGGCTTTGGGGATGGGCCCTCCTGGCAGGACCGATGCTGTGAGCTCCTTTGCGGGTACTGTCGCTTTATTATTGTTGTTGTTGTTATTATTATTATTATTATTTTAATTAGTAGTAATTCCGCTGTTATTTAGTGGGTTGGGGAAGTACAAGGGCAGCTGCTTGTAGGTATTGAGCCTGGTTCTTGTTTGGCTGTATACTGCATACCTGTGGGGATGCATGGAGCCTCAAGTCTAAGGGCACTGGTGTGTTGCTTTACTTTGTAAAGGAAAGTGACCTCAAAACTGTCTGCTTCAGGAAGAGAGGTCTCAAAAATGCCAAGAGAAGTCTGTTTTTCTTAATTCTCACAGTGCTTGAGGAAGAAAAAAGCCTACAAAACACACCACTTCTTAGGGTTACAAATATACTGTACCAGTGTCTACAGCAGCTTAGGAAAAGTATTGGTTTTGTGGGGTTTTTCCCCAATCTGATGGCAAGAGCAAGCTGCCTGCTGTCCAGATCTGTTCAAAACCAGTTCTTGATGTTGCATCCTCATGCTTCTCACAATTGACATGTGACATTCCATCCCACCAAAGCTGGTCTAAGTCCTGCTAGTTACTGAGCAGGTAAAACAAGGGCTTATAATCAGCTTACTTGAAAACCTTCTCCCAAAGTCTAATATTAGTATTAGTCCAATAGTAGCCTACCATTAATATAAAATATAATATTAATAGCACAATATTAATATTAGATTTGGGGACAGAGACCCTGTGTAACATCTTCCTTGCATTAAAGACCAAAATTCTTGAGAAAAGCTAGGGGATAGAGATATGGTGGGAGCCTTGTTGAGTTGTGCTGCTGATGACTCTATTCAGGCTAAGGGAGGAGGAAGCACTGTGTTGCACAGGGCATTGGAGAAACCTATTTTCCCCTTATTGAGTCCCTCATTTGTTACTCAAGTCTTACAGTGAGTCCCCGTTAGCAAATCTAGCATTTACACTTAGAGGGTTGCTGGCATTAAAAACAAGCAAAAAAACTTTTTTTTTTCCCCAGTCTCTGTGGCTTGCAAGGGACATTCAGGCTTATTCCAGCTGTGCAGGTGTGTGCTGAGGAGTCTTCATCTGCAGTTTGGGTCTGAAGGGCTGCTGCTCTTGTGTTAGTGATCTCTAGTGCTTGCGAGACTGTCCAAGTTAAAACCAAGATAAAATGCTGGGATTAAAAATTGGGCTGTCTGTAACACCAAAGCCAGGCTGAGGGTGGCACTGGCTCTCACACCACCCCTCTGCCTGGCAGCTGGCAGCTCCATGGGGAGCACAAATGCCACTGGAAAGTAGGTGCTTGCCAATGCTCTGGACCACTGCAGCTGTGGCCACCCACCCATCCGGCGTGAGCGTGGACAGGAGGAAGAAGCCTTTGCCCTGTGGCCAGCAGGAGGAAGAGCTGAAGCCAACCTTTTGTATGTGTGGTGTTTAAGGCTAAAAAGGACAGAGCTTCTCTTTTTCTCTTGGCCAGACTCAAGCCCAAGGCTGACTAGCCAGGATCTGTCTACAAAACCAGCAAATACTTCAGTCACACTGTATTTTCTCCATTCTCCAAGACCCCTGCTCTCAGTTCATGTTAGGTGAGATGTGCTTGTCATCAACACTTTAACCAGGACTGGTGGGTGCCTCAAAAGTAATTGTGATGGACAGCAGGGTGATCCTGTCCTAGGGAAAGGAAGAAAGTGTGCTAGGATGAGGGGAATGTGGAGGGACTGGTGGGTACAGTGTGTGCTTCCCACTCAGGAAGCACAACAGACTAAGGACACCGTTTCAAGATACAGGTACGTGACAGGAGCAGTATCTTTTCTAGGATCACCAAGCACTTCAGTGGTGGCTGCAGCACCAGCTTTCTTTGGATGTCCCACATGTGGATAAACACTTCACACAGTAGGTAATGAAAACCTGCAAACTGCTGCCACAGAATGTCACAAAGATAAGTTTGTGAACCTGCAGATACCAACTAATAGATACTTCCACGGGCAAATCCCAAGTTTATCGGATAATGAGAGGTGTAGTCAGTGCTGTGTTTCCTAGCATCCAATATCCAGTGATTGTGAGCGCTAGGGAGGGTCGGCCTGCAAATGTACCATAAGCAGACCTACCTGCCCCTTCAGAAATAGGATACGGGGCTGTGTGCTCCACGGCCTGACCCACCTGGTGAGTTCTTACTTAAATGTTGTCAGGCTGATAGCTAGAAATGGTCAGATTTAAAAAAAAAAAACAACAATGGAATACATGCACATTCCCTCAACTAAAAAAGTCTTCCAAGTTGAGAATGAAGAAAACCCTTCCTTTGTTTCACAAGTAGCTGTCACATTGACTGCTCTGAACAGTCAGTAAGAAGCCAGCACTCAGTGCAGCACGTGGGAGGAGATGGCAGCCTTTCCTGCCTGGGATGCCCTGCATACTGAGCAGGACCAGCAGAGATCAGAGCTGGGCTCTGCCTTTGGGCTTTGAGCTGCATCCAGCAGATGTAAGACTGTCCCACCCTCCTGTAGCTGATTTCATCAGTGTAGGGGAACTTTGAACATCTAATTAGCTCCTACTTGTGCAAAAGGTATTATTTGTTCTTTACCTAAAGTGCAAGGACTAGAGAAAAATCAGGCTTGGAGGACTTGCTTCTGTGTACTTGGAGAGAGCTTTAAAAATAGACATCAGCTGGTGATGGAGCCACAGCTGTGGCTTTTGTGTGTGTAATGCTTGTGCCTTCATCATTGAGCCTGTGGAAAAGCAGCATTGCTGAGGAACAGAGCCTGCTTAAATGGCCTCCTAGCTGCTTGTCACACAGTGTCCTCCTGGGAAGCCATGGATGCATTCATGTGGGAAACACTGAATTTCACTTTTCTCCTTGATTGGTTTTTTCATAGGATGAGAAACTGAGCAATGATCACAGGGCATGGAGATTTTATGCTCTGTTGCCTTGCCTGGAAGTAGAGGTTGGCATTTTCTGCTGAAGTTATTACTTGTGAATAACTTATATGGATCCGATGGGTTGCTCCAAAGATTTTGGTTTGCTGTAGAAGAGATGCCACAGGCTCCCATTTCTGCCTATTATGGGAATTTTAACATAAAAACTTAATTGTAGCAGAGCCCCTCTGATAAGTAGCTGATGAGCTGTAATGGCTCCATATGAAATATATGAATTATGGAATTTCCCCCCATGCTAGAACAGTCTGAGGCAGAATCACTTGCTGGAAAACCAGTCAACTGCAGGGCTCTGGATTATATGGCAATACTGGTATCCTGTGCTGGCCTCCAAGTGGGTGCTTTTTTTTATCCAATAGTGTGTTGTTTGTTTGTGGGACAGAAGATGCTTAGGAGTATCGAGACATTTCTCTATCTGGTTAACAGCTAATGAGCCCAGTGCCTAAATACGTGACTATTCCTGTGCTGCCAGCTGCCACTGCAGGTCACTGCATAGGCAGTGCCTGGCTGATACAGCATCAAGAATAAGATCTTTAGAAGGTTCTTTTATTCTCAAGAGGAAAATAAAAATGTGAAATCTCTGTCATCTGGATCTACATACTCACCATGTAAGGTACTTACTGTTTGCAGTTGTGTCATCCTCATTCCCATATGAGGAGAAAAACAGACAAAAATGGGATGAGGCATATGTGCTGGTAGTGGAGAAGCATTCAGAGTAAATAAAAAAAGACTTTGACAAAACATTTCTAACTAGAAGAAGAAAGCAAATTCACTTTGTCAGAAAATAATTTTGAAACCAACACTTCAAAACTAAGAGTTGTTCTATTGTTTGACTCTCCTTTAGCCTCTCCTGGTCATTCAGCCCTTCCTGTGCCAAAGCCATTTAACCTGGCATTTGGTGCATGCTCTCCCTGGAAATGAGTGTCTGAAACTGCAGGTTACACTTGTCAGCAGGACAGAGATATCTGCAGATTACTTATGGAGGGGAGCTAAACCTCACCTATCAACCACCCCTGTGACCTTAATGAAATCTGCCTCATTTTCCTCTTCTCCTGCGTTTCTCTGCTCTGGTACAAGGAATAACAACCTAACCCAGGAATCCTTCAGGCTGGGAGTTCCTAAGTAAGGAGCTCTGTAACCACCTGGATTTTGCACTGCTACAAGCACAGAGCTGGCAAGAAAACTGCTGGGAGAGTGGAGGCACAGAGCTGTGAGTTACTTGCATGCCCAACTTTTCCCCCATGTGGCACAGAGCATGTTTTAGTTGATGCACCTGTAGAGCCAGGGCTGATTGCAAAGCCTGAAGGCTGTCTGAGGGCAGGAGGAGCTGGCAGGACTGGGGGTACTCAGCTTGATGTGGGCTGTGACATTTGCTGGCTCAGGCTCCAGGAGTGCCCTGACTTGCTGAACCCTCAGGACCAGTGCTTTGATGGTACCCATACCAGCTTTAGGCTTGGTGGGCCATGGGGAGTCCGTGAGTTTCTACAGTGTTTTAGTGTTCAGGTTGTGACTTGAGCTGTATCTGTGGCCCCACCAAGTTTCAGGAGGCAGGTCTCCAGGTAGTATTCATCATCCTCAAAATTTAGGAGTGTATGATGTGGTCATTTGTACCTGAGCTGCTTGTCTTGGCCATCCTTGAAGACCTAGGATGATGCAATCAATCATTGGATCCTGTCAAGGATTTGTCTCATCATAAAGTAGATTTAATCATGTAGATTGGACTCTGATCAGCTTAAAGGGGACTCTGATGATATTTCTCACAATTAAATGTCTTTAGATAGGCAGGATGGATTGCATCTGAGGTGTCTCACACCGAGAGTAGATACAGGCTAATCCAAACTGAGGCAGTTCTGAATATCACCACCCATGGAGAGAAAAGGAGGGAGTGAGGACCAAGCTTTCTTATTCGTGTATCTTGGTGTCTTTGGCACCTCTATTTCTTGGATGGAGCCAGTGGTTCTGTGTAATGCCTGTATTTGAGAGACCTGTGAATTCCCACCTTCTCAGGAGCAAAGGCAGCTCCACCTGCTGCTGTTTCAGGGTGGAATGAGGTGTCCTGTGCAGTGCAGCCCTGCTCTGGCAATGTCCATTTGGTCATTGTAGCAATTGCCATGAAAGTGATACAGGTTTCCAGCAGGACTGTTGTGGTTATTCCTTTAGTACATCTGTGAGTGGAAAAGTGAAAGCTGTGTCTAGAGCAGCGAGGCCTGAAAAGTAACTGCAGGTCAAGCACTGCAGAATGCACATGCTCATTCATCAAAAATTAATTTCTCTTTGAAATGCCTCATGAAGAAAAGCCAGGTAAATTAACTTCTCCCCTTCTGGAATGCAAGCTAATTACAGGTACCTGTACAGCTCAAGTCACCTCCTGAGATAAAAGGCTTTTGGGTGGGCTGGTCCCAACATCCTGCATAAAAACAAAGCACAGGGTGAAAAAACAGCAAAAGTCTATTTTTTCTTTTTCATGTTCATGGCCACTCACCCTTGGGGCTTTTTCTCTTTGCGCTTGACTAGGAATAAAGGAGAACTTGGATCACTGTGCAGCAAAATGCTCTGGGGTCATCTAACTGCACAAAAAGTTGTAAGATTTACTTTGATTCCTTTCTGTAAGAAAATTTAAAGCCAGAGCAGGCTTTTTACTTTGTCTTTTCTTATTCTCTGCTCTCCTCCAGATTTTTCTGCTTGTCCTTGACTGTAACCTTCATTTAACCACGGTTAACTCTGCCTTCATATAAATAGCAGATTCTTCTGGGACATTGTTATTGTACTTTCCTGGTTGGCAATGGTTTGGGCAGCCCTGGCTGCAGTGTTGAGCAAGATAAAGCTGGCTAAGTAGGAAGCTGTGAAGGGCCTCTTGAATTTGGTTTCCTGCAGCTTTACATCAAGGAAAGAGCCCTGATCACTATTTCTGTAATTAAGGGAAATTACGTGGAAGGAGAAAAAAAGTCCTTGTGATTGTAGAGGACAACTCCCCAAACCCAGCAGCAGGATTTTTACATCCTTCCCTTGGCTGACAGGAGCTGAAACACCATGGGCATGAGGCTGCACAGAAGCAGGGAATTGTGATTTCTGCCTGGCCTTATGGAATGTGTAACCCTCTGGGAGCCCGCTGCAGGCAGGGGCGGCAGCTGCTGCTGCTCCTGCTGCAAAGGCAGCACAGAGCAGATGAGCTGAGCTTCATGGATCTCCTGCACCTGAGACTTCCTGCTCTGTGGTCCTGGTTTTACCACAGTCAGCTTTGCACGTCGAATTGCTGTGTGTACAGAAGATATCCTTTCCCTTGGTGTTCAGCAGAGAAAAAAAAACCCTGTGAGGGTGGTGCTGTGGATGCTGAGCCCATTGCAGCTGCAGCAGCTCTCCTTAGGTACTGGTTTCTCAGACACTGGGCTTCGCCCTTGGCAGGGACTGGGAGGACTCCTGGAGATGGAGAGGTCAATAACAACAAGGTGAATTCCTGTGAGGAGCATTGACTTGGTGGACTTGGCTTGTGGGGGCTAGGGCCAGGAGTTAAACCCAGAGAGGTGCAGAAAGAAGAAAGCAAACTGCAGCTCGATTGTGGGTTGAGCCAAGCCTGATGCTGTCTGCTGAAAAGGCAGAACTGAAGTTCAAACTGCTGTGAGGATGTTACTCTTGCAAATTAAACCCCAGGAGAGATGGGAAAGTGATCTTCTGCTCAGCACTCTCGGGACTTCTGCTGGTCAGTGACCCTGAGATGCGTTAGAAAGTCTCTTTTCCCAGCCTGGCGGTCGAAGAAAGAGTCAGAACTCTTCTATTCTTGTTCTCAAGGTTGTTTATTGTTTCTTATCTATAAAATTCTTTCTCCTGGCCTGCCAAGGTCCATTCAGCAGGTCAGACAGAGGCACACTG
>JAYDZK010000113.1:64831459-64903075 GCA_034509185.1 Euphonia xanthogaster | reverse complement strand
CCCAAGAAGGTGGTGGAGTCACTGCCCCTGGACATTTAAAAAAAAAAGACTGGATGTGGCACTCAGTGCCATGATTTAGTTGATGAGGAGGTGTTAGGTCACAGGTTGGATGATCTCAAAGGTCTTTTCCAACCTAGTTCATTCTGTGATTCTGTGTTAAAAGACACCACCACTCTTCTTGCTCAGAGAATTGATCTCCATGAACAAAGTCACAGGCCTCTAATATAAAAATGGGAGTTAATCCAAGCAGCACAGGTAATAAGGCACAGAATCACAGAAGACTGGAAAAGACCTTTAGGATCAGTGGGTCCAACCATAAACCTAGCACTGCCAAGTCCACATGGACTAAGCCATGTCCCTAAGCACACACAAGTAAAACTAGTTGTTCTTCTTACAGGTAAACATGGTATTTTGCTTTTGTAACAAGAATCCCTGGTCACAAAACAGATTATATCCTTGCACCATGGAGCCTGGAACATTCATGGAAGAGAAGCTGGTCACGCCCAGTACTTGCAGAGAAATCCTCCTTCACTCTGCACACAGGAGCTTCCTGCAGCTGCAGTTACTCCGGTAGCCCATCTTTAGAGGCCTTTCCCACTTTTCAAAAAATCCTGACATACCAAGATGCCATATGAAAGATTTGCAGTACTACAAGGGTGCTGGTTTTATTTACTCTGCTGACACAATCCTAAAAAGTTACACTAAAGCTAGATGGACCACAAAGAAAACCAGTTTGACTCAGCACTGCAGGACTTTTTATATCATCTGGGCACTTTTGCTCTTTCCCACACCTGAAGCAGTGGCCAAGCAGTGTCACTCCTTTATGTGGTTGAAACAAAAATGTGCTCTGGGGTGTGCCTAACTGCTGCCAAAGAAAGTGAGAGGTTAAAGTGCAAAATGCTTGATTCTGGGTATTCGTGAGTAGAGTCTGCCTGCAGGTGCAACTGTGAACAGGAGACCTGAGGTGTCTGCAGGGCTGTGGTTAGCAGTGAACTCTCCTTATGGTGGCATTTATTTTCCAAATAAAAATGCATGAGATGCTTTTATGTCTGCTCCTCTTTAGGCTTTTGAAAAAGTCATATGAAAGGCATAAAATATGATTTTAAGATACCCAGCAACAACCAAAGTTTGCTGATAACATGAAAGACAGCTTTTTTTCTCTCAGTGACTTGGGTATATCTTCCTGTGTGGGGGATTATTATCCAGTAACAAGAAGTTACGAGCAATTTCACAGCAAAATCTCCTGCAGATGATAATCTGGTCTGTACTGAGTACAAGAATATTTCCTGTTGCACCTCCACCCCTCTTTCCTTCCAATGCTTCTATTAAGCTGGACTGCTTCTTCCTGGACAATTCAGAACAGAAGAAGCTCATCACCAAAGCTTATCTTGAGTAAACATTTTGTAACAGTAATTAAAAGAATGCCCACACTACTTGACAAAGGGAAAATGTGGGGCATTTGCTCTTACTCTCATGACCTCACATGGGTCATCAGGACATGGGATTGTGCTGCTTCTTCTGTCTGAAGGAGAGACAGAAGTAACTTCTGTAACATTAGATTTTGGATATTTAGAAGTAACTTTTGAATTTGGTATTTACCCATAAACATATTAAATTAACTTGCTGCTTCTGAACAGGATGCTGAGCTCTTCCAATGCATTGCTGAACATTTTTTTATGGTTTTATTTTTCAGGGTAGTTTACTTTTGAAGGTGAATTCAGAAGGAAGGAGGTGACTGCAAAGGAAACGTTCCACATTAGCCACTTCTAGAACAGGGATAGCAGCCCCATCTGACACTCACAAATTTATTTTCTAAAAAATGCCATTGCACTTCATACCTCATCAGGATTATTTTCCCTTTTACCTCTTCTCTTTTAAGAATGCCTGTGGTCACCCAAGTATAAAAAAATAATCCTGCATTTCAAACCAGCAATTTTCCTTGTTTACGTGTTAAAGGAAACAGATGGTGTTCCCACAAACTATCTAGCCCAACAACATTCTCAAAACATTGTTAACCACTTAATCCGTGCAGAGCAGCTAACAGGGACCAGCTTTGGCTCTGGTGAAACATGTAATGAGCCTTCAAACTTTCAGTACTGCAAAACAAAGACAACTGAGCAGAAAGTTTGTTCTGTTCTTTCTGAAGACCACGCTCTTCCAAAAGCAATTCCTTGGGCCTATTCCATGCCAATGGCATGTCCCTAACCAAGAAAAAAGAGCTGAATGTGCATGTACTTTACAAAATATCCAGCTCTGTGGTTCATCAAATCCCGCTTCCCTAAATATAGGGGGGAAAAACCAACATTCTATTTCTTCCAGGATTAGAAGGCATGTCAGGCTGCAACAGAGAACATTCCTAACTACGGCAACAAGAAGACCATTCTCATTCTCATGCTTACAGCAGATACACAACACTGTAGTTTACATTGTTTCACAAGGACAAAGAGCAAATAAACCTACTGAAGCAAACAAAATTACTCTGAATTTATAGCAGCACCGTGAGGGCAGAATTTGGCCTGTTCTCACGAACTGCAGTTCCTGATATGCAGAATGATGGGAAACAAGCGGGTTTTACAGGTGGCAGAACTGATCAGAGATACACTGCACCTCTGCAACACCTTGCCCCACCCACACCACAGGCAGAGGGGAGCTAAAAAGGGCAGCTTGGTTTTTCCTGGTATGGCCTCTCAACCCCGAGAGCTCACTGATGCCTGCTGACTGCTTTTTAAATAGATTTTAAATAGTGCTTTTTGAAGGCGGGAAGGAAGTGGCATACATTTTAAATTGTGACAAAAAAGTGCATTAAAACGGTTGTAAATTATTTCTTTAAATTTAACATGAAGCTCTAATTGTTGAAAATTTCCTGACAGTAATACCTACCATATCACTTTCTGTTGTCTGCTCTGAAAAAAACAGGCAACCATGTTTTTACTTACTTATTTGCTGTATACAATGACCTTGTATTTCCCTGCTGCCAATGAGTAAAAGTTGGAGTTTCACATGTGCAAAGGATACTCTTACCAATGATTGGGTTTGTAAGTCGCTACAGGTTTTAAGATTATGAACTCATAGCACTTTATTTTAATCCAAATAATGTATGAACATTGGGCCACTATAAAATGTTCTGGTGTAGTATTTTCTGCCAAGACTGAGCTGTTGGAGACCTTTGATCAAGTCTCACAAGCTGGAAGAGGGTGGAGGAAGTCTGTAGATGCATTTTTTCTGATGCACTTGACTTGTAGCCCAACTATGAGTTGGTTCTAGAGCTAAGGCCCAAGTGTCTCTGCCAGGCAGGAGGAAATTGACAGAAATGGCTGTATTGATTTTCTGGGCTGAGCGAGTTATCAGCGGTAGCACACAGCACCACCAAGGCGCATTGTGACACCCCTGCTTGTTTCTGAGAGGGTGTTCACCACTGAGATTTCTTAGAATACACAGATGTGTGAAGATAAGAACACATGACAAATACTACCCTGAACAGAGCTGATCTATTTCTTGATGCTGCTTTTATCTTAAAAAATCCTGCTTATTTTCTCCTACACGATCTCCATTTGCTGTCCAAGACCTACACCTATGAAGATTCTGCTGTAAATGCTCTCAAAACCTAAAGCAGGTCCAGATGTCACTTATTCATGGTGTGTTAAAAATGCTTAACTCTTCAGGCTCAGGCATTTAAACAGAAACTTTTAAATGTGCCTATGAAGTGCCTCACCAGTAGATGCCCAGTCTGAAAAAACATCCCTGTGATATTCTTGTAACAGCATGTAAGGAAAATGGGTGTTACAATTTTGAGGATGTATTATTTCAACAAGAATTACACGAGTTTCTGGTTGTGAGTCTTGAAGATATAGAGGACAAGTTGTGAAACAAATTTAAGATAAGAAATGTGAGATCACAAACTGGCCTGGATTTAAACCCTCACTGCTGGTGGAAAGGGTATAACCAACTGCTTTGCAACTAGCCTAATCCTGATTTTTTAACTTCTGGTAGGACTTCTTCCATTAATCAGTACACAAAAGCAGGGTCATGACAATATTTTTAAGTTTTGGTTTTTTTCCTAAATCTGAAGTGCAGGTTTATAGTCTTTGCAAACAATTTTTTTTAAAAATAAATCTGTGGAGTTACACAAATGTTCTAAGCTCTGATAAGTATAAAATGACAGGGCTCTATGAAGTGTGGTGGAATAGTGCTGAACTTGCATTAGCTGTAGCTTTAGATGATAGTGTGGAATTTTTTTCTCACTGATGTTCATGATTGCAAACTACATGCAGATTAAAAGGTCTGTATCTCCAGATCTTACCAAATGAGCTGTACAAAGCACAAAAAAATCTCAAGAGCTTTGTCACTGGCAAGATTTGACTGGGAATTTTTTTTTTCTTTATTTGATGATGTTTTCATGGCATGATCCTGCTCTCTCTCACATCAGCTCTAGGGCTTGCTGCCAGTTGTGTCGTGAGCAACATTTCTGCTTGCTTCAGTGAACAGGCTGGCCTTGAACTGCAAGGCTGACTGGGAAGGGGTATTTCCAAGATTCTGGTAAAAGTCATTCTTGCTCACAAAATGTAATTAAAGACAGCCAGACTAACACTTCTGAGAATGTCCCATCTTTGAGAGGAGAGGAAGAGAATAAGAGAGATGAGCAAATCATACCATTACTATTAAATTATCAGCATTTTAAAGAGGAGTGTGAAGAGGATAGTTGTCCAAAATTCTTAATAAGAGTTTTACCAGTGTCATCTCCATGACAATTACTCATATTTAGGCAGACAGAGACATCATCATTTTTGCATGCATTGGCCAACAGAGCTAAAAAGCTGATGTGTCACAGGACTGGTGATAGAACAGTCATGAACTCTGAAATAATGTCTATGGATGGGTCTTACAGAAAAAGAATCCCCACCCCAATTATTGTGTGGGGGATTAAGTTTTAGTGGAGAGATATGCACATCTGCTAAAGCATTCTCTGGAAAACTGTGATTAAGTCTGAGCTGCAGTTTTGATAAATGAAAAGTATGTGGCAAAACTCAGCACCTCATCATCTGGATCTCTTGTCCACGATAAAAAAGAGAATCTTGCTTTGGCCACCCCAGTCTGTCTAGTCTCCCCACTTTAAAAAGGCTGTCACATGAAGAACCAACTACAAACCAGTGCTTGTTTTCTGTGCTGGTAATACCATGACTGTCTCTTTTCAAAGACAGAAGCCCAAGTTTAGGGCAAGTTTGGCAGAGGACAGGAAAGAAAGAAAATGCATGAGGTGTTAAGACAGATAGGGCAGAATGTGTCTTGCTGTAAATGACATGAAATCCTAAAGGCTCACAATCAAAACCAGTTTGGTTCAGTTCATACAAATAATTTAAATTCTTTTGAGGTGCTTCATATTTTTTTCTGTTATTTCTTTCCTCCTGCATTGAATTTCTAGATTAGGGGGGAAAGTTTCATTTGGGAATTGTTGTAACAGGGTATTTCCATGACTTCTTGTTTCCCTTCCATTATGACATCTCTCAGAACAGATCCTTCTCTGTCATCAATTTCAGTTTTTGTGAATCGGCATTTCCCAATGGGCAAAAAAATGGTTGAGACGAAGCATTGCCAGAGAGTTTCAATTCCACAAGAGTGTTCTCAGAGGTACACTTGGGCAGAAACAATGGAAGTGCCCCTAAATCGTTTAAGTTGGGAACTACGCTGCTCTGAGAGAGGGAAGCAAATAAAACCTTCCATGAGGAAGAGGCCTGATTTGATTTTATTTCATTTGTAGAGGCTCTCTGGCTCACAAGCTGTATTGGCTCCATTTCTGTATGGGTATCTCAGGGCAGCTGTACAGACAAGTGCTTGTAGTAAGTGGTGTTTAGATTAGCACAGCTTGCTTTGGCAAGTTTATGGAAGGCAAAGACACCTTTTAAACAGATATAAACTCCATCCTTAATTGTTTTTTTGCCAGACCTCAGTCACGACTGGCTTTATACCAGACCTCAGTCAGGACTGACTGTGCTTACATAAAAGTTGTGATGGTAAGACCCAATGGGAATATATTACTGTCTTTTAAGGATTAGGGATAGACTGGTTTATGGAAGGTTCCTGTCTCCTAGGAACTTAGCTACCTTAATTTCACTCTGCACCCCTTTTAACAATCTGTCTGGGGAGAAAGATTAATTTAGATTCATGTAAAAAAAAAAAGATGCAATACTGCCACTGCTATATAAAAAAGAAAAATTGAAATGTTTCATGCAAACATATGGAATGATCATATTCTGATGCTAATTAGTCATCCTCCAAATCAAAACATTTAAGAAATCATAGAATGCCTGCCAAGACTTTAGATTTCACTAGAACTGTATTTTCTGATGGCCAGCAACCTTCATCTGCCCATTTCCTATCTCCAGAAAGCACACTTCCTCCTTATGACGAGATTCACTTTCTGAATAATCAGTTTTCCACTCATGTGGATTTTTTTTTCTAAAATGCTCAGCTGCTGTGCTTAGTTTTTAGTACTTAGAGGGCAATTTAGATTATCTGAATTTGGTGTTTTGTTTCAGACATAACCAAAGATTCAGTTAGGTTTCAAACCACCAAGAAAGAACCCATAAACTTGCATTTTTCTTTTATTGCTACTATTACTATTGTTTTACTATTTTTAGCAAAGGTTTGATCCTGCTCTTGGGGAGACAGATTTGTGTCCCTGGAGACCTCAGTTATTGGATGAGACTGCAGGACTGGCCTTTTTCTTCTGATACTCCAGGGGAAAAATGCATGCCTCTGGTCTACAAATAGAACTGATGAAAAAGAGCCCTGTGCTCAGGGAGGAACAGGGAGTAAGGTTGAGCTCATATATTTGCTCAGCCTAATAAAATGCAGTCTTTTTCTTGAAATACTTCTCTATAAATCACATCAGTGACTAACTACTGCTTACTCTGCCCTGTGGATGAGGGATTAACTGCACTGACTTTTTATCAGTAAAATGGTTGTTCTCCTATTAACGCCACATGGAAAATTACAAGGGAAACTCCTGAGCCTAAGAAAACAGCTGTGTGCTGTTTTAACCACTGAGCTTGCATTTAACTTGAAGTATTTTCATCCTTTAGAGCACACTTTGTGAAAGCAAGCTCTGAGTGTTGAGGTATGTGTGACCATTGCTGCTGTACTCAGCAAACTTCCTGTGTGCTCAGCAGTTTAACACAGAAGCAATATTTTGTTACGAGGGATACAAATCCCCAAAGCAGAGTTTGTAATGTGAAAGCAGAAGAGAAGAGGGACTATATGATCACTGCTGGGGCCATTTATGGAAACCCCATCACCGGAAACTGTGGTATTTCAGGCCTGAGGGTAAATGGGGACATTATCTTGGAATGTAAATACATTTTACCAACAAACTGCAAAACACTAGATATGATCTCATTCTTTCTGATAACAAAATAATCTGTCACACAACTCTTTACTGTGCTTAATGTCTTTCTCTTCTTATTTCATAAATGTGAAAATAGGCAAGGAAAGGAAGACAATAATGTAAAGGCAGGCTTATTTCTGGAACTAACATTATAAGGAGCCATTTGTTTCTTCCCAGCTAGGACAGTACTTGTGTAATTGGAAGGAAAAATGTCATAATGTGGCTAACTGGCTCCTGCTACTGAAGTCTGTGCCAGAATTGTCAGGGTGGTGCTGCTCGTGGGGTGGTGTTTCTACTTTCTCGTGCATTGAACCAGCATGACTCTTAACATAAATAAAACCCAGGAACGACGTCCGTTCCCATAGCCATGGTTTACCCAAACCTCCCGCTGAATGCAGTGACCTCTTGATAAAATGGGATGGTGGGGTGTGAAACCCTTGATTTGTCAAGGACATGTTTATACTTGGAAACAGGCCAGGGATGAAGATGAGTTCCTTCCCTATTCTGCTCTATCCACTTTTAAAAGGTGGATAAATCTGAGTGTTTCCTGAACCACGGTGCTCCAGTCCAAACCGACCAACGAACAAAAAAGGTGATTTGTTCCAAGCTGGCATTCATCTCTCTCTGCCTGAGCTGGTCCCTGCCTTGTGGGAGCTGTAGTTCAGGGCTGGTAACTCCCAGAGTGCAGTCTTTTCCCTGGACAAACATCAGCCTCATTCTGTTTTGTGCAGAGTTTCTTGGACCAACAGTTCTCCTGACAGCTATTGGTTCCTACAGGAAGCCGTTTTCCAACAAGGAAATAATGCCCTCATTTTTTTTTTGGCCAATGCTATTTTCAGGATGGCAGGGACAGCACAACAGATCAGCTAGGGGAAACACTGAACCAGAAAATGAGTGTTTAAATTATGGCAGTGACTTTTTTTTTCATGTGTAGCTTTCCCTACTTCACAGCTTAGGTGTGAACTAATGATTAAGCACTAATGAATAATCAGATGCAAAAGAATCTTTGTGCTCTGTTGGCACCTTTCGCAAAGGATGTTCTCAAAGCAATCTGTACAGCATGAGTTCCCTCATAATGAACCCACATATTTTGCAGATGAGATGCAAAAGCACCACTCAAGACCATGCAGAATTCTGAGTCAAGGATAAAATCCAGGTTTCCTGAATGTCAGATTTGTCTGAAGGTTCTTTCTCTTTGCTGGCTGCAGCAAAGGAGAGTAAGTTCTCTCTGTAGAGCACAGAAAAAGGAAATAAATTCTAAGACACAGCTTCCACCTCTTTACACTCCTCAGACGCTCTTCACGCTTTGGGGTGGAACCGTTTTGTGACTGAACTGGCAGCAGAGCTGCAAAAGCCTGGGGCTAACCAAGGCTAATTTTAAGGCTCCTTGTTTCTGTCATTGGTAGAGTGAGTTCTAGAAGGTGCTATTTTTATTTGTTAGAGGGAGCCAATACAGCTCTGTTGTCAGCAACCAGTTTGGCCAGAATCAATTAATCACTGTAATTACCTGCCTCAGGACTCCTTTTTGACTCGCTCTGCCTTGCTGGCTTAGGAGATGGGTTACCTCAGCACAGCTTAATAACATGCCTGCTGCTGATTTACTGCTGCTCCAGGCTAGACAATTCCTGCCTGACAGCAGCTCCTAAGCCCTGCCTGCAAAACCTGTATGGCAGCCAAGCCACACGTTTGCACAAGGGAAGCAAGCAGACACGTGCAGAAAGGGATGGCACACAAACTGCTGCTGGTCTTGCTCAGAATGGTGTCCAGAGGACACAGGTTTCTTCTCTAGCTCCTGCTGTGGGAAGGGAGAAGACTTGCCCACAGCAAGAACTTGCAGCAAAACCCCTCAAGGTCCTTACAGCTACCAAGACACACAGCTTGCTGACCAGCTGGTTCTGCTGATGGAAGGAGGCAGAGTGGCTCATTTAAGCCTTTGAAGCAGGTGTCACAAGTCTGAGAAAAGATATTACTCAGTTTGGAAGACAAAGCAAAGAGACCCCAAATCAAACCTTCAAGATGACCTGCTTTTCTTAATATTAAGGATTGTTTTTACTGATCCCTAGAGGAGGAGGATTTGGAGGGCAGACTGTTTCCTCATACAAAGGAGACAAGTGCTAAAATGCTTCCCTTTAATTAGGCTTTTCTTTCACAAAGGCATTAGCAGAGTTGCAGCTGTAGCTGTAAAAAAGCAGCTTAGCAAGATTGGGATGATGCAGAATGGAGTATTTTACCTTAGACACCTCCTTCACTGGTAAGTTGTCTCTTGCCTGTCATGGATTCAATCCCAATGTGTTCCTTTTAGTGTAGAACTGAGCAATCCCAAGGAGCAAGAGACATATCTATCTCTGGTCAAAGCAGGATGCTGCCACGAGATTTGCCAGCCTCAATACAACACAGTGAATACTGAGACTAAGGACTCTTGGGCTAAATAAATTTAAGTCAGGACTAAAGCAAGTAGCAAATACTAGCTAGGTCTAAGCAGGTTGGCATTTACTTTAATTGAGGATCAAATGCTTTATAAACGTGTGTGTTTAGTTATTTTACAGAGAGCAGCATAGCTGGCCTTTCATGGGTTGCAAGGAATTAAATGAAAACAAGTCACAACTCTGACAAATAGATAACTTTCTAAAGGTGACTTGAATTCAGAAAAATTCACAATCAAGGTTGCTGGAAAAATTTCTCAGCAGAAACTTCGAGAAAACAGGTGCTTCACAGCTTCTGATTTTTGTACCTCAACAGGAACTTTGCACTTAGACTAAAACAAAGATTTCAGTCTCAGTGTTTCAAGGGTTTTAATACAGCCCTAGCAGCCAACAGGTTTATGCAGAATATCCTGTTATTTTCACTGGAGCTGGAGAAGGTGGGAGGAGGGAGAAGAAACCTCTTATCAGTTGGAAAATTCTTTCTGTGTGGAGTAGAAACACACATTAATTATGCTAAGCAAACTCTCCTAATAGCATTTAGGCAAGTCAGGTACTAAAATGAAGGCACATAGTGCTCATTCCAAACTAATTCCTTGGGCTTTCCTACCGACTTTTAGTGCAGATCTGCTGTATGGTGCATCTCCTGTGCCCAAGCTGGATAGCTGAGGCATCTCTGAACAGTGCTATAAAATGTTTCCTGCAGCCATACTGTAAAATGAGATCTATTCTCTGCTGCCCCATCAACAGACTATTTACCGGGTGTTCACTAACTACCTTGGAGGGTATCCACTGTGGATAGGCAAAGCGTATCCTGGAGAAGATTTCAGTGTATGTAGTCTATATGGAAAGAAGGAAATGACAGAAAATATATGGGAGTTATCAAGAAAACTCACGTAATTGCTCCAACAAAGCTCCTATCTCTGCCTGTGCAGCAAGTGCAATTTTCTTGTATTATCTTCCTGCACAGCCTATAAAGCATAACTATGGAAAAGCTGAGCAAGCAAACCTCTTTATAAATTGACTTAGAATGGTTTCACAGATCTTTCTCTCTTGCTCAGAAGACAAGAAATCCATTTATTCTTATCAAGGAAAATGAAATTATAACAAGGAAATAAAAGCATTAGAAGATGTCTTCCAAAGGCCTGATATGAAAAAGGCTGACTTGTGGGTGATGTGGGGGAAAAACACAAAACAGACAATCTTGCCAAACTAAATTAGATGAAAGTTTAAACCAGTAAAAAACTTCCTGAGAGAGCCATCATCCGCTGACATAAATTGGATATTAATGCTGTGCTTTAAGCTCTAAAGGTAAGGAGGATGCTGATATCTTGGAGCTGTTGAGCTGGGAATGGAAGGACTGAAAGAATTTCTTTTTGGCTTTGTTATACTTCCTTCCTTGAGTATCTTCCTTAATCCTTTTCAGTCACCAGGGTACCTGGCAGGTATCCTGTGAAAGTAAAATGAGGGAGTGGCAGAAGATGGGGAGAACTTAAGAAGAACAGCAGGAATAAGGGGGGATCCTTGCAAAATGCAATAATGCAGTAATGGCTGCATCATGGAGCTGCTGCAGCTCTCACTTTCAGCCAAGAAATATAAGTGTAGATAAACATCAAGCGCACTCTTAAAAGGTTTAGGTCTGGCATTAAAACATCCCTCATTATCATCATCCTCTTGTTTCCTCACTCTAACAAGTATGGCCCTTGTCACATCAATCACTCATTCCTCTTTGTAGTTTAGACCTACTGGGACTGCTCCAGCAAGACAGTATATAATTTTTAATTAAACAAAAATTACTTGGGCAGATGATGTAACTGTTCATTAATAAGTGTGAGAGTTCATCTTGCTGCAGCAGCTCTTTTGAACATATAATGTGAGAGCGCCACAGGCCAAATGTGCTTCAGCCTGGGAGGAACCTGAATCCCAAGCTCCTCTCAGCCCAAGTGAGCTGTCTTGGAGCTATGAAGTAAAAGCAAATGCACACACCTTGTTAGTCACAGCTGGACCATCAATACACCTCTGCATGGAGGGTGGCACCTGGTAAATATCTTGTCCCACCAGACCGTGACCGGTGGGTATCTGGTAAATTCCCTGATTCTGGTGGGAAGGCGGCACTTGGTAGACAGGGTCCCGTGCCGAGGCGTGTGAGCTTGGCACTTGGTAGATCTTTTGGTGGTTGAAGGGCTGATTCATCAATCCTGAGCTGGGCATATCCTGGCCAGGAGGGCTGTCCTGTACCACGGCACCTATCAGGAGCTTCACGCGGTTGCCTGGGACGATGCCTTGCCGGCCGTGTAGGGAGCAGAGCCACCATCCTTCCAGCCCCTCGGTGTTCTGCTCTATCACCGTCAGGATGTCTCCCTTGCGGAAGGCCAGCTCTTCTGCACACTCGGGGACATTGTCATACAGGGCCCTTGCCATAAGATTCTGTGGAGAAACAAAGGCAAGAATAGCAAGTCAACAAACAAGCCACAATTTTTCTGTATCTTCAAGCACATTCTAAATGATAGGAAATAAGAACTGAATTTGAAAAAGAAGTGTGCAGGAAATAAAAAAAACATGGAAGATCATACAGCACAGGATTCCTCTGTCCCAAGTTGGGAAAATGAGAGGCTTATGCATTAGCAACACTACTAGTGAGAAATTTTCCAGCAACAGTGGGTCAGATAGAAGCTCTTTATATGGCCTAGTCACCTGAACAGACAGAAAGTCAGGAGAGTTCTGCTCCTGGCACTGAGGTGCTCTTCCTGTGAATGAGGGGCTTGTACCTTCATCTCTTGACACTGATTTCCCTACAAACGTGCTCTGTGTACTGCTACAGCCAGCTAGCAGCCATTAAAAATAAACCTGAACAAGACTCACAAGGAGTGAGTAATCCAGAGTCATTTTTCCCAAACAGTTTTACATTTGTGGGGTCCCAAAAGACTTTCCACGGAGGTGCAGATCCCATTTAGTGTAAAGACAGTGGCCTGGCTTTTTTTAGCTGACACCTGCAGGTGGCCTTAAATTGATGGATCTGTAGACCACCTAGTAAGAAAAACTATCTACAATACGAGTTGACAAAACGTCACAGGTTTTGAGCTCCGATGCTCGTCTTTGCATGTAGCTTTGTGCCTTCTCACTCTCTGCAAACTTCTTCAAGGGCACAGCATAGCATAGCAGTAGCTTAACAGATAAAACTCTTCCTCCCCTACTGCCTCAAAACCACCACCACAAAAAAAAGCTCCTCCAAAACAACTTCAAACAACATGGCTCCTCTGAAGTCCACCTTCTGTAGCAAGATGCTCAAGAGAACACTATAATTCTAAAAAATAATGTGCCCAGTTACCCCAAGCGGGGTCATGCCCGTGCCATGAGGAAAACAGTGCCCCTCTAAAAGAATGTAAGAATGTAGGTATCAACCAGCACCACAAAGAGCCTCTGTGTGTAACTTAAGGGGAGTCTTCGGGCAGCCAAGGAGCGTCTTTGACTTGTGTCAGCATAGTTTAAGCACTCTTAGATGCACTTTGCTTGATTATGTCAAGTGGAGCAGTACCATTAACACATGGAACTTCACACAGCTCTACCCCCAAGCATTTGCCCAGAGTTCCAGGCAGGCTCTGCAGCTTACCCTGACTCCTCTCTTGCTGGGGTTCTACTCCCAGCAGTACTTCTGCTATGCAGGTTTAAGCCAGCTCTGAGTTGATGTAAGATTGTTGGCTGTGATGTGTTACTAATAAGCACCACCTCCTCTCCCAGATGGAACCACCTCCCTTTCCTCTTTCTTTGCAGGCCTCTGTGGCACATCCAGTTCTGAGTAACTGGCCAAGGTATTCAATGGAAAGTAGGCAGGCTGTCTGCACTAACATTCTTGGACCCCTCAAAAAGGCCATGAAGATTTAATTTCTTGGCTCTGGTGATATTTCCAGACATATTGGAAACAATTGCTCCATGACTGCCTGATTTTCAGTGAAGGCGGTCAGCAGAGATGGTTATAATCTCGATTGTAAGCACTTGGAAAAATACATAGAGCCCTGGATCTGAAGTGTTCAAGCTGAAATATTTGGATGCAGTACACAAACTGAAATGGTGCTAATCCACCAAAAAGGATAAGCAGCTGCCTTAAAGATTTATCCTTCCTATGTCAGAGGAATAGTGTCAAGTACATTTTAGTGTTTTTATCTGTCATATTTATCCTCCTCCTTGGACATATCAGAACTTTTCCGTTTAATCATCCCTCACTTGTTATATCTTTCCCTGTTGACACACTGATGTTTTCCCATCATTCCTGTGCTGCCTTGAGACAGAGACTTTTGTTTGACCTTGCTCAGTGTAGCAGGTTGTGTGCAGGGCTGACTGGTGGATGGAAAGGGGATAATCTCAGGTATCACATAAAAGGTAGGTGAACTTTTATTTCCCAAGACATGCAGTGTTGAAATGGGGTGCACGAGATCAGCTTCCTCTTCCCTGAATGGGAGATCAGCTTTCAAATGTATGAGAAACACTGGCGTTACCTTTCATCAGCATCATTAGTGAGGCTGGTATAAATTAAGCTTTGGCTTGGAAAAGCAGGATTGCCATTTTGAACTCCCATGTAAACAGCAGCACTGGGGCCCACCATTCCCTCTGATGTATGTCTACACAGCTCATCAGTCAGCAACACTAAGATATCCCAATACAGATAAAGCAGGGAGCAATTTTTGTCCATGCCTTGGTAGGACTGTAAAACTATTATTTAAGCATGGTCAAAACCAGTGGTCTCTTCTTGAGCACTACCTCTATGCTCTTGCTGTGTCAACCAGGCTGCTTAGTGGAGTCTGAAGCTCAGAAAACAAAAGCCCCTGCCTACTCTGAATATTCAAGTCAATCTCTTATCTTTCCACATTTCTTTCTAGCATGTCTTTCACAGGGGAAATCTACTAATGGGACCAGAGCCTGTGCAACTTAAAGAAGACTTTCACAGAGGAGTTGTTTACAGGAGGAAGATTGCAGCTGGCTGGGGGATGCACTAACCAAACAGGCTAAATCAATGATAAATGTGTACTCTTATATACTTTGGTGTTTAAAGGTATTTGAAAAGCTTGATTAGCTTCTGCAGCAAAGCAGTTCTCAGAACAAAGCTGAAATGGTGGTAGAATTAGAGCAGATAAAAGTTCCCATGTGAATTTTTTTTCCTAGCTACTCATTATCTCTGTCCCAGTGACCTTCTCACCACCTGGCATGCAGCATGTTAACACTTTCTGGATGTGCTTCAGGAACTTCTTTGCTGCAAACAGCTTCAGATTCTCATTGTTGGTGTTAACTCAGGCACCACTATGTGAATTATACTAATTGGTTGCCACTTGTTTCACAGCCATTTCCCCAAGGCCTTTTAAATAGCCCAGAGCCATGCCACCAGCACCAGTCACTGATGGAGCAGTGAAGCGGGAAAAATATTCCTCCAAATAAGCACTGGGACCAGAAACACTAAGCCTGTTGCT
The DNA here is from genome assembly GCA_034509185.1 of Euphonia xanthogaster. Lineage (NCBI taxonomy): Eukaryota > Metazoa > Chordata > Aves > Passeriformes > Fringillidae > Euphonia > Euphonia xanthogaster. The sequence continues at coordinate 64,887,815 of JAYDZK010000113.1, read as the reverse complement.
TGGTGCCAGCAGCAAAGGCACTGCTCCTGCTAAGCAAACTTTCTGTGCTTTCCCTGACTTCATTCTTCCTTCACAGGATTGCTTAGTATGAGCTTCAGAAACAGTGTCACAGTCACTTTCACAAGTCAGCAGAATCAGCCCTGAGAAAAATGCAATTGTGAGCACAGAAAGAAAGCTTTTGGAAACCACAGAGGTACCTTTAACCTGCTGTGGTGATCACGATGGTAGTCTCTACTTTTCAACACGTGGAAAAGAAGTTCTGATCAAAGATATCTTTCAACACCTGTGGGCCTTATCTCCCAAGATTTGACAAATCTGGCTAGTTTTTTGATTCTGTGGGCACTGTAGCCCATACATCAATATTCCTTCTCATTGGTCTCATCAGCTCAGAGAGTGGGGAGAGTTACACGAAATTAACTGGACTTGCTCTGAAGAGGCATGGATCTGTCCACTCAGCTGTTTGAGAACTGTCACCAAGTAAGCACTAAGTTCTGATATAAGAAGACAAAAGCACAGCAGTGACCTTTTTGTATCACTAAATGTTAAAAAAAACTTGGCTGTTTCCTAGACAAATCAGCAACAGAGAAAGGGCAGGGAGAAAATTGTCTTGGAACTTGCTTTCACAACTAGTAAGTTGCACAGAAGTCCCTTTATATTCCCAATAGAAAAGAAAAAAAAAAAAAAAAAGGGGGAGGGCAACAGATGCAGAGCTACAAAATAAAGTTCTGTAAAGGCTGGGGAAAAATTACCTGATGCTAGATAGGGAAAAAAAAAATTGTTATAGAAATCAGCTGCATTCATAAAATGAAGATACTGGCAGCTACCAGCTTCTTTTAATAAGACTAATACTGGAAGTGTCTGTTGCTCTCCTTTGATCCAGTTAAATTAACTACATGATAGGAGCAGTGGTGCCCTCTTCAAAATCCAGGAGTACCTGTGGTCTCTGTGCAGCAGCTCTATTCTCCTGAGCTCCCTGCGTTGTGACAGCCCTACTTCAAGTAATGAGTGCTTCTCTACAGCTAATGGTTGATTGGAAAGACTCAGTTCAGCTTCTGAGTCAAGCCTTGCTAGCAATACTGGGATGTCTGGAAGCTGAAGCCAAGGTCAGGCCCCCATGGTGTTAATGCTCTGTACAAGCAAAACAAAAAAAACCCACATTTGGTCTCAAGAAGCTTAAATTCCTCTTAAGCTTGGGCTCATGAGTACAGTAAGAAAGCATCTTATGTAAAATCACTGAAAACCAGAAGTTTTACAGTCTTCTGTTTAGCAAAGTGCTATCTCAGTTGTCAGCAGGTCAAAGTGAAAGGGAGCCTGACCCTAATGACTGCTGCCTGGGGATTTTAGCTGGAACATACTGCAGGAAAAGGCTCAGCAGACTCTGCTGACTCTGTCAGAAACTGAAAGTAAGGGAAATGGATACTCTCAAGATCAAATGCAGATTACAGTGCCCCTGGTCCCAGCTTTCTACACTGGTTGAGACAAAAGTAAAGCTTTCAAGCTCCCTCTAGGTAAAGTGAATCTGGGATTTGAAACTTCTGTCTGAGGTTTCCTTTAATGACATTTAAAGTCCATTAGACAGAAGCTGCAAAGAGGCAATTTGTATTCTCTGCACACCTTAGATTTTTCTTTTGTTTGCACCTAGGATGCATGACCCAGTAAGCAAGAGATGCTGCTCTGAAAACTGTCAGCTGTTCTACTTGCAGAGCCCAAACTGAAAATAGTAAGACTCTGTAAACTATTTTTCTTCTCAAATCTTGGAGGAACTACATGCCAAATTCAGCTGTATAAATGAGGTCTATTACAGAACTGTCAAAGGTGTCTACTCTCTCCTTAGCCTGTTGCAATTGGTGGCTGATGCATCTGCAGCTGGATGAAGACACATGAAAATACTTTGAAGATCACAACCTGCTTTGCCTGTCCTTGTCTGCAGTGAGGAGAACTGACAGAATTCTGTAATTCATAGTCTGGAGGATGAAGCAGGTGTTTGCTGATGAAGCTAAGCGGCAGAAGAGGGAAGAGGCAAGAGTTAAAGAGAGGAGTGGAAACATCTACGACTTCTGTTAGAGTAAACACATCCAGTGACGTGGGTAACGAGAGTGTGTGAGGTGCCCAGAGCCATGGAAGCAAAGGCAGGAATAACAAATTACATGCTAGGAGATTAAACACAATGGTCTCTTTAAGGGCCGAGCGAGGCGGTGCCAAGCTCCCAGCACAGGGCTGCCCACTTGACTCCTCTCAGCCAGCTCCACAATGAATGAATGCTCGAGGAAAAGGTTCAACCAACCAAAAGCTCAAAGGATTCCTGCTGCATCCCTCAGAGGTGCAATATGAGGATACTGATCCCCGCTCTGTGCTTGGCTGCTGAGGCGTATTGTTTGGTCCGGCTTTGTCTCGTTTTATAATATTGCTTCCTGTGTGTAGAGTTTATGTGCAAACAGGACTGGGAAAACTGCCTCTGCTCTTCACAGAAAGAGGGTGGGACCCCTTTTTTCTATTATTGGGCAAACTGTTTCTTAAAATGAGAAACAGTTTCTCTCCTATGTTTAGCTTGGGAGTAGGAAGGGAGGAACAAAGGAAGGAAAGGTGGGGGCAATGTCTGTGAACAAACCAGTAGCTTAATTTTGGTTGGATGACTTTTAGTTATCCACCTCATAATATGGTTGATACAGATTCCCATCTTTTAGATTTCTTAAAAATTAATGACTGCTATTCCAAAGTACGCTTAAGCATTTACATACCCCTGTAGGGCTGCATTAGGGCCAACAGTAATGATCTGCCTGTGAGATAAAAGGATTGTTCTGAAAACCCTGTAAAAAGTGAGTTTTATTCTGACATACAAGCAGGACTGGTAGAAGAGAAGAAAATTTTAGCTCTATCGTGCCTTCTGGTAGAAGGGTTTCAGTGCAAGAATCATTGGACAGTTTAACTTTGATTCTTTTCAGCTCCCATCTCCTTTTCTATTTCTCACTGTCACTGCCCCTGAAATAAAGCATTCATTGTGCTGTGTTGGCAAGGAGAGCAACTCTTGAGGCGCAGTAGGTAACAGGTCTATCTGTAACAAGCAACCTATCACAAAGGCTACTTAACAGAGGTCACTGAATAAGACATTCAGCTTTGAAAAATGTCTTTTGCTGGTCTGCTCAAACCTGGAAGAAGGCAGTGTGAACAGCAAAGGCAGTACCTGATACACACAAAGCTGCCCTGGTACGTTCCTGGGCAGGTCCCTGTGGGCAGTGACATGGAGAACGGACTATGAAATGGCAACACCTGGCCATAACAGCCCCCATCCATGTACAGCCCTGAAACAACTCATTGCCAGCAAGAAGCTGTGCAAGGCTTTTGCTCTTTAGCTCAAGATGAAGTCTACAGCTATACAGAGGAGGCAGGAAGCACTACCACAGCACGTATCTACGAGCCCCTGCACTAGCAGGCTGTCACAGCTACTGCAGCTGCAGCTGGGGAAAGGCCCCGAGCACCCAGCCCGCGCCTGGCTCTGGAACTCTGAGCTCCTTTGGCTCTCCCAGCTAATGACAAAATAAGGAGCCCAGCTGCAAATGCTCACCATGGTAATGCATCAGTTCACGCCACAGGCAAAGCCCATAGTTCTACTTTTGAGGCATTCTCTTGCTTTCTAACACCAAAACCCACAAGTTTTTGGTTTAGTGAAGATACTTCTCTGGTCAAGCACTGCTCACCCAAACAATTCCAAGTCCTGCTGGATGGAAATTAAGGCAGTTTTCCATGCACAGATTTGGAAGACTGGCCTCACAGCTAATGAGAGAGCTGTGAGCCAACAGATTCAGCAGAGCCATAAGGAGGAGAGGTCTTTATCCACCATAAGTATCCTTACTCTCTGGTCCTGTGCATCTCTGGAACACAGGCTGTTAGTCATGATAAAATAGACCAAGCTGCCTGGAGGTTGAGATGTGGAAAACCTTCTTTCTGCAGGGCAGAGAGGCAAGTGCCTTATTTCAGTGGTCCACGAAGTCCTCCCAGCCCCTCTGTCTGCCTGAGAGGCCTGATTTTCAGAGTTTGCCCTGGCTGGGACTTTTTTTTTGATAGTGAGACAAGTTACACAGAAAATTAGGGAGGAAAAATGGGAATGTTCCCTTTCTTACAGGACCACACTTGGGCAAGCTAAAGCAGGCACTATGGCTGTCATGCTCTGGAATATTCCCTGCTAGTTTCTGCAGACACAATACTCCACCAAGCAGGGTGGGCAAGCAACGAGCAGATCAAGTAGGGCTCAGGCACTTCACACTCCTGCCCAAGATGCTGTTGTGTCCCATTGGTTCACCCAAGACTGGGATTCAAATGTGACAGAAACTTGTGAGAGACTGATAGTGCTCTGGTCTGAGAACCTTTTTTGCTGCACCACAGCTGCTTAATTTTAAGAAAATAGGAGATATTTGTGTATCTTTTTTTTTTTCTTTGTAGGTAGTTGGCAAAGGAGTTTGCAAGGCTGAGGTACAGCAGTGAACCTGCAGCTTGGGAGGGAATCCAAATGCACATCTATGAAAAAAGGAATTAAGAGGCAAGAAAAAGAGGGTGTGTGGGGGAAGTAATGAAGGAAAAATGTGAAAATGAAGGCTAGAACAAAGACCCTAACTGGTGCTCCAGCCTGTGTGAATAAAATACTTCACAATTCTGCACTGAGTGCATCAGCTTATTGCCATGCCTGATGTTTCCCAATGGAAAAGTGAGTTGAAAAGAAAGATTTCTGGCTCTGTATCTATTGAGAGCAACAAAATGATAATTCTACATTGGCAAGAAGGAAAAAAAGCACAACCCAGGCTGTCTCTGTTTGCTCAGACGATATTCTTTCATCTGTTGACTGAGTTTTGGTTTTTTGGCTTGCCCAGTTTCATTTCAGTTAGAGAGGGTGAGAGGCATTACAAAGGTAATCACAGAAACACAATAGCCTAGGTGTTAAATAAGGTGTTTCCGATGCCGCCAGGGCTGTACCGCATCCCAAACCCCACGTGGATGGCACAGAGCAGGAGGAGCTCAGGGGGAGCGGGGCGCTCCCTTTCCCTGGCGGCAGCGCCGTGCGCGCAGCCAGCGGGACGCGGCGGTCCCGGCTCCGCGGGAAGGGACACGGCCGGGACAATGCTCCTTCGGGACCACAGCCCGGGACAAGAGCCCGGCACCGAGCACGGCGTTGCTGCGCTGGCAGACCACCCATCCTGCGCTAGACTCACACACGGCGTGCGGCACAAACATCTACAGTCGGGCAGAGCGCTCATCCGCTCATCACGCATTCCTCTTATTCCCCCTGAGCTCCTGGGATTTTACAGGAGTGCCGGAATAGCGTTCTCTTTGCTCTTTCTGGGAATACAAACCACATCCCCTGACTTACCTTCAAGATCTATTAATATTTTGGGAAATTCCACCACACCTTACTCACTAAGCTTTCTGTATATGTTTCACCCTCGTAACCGGTTTCCTTCCCCCCGCCCAGGAAGGGCTCTCGTTCCATAACTTTATGGATCTCGTTCCATAACTTTAAAAGGCCTTTTCAAATCTGTCTGAGGGCTGTGTGCCTTTGGTGACATCAACAGGGAGAGAGAAAAAAAAAAAAAAAGTCAAGCATGCAAACAATACCCTTAGAGTAAATATGATCTCACTGTGATTAAACCACAGTACATCAGAATCAAAAAGCAGATGTAAAACTTAACCTCTTTCCCTCAGGCAAGCAATTAAAAACTTAATGAAAGGAGATCGGATGTTAAATGCTAAAGAATTGAAGAAGCAGAGCAGAAGGGGGGCAGGGGGGGGAAGTATGGAAAGAAAGAATCCCAAAACGTGTGTTTTGAGTTCTCAGTTTTCCATTTTCTGGCATTTGTGAGCAGTCTTCTCCCAGACAAAGTTTCCTTAAAAAAAAAAAAACAAACCCAAACCCTTCTTCCAAAATTAACCCTTCCTTCTGCGGCTCTGGGGAAACAATTACAACTTGATTGTCAAGAAACCATAGCTATGTAGACACAGGACCTAAGCATTGCCACCAACTTACTTGCTTGATGGCTTCAGCTTTGAAAAGTATGTTTTATAAATTCATTTTTTTAAAGTCTAGAACCTAGATGAACTAGGACATGCTCTCCTTCTCCCAAGTCTCTCAAAAAAAAATCATTAGAAGGGAAAGCCATCCTACTCTGCCAATTTAGTGTCACCATCTGGGATACTACACAGCAGCTACAATTTGGGATGCCCTGAGAGTCTAGCTAACTAAAGAAAAACAAGCTCAGGAACTCCTCTTTCCAGGCTCCTTCCAGCCCTCAGCAGGCTGGTGGGACAGGTACCACCTTGCCTGTGAATGAGAATCCCAGGGGAGCCAAGCCTGGCTGGCAGCTGATGTTTGCCAGGTACAGTAAGAGTCATCTCCATCCTACAGGACAGTGGCCAAAAGTCAACAAGCCTCCCAGAACAGCTCGATTTTGGCAAGCTGACATTTTCTGGGTAAGTGTAACGCCAGAGAAGAGGGATGATGAAGGTGCAGGTGAGTTTTAAGCAGCTCTGGTTATCTGCTCAATCTCAGGCTGAGGCACAACTTCAGCTTCATCATGTAAGATCTTTATCATGTGAGAGATTGGTTTGGGCAGTTCCTGGGCTGCAAATAAAATAAAGCAGTATAAAAAGAGAGACAGAAAACAAAAGAAGATATCTGCTTGTAAATACGCCCTTCTGTAGCTATAAAACTTGGTTTATTACCCTAGGCGTTTTAACTGGATGTAAAGTGCACAGGACAAGGGTATTCATGACACTGCCTACTGCTAGCTGTATCCTAAACAGAGTGCACACCTCTGGTTATCTTGCACTTAACCCTTTGCTTCAGAAATTTCTTTAGAAAGAGAATGATTGATTTTTTTAATGGTCTGTATCTTCCTCTGTCTGCAGCTAAGCAGGTCATTCGCTGGAAGAACTGAGAATTATTCCTAGGCTCCTTCAGAATTTTCTAAGACTTGTTGTTACCAAATCATTTATGGTATTGCTATTGCTAAAATTTTCAACCTTGCTGTCGATGAGGCCTGCTTAAGAAAGGGCTTCTAATGTGCTGACTTGCATTCCTGTAGAGTAAACCCATTCTTACTACTCTTCAGTTTCTGGCAGGCTGATCCACTCTGACTGTGAAGAAAGTGTTTTGAAAACCAACATAAAAATAGAAAGGCAAGAATTTGCCTCATCCCTATAGACAAAAAAAAATATACAATTTTTGTCATGCTATGCACTTGTGTTTCTAGGAGTGTGAACCATAGCTTTAGCAGCCCTGTTTCATGTCAAACACAAACTACGTCCAAATCTGCTGTGGAAAAATGAGCTCCTTAAAATTAAGACAGTTTCCACTACTGTAATGTCTAGACCAACAGGCAAAAGAAAACGGGCACTTGCCAAGTGCAGGCTGGGATAATCAGGCAATAATATGCAGAGGCTGCACTCTGAGCTGCTATAAAGTGACCCAGCTTCACTGATGCTGAGAGCTGCAGCCATTTACAGGCAGAAGTACCTCTACATGCAGCTTTACTTAGCAGTAGCCTGACTTAATTAACATTGCTCAATACGTGCCATAAATACTATTTTCATAGTACAGTCCCAGAGGAGTGTCTGATCAAGCCCACCGAAGGCTTGGCATAAAGCACCTTTCAGGGGCCAGAGTACTGCTCTAACAGGAGATGCCCACTGCTTTCACGGATGCTCAGAGAGCATCTATTATGTAAAGAAGCCTCTTGAAAAGTGACTTACGCATTTGTGATTCCAAATGTCACTGAAAGGGGTTTCCTGCAGAGGCGTGTGGACTTTAATGCCCTAAGAAGTTCAGCTACTTCTCTCCATCAAGTGCAGCCAGAAATGGGAACAGTGCAAGATAAAGGTCCTCCACAAGTGCTGCAGTCAAGGCTGAGACTGTGCATACTCCTCTAAAGCACTCATGTTGCTTTAAAAATGGAATTAAACTCTGGACCCTGGGAGACAGGTGGGTTCCTAATTGCTGCTGGTATGAATGGGATTTAAGTACTTAAATGCTGTAATAATTTAGTCCAAATAAAATAAGCAAGGCAAAAGTGACTTCACATTGGTCCTTAAGTGACCTAAGCACATCTACTGTGTGCAGAAGGCAGTCCCATGCCCTTAACATCTTAGAGAACAGCAATATGACAAGTAGGAAGCTCTATGCTCCTGGTCTTCTGCTTTTCTTCTTTTCTGTATGCACTAGATGCACCTGGCCTTGCTGCAATTACTCTGGTACTTACAATGGAGCACAGGCAATACACTAATACAAATTTCTCCTCAGACACCACACACAGGATTCAGTGATAGGTATCAGATATCAGTGCAAGTATAGTCTTCTAACCCCACTTGCTGGGCTTGAGATGGTAAGATTCCAAAGATGAGTTTGTCTCCAGTCTTAGGAACCGTGCTCCAACAACTTAGCAAGTTCCCAATAACACTTCATGAGACTTCTGACGCCTAGCCTATATTCTGCAAAATAGCAGAGTTCTGCAGCCTAAGACAATAACCACTGAAATGTGCTTTCACTTTTCCTTTGCAGAAGATGTTTCCATAAAGTCTTACTATTAGAGAGCTTTCCTGCTCTCTGATCTGATAGGTCCCCCTGGATGAGGTATTTTGATAGTATGGCACTGTTTGGAATCAGTAGAGTTGAGTCAAGACACCTCTAGGCCAAGGAATAGTCTAAAGTGCAACCTGCAACCTATAGCAGGATCTTAAAAGCAAAAGTAAAACCCCACGAGACAAGTATCTAATGCCTCTTGCTCTGTCTAGAATCAAACTGAATTGGAATGATCAAAGAAATAAGGAAGGCTGTTTGTTTGTTTGTTTGCTAGTGCTGCTTCCCCATCAAACACTAGGAACTACTGCACAGAGACAGATTAGGCTGCCAGTTTCTGATTCAATAGATTCACAGCTACGTTGCTCAGGAGCATCTGTAAGCATAAAAAGATACAAGTTTAGAAATCAGGTAAAAAAACTGCATGCTGTTGGGTGCAATGCTTCGTGATGGCTCTTGTTCTTCCTCTGAAATAAGCACTGTAACATCCCCAAGCCTCAGCAGCTCCATCTGCAAAACAGACTTAGAAGCACTCTGCTGTCCTGCCAAGGCTTTGGTAGGGCAAGTGGACACAACTGTGCACACAATTGTGTGTTGAGTTTCTCAGCTGCCCTGGGATACTCGCCTCTATTAAGTATACAAAAATAAATCTACAGAGGGAGTATGGGAGGGGAAGGAGGGCACACAGAGGCTACAGCCAGAATCTGAAAATGACAGTGGCCCTCCAAGCTTTATGAAGGAGACAGTCCTTCTGGCTACATCTCACTGGTGCTGCTGCTGACTTAGGCCTGACCCTGCTAGACCTCAGCCACCTCATCCTGTAGGTGCATAGGTGAGAGAAAAATCATGAAACTTCCATTCTAAAGTCATGGCAGTAAGAGAGACAGCACAAACTTGGACTGGTTTTCCCCTTGTCGGTTTGTTCCTCTCCTGCTGCATTTTACAAGGCTTTACAGTTCTTATTTACTTCTGAGTTTGCCACCCTGTGATTGCTGAGATACTAAAAAAAAAAAGTGAAATGAAGAGGAGTGAGGAATAAATGAAACAGAGAGGATTTGGTTAATAAAGTACAGACAGTTCTTTTCCTTTTACATGGTCCAACACTCAAAGTCTTTCATTGCCAGGGTTACAAGCAGCTTTTCACAAGCACTTCTGGTTGGGAATATTGTATTTCTTCCCAGGGACACTATTTTGTTTGTCTTGGCGTGCAGACATTGTAATCAAGTCTATATATTACAGGACTGTGCCTTAGCACAAATGGCAGGCATTTCGAACCCTATTTAGGTTTCTTCCTTGCCCAACAAATTATCTAAAAATAGATAATCAAGACCTCATACTTTACATCTACGTCATTCCTTCTGGCTTAAATGAGGTAAGGAATGCAGGGTTTTTTTTCCCTCTCCTCTCACTGTTTGGAAGTTTTAGTAAACAGACAAGTCCCCTTTTCTTCCTTCCTTTCCCCTCTTATTTTGTCTTGCATGTGAACAGCCACCAAGCTACAAAAGCCTTGTTATGATAATGTCTTCTCCCTTTTGCTTCTGTTGCACTTTTATTGCCTGAGATAAGAGCGTAGGAATGGGGGGCCAGATACACCCTCTCCCATCCATGTCCTTCCCTCATCATGGAAACCCACTGGAATTTCTGTTGCTACAGAGTGCATTGCAGCTGTAACTGCTCCATCCTTGGAGTCATAGCCTGTGTTTGGTTTCAGAAAAGGCTGACCCTGCCTCCTGGATTACAGAGTACTGGAACGGAGTCCTGTGAGAACTTGATGGGGTGCAGTTTTGTTGTGCATGGGGATTTAGCTCAAAAGCAATCTGTTGTCATCAAAGAACTGAGGTGTTGCCCTCATGCAACTGCATCCCTACAGGAATTGGTTTCTGAAAGTAGCTTTTAGACAAGCAGGACTAAGAAGTGCTCCAAACCAACACAAGTATTTCTTATGCTTAACCTTTCTCATCTTTCCATAGCTCAGTTAAAATAATTTCTGTGTTCTCAGGCATTTAAGTAGTACATGAATGGGAGAACAGGACCTGACCTGGGGTTAAATTTCTCTTTGCTTTAAATAGTCACAGAATCACTGAACTTCTCACAGTGTGCAAAAGCTAGACAGTGGTGTAGAGACATATTTAAGGTAAAATTCTGAACTTGCTTAAACCCACAGGGATTTTCACTCTCAGAGGATTTAGACTTGAGTGTTAAGATGGAAGAATGCAACTGACAATAAAAGAAGCTTAGATGAAGGAAGAGAGGGAGGGAACAAGTTTTGAAAATGTCTGAATAAAAAAAACGTATAGATTGCATAGCAGAAAGGATTTCTAGACCAGAAATGACTTTGGATTTAGTCACACTGAAAGCAAAGTCATGAGTGATGGAGAGACATATTCAGGGTTTTGCCAATGAATCAGTTCCTGTTCTGTCCTACTGTTAAAACTCTGAATTAAACTATAATGAGCATTTCAATAGTTTATTCAAATGAGGCCTTACAGACTATCACAATGAAAGTAAGGAATGACAAGCCCCAGTATAACACTGGGAGCAGTTAAACAGAGCCAAATCTGCACCTGGATGCTAAGCCTCCTCTGAAGTGATGATATGTCCCCAGGCAGGCTGTTAGCATTCTCTGTTCTTTTATTTCATGTGTACAATTAAAAAAAAAAAAGTTTTCCTATAGGAAGATAAAAGAAAGAGAGAAAATACAGAAAGAACAAAGGCTGAATGTGCAGGTATTTTCTTTGTGTATTACTCTAGGGATAAGAAATAGATCTAAGCATGTTTGTCCCAGTTAAACAGTGTAACTACTTCACATTTCCCAGGGAAAGTAAACACTGTAATCCAGCAAGAAGGTTTTTGAGGCCAAATCCCTCAGTCTTCTCTTTTTATTTATTTATTTATTTTTAATGGCTTGTTCTTTCTCTGTCTAGTCTCCTCTGTCTAGAATTACATAATCACAAACCAAATCCAAAATCCTCATTCCCACAATACAGGGCAAAGGAAACATTGCAGAGCAGGGAAGACTTCCCCCATTTAAGCCACCTTATCTGTCCCTTTTCTTGCAGGGCCACTGGCCTAAGTACAAGAAATCAGGAAGCTGTATAACTATGCAGGACCATTTGCTATTGGGATACAAGTGTTCCTTGGCCCTGGGCAGCCTGAAAGCAGTTTGTGAGCTTTGGACTAACAGTGACACTGCTCTTCTACCCTCGAGTGCCTGATGTTTTCTGCTCAGAGTAACACCTTCTCTAGGCAGGTATAAAGTCTACCTGGACTGATCAGAGGTAGAGTAGATAGAAGAGAAGAGATGAATTTTATCTCAGACTTCAAACCAGTCAGTTGTTTGAGACACGATTTAAAAAAGAAAAAGCCATGAGCTCCACCTCAAAATTGTGAAAGCCATGGATTACCTTTGTCAACCCACATCTAACACAATTTCTTTTTCCCTTGTCTTTCCACGAGATGGAGAAACTGGCAGTTGCTTTGGAAACTTAACTCTGACCTTCCCCAAAGTTTGGCTTGAGAGACCCTGAAAATTTGGCCTGAGCTCAGAGATGTAGAGAAGAGCATAAAAATCCCTGCACGTTTACCTGGTTATCACTTGTCCTTCTCACACACACTGCCACTCCATCAGCCCTCTTTCACACCACGCTGCCTAAGTTTAGTACAGACATGGACTTCACTTCCAAAGCAACTTAGTCTCCAAGTAAGTATATAGCGTGTGACATTTCCAAAATCACCTTTTTATTGACGCTGAAGTTATTTTTGGCAGGGCAAGGAAAGTTTTTCCTTCCCTCCCCCTTTTTTTCCAATCGCACAAGATTACGGTATGTCTGTACAGTAATCTAATGCCTCGTGGGCAATTCTGTACCTTGCCCAGACGTTTTTGAGTAATATTAGGACAAAAGGCTCCACATTTGTGTCTTTTGGGAAAAAACCCAATAAACCAACCAACCACCACCCCCTCTGGTAAAAGGTCACTAAAAGCGATTATTGAATAAGCAGGGATGATAGGAATTAATACGGGGGATAGGCTACCCATTTTTAAAAAAATGTTAGGGTTTTTTTTTTCTTTCCCCTCGCTTGTGATCCATCAAACAGACTGCACCGTGATAAGGAAACATTCACAAGCGCCTGGAAGGAGGTGAATGAGCTCCCGGGGAGGATCGGGGGGTACCTGTCTCAAACGCGCCTGGCCATCACGCACCGCCCCGTCACCTTTGCCGCGATCCCGGGCTCATCCCGTTATCCAGGGCCGGCACCAGCGGGAAAAGCGAGAGGATCTCCTCCCCGCACCGCCAACACCGACAGAGCACCCGGGGGATCCCCGCAGCCCGTCCCCTTCGCTGCCCCCTCGTCTCCCACTCCGCGCGGACACCTTCCCTGGGGCTCTGCGCGTGGAGACAGCGCAGCGGAGGGCAGAAGGCAGACCTGGCCGCCGCGCGGGCACACGGCTCGCCTTGAGCAGGTGCGGAGGGGAGCCCCGAGCCGTCGGACCCCGCCTGCGGTGCGGTGCGGGGTGCGGTGCCGGCTCCGCGCCGCCGCGCTCACCTTGTACTTCATGGCTGCGCCTCCTCCGCGCCCCGCCGCATCCCCGCGCGCTCTGCGCGCCCCGCCGCGCGCCGCCCCGCCAGCCTAGGCGCTCATTTGCATAGCACCGCCCCCGGGCACGAGCCGGCCCCGCCTCCCCCCTCCCCGCCTCCCCGCTCCCGGACCGTGGTGGCGCCGACGGGAGGCTGTTGAGCTGCGGGTTCGAGACCAGGCGCGGCGCCTTCCGCCGCTTCCCTCCGCCGATGGTCGGGGAGAGAGAGCCCCGCACAGAGCGAGGGCTGTCGGCCCTGCTCCCACGGACCCCGCCCTGCCTTTTCAAAGCTGCTCGCCTTCACTTTTCCCCGGCGGAAAAGGACCTGGGGGCGCAGGTTAACAGCGGCTGAGCAAGAGCCCACGTGTGTCCAGGGAGGCCAATGGCATCCTGGTCTGGATCAGCACTAGTGTGGCCAGCAGGATCAGGGCAGTTATTCCTTGCATTGGACACTGGTGAGCCCACATCTCAACACCCGTGTCCACTTCTGGGCCTCTCACTGAAAGACCTTGAGGGGCTGGAGCAGGTCCAGAGAAGGGCAATGGAGCTGGTGATGGGTCTGGAGCACAAGTCCTGTGAAGGGAGACTGGAGGAACTTGGGGGTGTTTAGCCTGGAGAAAAAGAGGCTAGTGGGGGACTTGACACTCTCTATCCTGACATGACGTTGTACCCAGGTGGGGTTTGGTCTCTCGTCCCAGGCAGCCAGCAGCAGGACAGGAAGACATAGCCTCAAGATGTCCAGGGTATGTTCAGGTTGGATATAAGGAAGAATTTTTTCATGAAAAGTGTGGGTAACGCGTTGGAAATCACTGCCCAAGGAGGTGGTTGAGTCACTAACCCTGCAAATGTTCAAGAAACAGCTGGACATGGCACTTAGTGCCATGGCCTGGTTGACATGGTGGTGTTTAGTCAAGGGTTGGACTCAATGATCTCAGAGACCTTTTCCAACCTAATTGATTCTGTGAACCTTTTCCATCCATCCCTCTCACATGCAGCTCTTGGAGGCGCTGAACACTGCTTTGTTCATGTCTTTGCAATTGTTTTGTTCTCACTCATCCTCAGAAGATGATCTTTTTAAACTACTACTGCTCAAATCAATCTGCCAAGTGTTGGCTTTGCCTGGCTGCTATTTTAACGCTGATTAGACACCAGAGGCCAAGAATGCTTTAATGGCCTGGAAATGTCCATTATAAAGAGTGACCATTGTAAATAAGGATTATTTGGAAGAGAGTAATAATTAACTCTGGTATCTTGGAAGCAAAAAAGTGCAGGGAAAATAGATGTGTGTGATCCTCCATGCTTTTCAAGTTAGATCTCTTAATCAGGCATGATTAATATGGTGCACATAATAGGAATCTTTGTATATGGGACATACTCCAGCTTGTTTAGAGGAACAGGAAATAAATTCTCTCCTTTTTGCCCGAGCTGAATCTTACTCAACATTTTTAGGTCACAGATGGACTCAAGGCTATTTCTGGTGGCCTAAGGAAAAATAGCAAAGAATAATCTTGTACTACCAGATTACAAACATAACTACATTCCATAGTACAATGTTATCCTTAAATTCTCATGTGACTAATCCTCTAGAGAGGGATCCTATTGCTAAAATGGCTTCTTGGCTGGTAAAGAATGTCATACTTTTATCTGCAATCTCCTCTGTGCTCCAATTCCAGGATAAAATATGTGGCTGTACTCTACAAATTTACTAAATGAATGCAAAAATGCTTTTTTTTCCCCCTCCTGTGCTGTCTTCTTGACTGCACATGCCGTACTAGCTCATGGATGTGTGTCCCTGTCAGTACAAAATAAGTCTCAGAAATTCGTGAGAAGTGCAAGCTCCTGCTGTCTGCAGTGCAGAAGAGCCACTGTGGCTGGGCTGTAGCTTTGCTGCTCCAACCCCTTCTAAGGGTTTTTCTCTGGGCCATTTTTGTTGTTGCTGTTGATTCTTCTGATTTCCCAAGAAGAAACATGAAACAGATAATATTTTATATGCACTGGGTTTAGGGCAGGGTTGTTTCAAGTGCAGCATCAAAAGAAATGTGGGTAGTTTCAAGAGAATAAAACTCACTTGTGTGCTGTGTCCTTAGACACCTTAATTAAGAAAGGAATTCTTCCAGTGATTATGTATAACCAGCTTACTATTAAGAGAGTGCAAATCTCTTTGGAGCATTTCTTAATTGAAGAGTTAAGAATCAAAGACACACTGTTTTTCTTTTTGCAATTTTTTGCTCTTCATACTCCAAGTAGAAAATTACTTTTAGATACAGAGGATGCAACAGCTAAGGTGTTAGCATGATGTTGGACTAGCATCCAGATCCCCTTCCTTGAATAAACTCTGTACAATCTCTTCCCATGGCACCATTACCATGAAGATAAATGCGTTAAGGACTGTAAAACCACATCAGCAAGAACCAAATAAGTATTGGAGACAAAAATAAGTAACATCATATTTCTGACTTCACCTATATTTAAACTCAGAGAGCATCTGGTTTCCAGTCATCCCATTAATAGTGGTACTTTTCTTGTAATTGGTGTTTTTTCAGAATGCTTTACAATCACATTATGAAACCTAAGCACATTTGAGAAGTTATGCCTTCTGCTATTATTTTAGCTTGCTTTGCTTTTAATGTGTGTAAAAAGTCCCTGACTGATTTTAATATGAGGTAACAGATGTGTCAATATGAAATTCTAGTTGGAGTGTTCCTCTGTGCGTATTGTTTTGCCTTTATCGCTCTCCATAACTCTTATTGAATACTTTTACTTAGATGCCACTGGAATGACACTTTGGGCACAAACCCACAAAGTCTGTCAGTGTTGGTAGCTGTGCTTTACAACTCTGAAGGAGCAGACACAAGAGCTGGTATTTTACAGGGAGAAAAAGAGGTTTCCATCTCACAGCGCTGCACAGTGAAGTCCCACTGCTCATTTTATTCACGCGCCCTCCCTCCCCCTCTCTCACCTACTGCATTTACCCTGAGGGGGTTTTTAATTTCCCCCAGGATGAAACACTCCCACTCAGAGGGGCACCCGTAGCAGAGCGGGCAGCATGGCGGAGCTCCATGGTCTATCACAGATATCGGGAATTCAATAAACCTTGAAAGAGGGATTTGTAAATGTGATCTGCTGAGCTCCTCACGTTCCTGTAAGAAGTTGGGATTGCGGCAGGCACGTCTGCGGTTGGTGCAAGCACCCTGCTGCTCTTGGTGACCTTGGCGGCGGCCGTGCCTTTGCTGTGTAATATTGTATTTCAGGCACAGCCTAGGGAAGTTTTGAGTCGGTTGCCTTGGATAATCAGCTCAATTATACAATTCAACTTGCTGATGAGGAAGCTGGGACCAGGCATTACTGATGTCTGTGTTTCAGTTGCAGCTTGAGCTCTATTGCCAGGATTTACAGCTACAACGTCCTATTGAAGTTCTCAGGAGGGTAATTCATGTAATGTGCCTTTTTTGCTTCACAGCACAGCAATGGCTTGATTCACTGCCTCATATTTATTCCACTGCAATTCTAGCAGAGTAGCAAATGGGTTCTGTGACTTCGTCTTGTGCCTCTGTCAGCGGCTTTTGTTTGTTTCCTTGCTTTTGCTGAGGGCAATTAATATTATTCTCTGCTCATTTGGGCAACCTACTGCTTCTATCCTGCTCTCATACCCCATCCTGCTGAGCTTATTGCTTGCTTTATTTCTAATCATGTCTCTGCTCTGTGTCTTCCCGTTGCCCTCCTGGTTGCCAGCTGGGGTGCTGAGGTGTTTGGGAGGTGGCAGCAGGTGAAGCTGTCACTGTGGAGCAGCCCCAGGGACTGCTTATCAGCTGGGCTCTGCGGCTGGCCCGCCCCAGCCCTCGGCATACAGCATGGAGCAGAGCTGCCAGCGGGCGGGAAGGGAATACCCGCTGAAGCACACCAGCCCGCTATCACCTTGTGACAATTGATAGGGGAACACGAGACAGATATCCTGCTCTGAAAGGTTACTCAAACAAAAATCCCCTTGTTCCCGTTTCCCCATTGACACAATCTGAGACAAGAGAGACACAGCAGAGTGTCTCCCTCACAGTTGAGAGAGTCTTTTCAGGAAGGGTCTGTGAGCTCTGTGTTTGGGAAACATTGAGCTGTCTTTCTTTTTTTTTTCCCCTCTTCACAAAGGCCTATCTCTTGGATAATGTTGTGTGGCATCTGCATTTCTTCTTGCTGTGATACTTGGCCGGGGGGGTTTGGATTAGAATTCATTTAGTTATAGTGCCACTGCACTTTCTGAGCATAGGAGTCATAATGAGCTTCATGTCCTGTCACCTATGTAATGCTACCCAGGCTGGTTCAGCAGATATGCAGTGGATGGAATTTCTTCAGTGCAGAATGGTTTTGTACACACACTCAGAGTGGTGGAATTTGCTTGCTTGGACATATCTGTTAAAAAGATGAAACGCTGTTGTTTCCTGAGAAGAACATTAACAAAAGTTCACCACAGACATGGGCAGGATTCTGTGTCTGTCTGCATAGAAAGGCTCCCTCTCCCACCTCACTAGGAGATAATAAGAAAAAGATTTCATTCTCACCCAAAGAAGGGAATATTTTGCATTTCAGCAAACCAAAACAAAGTCTGCTCAATTTTTCTATGACCAGTGATGGAAATATTTTTAAGCAAGTGCTCTATTCCATTTAACAGTATGAGAAATCTGTCCCAACACATGGAGGAGTGGGTAGCAGTCATTGTAGTGGTGAGATTTAAATGCAAGGGTCAAATTGTGAGAATAAAAATTGTGACATAGAATTATCTTCTTAAATTTGCCTATGCTTTGCCATTTTAAGATGCCTAAAATGCCTTTTAACCACAGGGTTAGTCCACTTGCCTTGCTTTAGAATTCTACATTTACTTTAATATATACTAACTAATCTTACAGGCATCCCACCTCCTTTCACAATAAGGCACAAAAGCTGTTCACATTCTTGAGAAGGGCATTTTATGCAGTGTTTCATCAGGAATTGCTCATTTAACTTTGTAAGTCAACCATCAAGGCCCTGTTTAGTGCCCCTCCTTCAGATAAGGGGAATAAATGCAGCTCCTTCTATCCTCTCTGTTTTGCTTCAAATACCAGCCAGAAAGAAACATACTGGTGTTCCTCCCACCCAAAAGGTTTTGAAAGTGAATCCAGCCTTTGTTAGCTTGAGAAATCATGGAAGGCAGTTGGAATTTAGATATTCTGGCACTGGCTGTCACTAAGCCACCAGCCTGACTCAGTGAACAAAATCTGAAAAGTTTGTTCAGTTAAAACAAAAAACAAAACAAAACAAAACAAAAAAACCAAACCCAAAACTCCCCCCCGCCCCAAAAAAAGGGGATGGGGTATAAATACCACTACAATGTCACTACAATTTCCCTTTGTTATGAGAAGCAAGCAGTCACCTTCTCAGGGGAGAATGGACACGGGAAAGGGAAACAGTGGAATGGCTATTAAAACAGCATGAGGGACACGTCTTACTCTGGAGAAAAGAAAAAGAATGTAAAATTAAAAAGAAGTAAATTTATCTCTGTTCCAGCACTGGAAATCAGTCCCACAGAAATGATTCTCATCAATGGCAAGTTGAGCATGAGCCAGCAGTGCCCTGGCAGCCAGGAGGGCCAACCCTGGCCTGAGGTGCATCAGGCACAGCATGGCCGGCGGGAAAGGAAGGGCATTGTCCTGCTCTGCTCTGAGCTGGGGCAGCCTCACCTCCAGTGCTGGGGGCAGTTCTGGTGCCACAGTACAAAGAAGACCTGGAGCCATTAGAGAGCATCCAAAGGAGGGTCAGGAGGATGGTGAAGGGTCTGGAGGAGAAGCCATAGGAGGAGCAGCTGAGGTCGCTTGGTCTGTTCAGCCTGGAGAAGAGGAGACTGAGGACAGAGCTCTTTGCTGTTACAGCTTCCATGTGATGGGAAGAGGAGAAGCAGGCACTGATCTCTTCCCTCTGGTGACCAGTGACAGGACCTGAGGGAATGGTGTGAAACTGTGCCAGAGGAAGTTCAGGTTGGGTATTTGTCCTAGGGTGACTTTATGATGCTTGTATCCCCAGTTGTCTGTCCTGTTTCTGCTGGATATTAAGTTCTGCACCTTTAAGACTGGTTCTGAGGGAAAAGTGGGGGAAAAGAAGCGCGGAGTTTGTTTGCAGAAGCTGCCCTTGCTCCCCTACATTCTCTCTTATGGACAGTGGGAGAGAGTTTTCCTTTGCTTTTTAATTAGTTTTTTAGCTAGCTGAGGCAGAGAAGTTCCCTGGACTGTGGCTTTTCTTTTTCTTGGAACTGATCAGCCCTGCTCTGGACTGAAAATTCAGAAGAACACCGGGAGCTCATACCTGTGGCCCACCTGGGCATTTTCCGGCTCAGGAGGGACTGATAAGAGACTGAGCAAGCTGAGCTATACCCTATGAAAAGGACTTTCTGAATTTGCCATCTCTTCAGAACAGCATGAGGTTTTATTGTTTAATATTATTTGTTTTTTTATGCTTGTGAATACTTTGCTTATTAAATAAACAGGTTTTTTCCACTTTTCTCCAAGGATGTCTTTTCCTGAACCAGATGGGGGAGGGGCCACTTGAATCTGCTTTGTAGAGAGACCCCTTTGGAAGTTTCCTCCCAAATTTCCCATGACCAAGGCCAATATTAGAAAAAGGTTTTTTGCCCAGAGGGTGTTGGGCACTGGAACAGGCTCCCCAGGGAAGTGGTCACAGGGCCAAGCCTGACAGAGTTCAAGAAGCATTTGGGCAGTGCTCTTGGGCACATGCTGTGACCCTTGGGGTGTCCTGTGCAGGGCCAGGAGTTGGACTCGATGATCCAAATCAGCATATTCTGTGATTCTGTGAAAAGCTTCTCCAGGTCTGTGCAGCAGCTCCCCTTGGGGATGGCTGGCGTAGAGCACTTCCGTCAGGGGGACTTCATGTTCTCAGCAATGCTGGGAGGAATTTGTGGAGGACAGCACAAAGGGTCCTGCACCCTTTGCAGAGCTGTGGCAAGGTAGGAGCTCTGGGAGCCTTGGCACGTGCACTGGTGAGAGGAGAAATGTCAGAAGCCCATGGCTTCCAGGTGGGTACAGGGCAGATTGGGTCTCCAGCGCCTGTCTGCCTAGGAACTGATGTTATTGGGAGGGGAGGAAGAATGTGAGGTATGCAGGGAAGACTGGAGAGGGAAAAGAATGTCAGCATGGAGCACACACTAGCCTATTCCTTCCAGAGATACTCTCAAAGGGTTATTCATTTCCCAAACAAACAAACTAGTCTAACAGTCATGATTGCAGGCTACACTCCCTTAGTTTCCCCTCCAGCACAGAATATTTTTAATGCATGGGTTGAAAAATGCCAGCTTGCTTCCAGACATGTGGCGTGCATGCCATTCAGCCTACTGATGTCAAAAGAGTTTTTCTTGTTTTTCCTAAGAAAACCTGAGAAATAGCACAACTATGGAGACTGCAGAGGACTTCTGCTCTCTCTGGTTCACAATTGTGTGGATGAAATATGATGAATATAGGGAGGTTGCTCAAGAGGAAATGTATGTTTAGATATCACAGCTTGTTTAAGATGAAAGGAATCCAGAATTGGGACCGGAATTGCCTCAGGCAAAAAACTTGGGCACAGAGCTTAGGCATGTTAACCTTTTCATGCAGTTGTAAGAAGTCGTGGTGCTGGCATCCAAAAGCTCAGATCTTTACCTGAACTTTCTACTTGAACTTTCCCCACGCTGGGTGAAACTCCAGAGCTGGGGTTTTATTCACATGGAACATATTACATTATTCTACCAGATACTAAAACTGTTAAAATGCAAATTAATTGAGTTAAGAATTATTTTCTTTTGAATACATTCACCCAGCATACTAGGTTTGTGGGAACAAAATCCTGACTCAAATAGCACATAACCCACCTGCAGAGGAGTTTCTAAATGGAAGCAGGAGTGTGAGTGTGGACAATTAAGTAGAAAACAGTCAGGAATAAAAAGGTTCACTTTCCTGTGACACCCTGGGAAGGTAAGGTTTTGTAGACTAGGATCAGCACATTTTTTCTCAGGAGATACAGCCTCTCTCACCTCCTCACCTACACACAGAGTAATAAGCAGCAACACTCGTCCCCAGAAGCTTTTCTCTTGAACACAGTAGTGCACAGCTCTGCTCTTTCCAGTCTGTAGTGCCCTGCTCCTGTCCACTTTTCCTGCCTACCTCTGCTTCCCCTCCTCCTGCCTTCCCAGCCCTGCAGTTGGCAGGGTGGAGAGGCCCAATTCCAGGCACATATGCTAGCACTTTGCTCTGAACTTGTGGAAGGAGCTTGTACAGACACATGAAGGTACAAAAATGGTGTATAAAGAGGGAGGTGTGTTGAACTCCTCATACATATATTAGATAGATTTAAAATACTCCATAAAAATCCTTGAAAACCCATGAATCCTCTGTACAGAGCATTTGTGTGTCTTAACCCCATTTTGGGAGTCAGGACCAAAGCCAGCCTTGTCAAAATACTTTCTCCTTCCTCCGATTTGCAAAATGCACACCACTTATACTTGGCAAAACATCCGTAATGACCCAAAAATATAATCTCTCCTGACCATAACTTGTCCATCAGTTTTACACATCATTCAAGGAATTGTCCTGTGGCTGGACTAGCCATTTTGCTTTTGCAAAGCTTGTTAGATTTGTTCTCTCTGTTTTTAAGACCTTTTGTTGTAAATCTCCCACACTTCTTTCAGAAAAAAATATTTGCTCTTGCTGTATTTTATATATTCATGTTTTCTCTCTCCCCATCTTTCATCAGCAACCCTTTCAAACCAAAAGCATTTCTCTCTGGTAAGGCCATCAACTCAGTGGTTGTTCACTAGCCAGCAGCCAGTTTTTTCCAGTAGGAGGAGAAGCAAAAATAAAACTTTAATAAAATGCAAGTTTGGGATTAAAAAAAAAATACAGTGGAGAAAGTTCTGTTTTGCCTTTACTGCCAAGCTTCCCATGAGGTCTCAGCTTAGATGTGTTTTGAGGCTTGAGGAATTCCTTCATTTGGAGGTGTTTGGAGGGAGGATATAAGATAGGAAAGCAATCATCTCTTCTTTCTTTTGCTTCAAACAGATCTGTGGAGATCAGTTGATATCCATAACAACAGAGAACAGCATATGAAATGTTTCACAGTGTCTGACTTATTTTTCTCTTCTTTGGGTGTTGGTGTTTAAGCTCTCATCTCATACTCAGCGTAAATTTGCATCTCTACAAAACTGCCAAAAAAGGTTTTCTTTGCTGCCATCTAAATCTGTTTATGGTCTACTCTCCCAAAATCATTCTTTAAAGGAAAATGACTGACTTTCAAACCCCTCCTCCTCTTCTGTTATTTTTAACAAGCATTTCAGCGTGGTGTCATTTAGAGAAAAGATCATTGCATTGCTGTCTGTTGCAGGACTCTCAGGAAACAATGCTAGAAGAGAAGGAACGTGGGAACTCTGTTCCCTCTCTTTTCCATTTGTAAACTCTGAATGCTTCCAGAAACAGGGTAGCCAAAGACGGGGTGAAAAGGACAGAGCATGCTCCCATTGGCAAAACTTCTCTCATCTTGACTGGGACAAGGATTTGGCCATGCCATGCAGCATCCCAAGCCTTGGACTGAGGACTTCACTGGCTCCTCGCAGCAGGCTGGCTCTGCTGAGGGAGAGAGCACTTGCAGATAACTCAGCCCTCACAAGTATCCACCTCAGTTATTCTTCTGCTTCCTTCGGTCTGGATACTTGCACAGGTGGTGGAAGCACCAGTCTCAGGCTCATGTGGAAGGAAGACTCTGCCCAACTCTAGCTGGCCTCACCTTCAACACCTCTGTTCTTGTCTTTGTCTGCCCTTTCCCTTACATCCCAGCTGACTCACAGTGTTTGCTTCTAAAGTCTGATGAGGGCTTGAGTCACAAGGCTTCGACACTTCACATCCTCAGATTTCAGCCCTGTCTGGGGGCTGTAAAGGTCTGTCTCCACATGTCCTTACAGCTTTTGAGGAGGGGCTTAGCTCTTTTGTTGTGTCATAATGCTCTGGAGTACATTTGTCCGGAAGCCATGAGTCAGTACTCGTGGCTCAGACTCAGTCAGGTCTCATGGCAGAGACTCTCCTTTATCTGCATGTTCTGAGATAGAAGGTGTTGGCTCTGGCTCAGTAAGGGTCCTCTGTGACAGGATCTTGGTCATGCTGTCCCAGTCGCTGTAGCACCGTAGTGAGCACAGCTGCTGTGGGATGGCTCACTGTAGCTATTCCAGGAGTTGTTGCCTCCAGTGAAAGACCATGGTATGGCTGAGTGTTTGCCCAAAAAGAAGACCAAGGAGGAACACATGTATGCCATCCCCTCTCCTCCTCTCCTCAGAACATAAGCAGTGGTCTGATGTGACTGTCTGGTGGGGTAAATGTTGGCGCAGAAATGAAAGTCAAAGGTGTGCTGGGAGAGCAGGTTTCGGGGATGTGTGTGTAGATACCAAAAGGTTTAGACTGGAGCTGGTGGCATAGGCTCCTAAGACTCTTCTTATAATTTCTTTTTCCTTATTTCTCAGAGATGGATATTCAAAGATCAAAGAGATCAAAGTGGCATAGCATAAGAAATGCAAGGCCCAAATGCTGACTCCTGACCTAAGCACATGGGTGAGGGAGAAGTCTGTTGGACCAAGCTGCTTTTATAGGAGCTGTAACCACTCTAGAGAGTAATGGAGGAAGTCAATTCCTTGAATTTGTGGGAAAAGGGAAGGAAGGAGAGCAAAAAAAGCAAGATGAATAGAGATATAGACTATTATTAATCAAAATAATAGGAGTGAAATAGTCAGGGGCATCACGGATACAAAGCACCCCACACCTTATGTGGATCAGTACATATTATGGCCTTTTCTGTCTTTTGAGAAATCTGTTCCACTTCTTACTTTGATATTTTAAATATTCTACACTTGATAAATAACAAAAAATATGGTCCCTTAAGACTGAACCACATTCTGGTAGCAGCCAAGACAACTTTATGAAGACAGACAAACTTGTGTTAAATTAAAAAAAAAATATATCAAGCTAGAAAGTTATGTAAGATTCTATTTTAAAATCATCTGGTCCTAATTTACTAAATTTACTGCCTCAGAGCTAATGCCAAACTGCTACATTTGATTTATAGAAATACTTTAGCACATTTTTCCATCAGGCTATTGTAGAATATATTTACTGCCTTTTTATTATAGTTAAAAATGCAGACTTTGAAAGGAAAGGAACATTTTTGAAGAGCCTATTGATAGTTTCTCACAGGATGCCAGGGGACATGCAGATAGTAAACAATGCTGTGTGCTTAGGAACATTCCACTCGATTTTCAACTCCTTCACCATCTTTTTTTCTTTGTAATTGAACAAAGTGATCCATCTGGTAAATGGATGTTTGAAAATGTCCAGTTTGTGCCAAACCACTTTTCTTAAGCACAGACTACATTTTTTTCAGGCAAATATTTAAACAGCAGCCGCACTGTGATGCATTGCTAGCCATTAAAAAAACACACACAAAACCCAGACAGCAGGCAGGGGGGAGTCAGGGTGGAAGAAAGCTTAACAAATACTCCATTAAAAATCTATCTAAAAATATCATGCTAAAAAGCCCTCCTTCTTCCCCTTTCTCTTCCTGACAAGGGTTTCCAAATGGGAAATGACTGCTAGGGAGTAGAATCTACAGTCTGATCAGCAGAGCAAATGAACACATGCTTAATTTTACACACATGCTGAAGTCCTTTATTAATTTCTGTGTCTGTGCTTCACAGAACTGGGTCCTTGATAAGTCTCTGTCTACTTGTACAACAAAATTCTGTTCCAGAAGAGTTAGTTTTTCAATGTTTTTGAGAAATCGCTGTGCTTTTTGCTCTCCTGTATCCATCTCCCATTGAACTTATCCACAAAGTTTGATTCACGTGCAATGAGTTCTCAAATACATGGATATCAGATAGAGTTCTGGTTCAGGTCCTTCCCTGATTTTTATTCATCTCTGAGTACCGATCATCTGAACTCAGAAGTGCCAAAATGCCACAAGCAGAGGGAATTTTTCTAGTATTTCCAGCTTGAGCAGAAGCAGTTGGGGCAGGATATGTCCTCTTTTTCTGTGGCAAACTCAGGCTTATTCAGATCTAATCTAGCAGTCATACCGATAGCTCTTTTCAAAAATCCCCATGCAGTTACCCAGAACTGTACTGCCTGCTTTCATTTTGATATCTCTGTTTCCTCATCCACCTCTGCAAGTGCTCTCTGTTCAGTCAGATTCAAATTCAGAATCCCCTGAAGTCACACAATCAACCAAACATCTTCAAGGACTTATAATTTTGGCCGTGTTTTGAGTCCATAAACTCCCTCCCATTCTAAAGCTCAAATCTCTGAGTAATTGTGCAACTGAAGGGATTGATGTTTTTTGCCTTGATGCAGCAAGGCTTTGGACTCCTAATGCCTGCTCCAAAAAAAGCATCAAGGCTTTTAAAGTGTCTAGTTTCAGTAACAGTACTTCCAGATGGGCTGGGTTTGCACAGTTGAAGAGGCTGTTACTCCAGGAAAAGGACAAGAGGGTGTAATCCTGGTCCTGTCAAAGCTGATCCAGGCGTGGCTGTGACGCCACTGTATCATCACTTTAGTCTCAAGGTAAAGACTGAATCAATGATCGCATTTTTACAGCGCCAAGACAAAACTGATATCTATTTTGTATCCAGTCAATGCTTTGCCACTCCGTAACATCCCAAGGTTTTGGGGCGTTGGACTTTTGTGGAGTAGGTTACTGAGCTGTCCTGGGGTTTGTTGTTGTTGCTGTGGTGGTTGCCATGGTTGTTGTTGCAGGGCAGCCAGAAAAGGGGCACAACATGAAAAGCCAGCATGAAAGGCTCCTGGTTGAGAAAACGTCCCTGCAGCTACTCAGTGCAAGCCCAGCAATTCTTCCCAAATGCTGCTGTGATACAGATGCAGGAGAGCCTCTCATGAAGAAATGGTCTGACATGAGAGGGAGGGGGGGTAAAAAGGTCACAGCTAGGGAAAGAAATGATTCAGCACTAGTTTCTGTGGGCTGGCATTTGTGTCTGCAGGTCAAAGTCAGTGTAAATTTGTAAATGTTCTTCTGTGTTCTGCTCTGGAAAGGAGGTAACAGTGCAAGACAAGCAAAGCACCAAAGTCGAAATTTAATTTGACACAGCATGAAAATGAGACAATTGTGTGCTGGCTGGTCGAGGTCCAGAGATGTCACCTCACATTACTATCATTTGTTGAGTGGTTGCCAACATTTGTCCATTTTCACAGCCCTGTTCAATATAGAAGATTTCTGGGGCTCCTCAGCAGTCTGAGGAAGAGTGGAGGTTTGTTTTTTGGGAGTTAATCCCCTTAAACCACTTCCTCTTCCCACCCGAGTGAGGTTTTCTTAATGCCTTTTTGTGTGTTTTGTTTTGTTCAAATGACCAGAGCTCTTGGGGCTGTTTCCAGGTCTCCCTGAAAGGTCAGGTCTGCTTTTTTCTTTGCTAGCCATTCATATGGTGAGTAGCAAGTGCTCCTCCTGTGCCCTTCCCTCAGGCTTTGAGTCTGCTCTGTTTGCTGACTTCAGTTCTCCTCCTTGAGTATGACAGTAGATGCTTCATTATTTTACTATCTAGAAAAATTAGAGTTCCATAAAAACTTGTGATTTTGTGTCACTTTTTTTCTATTTATCACCACCCAAAAATCTGAGTAAAAAGTATGTCTGCATCTTTCAGCCTTTTCTTTGCATGATGATACAATGAAAGACACCTGTTGGAGAGAGGAATTTTTCCACCTGCAGCTCTGGACAGCTTTCAGCTCAGCTTTAGCCTTTGTCGTTTTCTCTCACAGGGTTGGTTCTGCATTTCAGAACATGAAAGCAAACATGCATGTGACATGTTTATATAATTGTGGTTCTAGATTTCAGATGTGTTGTTGGTAAGCAGGTGCCCCAGATAATCTAAACGATATCAGGCATGCCAGTTTTAAAGACATATGTAATATAACTGCTTGATTAAACTAGCCATACATCCCAAAGATGGTGTTTGATTGCTTCAAGATCTTGGTGGCGTTGAAAACCCACAAGCTACACTGAAGCTGCTCAGTTTTATGAGTCATTACTGTTTCTTGACACCAGTCCAGTTGATAAAGCTTGTGTTGAAGTAGCTGATAGTTGCATTCATATGTGTAGGGTAATAATTCTGATTTATTACATATAGATGGGGCTTCTGTATTTTCACTGGATCTCCCCCACTACATCATTGCCTGTGTTATAGTGCTACAAATAGCACCAGGCTGGATTTCACTTGCTCTAGGGCCTGTGTTGTCCTTGTCCTCAAAAATCATAGTGGTTTGGATGTTTGGTTCACTTAGGCATGTGAATATTGAGGGCTAGACTTTCAGGAGTAAATATGTGTCTGCCAGGAATGGGACCGGGTTACCTGGGCATGGAGTCTGTGGACACATCTGTTTTGGGCTACCCCAGCTGACATACAGCTCCAGCTCCAGGAGCACAGCAATAGCCAATGTGCCCAATTGCATTATACCCACCCTTGCATGGATAGTTGAGAATGGGGGGCCTGACCCTTTTGAATCCAGCCCCTGAATATGTATTGGGATCATGGCCAAGATACCTAAACATCCTGGCTCAGCAAAGCTGAGCTGGAGTGTGAGACCTGCTTCTCCCTCTCTCCAAATCATTTCTTCTTGTAGGTGCCAGACATGCAGAGGAGAAAACACATGAAATAATAATCAACACATCTTCAAAATATGTTTGAGTTGCTTCCAGGTAAAAATTTGGTCCGGGAGTTCTGGGAGCAGGAAAGATTTGGAAGTTAGAATAGCAGTGGTAAAAAAATTGGGGCCAGTTTATGGTCCCTAAGGTTCAGCCAAGTGAAAATTCATCCATTGTGAAGTTGTCACAGCCTGCTTGCTCAGGCGACCACGACCTCTGCTACTTTGATCCTTTGAATACAATGTGGCCTCTTCCCTGGTCCAGCAAGGAACAGAAAATGATTCATTGCAGTCAAGCATCTCAGTGCTCAAAGTAGTCAGTAAGTTTTTCCCAGGACTTTTGAAAAGCCTGTTCATTTGATGGAATGCACACAGAAGGCAAAAATACTGTAGAGGAAAACTGCTCTTTCTGGGTTTCTGTTTCTATTAATTTGTGCAATATGTAAAAGACCCTCAAATCCATCACTGATTAAAAGTCATGCATCAATATCCTGCTCTGTGCATCAGTAGACTGCCTTGCTAGATGCCATGACAGAATGTATCTTTCTGGATTTTTAGACTGAAATCACACCTCACACCGGGAGTTTCAAGGTCATACACTCACATTCAGGATGTGATTTTCAGCTTGCAATACAGAGTGGCAAGGGCAAAATGGACTCAGGAAGTTTGCTGTGTAGTGCCAGCTGTCATCCATGCTTTGCCATTATTTTTCACAAAGAGATGAAACCCACTGTTTTAGTCCTCTGAACTGCAACTGGGGTGCTGGGAAGGCTAGATTCAGTTTAGCTTGCTCTCTGGGTACAGTAGGACAATAACTAGGACAGGAGGGCAAATGGAAATATGCAGCACAATGATTCTTGCCCAGATACTCAGTACAATTGGCCCTTACTTTTTGCTTTGGCTTCTGCTTAAATTGAAGGTATCACCACAGAAATCTCGACTTTTTCATTCTCCTAGGTGGGTACCTAATTAGAATTTGCATCCTGGTTTGACTCCACATCTAAAGCTACCCGAAACAAGGAGTCCCTATATGCCACCTTTTGGGTTTCCAAGTGTCTGCCAAGTTCTTGCCAGTGTTTAAGAGTCAGCCCTTTGGATTTGGGGTCTGCAAAGGGCCTCACTGTGAGGAGCTTGTGGGAGCTACTTTCTGCAACTAGTTCTTATTCAGTTATGAGAGGCTTAGCGTGGATGAAACATAGGTGGGGACATCTACTCCTTAAACCAAATGATAGGGAAAAGCAAATGAAGTGGCTGTCCTGAAGCATCTTCTGAATGGGCTAGTTTCTAGGAACACAGGACTAGTTCAGCAGGGACTAGCTGTGCTGCTGAAGAAGCTTTGTTAATTTACTCAGCCCAATCCTGCTGAATGTCATAACACAGGAAAGAGGACTATCTTTCATTTTTTCTGGCAGGCAGTCATTGTTAACCATCAGAGGAGTTATATCTTCAGGAAGGGATACAGTCTGTGCTGGGAGCTCAGCAGTCCGTGCATCTTTATACAGGAAGGCCAAAGGTTTTCTGTCCTCCTTTGTGACAGATTTGCTATTAAATGGGGAGGAAAGAGGGTTTACCATGCTAATGATGTCCCCCCAATCCCTGGCAAACAGCAGAGGCCGTTTGTGCTGTGTGCTGAGGTCAGTCCTGGTGTGACCAGGAGATGTGCACATCTGTTCAACATCCACCCTCATCCTGCAGGCATTTGCCACACTTGCCTCTGGCTAGAGGGCCAGGACCTGCTAATTCTCCCTGGTAAATTTATATCAGCATCACATTTAACAGAACTGGAGCTGTGGATCATGCTCAACATGAAGTTATTTACTGCTGGCACTGGAACCAAGTCTTCATCTTCCGTCTTCTTTAGAAGACGCAGGAAAAAGAAAAAGCTTTATAATCTAAAATCCCTCAGAATCATGGTTTGAAACTGCTACCAAGTAAAAGTTTGAAGGAAATATTTGCCCACCAGTTAGTAAACTGATATTTAAGGACAGGCTTTTGAGATTATTACATAATTTGTGGTCTCTGACCTCATAACAAAAAAAAGCAACACTTCCCTAAAACCACCACCTAGCTACAAATCATGACTTCATTTCAAAGAAGAGCTATTAAAAGAACATGACCATTACTATGTATTACATTCTAATAATTTTCCAGAGTATCTCATTTTTGCTGGAGTAGCTTCTCTTTTTCTCAAAAGAAAATATGTAGAGCATAATCATCATCCATAGGGTGGGTTCCTTTTCCCATAAATATGTTTTGAATGTGAAAAACAGGCTTCACAACCATTTACTTTTGGTCTTGATTTCATCTGGGATTTTAATGAGTTGCACAATGATGTCAAAATGGCTTCTGGCCTAAGCAGCTCATCCTTCCACTGCTATGGCAGAAGACCACTCAGGGTAACTTAAGAGATGGTAATTGCTGCTGGATCTGATGTTACTGCCAAATTTAAGCCCATACTGAAAAAAAAAACCCACTTTGAGTTATGTGGTAGTGTGGGGATGCAAAAATAAAGGGCCAGCTCAGGGCATGTTTGCATTAACCCAAATAAACTTGATACATTCTCCAGCTCTCTTTTTTACTTGTTTTGTTTGTTTGTTTTTGTTTTGTTTTTGTGGTTTTGTTTGTTTGTTTTGTTTTTGTTTTATTTTGTTTTGGTTTGGTTTTTTTGTTTGTTTTTTTTTGTTTGTTTGGGGTTTTTTTGTAAAACATAGCCTCAGGTCTACTGAATCATTCATACCATTCAAAATTTCTAAAATCCTGCATTAGTTGGTTTTTCACAGTCTACCCTCCAAATCTAGCCATGTCAAGATGCAATATTTATCTCTAATTTAATATTACAGCCCTGTTCTGCAGCTGTGAAGCTTCTTCCTGAAGCAGTGAAGGAGCATCAAGGGGGCTCACATTCATGGGTGGATCTTGTGGTTACTGAGCCAGGCCCTCAGTTTAACAGCACTGCTTTTGATGTGCTAACATGTGAGCATGTCTCTTTTCTCTAATATAATTTTCCAAGTTCAGAGAATATCAAACACAGGTGAAAATGGCCCTGACCTTTCTATCAAACAGCAGCATTGTTCCGTATTTGCACTCTGGGATGTGGTTCTAATAATCAGAACCCTGCCTGATTCTATGTACATTTAGCTATCTTTTGTTCGGCTAATAGTGTAATTTATTTCACGTGGAACAAAGTTTGCCAGGGGAACTGGATGCTTTTCCCTTTAAATAGCACTCTCAGGATCTGCTCCGAGGCCACTCTTTTCTCTGACTATTTTCTGAACACTATCATTTCACATTGTTCCTACCAGGCCGGCATGCAAATATCTCATGGTGAGGACTGCAGCAGCTCTTACAGAAGTTGTACAGAAGTCCATAGGCCAGATTATTAAAACTGTCTCTAGAGGAGGATTTTTCTTCATTTGTGAAGTGTCATGACTGATTTCAATATGCTACTTATCAACCAAGTTGTTTTAAGTCTGGATAACCAAATATTGGGTTCTGTACTTTCTGAAAAGAATAATGGTTTTCAGCAATCTACTTCCAAATTAATAATGGATATTAAAATATTTGCATGTGTGAAAATTACATCTATGTATAAAGATACTCACTTTACAGTCCAACCAGTTTACAACTCATATGGTAAATTTTCTCTTTTTAAGTATAATAAATGAATCTTAACGCAGTCAGTGAGTACTGAATGCATACCTCATTCAAAGCACTGGTACTGGGTAAGTTGCTGTCTTCCTTCATAAGTGCAAGTGAAAAGTAAATATTCTGTCTGAGAAAATGCAACCAACTGTGACCCCAGCACCTCTGCTGATTAATGTAGTGTGGAATTTTGCAACAAGCATCTCAAAGAGAAAGGAATGCAAAATGAATGTGACACATTTTTTCCTATTTTATGCCATATGACATCAATTATTGAAAGGATGAGTTGAAGTGCTGGAGATTCCAACTTAAAAGGTATCCTCCTGAACAAGGAAAAGGGAATGGCTAAAATTTTCTTTTTAAAAAATTGTAAACAGTGGCCACTGGAACTCAATTTATCTGAAACATAAAGAAGTCCCCACTTGGTGTCAAGTGCAGACAGAAGAAGAAGAAGTGTAAAAATTTCAGGATTGTCCCTTGGCTTAGCAGAAGTCATCCCAGATGCACTGATTTGAATGAGTCAGATCACATCTTCACTATCAGGGACCTGGCATTTCAAAATGGCTGTGTGAAATGACCTCTACTTTCATGGTTTTCCTGACTGACTGTCCATTCATTTGCACTGGATTAAGGTCCAGTATCTTTCTACTAGATTGCAAGAGGTACCAGCCCTCTAGTGCACGCTGCTTCCCTCCTTTCAATTGCCTCTTCTTAGAGGATCAAGAAAAGCTTCCCTTTTACCTTTATATAGATCTTTGACTTCTGTAGTTGTTGCTAGTCCTCTGCAAAAGGACAAAAATCAGATCAATAAGAAATGTAGATGGTTCTGGTTGGAAGCTCTCTCTGTTTCTTAAGGGGGTGGGCTTCTGGGTGGTTAATGAGGAAAAATTGTTCCCCTTGCCTCCTTACTCGCTTTCTGAAAGCTGCATCTAAAAATCTTTCCATTATTCTAGTTCAGTTAAAAAAAACCCCACAAAAACAACCAACCAGTAAATGGACATGGAGTAATTTGACCTGGTCCCCCTCTGGGTGACAGAACAAGGAAGAGCTGGAAATGTGAATATCATCACCATTTCCCTCTGTAGGTTCAAAACTGAGGATGTGTTTGCTGAAAGTCATTGTTCCCTATCTCCCTGGGCTTCTTCAAAATAGGATTTAGAATTGCAATTCTCCTAGCAAAAGATTGCTATTAAGGAACTTGGGAATTTCCACTTGCCTCTGCAGATGTTTTCAGAATGGGAAGCCTTCATTTCTCCTGGAATATGAACCACCCACATCAAACTGCTACATAGTTTTGGGACTATACATGTATGTGTAGTTATTCTATACAGATTTATACATGGCTGCTCGTTTAAGACTGTTCATTCTTCTTTATGTTAAGATATTTCTTCTATGAACTAAATTAACTTTATATAAATTATTTTCTAGTTTACTATTAAAGGAAACCTTTAAGACAATGAAGAAAAATGTCCTTTCTTTCCTTCTGTTCCATGCTGTACTTGTGAATATTGTATTGCCCACTAATGTTGTCCTCCTATATTGAAAATGCAGGTGGATAAGAGTCTAGCTAAGGACTGTAGTGTATGAGATTTTTGGTATATCAAATCAAATGAATATTGTATCCTGAGAATAGTGGCATGATGGCAAATAAATTATGTGTATTCAAAATAATCTGTTTACTGCAGGTAATGATACTGAGGCAGATTGAAAAAAACTCTGTGGCCTTCTATATGGAATTGTTAAAGTTTTGGTGGCAGAGATTTTAAAACAAAGCCCAATGACCTTTATTTCAATGTAATTATTTGGTTTCTGGGAAGAGACACAATGTGCTTTTATTTTGGGGTATTTCTGACTGATTTATTTCCTTTTTCTCTCATGTATAAAAGGAGGGTGAAACTTTGGGGTTTCTAGTCTGAGGAAGTAGTATCCTGTTTCCAGCTGTGAATAGAGTACAGATGCTGCTTGAAAAGTGTTTTATTCCCTTTTGCCTCCTAAGATTATAAAAATATTCTCCTGAATTTTTAAATTACACAGAAAAAAACCGCTGTAATAACTGGGGAGGTTAATTTCTATTTTCATTTTGTTTAACATGTAAATGAATTTAAGCTCTTGATCTACTTCTCCCTCTTCCAAGGAGCACTTGGACTGCTAGCACCTCTCCTTCCTTTAGGCCAATATTTTTATGAGTGTCTACTGCTGTAAACACCTTCCACTAGAAGACTAAAGACTCTGTGTTTATTACTCATCATGGTTTTGCTAACAGCTGAAGTAGTTTATTAATTCACATAAACAAAAGAAGACTAAGGCTCTGCCTGACTACCCAGCAGAACAGTTCTTGCTCTCTCAGGTAGTGCTGTAAAGGACTTATGCCTGTTGTTAATAAAACCTTCTCTAAAATCCAGGCTGCCATAAAGGAGGTAGCTAGAAGCTTTTGCAGGACACCATAGTATCTGGAACTCATCACTGAAATGCACTGAAGTATTTTAAAATACATATGAACTCCCAAATCTTTGGAAAACTGAGCAGCTTTCTTTGAGCATGTCCAGAAATTAAATATCTCCCAGACCTGAAAACCACATCTGTTTCCAAGTTTAATCCCAAATACCAAAAATGCAGAAAGAAGCTGTCTCATAAAGTGTTCAGAGACACTTATAGGTGCAGATAGATCATCTCCTTTTGCGAAATCCCTGACAAATCCCCAGAATTTTCAATATGCAAAATCAGCTTGCAGCTGCATGTCTGCTACAAAGGGGATTTCTGTGCTGCAAAGAGATGGTTTTCTTGGTGATGTTACTATATCTACAACCAGGGCTTCACAGGCAATTTGGAATTCCATCTCGCTGGGATAGGCTGTGGGTGAGCTATCAGCCTTGGCTCTCTGGAAGTTGAGAGTTGGGAGTTTCTTAAGTTTAGATAAATGGTCATCTGCACACAGAGTGAAGTTTCTAATAAATACATACACGTGCATCCCTTAAGCTTTCATTTCCTTAGGAAACCAGGCACACGCACGCTCCACCCCCACAGGTGCACACACATACAGATGGGCATTTTGTAGGTTAATTTAAGGATCAGTTTGACAAGTTTAACAAACTGTGCTGGTCCCTCGAGTGCTGTTTTGTCCTGTGGCACATTTACAGGGACTGCACCAGTAAGTGGCTTTCAGAAATGAGCACAAGGCAATGTGTGGTTACTGTAATGCTTTCAACATACAACTCTCGACCTCTCTCCGTGCTAACCAGGCTTGTGGGCTTGGGAGTGCTTTTGCATAACTTCTATTCATGCAGCTGAAAATCTTGCCTCTTTTTGCTTAAGTCCTGACCATTAAACTCAGATCCCAAAGAAAAAGGTCACCATTTAACAGCCATCCATTGTATGAATGTACCCTTGTTTTTTTCCTGTTCCCTCCCTAGATAACCACAATGATTCTTAAGGTATTTTTTGCCTGTCAGTTAACACATGTTCACTACATAGTTTGTGTCTGCATTTGGGTATTTTCTAAGTTGACTTATTGATTGCTTTTCTTTAATTTATTCAATGTAAAGAAACAAGAGTCAGACTTTTCCACTGGTTTCTCAAGAACAAGCTTGTTCTTGTGTTGCTGCTGGCGTACATGGCTGCCTATCCTGCACTAAGACCAAGTTTGTTCACAGTTAGAAGTGTTCAACTAGTGTTTAATTCCTCACATCCTTCCAGCTAGTGAGATGTGCAATTTCTCAAGCATTTAGTAGGATAACATTATGAAATAATATATTATTTTTTTACCAGCCAGAAGATGAAATGACAGCTCTCCCTGTGCTCTGGAATGTCATTGTGGTGGCCTCTCTTACAAGTTTTGTCAGCTTAAGAAAAACAAATACCCTACTCATTTGCCTGAGGTCACAAAATAACAACCAATCATTTAGTGTTGTTAAAGGGAACCATAATTATTATCAATTACCAAGTATGCAAACGTATTTTGTTTACTCAATGGATTTAGACCTATTTTCATTCCAGTCTAATTAGAAAGCTACATGGTAATCTCCAGCCTCAGGCTTTTCCTACCCATCCTTGAGTGACTGCTTAACTTATCCTTTCAAAATAAACAAAGAGCTGCCACATCCACAGCAAAGCTCCAAAAGGAGGTTCCATGCACCATGGCACAGCAATGAGATATGACTTTTTTTACCAATTCCCTTTTATTTTGCTTTAAAAAATTGCCTACTAATTAGTAGCTTCAGTGGAGGAGATTTAACTTTGAAATTGAATTTCAGTATTTTTACATCAAGTTAACATTTCCTTTCAGATGTGTTGGGAGAGGAAGAAAATAAATTTGAAGCAAAGACTAGTTAGTTGACTGTATGACCAAAAAGATAAATTCTGTGTGCATAAAGTAGTGAAGTAGGAATCTGAATGAGTTTATGGGTTCTCCTTTCTCGTATGCCTTCCAGAGCACGTTAAATAAACATGTGTTGGGGTTAGCCCATAGATATTCGACCCTGCCTGTGGGCAGAAAATGATATGAGATGATCTCAGCAGGTCTCTTTCAGGCCTAATTTTCTAAGATAAATTTCAAATTAGACAGGAGGCTGAGCTGTGTGAGTCAGTGAACTGAATTCCCTACTGCTGGAAATCAGGGTGCCCCCCATGCACCCTGAGAGGGAGGAGCAGACCCCTCACTTGAGAACTGTGCTGCTGTGGGAGGAGGGGGACATGGAGACAGGAGTCATCGCAGTCCCTCCCCAGGGTGGAGGCTGTGAGCAGCACCATTCCCAGTGGGTCACTCCCCTGGCCTCTGAGACTGGCAGGGTGTTGGGGGAAGGGTTCAAAGGGAGTCTGCCCGCTGTTTCCTGGGGAAAACGAAGAACTGAAAGAAGAGGGGTTCTACAGTTTAGGTCTCCTTCTCCCTGGTGGGTTGTTGTGAGTGTCCCTGATGTAATTGAATGTTGAAAAGGCAGCTTGATGCCCAGCTTCCAGGTGAGCATCCAACTTGCTGGACTACTGATATACTCTCTTATTTCCTGTGTCATCTCTGTCCCAGTTTAGGTGAGGGAGCAGAATGGAGTAAGTCCCTCTGGTGAGACAGTGGGAGGAGGACTCCCAGATAAACTTGTAACATAGCTGCTCCTGGGAGTTTGAGAAACCTTTGTCAAGCACCAGTTTGTTTCATATCAGGCAAAGAAAGCTTTGAGCTCTTGCTTCTGCTGTCCCAGAAATTGAATTATCCATTGGCTCCCTTTATAAAAGAGTGGCATAGTTCTCATAACCTCCACTTGGGCATATGTTTTGGGAAGTTGTAGTTAACCAGTACTTAACATTTATTAGGCACAAAGCAGTTTGGAGCTAATGGAAGAGAAAACAAGGTTCAGTGTCTGCAGGCAGAGGTTCTCAGGGTTGGAACCACAGGCTTTGTGGAGAACATGGCAATTAGGCACCCAAACCACCCACACAAATCTCATCCCATAAAACTGTGGTCTGTTTATGTTTATAATTATGGTTGTGTTTATATTTTAGACAAAAACACAAAAAACCCTCTTTAACAAAAGAAAATATTTAATTGCACAAACAACGTTTCTGTCAGGAAGAAGAGGCCCCATTCAGTAGAGATGGTCACACCCCAGATATGCAGCCAGGAGGTGTTCAATTCCCCAGCATTGATGCTTCTGTGAGATTTTGAGTAGCTTAGAACAGAAGTTTCAAGATTTCAAGCGAAGGGCAAGTGGGTGTGTGTATCCCCATGTTCACTGCTCTGTGTGTGACAGCACATGTTCAGTTGCTCCCATGTTTCCTGGGAGAAGCTGGAGTGTCTTGTGTTTTTTACAGGGTTATGTAGCCAGACTCTGGCAAACAGTCAGACTCTGTCTATCATGGTAATATTTCCACTCAGGGATATACAGGGGCTTTAGGACCTCAGGAAGAGATGTTTGTGCAAATTACCAAGCAATTCAATCGTATGTGCATTCCAAGGGCTCATAACTCAGGCAGAAAGGAAAAAAAAAAATCAACAAATTCCTCACAGAAACTTGTTTAGGGTAGCAATTTCCTTGCCATATTTTAGCTCTCTGTCTCCAGCTATTCAGGCTGTCTAAAATAAATCACTGGGTTCTTTTCTTCTTCTTTTTTTCCTGAACAATGGGGTAAGTGTGATCATTTTGTTTGTGCTAACTTTTCTCATTAATTCTCCTTTTCCCTAAATCCAAAGAAAACCTGTGACTGTTTCTGTTGACAGCTCTACTCTAAGACCCAAACATGCAAAAACTTTCAACAGGCTTAAAGTAGTATTTTAACCAGGAGAAATCAAAATAGCTCAGCTGGTTTACCCACCACTGGAATGTGTTGCAAGCTATGTAGACAAACGCTGCCTCACTTTGTTAAAAAACATCAATAATGAGTTAGATCCATCCCCTCTTTGGAAGCTGTGAATTTCATCCAGTGCTGGAAGGATGTTAAGACCAGACTTCTATTAGGTGGCCTCATCCCAGACAGTGGTGAGTCCATAGAAAATCATAACCAGTTGTGGGTCTTGTTTTTGTTTTTGTTTCTTTTTTTTTGCCAAAGCTGTATCTATCTCCCTTTGAAGTACTTATGATGAGGAGCATGTTTCATTACACGTGGTGTTAACAGCAGTTCAAAATTTTAACTCGTTTTTCACAATAAAATAAGAAATTGTGTCCATGAGAGCTTCAGGCCAGCTTTTTAACTACAAGCTGCAAATTTTTTATTTTTTAAATCTCAAATGAATTAAAGGCACTTCTTGAGAGCAAGAGACCAAAGGGATGTTTCTAAGCTAAAAGGCAGATGCAATAAGCTTGGCTTGTCACCAAGTTGCACTGAATTTGACAAATGAAATTTCATTAGAAGTGCAGGGATGGTTGTGAAACTGCCAGTAAATAACTGTCTCCCCAAAGTCTCACACTTTTTCCAGAGTCTATTTTCTCCTTGGACTCCATTCTGCCAGGGACAATATTTTAAAAGGAAAAACCACAGTTAAGCATCACAGTTAGTACATAATAAAGGTCAAATGTATTTCTTCCAAGAGCTACTGGAATTTATGCTATTGTGTTATCTTTTCTTCCTCCCTTGTGCTTTTGCTCACAATTTTTACCACTAAAGGGTCCAAGCCAAAACCATGAATCTAGACAAATTCAGGAATGATTCCAGAGCTAAATTGTGTTCCTGACCATTTTCTGGCCAATGATCTGGAGCAAAACCCAAGCCCCAGGTCTGTCAACCCATGCTCTGCAATGCTCAAAGTGTTTCAGACCTGGATCTGAACTTCATGGCTTATGACCCACTCTAGTCATCATTCCCCAGTAATCCAAAATAGGAATTAAACGCACTTCATCATTCATCCCACCAAACCACATCTGTGCACAAAGCTACTTTTGCCCTCTCAGGGCATTACAAAACCATGCAGTATCTCTCTTGGCTGGTACCAAGCAAAGAAAAAAGGTTCTTTGTCTTGGTTCTTGCCATTTCTGTAAGGAAGGTTTTCTTCTCTTTCTGGCTCGGGGATTTAAGACACTTCAATTTCTCAGCAGGAGGTCCTATCATGACGTGAGGTTGTGTTTTCTGTAAAGGATTACCTCTTGAATTTACTCTTCTGTACCACCCCTCAATGCTCCTCAGCCAGCACCTTGGCTGGAGTGGCTCTGACAATGCAGCTTCTTTTACCCACCTGAGGCCAGAGCAAGATTCAAGGCCCAGTGATGGACAAAGTGTAGAAAAGCAACTTTCCTGCACATATGCTGTATCTTGTGATTGACTGAGACTGGCTTGAGGGAGCACCTGAGCTGTTTCCACTGGAGGCTCTGCACTCAGGGACACAATCTGTGTCTCTTCTTACAAATGGCACTCCAAAGGATGCCTGCTTCTGAAAACACATCTGCCTGTGTCTGTCCCTCTTTGTTGTTACATGCAATTTTGATCATGCTACAGACATTCTGTAATTGAACTATTTCCTTCCCTGAATGCAAGGAAAGATCGAGCTTTTCTTGGTAGCAGGTGAAAACCAGGTGTATGAACATCTGTTCCTGAAGTGCACATCAGTGTCCTCACAGGACGAGAGATGGAAAAGGAGGTGTCCTCTGACACAATTTCTAGTTTTCTTTTTAAAAACTCAACACTGTGTGTTTTGGGCAAAATTAATACCTGTCAGAAGAGCAGAGCTGGCATTTCAGTTCCTTAATTTGGTTGCTAGTTTAATTTGCTGGGAGCCATGTCCTGTGCATCACATGCTTCAGCTGATAAAATCAGCAGAACTTTACCATCTTCTTTCTTCAGACCATGTCACTGATGTAAATGGAAGTCATTACCCCAGCAGTTTATGGGAAGAGGATTTAGAGTATTGAGATAATAGAATGCTAGTCTTTATTTTTCCAAGTTTCCTAAAGCTGTAAATGCTTGCAGAACTAATATGAAGAGTTATTTCCAGTGTAGATGAAGTTGGAGGTCTCAATTTCTGGGTAAAACTGTTTTCTAGAATCTTAATTAGAACTTTTAAAAATTACTGATAACCCAAATATCTTGCCACTGCTTTTAGTAGAGTAATCCTACGTGACTTTCCACAAATCCTTTTTAATTAGCCTCTTTCCCAGGGTGTGCCATGCCAGCAGATGATTACTGCACTAATCTTAATGTATTTGCAGCAAATTCTTTATTCTTTCTCTACAGATGGAGTATTATCTTGAGGCCCCATGAAGTTTTAGCTCTCAATCATCCTCTGTAAAATCTATTCTCACCCTTAAAGAGTCTAGCCCCATTTTGGGGAGGAATGAGGGGGATGATCTAAAATAAAATGTTGCAGATGATATTGCACAAAACACCGCACGCAATTGCACGCAACATACACAGTGCTGCCAGCAGGCCTGCTGCTTAAGAACAAAAACTCTCTCATGAAATCTGAATTTGCAAGTTGATTGTAGTGCCATTGAACAAGCTAACAAATGCCATACCACTGTATAAGGTCATACAGGAGGCAGTGCTAACACACCCACTAGTGATACCAAACTGTGTAGATTTTCACAGCAGATGGACTTTTAAGTCTTGAAAAATAAGAATTTATTTATAGTGCTTATTATTGAGAAATGATGTAGAATTTGTCATATGAGAAAAAATCCCCATGGTTGCACTTGATATTCACCACTGTACTGGGTAGGAAATAGTCATGTTAAAGAAAACTCTGGGGCACTTAGCAAACTAGATTTGCTAGAAATCATGTCCTGCATAATTTGTACCTGCTGCAAATTTGATCCAAGTTTGGGCCATCAGTCAGATGTCAGTCTGAAATGTGACATAACATTAGGGAGGGTCAGCAGAATATTGAGCTTTGTATTTAAAATATTACAATATATGCTGTGTGTTTTCTACATCAGCTGCTGTATATGGCACTATGGAAAGCATTTTGCAACTGGTCTCAGTAAGTCCCTGAAAACATTTTCCCTGAAATTTTCTGTTTGGAGGTGGGAAGGTAAAAAATTATGTAAGTACAGTTTTGCCATCTCTGGGCTTCCTGAAAGTCTTGTCTTCATGGATGGTCATGTGAAGTGAGGATGGCAAGATTCAGGGTGGACCATTTCTTTTTTGTGGTCCTGTGGTTACAGGGAGCCTGGAAGGACAATCTATCAATCTCTTTGTTTGAGTTTATTCATCCCAGTGATAAGCTGGGTGCCAGCAGGTATTTGATGGCTTTATGGTCGGTATGGGTCAGAAGCCCTTCAGCTATAAATTTTCAGACCTGAGGTATGAGCTGACATGTAACCAGTGGAAGTTAGGGACAAGCATCTCCTTTGGGGACACTGCTAGGTTATTTGTACCTCAGCAAGACAGCTGGTTTTACACCAAAAGTAGCACATGGATCAGTTAGTTGTTATAGTGGTTCCTATGTACTCCAGCTGCCAGGCTCGGTGGGGAAGCTCCATCAGGTGGTGAGGGCACACAGTGAAAGGGATCTGCCAGTAACATCTTGCAATTGCTCTAGAGATACTGCCTAGCTAAATGCTGAGAATCAGGTCCTACAAGACCCTACCAGTGCTGTCATTTGCTGACATCCCCATAAATGGAGGGTACCTTGCAGAATGGGAACCTGGGACACCTGTCCTTGGAGTATCAAAGGGGAAAAGTCACAGAAGGGGGAAATCTGAGGCAAAAAATCTGATACAGGCTCCGGAGAAGATTTTCAACAGTTGTATTTTGCACTGTTTCCCACTATGTCCTGGGAGCCAGTAAAGATTTCTGAAGCTATTTGTTTGATAGAACACCCACTGCTTGTTTTAATTAGCTTGGTCTCATTTTTAATAGGCACCAGCTGAAAATTTTGAGTGGGATCTCGTATGCATTCAGTGTTAACGTGGAAAGATGGGCCTGACGGAGTACAAGCTTGCATCCCAGTTATTGCAGGTGTCGTTCCACAAATCTGATCTGGTACAGCATAAGGGGAGTGGCAAGGCCCAGCCAAACTAAACTGGGTGGGTTGGAGCTCTCTTTTGTGTTTCACTTGAATGACTTAAGATATATAAAAGCCATTTAGGCTCCTTTTTTGCCCATTTGTGTTCAAGGCTGCTGAGGTCTTCTGTTGAAAGCAAGTAATGATTACCTGTAGTGGATAGCTTTTCTATTATGGGATAGTTAAAGCATGTCAGCAATTTTTGACTGATAACAAACAAACCAAGCTCCACTCAGCTTCTCTCACACTGAGCCTTTAAGACTTATTGACGTGCCTGGAGCTGAAAAAAGCCAAAAGCAGCCCTGGTAATGGCTTGTAAACACGGAGCGTGGCCACGCCTTGCAGTGTCTGCAGCCTAAGGGAACAGATCTGCCAAACTAGATCTGCTCTTAAATCCCAGGAAACAAATCATTGGTGATAAAACACAATGGCTGTTCTCCATCTGCAATCAATTTCTGTTTAACTAATGATGTTAAGTGGAAAATAGCCACAGTCATCTCTTATTAGGTTCTTGAAAAAACAATGGCTGCAGCTCAAGTGCTTCATTAGCAGGGAGGGAAGCAGCCAGCAGTTCCTTTTCCAGGTGTCTGTAGCTGCTGGGGTTTGCATAGCTGTGGGCAAGCAGGCAACAGGCATGGCCCGTGTTGCTGCTACCATCCTTTGTGTGGTGTCTTTGTTTGCTGCTTAACCTGGGCAACTGTGATTTTAACGGCAAGGTGGGCTCTG
Source organism: Euphonia xanthogaster (assembly GCA_034509185.1). Classification (NCBI taxonomy): domain Eukaryota; kingdom Metazoa; phylum Chordata; class Aves; order Passeriformes; family Fringillidae; genus Euphonia; species Euphonia xanthogaster. Next base: position 64,845,198 of record JAYDZK010000113.1, on the reverse strand, counting down.
CAATCCAGTGAAGACGCTAAGTCCTTCTACTACTTGTAAATAGCTTTGGGCTGAGCTGTGAAAGAAGTCACTTGGGTCTAGGAGAAGCTCTGTGTCTCTGGGAGGAAATTAGAGAGCTGTGTCTATCTCTAAGCTCTCATGCAGAGAGCCTGAGCCCAGCCACCTTTTTGTTTCCCCTGTCCACTTGAGCAGGCTTGGGGTGCCAGTGCAGGTGGTATGGCAGTCCCCTAGAGCAGCCCAGCTGCATTGACTCAAGATGTTTTTCCTGGCTCAATAGCAGAGCAAGGTTCAAGGTGTAATATTGGGTTCAGGGCCAAGGGCAAAAGTTGTCTAAAGCTGAAGTTGATGATGTGACTTCAATTTGTCTTGCCAAAAGCCATGCACAGATAACGCCTCTCAACTTTCACTCCTAAAGTTAGTTTTTTTGTGCCATCTATAAATTACAGAATCCAAGTTCTCTTAGAGTGGAAATTCTGTGCTATGTATGCACACAAGGCTTGGCTGTTCTCTTACATCCAAATGCCATGCCAGATAAATAATCATGAGCATACAGAAATGTCATGAATGAGAGAAGAGAGAAAAAGGCTAACGTTAAATGAGACTTCTTAAAATATTCTGGGAAATGAACAGGCATTGTGAGCAAAGGCAGAATAATTCGCAGGCAGATGAGTGAATCTGTTCTTTAATGGCATTATAATGCTGCTAATAAAAAAATTTATGTATTCATGGAACCAAAGTAGATGCCAGGTGCCCTTGCTTTAGTATTAAAGTAAATAAATCTTTAAAGCGTTTTCAGAGAGCCCCTTCACGTGTACCCTGCTCTTTGTTAGTTTAAAGAAAAAAACCCACACACAAAAAAAACAAAACAGAAGCATTCTTAGAGAAAAATATTTATGTTCATTTGGGGCAACCCAAAGCCTTTAATTTGTTTTTGTTGTGAAAGACAAATGTTTGCCCTGGGTCTGAGCCCAGCCTGCAGGTGTGGTGGCTGGTCCTGTGTCCCTACATGTGCCAGCTCATGTGTGGGCGGCTCTCAGGGTGGCCCTCCGGGTGTCTTGCCTTGCCACACTCCACTGAGCTGTTTGCATTGCTGGGTGTGTTGTAGATCCGTCTTTCTTGTAAAATCTGGGTATTTCTGGCTTTGGTGACATTAGAGAAATTGTGAAAGGTAGGGCCTTTGTTTTGTTTTGGTTTTCTCTTTGTGCTCTTCAGGATGAATGGCTTCAGCCAGATAAAAAGGGAGTTCTCTCTGACTTCTCCCTGATGTCTGACGCTTCTGGCCATCAAAGCATTTTTTCCAAGCATTTCATGTTTGCACTGACCTATTCCAGCCCTTTTATATCTATCTGTATTTAGTTAGCTGCTCTGGATCCCCCCCTCCCCAGTGGAATAGCAACGGTGACTGTGTGATAAGGGTTTATATAAAATGGCCATTCAAAGAAAGGCTTTATATTGGTACCCAGCATGTTTACTTCTGCTGTTTCTTAGGTGAATCCTGGTGATCCAGATACACACTGTGATAACCCCACACAACAGTGAAACATAACAAGTGGAGCCTGTCTTTAACTGGCCAAGGTAATATTAAAGAAGAGTACATTGGAAGAGCCCAGCCCTTGAATACCAGGTGGCTCAACAGCTGATAAACTTGTCATCTAGACCCTGTGCACTCCCTTCTGCACTCATCCTTGTTAACTCAGGGATACTTTCTCCAGTTGGTCCAGGATGCTTTAATCCATAATCTAAATTTCAGCTAAGTCTCTGAATCTCTGCTTCTCGTTACTCTCCAGTTGGCTGGAGCATGAGATATGCCTTGCATGCACTTTGGCACACTTGGAAAGGAAGGAGGACTAAGCTGGCTTTAAGCTTGTACCTGGCTGCAGTCTAGGACTTACTACTTTGGACACAGGCGTAACACAGAGCAGGCTTAGGCTTTTTTCCACACTTTGCTTTGTCTGCCAGCATGTCCTGAGGACTTCTCTCTTTTGTATGAGGATTATCAGGGGATGGAATTTCTGCTTTTGAGTTGTCCCTGAGGTCTCAGTGCTGCATTAAAGATCAGTAAATGCAGGAGCTGCTCCCAAGGCCAGGCTTCCTTTAGATAAACTGTGGCCAATGTATATTGATGAACTAACTACTTGCACAGCAGATAGGAAACAAATGGAAAGCATACAAAACTGTCTATCTACATTACATGCTTGTATATTTTCTGCCTCCACTGCTAATTTAATCTGAAGCTCCTTTTTTCCCCCTCAAATATATATACACACATACATACATACATACATACATACATACATACATATATATATATATATAATCAAAGCAATTGGTACTTTTCTTCAAAATCCATTCTAAGGCACTCAGTTTTTCTTGCTGCCTCACTCAGCACTATACCCAAATTTCTCCATGGTGATTTTTAATGACCTAAAGCTCTATGCACAACATCTCTGTAATTGCCTGTATTCTAGGTAGTTGCTACTTCAGGCCTTTATCTTTCTGTGTTTCAGTGGAGATGAAAATAAACCATCTCTGTCAGCTAGAGGTAGATGGAAAAAATGAATGAAAGTATTATTCATGGAGTGAAATGTAATCTCCAAAATCCAGACTGGGAGAACTGCTGCTCGGCTGAGGCCAGTGTTAAAACCTTTAAGGCAACCTGCTTTCCTTGTAAACTGAGGAATTGGGTATAAATACGTTTTACTGCACCTTGAAGTACAAAACAAAACAGAGGGTTGAAAGGCACTGTGCTCTCTTGTTAACCCTCACCCTCTTTACAAGGAGCTCTTCTAGCCCTCCCACTCTTTCTCTGTGGGTCTTAGAACAAGTATTAATCCCAGTTTCCCTTCCCTGTTGGCAAGGGGCCTCTCCCCATGCTTGCCTCTGGTCAGACAATACTACTGAAGCCTGATTCAGAGCTTGCTGCTGATGCCAGACCTGTGTTTAGCTGTTGTCTGGAAACCCTAACAGTCAGCCAGGGTGTATATGTCCATCTGGAAGCCGAGGGTGAAGTGCAGAAAGTCAGGGGCTGGGGATGAGCTGCTGAACAAGTGCCACAGAGCAGCTCCGTTTACTGTAGAGCAAGGCACCAGGGAACATGCAGAGAAAATCCATGATGGCATGTTGGGAGAGAATGTCCTCAGGAAGGGCCTGTTGTTGCTACCTGAACAAACCAGGTGGATGGATCTTGTGGTCTGAACTGCAAAGCAGATAAAGCATTAAGGGCTGAGTAAAAAATTACATATTTTTTGCTAAAACATTTAGTTGAATGCAGGGATTCTTGCAAAATCTGGGAGCTGGTGGGGAACATAGTCTTGTTCTCTGGAGAATGTATCATGAGCTGACAGTGCTGGACAATGGAAGGTTCATAAGGATAAAAAAATTAATGCTGTGTGCTTTCAGGTGCTGCATGTCAAGAGGGAAGTACCTGATTCAAATATAACTTTCCTGGGGGCCATCTGAGCCTGTGGACTTGTTTCAGCTTGTAACTCACTGCTGTGTCTTGCTTCTGCCATTTGCTTCCAAATGAGCAGCGAAGAGGATGATATAATTTACTCATGCCTGAATCCAGGTGTGGGCTGGGTTGTGCACAGAGGGGAAAATGTTGCCCTTGCCCCATTATTGTGCAGGCATTAAGACATGTGGGCAGAGCTTAGCTGGCTGGTTTTTGGAAGGTGTTAGCTACAAGCTCTACTTCTCTGGGCAGGAAGGCTGAAATGTGTCCTGCCTAGCCAAGATGCTGAGAGTGAGGTGTCTCCAGGGCCTGTTAAGTCTGACACCAGATCCTATTGACTGTGGAGAGAGCAACCAAGGCTAGTTGTCTTTCTTAGGTGAGGTGGATGCTAATGCCCCAGATCTTTGGGTGCAGGCCTGGCTGGAGAGATAAAGCACCGTGGTGCTTCCTTCTGTAAATGCCAAGTATGGACTTGGGGGATGTGGTGGGAGGGGATGTACAAATGGGAGGGGCATGGAGACAAATGTGATTGTACCCATCTCACAGCCCAGCTAAGAGAGGAGCAGGATCAGTCCATCCTCCATCAATGGCAATGGGACAATCACCTCTTCTGGGCAGCACTGCAAGGCAGAGACTTCCCTTCCATCATGGGGACTTTGCCTTTTGGCCAAAGTACAGGGAGGTGGTTTTGGCCAGTGTCTGAGGGTGAGGAAAAAGCTGTATCTGAATCCTGCTGTCTGATTCCAGCCACGTTCCAGCTCTGAGCAAGCCAAAGTTCTCTATTTGACCTCAATTTACACCTTCCTAGAGGGAAATAAGGAGGCTCTGCAGCTGACACTCCTGACTTTAGGAAAGCAAAGTGTGCCCCAAGCATTTCTCTGCCTGTCTTAGTAGCAGGAGAGAAGGGAAAGTTTCTGCGTAGTGGTAGAAAGTGAGCGCAGCTAAAGCCTTGTTAAACACAGTTACCTTTCAGCTCCTGCTTTCTCCCTGTGATTTGGCACCAATTCATTCTGCCCACACAATTTCTTCAGTGTGACTTGGCTTTGCAAAAAGCTCCCTAATCCACCACAGAAAGGTTTTAATGCAATTGCATCCAGCACAGTCCTATTTCACTTGATTTAAATGAGAGAGTTAAATCTCAGTCTAGACAGAGTGCTCTCTAGCTCCTGTGGATCTTGTACCCAGCAAGCTGTATCATCTATGAGTATGTTTCTCATTTTCCAGACGAGCCCAGGGGATCTGCACACCCCCTCCATAAAATTCCTGTCTGTGCTAAATTGCCTTGTAGTCCTGATTTATACCTCAATAAAACCTATCACGAGAAGGAGAAAATGTTTAATTATATAACTGACATCCTTATGCAGGACACATTTTTGGTGGTTATTTATGCACTTATCTTCTTTAAAAGGGATATAAAGAACCATGACTTTCATTTACAGCAGGAACAGCAAAAGGTGAGGATGATAAATGTAAGGGGCAAGGAGTAAACCCTAAACAAGTATGACTTCTGGAAAAAGACATATGTTAAAAGATTTACTGAAAAATATGAAGAGATGCATTTGGGATCTTAGGGCATTTCAAGAAAAACTTGGAGATTCTTTCTTTTATCAAACACAACCCTTTGGGCTGTTTGATGTTGAAAGTTGGAAAGCATTTCATTTATTAAAACAGTAACAAGTAGAAAAAAGTATTTTATATTGCTTATGAAATCATCAATTCCAAGCTCTTATTTGATTTCTTTCACCCAGACCCCTTTCAAAATTGCTCTGTGGTTTTCTTTTAAAATAGTTTTCTCAAGAATTAATACAGTGCTAGAGACTGGAACAGGTATGCAAGCCTTGGCTTCAGATTTGGGCTGTGAAGTTTCTATTGGCAACCATGTACTATGGACAAGACTCTCTGGCAGCACCTTAAATGAGTGTGCAAGCAGCACATGCAAAATAGATGACTCCAGGATAATTAGAAATAGGTTCATTACTGGGAGACCAGCATGATTTATTTAATTACATCATAAATATACTTCCTTATCTTTTCTATCGCCCATGTAAGGATGTAGGTTCTATGAGTGTTCTTTGGGTGTGAAAGCTAAGGAGCAAAGTTAAGATTGTAGTTCAGCTCCAATTTGGTCTCATTACTGATAAAATGTTTATTATGGCATGGAGTTTGTGCTTTGTTCTGCATGACGTGATTCTTGCCTCAAGGGTCATCTAGACTTCAAATGCTGAGGAGTAGGTGTGTGGTAATGCATAGACATGCCTGTATATTTGTGTCTTAGACAGAAAGAAAATACTTCATTAAACGTGCATTCTTAATCTCCTTTTCTTTCACTGTTTGTACCCTGTGGTATTGCCCTCTGCAGAGCAATTTCGCCGCTGTGGACCAGCAAATGGGGAGCATGAATTTGGGAACTTGTGAAGGTTTTGGAGTGGTGGGGTACAAGGCCTCCTGCAGTATCTTCGACTGTGTATAGGAGATACTCAATTTTTCCTGTTGACAGCTAGAACTTTCCCTTAAATAGGAGAAATGACCGGGGTGATCTTCAAAAGTTCATCTCGAGTGGGAAGATGGACTAAGTTTCTCATGTTTTTGTGCTGATGTACTGCACTCCAATAAGATGTACCAATGCCCTGAGACATCATTTACTAGAGACAAGCTATCCCCTTCTTTGCCAGAGAAAATCTTCTTGGCAATATGTTCAGTGAAACTGCATTTACTACCAGGACTTGCAGCATTATCCCTACCCAGGATACCAGCTCTTGCCAGCTTTAACTCCACAACTAATTGCAAGTAAGCTTAACAGGGAGCGCTCTGCCTGGCTTCTGAACAGCGTGGGTGTTCAGTCAGCCTCTGAGAAAATACCCTCTTTCTTGCTGAACTGAAAAGAAAGGAACTTAAGCTTCTATTAAAACAGCTTTTGACTTTGTAGAAAGTGAAACTTACCATTATCCAGTGTTTTTGGCTTCCTCCTACAGTATGTTAATTGAAGGAACACAGGAGCTTTGTGCATCGATGATGGTTATCTCCATAGGAAATCCAGTATTGTGGTTACACTGGCTGGTTTTTTGCCTCTCCCAGTTGTAGGACTTCTTTTCACTTGCAGGATTTCCTTGTTCCAAATATTTCTTCACAGACCCAAGTGCTTTTTTTCCACTCTCTGAAAGAAAAGGTCAATGAAACAGAGATGAGCAAAGGAGGAAAATGTCTTTTCATTTACTTACTGTCCTGCCAATTCAAACACTTTTGTTCCACACAGGGTTTCCCTGCATGCCTCTCCTAATGGTGCACAAGACTTTCCTCAGGAAAAAGCTCTGATTCTCTCCAAAATGTCATTGAATAACTTTGCCACTATCAGCAATATATGTTTTTAATCAATGGCATGGCTTTTTTTTATCCCTGTTATGGTCTAAGGAATTTTGGCAGGTATAAACTGATGCACGCTGCATGGCCTTACTTTACTGCTCCCTATACATTTATGGAGGAGGCTGATACCCAGAGCTGTTCAATAGCTCTGGAATACTTATTTCAGCAGTTCCTTCACCTGCATATCTGCAGCCTATGTTGCAGCTCTGTGCTGGGGAACCACAAGGACAAACAGACCTCATTCAGGGTAAAATCAGCTTTGTGGGCTTCACTAATAAGCTTTGAGAGAAATGCAGCTGGTAAACCAAAGCATGACCTAATCACAGTTTTGGTTTGAAATTATAATACTTTATGAATTTGAATAACTCAGACTTCTAAAAAAATATTTTTCTTGCTCTTCTTATTGGGACAGTGTCTAGAGCCAGACTCACCATATGGATAATGCAAACATAAAATAAAGGGTCGATCTCTCCACTGAAGATCATTAATCTAGCTTTAAAATGACCAGTCGTGCTGTCATGACTTTCAAAGGTCATTTTGATTTGTTTTTTAAACCTGCTTGTTGCCTTGGGTAACAAGCATAAACACAACAGTGCTGAGGCCCCACCCTTGTTCTGATAAGGGACACTGAAACTGTGATCCTGCATGGAATTTGCCTCCAGAGCATTAAGTGGTGACTGTCCCCTGACAACCAATTACTCAGTGTGCATTTTCTGAGATATTTCAGGTTTCAAAGATGAACTGCATGGGAAAAAAAACACCAAATGACCTATGGGAGGTGTCAGGAAATAGCTGAGCAAGCTTGTGAGAAAATTGTGAGTTAAAGGAATATGCAAAGAGTTTATGCTACCCATGAAGGGTGTGAAGTTTTAGGCGAGCTCTGGGGCTGCAGCAAACCATAACTTAATCCTTTGAGCATGCGAGGCGCAGGATGAGGCTGAGTAGAGTTACTTGGCTTGGGGATCTTTTCTGTTTGCCAGGAGAATCAGTCTGGAGGAAACCTTGGAAACAGAGCACACTTGCTTTTTTTTTTTTTTTAAGAGCTTGGTAACTTTCACTATTTGTACTTCCAAACCCAGGAAAGTGGTTGTAACCAATGCCTCTGATTCTTTTGGCTTCCTGGGACTGGAGGGGTCTCTGAGTTATGACAGTGGCTCCTGCGCTTCAGATGCTTTCACTATCCTCTTGGTAGCATGTGGAGAATTCAGGAGGCATGACTTCCTTCCTGCCCCAAGGTCTTCTAGACAACATTAATGCTTTGTCCAAAGTTACAGAAGACATGACTGCACAAAATGACTGCTGCCTTAAAGTATGCTTCCATCATGGCCCTAACAGCTACCACCATTCCCAACTAAAATAGATTTATAAGAAAGGCCCTGAGTAAGCTGTAGGGTCCTTCAGCTGACAGCAAGACTGTAGGTAAAGGTTGCACAGCAGCCTCCTTTTTCTGTTCCCACAAATGAGGAAAACTGGTGTCCTGGCAAGGGCTTTTCCTGTCTGTCTGGGTCTTAAGCACAGAAGCAGAACTTCCCAGGAAAGCAAAAGAAATTACATTTTTGTGTGCAAGTAGCTGCTGGCTGCTGGTTATGTTTTTTCTTGTTTACTCTCTCTGTCCTCCCAACTTCTAAAAAGTTTTCAACATGTTGGACCCAACTGTTTACCCCTCATCCAGCCTGCAGAAAATTTAAGGAACAGGATCAAAGGCTTCCCTGTACATCACGTACCTCAAGTCCAGAGGAATGAAGGAGCCAGAGGTGATGCCCCAAACCCAGTGCATATAGTACAATACATAGTCACAATTGTGATCAGACATTGGCCAAAGAGTTTGGCCACATGGGACATGGCTCTGGGGGGACTCCTCAGGAAAGCAGCATGTTCTGCCTTGCTGCAGGACTGCTGCTTTTGGCCTTACTTAGTTCATCTCTCTCTGGACCCTGTTTTGAAAAAGCTTTAGTGATCACTTTCTCCCACGTCTTCCTCCTCTCCAGCCCCTGTGGTATGTGACTCACAGGCTGCTTTTGGCCCCTCCTCTTGAGGCAGAGGGCAGGAGCCTTACTTCCCTCTCTTGCATTCCCTCCAGGCCACCTTCTCCTCTGCAAGGAGTGACCTTGAGGAAGGGCAGTCTGTGCCTGCCCTGTGTCCCTTCAGGGGAGCGATGGCCAACTGGCTTGGGCAGGATTTCTTACTTCTGCTGAGTACACATCTCTCCTGTGCCCTGGGAAGTGTGCTGGCACTGCAGGAGTTTGTCTAGGCTGTGGGAATCCTGCAGGCAGAGCTATAGGGTGAGGTTATGCCATTGCAGTAATGCCAGTGTCAGATCCTTTGCCTGTGGAGCAAGAGTGTAGCTCAGTCTCCTTGAGATATTTATGAATTGATAACTCCCAACTATGGCAGGGCAATATGTTTGATCCTAGCATTCCTTGCTTTCCTGAGATCTGCTACTGACCTGCTGATGCATGCTGAGCCTGGGAAGGAGCACAGAACTGGAGGGAGCCCCTGGCTGGGGAATCCACACAACAGAGTAAAGCAGAATGGCCTTTTGTTTAGGGCATCGAGTCTGAAGTCTGCTGACATGTTATTTCATCTGTTGGTGTGGGATTTTGCCGCTACCCAAGAGTAAGGCATGAAACCAGTTTATGAAGTGCCTAGAGCATTCATTTCTCCTGCTTACTTCAGAGACTCTTGAAGGGAATTGCATTTCTCACCACCGTGTTAGGCAGCAGTGACCTCATGCTGCAGGATATTTGAGCTTGACTTTATAGCTTAGGTGACAAAATAGCACTCCAGAGGTAAAAAAGGGTTTCTCAAATGAGTGTTCTGGGATCAGTACTCTTGCATTTCAATTAATACTTTCAGTTCTGTAGTGCAGTCTAAGGCACACAAAAAACTTTTTTTTTTTTCCCAGATGGTACCAGAGCAAATTATTGATCCATGTGGTTTATGAGGGTAAACCATAGTACTAAAGATGATGGAAAGACAGATAGTTAAAATACTTTTAAAAATAAAAGCGCTAGATAAATCCTTGTCAAATGCAAACATAAAATCTTAAGCCCCCTCTTCTAAAGAAGGACAACCCTGTACTGAGGGGGCTGTCTGCTGCTCTGTGTACTCCATGATTTTATTTTGTACCCTCTCATAGCAGCGAGGAAAGAAAATAAGGCACAACCCACATGCCTTCCAGATCTGGCATAAGGGATTTCACCTCCTCCTCTTGCTCCATAATGAACAAATGCTCTGTGCCTTTGCTTCACAAACAAGTAATTTGTTCCTTGACACTGAATTCACCTTTTATTAGGTATATTATTTTCACCAGTGTATTTCAAATTGTTGCCCTTTCAGGTATGAATGCAGTGCTGCAGGAAGTTACTGGATTCTAATTAGGAGAAGAGTCTGAGGAACAGGCTGCAGGGGCAGTCCTTGTGAGCTGAGCAGGTAACAGTGAAGGAGAGAGCCCTGGTGTGAGGACTTGAAGTGACTTGTAAGGGTGGCTTGGGCAACAGAGTCCACATTTTAGGCATCATGGGAAGGTCTCATCTTTGCCAATTCTCTATGGCAGGATTCCAGCTGTAGTCACTTGCAGCTGGAAATAGCTAACACACTGTTTATAGGGGAGCCAGTGAGAAGAATTCTAAGTGCAGAAATGCAGAGGAAAGTGTTGGTGGGTAGGAGTGGAGAGAACCAGAAGAAGCTGGCTAAATAAAGGGATAGACCATAGAATCAAAAAATTGGATATGAGGTGACCTTACTTCACTTCAAAATTGGGTTTGGGTATGAAGTGACCTTAAAGATCATCTAGTTCCAACCCACTGCCAAGGGCAGGGACACCTCCCACTAGATGGCTGAGACATAAGCCTTGATTAATTAGCATTTGGTTTTGCTGTTCAGAACGTGCATGGGAACTGAGAACATACCCTACATAGAGGGAATGTATCCTAATTCCCAAATCACCTGCAGTGAGAATTGCCAGATGCTTCTGGCTTGGAAGATCCTGCCTGGAGCTGTTTACAGGTCTGCCAGGCTTAGACCAGGTGGGCTGTTGGCTTTGGGGTCAAACCACAGGCACAGATCCTGTAACAAGTCCCCGTTCCTGAAAGGAGCCACTCCTGATGTGGCTGCATGGGCCAGGTCTGATGGCTGCACTGAGCTGCAACTTTAATCTCCACACTTAGGCCATCAATACTCTCCAGATTGCTCTCCTGTTAAGGAATCTGGAGAGTAACTGGTTGAGGTGCATTACCGCAGAGGTCACTCTCCTTCAGTTCTGCATTTCCTTTTTAAGCAATAGGCTGCAAACCTGCTGGAAGCTGTCTCACCCACCTTTTGGGAGGACCAAAGGGAGTAATAATGGGCTATTGCGCTAGCTCTAGCAGAGAGGTGTAAATGTTGCTCAAAGAGCCCTTTTCACAAGTGAAAATCTGTTGTGTCAGTATATTTATTGTGAAACATTCAGAAAGTGATACTAGGAGCATCCTATTAATGTGAGCTTGTGCTTTTAAATAATTCTAATGGTACTTTCAAAAGTGGATACGTGCCAAAGTCAAGGTCATCTATATGACCTTTAGTTTAAGTTAATAGAATCATAAAACTTTTCTCCCTGTCATGCAGCACACTCAGTCTGTTTCCTTTTCACATTGTGTGGCTCTGTGCATGATCTGGTAGATATTGTATGTCCCCTTCAGCCCTGAGAAAATGTAGTTATTTTTATGTTTGGCTCTCAGGTAGTGATGCTGTTGTAGATGCCCATACAGTGTTTTTCTGCCTAGAGATGAGAGGCAATGTTTTGGAGGGAGCAGGGAAGCACAGAAAGTTAATTTATCATCATCCAGGGCAGGATGTGGTGCACCTGCCATCAGGCATCTCATCTGAGCCACTTCTCAATGGGTGAGGAAAGGCATACCTAAAACCTCTCTTCAGCTGCAGTCTGTTACTTCCAATTTTTTTGGGGGGGTAGTGGTGTAAAAACATGCAATCTAAAATATTTTTTTCATTTCCACTTAAAACATGCTTTTAATATCAAAATTTCGATACTTATGTTCTTAAACAGTTTTGTTTTGAGAAAGAGTAAACACAAATGTTTGAATTTTTTGTAATACTTGCTGACAACTATTTACTGATTTTGACCCAACTTTGCTCACAGGCTGCTGTAAATGAAAAACAGATTTGTTTAAGGTCAAAATGAACTGTGAGATTAAGAGGAAGAAATTCCAAACCCTTTTTACTCATACATAACATTTTTCTTATGTTACTTGATTAATTTAAGTATAACCCTCTGGTTTTGGTTGCTGCTGCATGTACCTACCGTCCTAGCACAGCAGGCCAAAAATGTTTCAGTGTAACTAATTGGAAGTAGATGAATATGAATTAACTATTTTTAAAGCCTGGGGTTATATAAGGTAATAGGCATTCTGCAGGAACTGTGCAAATGTCATAGATACAATCTGAAGCTATGGAAACATTTTTGGTATTAGAGACCATGATTTTTCTTTCAATACAATGTTCACTACTTCAGCAGCTTATTATGACTTTTTACAGAAAATAAAGCAGGGCTCTTCTAGACAGGATACTAGAGCACAGCCCCTGACCAGCACTTGGAGTATTGGCACTGAAGGAGGTAAGGGATCTATGGGCAAATAGTATGTGATAAAGGGCATGTGCTTGAGGACTAGAGATAAGAACTGCAGACACAGAGGCTGTTTGTACAATCTGGGTTCAGAGTATTCTTTTAATTTGTAAACATTTTTGATGCTAGTACTGCTGAACTGAGGTGTGGCAGGGAGGATTGATGTATATGTGCATATATGAATATGCTTATTTAAAATATATATACTGATGTGAAACCTGTGCTTGGTTTTTATTCACCCAGCCTTTATTCTGTCTGTGAGAGGACAGTTGAGGGAGTGGGGGCCTAAAGCTTCTCAGCCTTCCTGAGAGGTACAGGCAAGCAGGGTGATGCAGGACCCTGCACTACCAGCTAAGTGTGGCATGCAGGATGCTTCTTGGCTCGGTAGGGAAGCTTCACTTGGATAAGGGAGAGGAGAGGTTTTGGTGGCTGCCTCTGTTGTTTTGCCATATTAGTTCACAAAAAAATCATGGGCTGCAGCACATATCCTGCTGACGCAAGGTGTTGGTTTTGGCATGACAAGTAGCAGCAGGATGGTAACTGCCTTGCCTGAGGTTAGCAAGAGGAAGAAAACAAAACCAAAGATTAGTTTTTCCAGCCTTTTGCTCCTGGAGGTGGATGAAATTTGTTTGTGTTTCCATGTCAGAGGAGCGTGGATGTTGCAGCTTTTCTCTGTGGGGCACAGCAAAGGCTCCTGACACTCTGTTGACAGCATGCTCTGTAGCTGCTGGGTTGAGCTCTGTCAGCTCCCTGAGCAAACTGTGCCAGGCCTGTTTTTCAGTAGTGTTAATTCAATGCTCAGGAAGAAAACAAGCTGGGCTAAGTCTTGGAAGTGTCTGGCAGCTTTTATCCCATCTGTTGCAGAGTAGTAGGAAAACTCTGGGAAATTCCGCATGGGCAGTTACAACAGATGGATGCAAGATCTGTAATACACCTCTGTACTTTCCAGTTTTGAGAACTTTTAGGTATAAGCTGTTGCTTTGGGCCTCTCTCAACATATTTTCAAGTAGGGAACAATAATAAAGAGATTGATAGGTGTCCTGGTTTTGGCTGGGTTAAAGTCAATTTCCTTCCTTGTGGCTGGCACAGTGCTGTGTTTTTGGATTTAGTATGAGAAAAATGTTGATAGCACACTGATGTTTTAGTTGTCACTCTGCAGTGCTTACCCTAAGTCAAGGATTTTCTAGTTTCCCATGCTCTGCCAGCAAGGAAGTGCACAAGAAGGCAGGAAGGAGCATGACCAGGACAGCTGGCCCAAACTGGCCAAAGGGATATTCCACACAATGGAGCATCCTGCTCAATCTGTCA
>JAYDZK010000113.1:64798684-64831388 GCA_034509185.1 Euphonia xanthogaster | reverse complement strand
GCAACTGTGCTGCGTATCACTTGTCCTTCTCACATTTTATTTCTCTTTCTCTGCTGGTTGTCTCTCTTTCCATTACAATTACTATTTTATAATTATCATCTTACTTCAATTATTAAACCATTCTTATCTCAACCCTGTGGGCTTTACCTTTTTCCAATTCTCCTCCCTATCCCACAGCAGGGTGGCAGAGTGTGAGAGTGGGTGGCTGCATGCTACTTAGTTCCTGGTTGGGATTAAACCACCAAACAATAGGGATCGTGTCCTGCACCAGTGAGCACTCAGTGTGCACCAGGCCCTGCCACTTCCCCACCACACTTTGGGATGTACAGCCTGGCAGTGGAAAAGCCAGGGGCTTCAAACCCATGGCCTGGCTGAATGAGGTGCCTGGGGAGGATGATTGCACCTATAACCATACTTGCTCCTGGGAAAATCTACAGACTCACCTAATCCCAGTGTTGTGAGCATGGTGGTTGCCACCCACTGAGCCCTGAGGTGTTTGTGGGGGTAGGAGGAGGCAAGTCTCATGAAACAAGGGGTATTAAAGAGCCTAACGAGCAGCACGCAGAGCAGACATGAGTTAATGTAAAAGTAAAGTACTGTAGTTGAAAGCTAACAGAAAATAAACCTTGGCTGTCCTGTTGGAAGTGCATGTATCAGCAGGAGCCCTTGCATTCTAATTTAGGTGAAGAATTAGTCACCGGCAGCAGAGCCTTGGGGGGTGCAAAAATCTGCCTCCTGGAGTCCCACTCTTCCCATCAGCATGCCAGGAGCCCCCCTGCTGCCTGATGGGATGCAGATAGTCATCAACCCGTAGCCTTCTGCAGTCTCTGGTGCTCAATTTATCAGGAACCAGCATGGTCCCAGGCGATAAATGAGCAATCAAGGTTGATGTGCCAGTGGAGAGGAGCTGCAGGCACTTTTCAGGTTCTGCCTAGGCAGCTGTCAGGAGGGTGGTGCTCCACCCTGTTCAAGCCCATGTATTTGGAAGGGGATGGGACCCCTCTAAGTGGCACCCATGGCATGCAGCCAGGATCCTTGAGGAAGTCATTATCACAGACTGCTCCTGCCTGTGTGAACACAACCCAGAACAGCAGCTCTGACCATACATGAGCTTACACTGGCTGTGTGCTGTGCCAGAGGCAGAAGGAAAATAAGTAAATAAATCCCCAAGCATACCCTTTCATTGAAACCAAATGTGTTTATGGGAAAGGCAGGAGTTACCTAAGAAAGATATGTATTTAAATGTGCATAGTTAAGTATCAGTTGTCAGCTACTCATTTGAAGCCCTATAAATAGTACCTCGTTCATTTTTATGTTATGACGTGCATATGACATTTGGAGGTTAAGTTGGGAAAGCTTTCCTCTAAATGCCAATCCAGTTCTGCATCAGGGATATCAGTTTGTTCCCTTTCAGGCTTATTTTCCCCTGGCTTAGGTGCAGAACTGTCAAATAAACAGAATTTGAAAATTTGCCAAAGGGTAATTGTTTTCAGAGTTGGAATAAGTACAGAAACACCACTGGTGACATTTTTGTAATTCATTTTTGCTCTGTGTTTTTGTGGGCTTTTTTTTCTTCCCCCAGTCACAGCAACTTACATCCCTAGATAAACATCTCCTCAGCATCCCATTCAGGCAGTCATCCAAGCCCAAATGTATATATGTTGGTTTTGCTGACAAAAAGAAGGGCAAGCCACTTGGCACCAAATGCTTCTCCAAGTTCAGCAATCCTCTGACATAGATGTATATATATATATATATATATATACACAATGGAGTTTTGGTTGTTTTTGTTGTTTTCCTTTTTTTTTGTCCCCAAAGTTATCTAAGCTATTTTCCTTGAACTCCAACAATAATGAAGAACACTTGTTTGCAGCAAGGTCTGAATTGTTGCATTGGATGCTTGCCTGGAACTCACTGTCTTGGGGGTCAGATGAGCTCAGGGCACAGATGGGGAGGTGGGTGCAGGGTGGCAGCAGGGTGGACCCCCACTGGCAGGCAAACAGGGCTGTGATGTATTGTGCTTTGTGAGGTGGCTCAGCCACCCATGCAAATAACCCCAGTTATTCAGTTTTCTCATGTACAAAAGCAACTGCTGAGACTTTCATGCTCCAGCAGCTCTGCCACAGGGGTTAGCACCCCTAGGAGATGGTATGAGGAACTGAAGCCTGACCTTGACTTGGGTCTGCTCCAGGGGAATTCAGCTCGTGGGAGCCCAGGCCATGGTGCAGCATGGGGCTGGGACTGTTTTGCCGACAGTGCTGCAAATCTGTCGTCATTCAGAGGGTCTGATAATCAAACCAGAGTGTTTCCCTTGCAAGGGCAGTAACTCTAGAATGTAGTGTTAATGCCTCAGTCCAGTGGTGTGTTGTGTAGCTCTGACCATGATTTGGATGTCCCCTGCTCCTCCTGTGGGAAAGATCATCCCATTTCCCTGGGGTGTTCGGGACCACACGCAACCACATTATTTTGTGTGGGAATAAGAGCTGTTGTACCTGTTGCTCTCATCTCTGGGCTGTTTGGATGGCAAGATGCCTGTGGAACAGTTATTCCATGCTTTGTGGCTATAGGTAGATCTGATAATTGATCACTTTGTTTCACTGCAGTGTGGCTGTGCAGAACTAACCTGGACAGAACTGTGAACATGGTGTCATGTCTTCACTGCAGATAGCTCAGTGGAGGAAAAAGTCGCCTACTGGAGCATCAGGGAGAGTTGTAGTTTCCTGAGGCAGGTCTCTGAAGGGAAACCACTGAGCAATTTGCAGTGAAGACCTGACAATTCGAGGTTCTGCCCAGGTTAGTTCTGCACAACAGCAATGAACTAATGTTCAGTTGCAGCCGAGAATGATTTCAAAGGGAAAAGTAGCAAATGAAAGTGAAAGGGGTCATTCTGTTTGCTTAGCTTAGCAGACCTGGCTGTATCCATAAAAATACATGGTTGCCCTTACACGTAACAAATGAGAGGCAGGTCTAAAATATTACTCCTCCATTTTTTTTATGACTTGGTCCCCTGTTTCTGCGGCAACCATCTGCCTTGAGAGAGTGAATCCCATTGCTTGTGCCAACTCTGTCAAATCTGACAGCAGATTCAAATGCTGGGAAAGAGGACATGGGTTTGCCCTTCAACAGGTGACACATTTTTGAAATGTGCTAAGTGATTAACACCGGACAGGGCTGGGATTTGTAACTTTCTGGTGGCCTCAGCAGTGCTCAGATGCACACAGGGGCAATCAGAAAGCAGTTTCAATCTTTTTGCTTTGGTCTGCCAGCTGTCACAGACTCAAAGTTGCATATAAACTTTTTGTTGTTGTTGTTGAATGAATGACAGAGGAGATTGTGCATTCAAAGGAGTATTACAAGAGGTCAGTTTTTTCTGGTGGCATTGGAACGTGCTTTTCTAAGCGTGGAAGCTGTGGAGGTCAGAGGAGTCTTCCTGCTTTTGCAATAGCAATAAGTTTCAGTTTACAAAACTGTTTCCCTGGGACAAGAACACAAGGCATTTGACAGCCTGGTTAGAGATAAGCTCTTTGGGAATGGTTTTTTTCCAGATCCTTTTTTATCAAAACTAGATCCTACTTTGTCTAAAACTAACCCTTTCTGTGAGAATTAATAGTTCTGAGAGATTTTGTAAAAATTTCAATTTTTTTTATTTGAATGGCCTGTTTTGATATTTTTATGAAGTAAATTCTAGCTCAAAACTAAAGCTCTGCCTCAAAATTATCTTAATTTTAACACTTAGTCATAAGGACCCCAAAACAAGGAAAAAATCAATGTATTTTGAAGTGCTCAAAGCTGGGAAAAAACCCCAACAAAAACAATGAGAGAAAGAAGGGCTAGGTGTATTTTAGTTATTTTGGTTTTGTACGTTTATATTTTTCTCTAGAATAATTCTGTCAAAGCCTCAAATGTTTTCTCCAATGCAGAAGATTTATTTGTAGTCCAGTTCATTATGGATTCAGCAGTAAAGCAGTGTCCCCCACGATAGACAGTTTTGCAAATGCTCTTTGAGAAGGGAAGGAAATCTGGCCCAGTCTGTCTCTTAGTGGAACTACTCAAACCAGAGGCCTTTCCCACATGATGTTATGGGCACTTACTTTCTCTCTGATGCTTTCCAGACAGCGCTCATAAAATAAAAAGGGTGGTGTCTCTGAAGGGTGGGGTGTGGGGAGGTTTGGGCTGTGCAGTGAAGTGCCATTGAGTGCATGAGCATGTACCCAGAGGCTGGACAACAGGAAAACTGAGTTTTGTTGAGCTCCATCCTGACCCTACCTCCACTGCTCTCCTCTAGTGACTCCAGCTTTTTCTGACATCCTCACCCTGCAGGAAAGGAGGAGAGACCTCCGTGGAGGAGGTGGGGGCCCAGCCATGATAGCTGCGCTCAGATGCTCTTTTGCCGCGCTGAGGAACTGGAGGTGTTTCCCCCACAGACCACTAAAGAGGTGTGTTGGCAAGGGGGAGTGTTCTTGACATCTCTTGTGATGAGCATAAGGCTTTTCACGAAGGCTGCAGTGCCTACAAAGTTTTCCAACAACACAGGGACCAAGTAGGTCCCTGTAGGACCAACCAAGTAGGACTGAAATAATTCTCCCTCCTTACCCGTGGCTTGTCCCACAGCCACTAGCAATGCTGTGTGATCTGTAGGGCTGCTGGCACTGCCAGTAAGTGGGCTTGTAAATAATCTGGACAAGATCTTGGGAGTGACAATTTGTTTGCTGATGGAGCAGGAACTGTTAGAGGCTGACCAACTCTTCTGTTCTCCCACCTCCCATAGGACTTAATGTCAAGAACTCTCTTCTCTGTCTCTTTGCTTTGGTGCTTTATTCCACTGGGATTTCCTCCTTCAGAGTTTTATGGTTACCTTTTTTATCTCCTCTGCTCCCTGCTGCTTGTGAGAGCCAATGAGAAGAGCCACAGCCTAGGACTTGCCATGAACACAGTCTGAGCAAATCCATCCATTGCTGCCATCAAGGGCAACCTTAATACTCATTTGTCCCATAATGAAATTTTAAAATTTCCGATCTGAAATGGCAGAGAGTTATCTCAAAAGCACAAGCACGGCAGTAGTGCTGCTGGGGAAGTCCTAGAGGACTTGCCCTGAGAAAACAGCATGGGCTGGGTTGAAAGAGGCTTTATGTAATAATTCTTGCTCCATCTTCCACTGACACCTCAGACATATCGTCCTCGCCCTTTCCTGAATTAAAAAAGGCTGACCAAAAATGTCCCTTCCAGCAGGTCAGCTGCCTGCTGCTCCTTGATAAACATGCTTTATGTCAAACACCTTAGGTCAGTGCAGGCTTTCTCTGCCCTTGAGCCACTCTGCTGTTGTGATAGCTGCTGCTGCCCTTCCTGCTGGGAGTCGGTGTGCTTGACACAGGGAGAACACCATGGCAGGCTGTGGGAGAGGAAGCATATTGCTGACGAAAAGGGAGAAAAAGGTGGAGTCCGAGACTTTGTGCAAGGCCCCCTCCCAAAATCCTCTTAATCATCTTCTGTCACACCCCTGTTTAATTCCAGGAAGTCCTTAACTCTTACCTAGTTTTCCAAGTATGGGCATCAGCAAGGAAATGGTGCTTAAATGAAGTGATGATGAGGCCTCTGGAAACCTCCAATGATCTTTGGTGGCTTGACTCCAAAGCCAGCCAAGGCACAGTGGATCACCTCTTGAGGGTTGGCCATCCCCAGAGTAGCCCTGTCAGCCAAACCCAATGAGCAAATCAGTGTGGAATGGCTCCATGCTGCAAAGGCTGTTTCATGTTGCTCTAAGCTCAAAAGCTGGAAAATTCAGAGCCAGCACTAAATATTTGTTCCACTTTCAAAGCTGAGCATCAGGGAGCCATTCCTTAAATAGTGGATGCCTGTTCTCTGAGCCCAGATGTGCTTATAGCGTGGGTCTTGCCAGTGTTTTCCTTTCCTCCTGCTTCCCACATCAATGTGTGTGCAGATTCCAGCCATCCATCTTTGCCCTTTAAAGTTGGTGTGAGGGGTAGCAGCTGTTCCTTCTTCAACAGAGGTGGCAATAATATTGGACAAATTGTTTTCAACCTTAATCAGTAAAACTTGCCACACAAGTGATCCTATTTCTTGCCACAAGTGATAATTTGGAGCACATGAAATGTTAGACAAAATACATTCGTCAAAGACACTTCAGAGTATCAGTTACTTTCCTGTGGTATGTAAGTAATAATTCAGTTCTTAAAACCTTCCACCTGGATTTGGAAGGTCACCTGAGCTCCTGTTGCAGGCATTTAACAACGAGTTAGAGTGTGAGGTAGCAGTGAATTGATAGATTGCCCTGTGTTTCCATTTATATAACAAGAAACAGCAGCAGACTCCAGCCTGAAATTTGAGATACTGGTCTTTACTAATCCCTTTTACTGGGTCCAGGCTGGGATGTTTCTGTTCTGCTTCTCACTATCATTTTACACAGACAGCTAATCTCAAATTGTCACAGCCTTATGCCTTCTTTAAATAGCACAAGTTGTGCAGACCTATGGTAATGACAACGCACAGAGATGCACCAAGCAGAAATGGTCATCTCCTGAAGGCCAGTTGTCCCTTCCTTCCTCCTCTGGTGTCTGCCTTTGCTCTAATTGTGTGCAATGGAGAGAGGTTATCCCAAATGAATCAGAGGAATGAAGGGCTAATATGCTTAGAGAGGGGTGCTTTTTCTTTCCATATTGTATCTGCCCTGTTTCCTTTCCCTGAGTCAAACCTGTTGCTCTTTTCAGGGAGTGGTGGTGCTGAAGGAAGGCAGGAGGGTTATCCTCTCATTACTGGTCATGTGCGCTGCAGTGCTGGTACAGGGATCTGTCAGATGTGGCTGTGTTTGACTTTGGTGCTGCCCAAAGCTGTACAAATGATGTGGCTTGGAGTGATGGAGTTGCGTCCCTTCAGAAAGAGGTTGGTGTGAGAAGGGATAGATTCCACCTGCAACTCTTCCAACAGGTTTCTTCTCCTGACCAAAAGAAGAGCAAAGGTGAACATTTTGAGTGTTTTAACTATTTTTTTGAGAGTTTAACCTCTGAAAAGGTTTGGCACCTTTTTGTTTTCCCCTAAGCAATCATGTTTGTGCTCTTATGCAGAAATTTTCTTTCTAATCCAGCAGAGGAGACATGATGTAGAAGAAGTCAGAATGACCAAGAAAAGTCACAATTTTTTCTGCTACAGCCTGAGAAAAAGTATGTTTTCATTTACTGCACTGATTGGTATTTCCCTCATGTCTCAGCACCATGAACTGGAAAAGAATGAAGTCATTTGTCAGGACATTGAAGCCAAAAATAAGGAAAATATGGGAGTTATGATTCAAATAGTTGAAAAGTGGGTAGCAATCTGATAAATTCTAGGGCAAATCATAGGAAAGCCAATACAGAACTGAAGTTAGGAATGGATTAGGAAAAGGTGATATAATTCATGGTAATCAATGTAAAACTGTCTCGTGAACTAATTGCAATGTAATTTTGGTAAGATGGTGTCTTTGATGTAGTGTTTGATTGGTAGAGGTAAAGTTTTTGATACCAGCTTAAACATACACCTATTGAAATTTCTGTAAGACATGATTTTGTTCCACATGATGCTCTGAGTAAAAAAAACCAAAAACACCCATGCTCTAACAATATAAGACAATAACAGCAAATAAAGGCACCCAATTAATTGCAATCTGGCTAATAGTCATGCTTTCTAAAGTAATTGCAAATGAGGAGGCATTCAGAATTGATGTTCCTGAGGGATATACCAAAGGGCTCATTCTTTGAGGCTCGGAGTACTCAGTTGCTTGGGTTCTTACGTAAGAACCCATGACTTATTTCATTAGGCAAAGACACTGATGATGATGCAACCAGAAATGAAGTAATAAATGACAATGTCAAGGACATGCCTATTCTTTAGCATCTTCTGGTAAACTGATCTCATCCCCAAAAATATGTATTTGAATGCTCAGCCAAATTCAAGGTGCTAACAGACCAAAGATGTGCTTTTATAGCTGTGCTATTTGTCTGGGAGATTGTTTTGGAAACCAGTGAGTCAGGCTTGTTTGTAATGGATAGTCAGCTAAACACGCACTCCCTGTGTGATACAGTGTACCCAAAAGCAAATGTTACTGTCCCTGATGGGAGCAGATTGCTGAGTAAAGGTCAAGGAGGTGATATTTCCATGTGCACAGCATTAATGAGACCATTTCTGAAATGTTTACGGGTTTAAAAGGATTTTGACAGATGGGCTGAGAACAGAGACTGAGCTGCATGAGCATAGGCTGACCTGTGCTGTCTAAAGAGAGGCAAGAGAATTGAAATCAATTTATTTTGTCAAAGATAACATTTTATATTCTTCCACTAACAACTGAAAGCAGGGAGAGATGGCAGATTATCTCTGGACATAGCAAGGTGGTTAGGTGCTGGAGGTGGACAAATACAGGTTAGAAAATGGGCAACTAAAAATGCCTTTTTCTTTCAGTGCCAGCGACTGACTGCTTACCTCAGGATGTAGGGTTTGCCTCTTACACGAAATAAGCACTGAATCCTTTTCAAAAAAATAATACAAGGAAGAGCTTATGGTAAAGGCGCCAGAGTTTGTGGTACAGACACAGGTGGCATTATAGCTCAAGCAGGCCTGGCTAAGTGAATCCATGAGTTTCAGAGGCTCTAGGCAGGACTGATTTCTCCCATATCCAATACTCTGTGTTTAGTTCAGTTTGCCATTCCTGGTGTGTGTTAAAGCAGGCAGGATACACCCCCATCTCCATAGCTTAAGGCTTTTCCTTGGTCCCTTGGGCAAGGGTGTCTTGTGCTCAGGAGCTGTGCTGTGTGAGAAGACCCAGCAAAGGGTCACTGGGGTGGTTCTGTGGTAACACTGTGGGGACCTTAGGGAGGAAGGTCTGTCCTAATAGGTGCTTTGTGCTGTTCCTGTGATTAAATTCCCTGGAGAGGAAAGCCAGACTTTGGCTCAATATCACAAGCCTGTTCAAAACACAAACAAGGATGAAATACAAATCTAATAATAATTTTCACCTCATGGCCACCAATTATTTGGTTCTGCTGCCAGGATGTTACTATTGGGTTTGCTTCACTTCTGAACATTGCAAGCAATAAGCAAAGGTGAAAGTTTTCACTGTAGTTTTTGAGCTGTGGGCAGTCTTTCAAGAAGAATGTGAAAGGACAAAGTTCCTAATAAAAATGATGGCTTTTTTGTGGGCTTGTGAGGCACTGAATTTTTGTGCCACAACTGTTTTTCAGATTTGTTATATCATCAGTATATAAATAATGTAGATCAGAGTATTAGGCAAACTGTACATAAACACATTAAAGGCTGAGCAGTAACAGATGTACTGCACATCTACATGTAGGAAAGTCTATATCAGGATGAACTTTTTGGTCAACTGTGGGATCTGAATCCTAGTTTTGGGACAGCAGGCACCTGTCAGTGATTGAAAGCACTGGCTTGTACACATGTGCATCAAGACTGACCATTGCCAGCTTTCCTCCATGGGTGCAATAGGGATGGGAATGTTAGACATTTGGCTGCTCTTGGACATAAGAGGGGGCATTCTATGTTAGGTAGCAGGCACACTGCAAAGGCATTCCTTGCTGACTTAGGAGATTGAAAGGAGCTGGGCAGCAGGCACACCTCTGATTCACATGAAGTGACTGCACTCTGGAGAGTGTGAGGTGGTGGGAGTTAAGTAGGAGTGAGAGGCAGGGGCTCACTAGCCTCTCTGAGAGGGAGACAGGAGTTGAAAGAGAGACACAGAGTTATTACTCAGTGTAGAGATAACAGTCTCACTCTTGAGCAATCTGCCTCCACCACCCCAGAGGTCAGTGTGGGCAATGTATGAAGTTTGTCTGGTGTGTGTGAGCAGCACTGATGTGGTAAAATGTATGTGTATCCACAACCTCTGTGTGAGTGTT
Organism: Euphonia xanthogaster; assembly: GCA_034509185.1. Lineage (NCBI taxonomy): Eukaryota > Metazoa > Chordata > Aves > Passeriformes > Fringillidae > Euphonia > Euphonia xanthogaster. Next base: position 64,821,492 of record JAYDZK010000113.1, on the reverse strand, counting down.
TGATACCTGAACAATCCTGCTTAACATGCCATGGGCAGGGAATAAGTGCCTGCAGAACAAATACGCTGAAAAAGCCTCTTGATTCTGTCTGTAAGGCCTCCCTCTTCCTTCTGATACAAACACTGCGGAGCAAGGCTTTTTGCACAGGGAGTGAGTAACACATCTCATGTTTTTTGATGCACTTTGACTTCTTGTAAGGCTGAAAGAATCTTGACTTTACAGCCATTTGTAGCCCAGATTAATTTCCCAACTGGAGTAGATGTTACCATCAGAAGAAGGACTTGTAACATTAATATGATTGTGTCCTTACTGGGGCCTTCCCTTTGAGCAGGTTTTAGATGGGGTGATTTTTAACACATATTTATTTTCACAGCTATGCTAGAGCCAAAGTATGGAGTAGGTTTAAGGACTGGGGTCCTACTTTTCCTAGAGATGGCGTTACCCATGTGCTTGTTCAGCTTCATGGGACAGATTTAGAAAAACCTGTTTTGATAAACTGTTCGCTTGCATGGCTTGGCATTCCCAAACACTGTGTCAACTTTCCACAGAGCTGTCTCAGTGAGGTCAGTTGTGGAATTCATCTTGCAGCGCTAAGCCTGCAAGTGGCATGACTCAAGGACAAGATAATTGGTTTATTACTTTCTTTTTTTTTTCCTGAGTAATTACAGAAGAATTGCAAACCTACTTTCCAGAAGTGGGAAAAGAGGGTCTGAAATGAATGTGAATTTTCTGTTACGTGTTTGGGAGTTGAGATGAGATGTTAATTGCGGTAATTGTAACACTTTCCTTTGGGTGGGAGCTGTTTCTAGATGTGCAGCTCATTCAGCGTGGGTTTTCTGTGGCAGCTCACGCAGCACAAACCGCAGTTTCTTGTGTGCCTGCTGCCAGCTACTTAGAGAGCAAGTGTCAGGGGCTCTGCAGGAGGAGCTGGGTAAAACATGCAGGGAGAAAACTCGAGATGAGGCCTGAATACTCAGGGACTGATCTGTATCGAAGGCTTTCCAAAATACATAGACAAGTGTGTTGGGTCTGCCTACAAGACCTTCGGGGCTCGTACTGTCCCTCATGATCATCTCTGTCCCGTTTTTAACCCTTTGTGTCCTGAGCTCCACTGTGTATATAGACAGGTGGTGAGTACCTGGAGGTGTCTTAGTAAACGTAGGAGGAATGCAAAATAAAATGGGAATGAAATGAAAAGGGAACATGGACAGTATGAGCTGAAAAGTAAACAACACAGAAAAGTGTGGGGAAGGCTGATGGGGGAAGTTCACACTTGTAGGCTGGCATATTTGCTAAGAGGAAACAAATAAGGTTGGGGCACATGACATTTCTTCAGACCTCTCTACTTGGAAGCTTTTCTGTTGTTTTCTTAATTTCATTTTGCCTAATGCAAGCTATTGCTTCTCTGAGATCTGATTGTCATTTATATCCTTGTAGTACTGTAGCTCTGCCCATCATCAGGGTGCAGACAGAAGTAATTTTACAGGCATTTATTATGGAGGGTGGATGCTGGAGGGATTCTGGCTTGGACATTGTTTTATTTGTGGAGGTGAAAATGCTGAAGACTGAAGAAAATAAGTGAAATGAAGAGGAAATGAAACCTTATTCTAATTTCCAACCTAAACATATTACTGACCAGGGTAAACATATTTTCAGTGTGTGGGAATGACACTGTCTTTCAGCTGTTGTCACTTACTCTTTTCTGCTCTGTTTCCCCACTGGGAGTGTTTTGGGGCAGCAGTCAGACCCTCCTTCACCTTCCTTCACCCAGGCTCAGCTCCTCGGCTGGCTGGGCTTCAACTAGAGGAGGTCCCAGCCAGAATGAGCTGGTGGTTGCCAGGAGCAGTAGTCCCACCCTTCATTCTGTGCCACCTCCCAGGCACTTGCCTGCCTGGAAGCAGAGCTGGCCGCTGCCCTTCTCTCCTCACCCTCCAACAGCCCTCTCCTCCCACGCTGTTATTTTTAACCCGGACTGGAGTCTTGATTCGCTTCGCCCCGTGGCCTCCCGCTTCTGCCAACAGAAACAGACTGAAACTACAGAATTAACCCCAGCTTTTTCATGCTTCCCAAAGCCCTTCTCAGCCTGGGCAGGTCGACTCCATCTGCTGGAAACATTCCCCCTGATGGGGACATGGAAGGTGGCACCAGCCTTTTCCTCTGCTAGGGCTATGAGAACAGGCTCATATTGCCTTTGTCCTGGACTTGGGAAGAAGCTTGGCACAATGTATCTAGGCTTCAGGGGAAAGTTATCAGATCCCCCAGCACATTCTTAACTTGTAAGATACGCTAGTAGTCAGGTATTTTCCTCCTCGGCTTTCCTCATGTTTTCTGTGGTAAAATTTCACCCAGTCTCTTGTTATCATCCTCAAGACAGTACGATCCCATGACAGTGAAGGAGGAAAATATATTCTCAATAAATAACTGTTACATTGTAAAGCTGTGGGACTAGAACTCTAAACTGGAAAATGCACCAGAAATACATTTCTGCATGGACTTTCTGCATTTTTTTTCCAGAATCTAGCTGTGCTGACCTCAATAGACTTCAATAATAATCCATCACCTTAGCCCCCTACTGAAGTCAGTGGGGGCAGGAACCACCTGATCTAACTGCACAGGTGTGCACTATACATAGCTATGGCTGGAGTAGTCAGGCTCCCTTTGTAGTCAGGGCAGAGTAAATGTGTTTTGGCATTAATCAGTCTGACCTATTTTAGTTTTCTGCCTAAGTGCGTCTTTTCACGGAGTGTAATTGAGTTGCCAATAATGAGTTCAAATTTGGACATCCACATCAGCTGATGTGTACCCTCAAACTTTCCAGTTACTTCACCTGGCTCCAGACCAGGTCTTGGCAGATCAGCATTTAGTCATGACCGCTCACGTAGTTATAATGAAAATAATGTTGGAGTTCTTGCCTCAGAAGTTCCTTAACTAAGTGGATACCTTGCTCTTGGAGAGAAGGCCCACAGGTCATTGTAGCTTATCTTCCCTATGTGTCATGAGATATTTAGTGATGATTGATACTGTTTCTTTCATGACAAATAACAGTTTACACTACAAGAATGTCAGAATAGTTCAGGTAGGAAAAGGACTTTTTGAGTTCAAGTAGCCCAGCCTCCTGTTCAAAGTAGGTCCCAGATCACTCAGGGCTTTGTCCAGCTGATCTTGAAAACATCCAAGGATGGAGATGTTGTGGTGTCTCTGGGCAACCTGCTGATGCTTTGGCTGTCCTTGGGAAAATTACTTTCCTCACATCAAGTCAGAAATCCCCCTGTCTTGAGGTACAGCTTTTGTCTCATTCTCCCATCATGTGCCTCTGAAATGCCTGTCTTGGTCTTCATGGTAACCTTCTCGTAGGTATTGTAGGGCCACTGATAGATCACCCCCAAAGCCATTGCTCCTCCAGGTAGAATGATTCCTGGTCCCTCAGCCTCTGTTCAAAGCTGGGTGCTCCAGCCATGACTGTTGTGGTGAATGGCCTACAGTGAATTCACCCAAGGCTATCAGAGCCTTTCCTGTATTGGCACGGGGGGATGGGATGATGAAACTGGACACCGTGTCTAGGTATGCTCCAGTGAGCACAGAGCAAAGGGGAAAATGCACCTCACCACATCTGCTGGCCATGCTCCTGCCAGTGCTGCCCAGGGCTCTGTCCCTGGGCAGCGTGTGCCGCTAGCACACACGTAACTCATTCCCTGCCAGCACTCCCACATCCCTTCCTGCAGCCAGTTGCTCCCCAGTCTGTACTATTCCATTAGTAGGGTTTTGGCAAACTTTTCTACAACTGAGAGTTGTGATAAGAAGCAGCAGTCACCCATTCATTATCATTAAGCTATGCATTCAGCATAGCTTCAAAAATATCAAAAGCCTGTTGGTATTTATTTGGAATCCTTTCCTAAAGCAAAATGCTCACTGGGATTCATTATTTAGCTGAATCCTGACATGAAATAGAAGTATGAAACTGATGTGTGAACTTTCACCAGCTTACATAAAAAGAACATTTAATTCTGTTTCTAGGAGTTGCTGGTGCTGTTTGGAATTAAAGCCATGAAGTGCTGAGGGGCTCAGGCTGGTGCTCAGCACAACGTTGGTGTGCACAATGTTGAATTCACCCTTGTGACTCCCTTGTGAAGCAGGAATGACTTTCACTCTCTGTTTAAAAGAGAGAAGCCATGGTGCAGAAAGCCTGACGCCTCTGACCTAATTTTAATTGCCAGAATGTAAGATATGCAGTCCTAGGCTAGGAATCCACAGTCCTTCTAGAAAGGGAGAAATGGGTCCCTTCCAGGGTTTCCTGGATTCCACCTCTTCCCTACTTGTTTTCAGGGTGAGAAGTAGCCTGTCTGTTTTCACTGGCACTGGCACAACCTGAACAGCCCGTCTAAATTATTAATCTTTAAGTAAGGCTTGGGGCTAAAATCCTTGTTAAAGCTAAGCCTTGGCATTACAACTTAAATGGTTCTTCCCCAGACAAGTCACAGAGAACTGAGAGTACTTCTGGGTTTTCCTCCAAATCAAACAAAGCCTCCAGACCATTCCTTATGTTGCCTGAGGGGTGCCATGGAGATTGGCAGGGGGGTAGGGGGTGGAGGGTGGGAGGGGAAACTTTGGGACATGGCAAACACACTATACTCTTCTTCCTCCCTCACTCCCACCTTTGGCAGGACTTTTTCCCTGCATTGGTGTTGGTGTAGATTTGTTGCTGCTGGGGAGGTGAACAGAGGGCTGTACTTGGTGTTTCCATTTCCATCTCCTTTCATCTGTGGATGATCCTGGCAAAGGGGACAGAAACTACCCTCTGCTCCTCATGAAAAGGGACCTAACTTACTTTGTGGAAAAATATTGCCTTTTGCCTGCCAGAGTGCTTGGAGGTATTCCAAGTTGTTGCAGTAGAAATGGCACTGAAATATCTGTAATTTTCCCTTCTGTGTGAGAATCTTGTCAACTAATTTCAGTGTCACAGCTAAGCCACTTGTTACCTTCAACACCTCTGAAGAGGCCTAGATAGAACCCTACTGCTAGTGACTTTTGTTGGGGGATGGAAGGTGTTGGCTTTGTACAGTTTGAGAGATAAACTGAACTCTTGTGTTGGAGGAGAAAAAAAATCACTCATGTGTACGCAGCACGAAGCAAAATGGCATTCCCCTGGGACACAAACCACCAGCTTTGTTTCCAGTCTCTGGGAACTCTGCCTGGCTTGCACCTCTCACAGGTTTGAGTAGAAGAGCACTTCAAATGAAGGAACTTTATTACTGACAAGAAAGTTTGATTGTTTTTTTCTTACGTACTAGAGAGTTCTCTTGCACAGCCAGCTCACACTAATGAGGAGCGCTGAGGGTCCCCATCCCAGGGACTGCTCCAGTCTCTCTTCAAATGTACCCAGGTGCTTTTGTTATAAGAGTCATGCAGTTACCTAAATGACAGCTAGTCTCAATTAAGATTTAGTTTGGAGGCTGAAAACTATCCAATGATTTAGTCTCAGGGATTAAGGAAAACAAAACCTTACCGACGGCTGGATAAAATTCACATTCCTTTCAATTGTGATCATCCTACATCAAGGAAATGTTTGAAATGTTGGCAGTCTCCTATGATATGCCTGCGAAAGTTATTATATTGCTTTAAGTAATTTAAGAAAGAAGAACCAAGACCTATAGCACAAATGTGTTATATAAATCTTCATTTTTACTAAAATAGTTTGATTGATGTCAGGTCCCAGTGGGTGACCTTAAAAAGAGACCACATCAGATGGAGGGGCAGAGCTGCAGCTCTCCACCCCCACATTGGCTCTTCTCCTCCTTGCTTCCCCTCACCAGAGTGCCTCTAGACAGCTATGTCATCTGTCGCCATAAACTAAATTGAAGAATATCTGTCTCACAAAAGGCAAAAAAAGGAGCTCTTTTCTCATCTCCATTGAAGTGGGTCATGTTCCTATCTGGGCTGAAAAGTGAGCTGTGTACCTGCATAGGAGCTTAAATGATTGTAAAAACCTCCTCCTCTTCCCTCACCTCAGATCAAGACATTCTGTGTTAAGAGGGATGTGTTTTTTGGAGTCTGGACAGGGCATGACAGGAGTTGTAGCTCTATACCACTTTTAATTTGCTGTATAATTAATGCAGAAACAGCATAATTTGCTACTTCTGTCTATCAGTGTCCAGCTGTTAATTGTAGAGGAAGGAGAAAGCCCCTCTGAAAATCAAAATTTATGAAGCTCTTTGGTTACATCTTAGAAAAAGAACATTTTCTGTACTACTTTGAAGTGGAGTAGAAACAATCAGTGCTACTATCACACAAGGGTGTCTTATTTTTAGAAAGCCATACAAGAGTAATGAAAGGCAAAATAAGGTCCTGCTGAGGTGTCCTGCCTGAGGCATTTAGAGATGCTGTATTGGCAGACAGGAGTTAATCCATCCAGAGAGAAGTAAGCTATTATTTGGAGGGAGGTGACTTTTGGTAAAAGCAGATTTGTTTCCTTGTGGCTTGGGGCAAAGAAGGGGGATAGGGATGTGGGTTATTCAGAATCCTCTACCCCCTATAAGCAAGTCCCTGCAGCAGGCCATCATGATTGCCTGCCTCAGCACATCATGTGGAGCTTGTGAAAAAAGGACATGCTGGTGCCCCGTGAGCCAAGGCAGCATCCCTCAGCCTTTGAACCCTGGTGACAAGAGGTCATTTCTTGCACTTCAGATGATGTGAAAAGTAAGAGCCATTTTCCCTTGTTTCCAAGAACACATGAACGATAAACGTCTTTTCAGATGTTTCAGTCCCTGATATTCCTCTAGCAGAGCCTTTTGGGCCCTCTCTAGGATCAGACAGCCTGTGGGAGGAAGCCAACAGATTGACAAGCTACCTTAGAGAAAAAATGTCACAGAACTTAGACCAGCTTTGGTTTAAGCATCCCTGAAGGCCACGGAATCCTTTAGAGCTTTTCCTGTTCATGCTGAATGCATGGACATTTCAGTAATTTCCACAACAACAGGTAAGGTCCAGAAACAAAGATTACACTTTTTCTGAAAGATAAGTAGAAGATCACAGAATCATGGAATGGTTTGGGTTGGAAGGAACCTTAAACACCACCTAGTTCCAGCTTTCATCTGGGCAGGGAACCCATGATGCAGCAACAGGCGCAGTTGGAATACGCTTTTTGGGCAGGGAGCCCAGTGCTGTTCAGGCACTGGACAGGAAGACCTTGATCAGTAATTAAGCAGAGGGAAGAGCACAAATATATGGATGGGTTTGTTCCTTACCCGAGGGAAGATGTCTAGGCAATGTACTGAGAGTCTCTCCAAAAAGCATACAGGGTGCACCAATTAGAGGGCATATTGCCCTTCCAACTTTTTTGTCTTGCCATGTAAACACAACCACTGAGTTTTAAATCAGAGGAATTGTGAAGATTAATTGAGGACCATTAACTGTTGTTCTGTAAAATGCTGATCTGCCTAAAACTTCTGTGAATCTGTTTAGATCTTTTTTTTTACTGCTGCCTGAGAAGAACTATTGATGTGCTCTTGGACAGAATGTCTGACGGTCTGGGCACAGCCCCTCACATGCTCCAAACCAAGTAATGGCATGTACTTCACTCTTTGTTGTGTCATTCACAGGCAGAAAATAGTGTCTGCTTTTCAGGCTGTTCCCCAGATGCTGTCAAGAAGGTTTTAAGTGTTCAATATTCATTACATGCTCTTTGCTTAGTGTGTGATTCATTCAAAATGTTTTCCCACTGAGTGGCAAGAACAATAGCTTCCAGTTTTGATTCTTAAAAGCACAACTTTAAGATTTCTTTAAAATGCCAATAGTGCTTTAAGATATACTATTTCTGATAAAATGCCTGCCACCAAGCTTGCATGGTCAGGCACTTAGAGAACACTTTTCTTTGAAAGAGCAAATTTAAGTGAGAGTAAGCTAATGAAAAGTATTTTGTTTGCAAAAAACCAAGCCATAACCTACAATAATAGGTTATTATATACAACTGAATAACTTCAGTTACTCTGAAGTTATTCAGAGTAACTGTAAAATCATCCTAACTATCATTATCAATTAGCCCACTTTGATTACTGAGGGCAAGCTCCAGGAACAGAGAACAGTCCTAAGTTTGCATGTAGGACATCAGGCTAGATACATAGTAGGGGATTGCAACATTTTTGTATTACATCTCCATCAAGTTTGTGCTCTCTGTGGCAAACCACACAGATTAAAATGCGTGGTGCAGTGGTAAGGAGAAAAATTCACTTCTGGGAGAAGAGTAGGTGGGATGACTGGCAGAAGGAATTCATGTGGACTGTTCAGAGGATGACGGAGAATGCTGTACCTTCCCCAAACTGCTTCTCCCTTCCTCATCCCCCTTCCCACTTGAAAAACCAGATTCCTCCTTCCCTGTTGCCACTTCTCTCGCATCCTCTGTCACAGACCTGAATTATGAATGCTCCTTCTCTGAGGCGTTTTGACTCACCCATCTTTAAAGCTTGGTCCCCACATGTTCATTTATTTCTGCTATCCAGTTGCAGGCTGTATCTATCAGCCACAGTGGGTTCCCTGGCTCTTCCAGTGGAAAGCAGTTTCATATTCCATGTACTTACCTCAGCACAGCACTCCAGTGCTCATCCTTGGTTAAGCTTTGCCTACTCAAGTCATACCCTCATACTGAACTTTTACCAGCAAGATTAACTTTTTTTAGCTGATCCTGTGAAGCAGCATTGCTTCAGAGGAAGGCTCAGCGCTGAGATGGATTTCCTGGCTTAGGGAGGTCTGTGGACGCAGCTCTCTTCGCAGAGGGCAGCAGGCACAACTTCCCAAAGATTTTTCCTGGGAAGGCAGTGAGAACCTCAGAAAAGAAGAGAAAACAATTCTTATCTCTATTCACTGCTCCTGTTGTTTTGTACCTATAATGGAATGCATTATAGAAATTGTTTACCCAAAGTTATTTGTCAATTAGATTCTATTGAAGATTGTTCTAATTCCTTAACCAATTGAGTCCAGTCAGCTATGTCCTGACTGTCTCAGACAGTCACGGGTTTTTCTTTAGTATCTTTTGTATAGCATAGTATAGTATCTCTTTAGTATAGTCATAATATAGTATTAGTGTAATATAGTATAATTTTAATAAAGCAATTGTTCAGGATTCTGAATCGAGTCAGAGCACATTACTCCTGCGTTGGGGGCTCCCTACATCTATAGAGGCCCCTCTGTTGGATATGCAGCTAGTGGATACCAGCTTACAAGGACATTGATGAGGGTTGCTTTCAGTGAGGTTAGGCTGCTACGCAGGTGTCTCCAACCTTGCCTTATCTTTTTGGCAGAATTGTTCAGTTCAGTACAAATTCCCCGGTGTTGCAAATTACTTAGCAAAATTTACTCTACAAGCATTTTTCCAAGTGTATTTTTTGGCCCAGGAAATAATTCCTTCAAATGGTCTGAAAGAGGACAAAACAATGCATTTGCTGCTTTCAGTACAAAATGTGGCTCAAGTCATACCCTCATTAATCTTTTGTCATATCCTGTCATGCCCTGAATGGTGATATGGAAAGAGGCTGGGCTGCCTGTGTCAGGTCCACATAATATTTCCCGAGTACTCATACTCATACTCATACTCATTCTCTGTACAATCACAGAGCAGTTGTGAACAGCTGCAGCATGTGAAAGAGGGGCAGATACTGCTGACACAGCTTTGTAGTCATTATCCAAATAATATTCACAGCTTCTTTCTTACCAGAATGTATTTTACTTTAGAAATCAAATGCCACTAGCAATAGAAAACAGCTCACCCACCAGCACAGACTAAGAAGTACAGCAATTACATTATTTTCCTCCATCACTACAAATTACCTAAATAAAGAAAAAAAGAAATTGTGATATAAATTCAGCCACATGAAAATCTGTAGGCTAGAAAGCCTTGGAATTAACAGGATCAACTGAGACAGACCTAGGGTGAAATCTGCACTTGCAAAGTGCTATATTTTTTGTCTTTAAAACTCTATTTTAATTATATTTTCACTTTGTCATATATTAAACTTCTGCTTAGAGAGCTATCACTATATCCTGATGCTTCCAGGACCAGCTGAAGTGTACTTTACTGTAAACTCAATGCTAAAAAGAAACCTGAAAGTTTCCTGTCTGATAAATGTAATCAGTGATATAATTAAGAGATAATGATCTGTTTGGTAAAGTATAGCCTGGAATAAAGAAGCTCTTTGTCCAGTAGAGTTTACAGTGTATTTCCTCTTGGCAAACACCAGGTACATGGGTTTTGACCCCTTTTTAAACAGGAGTGGCGAATAAATTCACTGCTACAAGCCAACTTCCTGATTTGCCTTTGGAAATGAGGCAGGGCTTCCCTGATTACTCATGAAATGCATCTTCATTAAACAGGACCCAAACCAGGATCCAAACAGTCAGAGGAGTTAAATTGAGATGGTCAGCTGTCACCCAGAAAAAATATTTCAACAAAAAAAGCCCTCAAATGTAAAACAACAATTAATTTGGCCTTTAACAAGCATGAACTTTAAATCTATGTTGTTAAAAAAATCAAGAAGGTGGCTGCACATCTAAATGGAGAGGGACCAGGTTGTTTATAGGCTTGCAGGCTCAGGCTCAGCTACTGGACAGCAGCTCCTCTCTGGAACACCAGCAATCAAAACAGAGAGGTTTTTCTGGGCAGCACTTACCTTGCAAGGGGCTCTGTTCTTGATTCTCTCCTTCCGCCCTTCTCATCAGGTTTCTCGAGTCCTCGGTCGATCAGTGTAGTCCAAGGAAACCACATCTGCCCATTGGCTCCATATGGAAGGCTTGGCTGTGGGAGTACTTCTTACTCCGTCTCCTCTCTCTTTTTTTTTTAATTTGGTGAAAGAGAAACCACAGACGTTTTTCTTCCGGTTCCTCTTATTTCGTCTCTACTTGGGAAGCCTTGTTTTTGCAAGCTTCAGATATTTGTCAGATATTCGGGAGGAGTGCTCCTCAAATCAGAGAGTCCACAGGGAGAGTCCAGTGGTCATCTGTGACTGTCTTGTAGTCACCAATTTTGTGGAGCTATGATGAGTAATGATTTCATTTTATCACTGTGATTTACTTGGCAGTCCCAATTCCTGAGGATTTTTCTAGTCTTGCTACAGTGCTAAAAAAGAGCCTTGCAGCTCTGAAAAGTCAGATCAAGGCTGGGAAAAATCTAATTAACCCAGGAGAAAGGGACTAATGTCCAGCAGTTGGTCATGCTGGTCTCCTTTCTAAGAGTGTATTTCCTTTCTGCTTCATGATCCAAGCTGGCTGCAGTTCCTAGCTCCATGGCTGCTAGTTCATTTTGAGGTGGCAATATCGGGGCTTCAGATTCAGGCCCACAAAAACATGCTGCCTGCCTTGCCCTGGCCCAGAGGTTATCACCTCTGCAGGTGCAGCAGCCTGGCTAAGGCACCAGCTCCTGCTTTTGTGAGTATGGCCATGTGTCCCAAAATGACTGGTGACAGCTTCAACCTGGCCACGGAGCCTGCTAGCTGAGCTCTCTGGCTTGTGATCCGATCTGTGCTGGACTGCTGCAGCTGAAGCAGGGGCAGACACCAAGCTTCAGCAACAGGGACTCCTCTCCTTTTTTACACCTTTTCCTTGTTTAGATGGTGACCCAGAGCCTGCAGACACCTCTGCCACTGTGGGCCATGTTTGGAAATCTGCTTCCCACAGAAATGAACTTTCCTTAGCAAAGGCAGGAGTTGAAACCATGTATTTGGGCTGCAAGTGTCTGTTACCTCTGAATTAACAGGGCAGGCGGAAGGCAAAAAAGGTCCTCAGGCATTTGAAAACCTTAGGAAATCCAACTAGTTAGGCTACATCAGGCCTGAACAGGCTGGATTTGTTATTCTGATGAGGTAAAAGTATTATTTTCTTAACCTGCTTAGACCTCAGGGCAAACTGTGACATATTGATAAAAGATGCCTCTTACTGGTGAAAATAATTTTTTTTTGTAGGTGTTTATAGCCCTTTCGATATTAAATTCTTCTGCACTGAGCTGTTGTCCGTGTCACTGGAGAGATGGAATATTTGCCTGATCCTCAGAAGTCTCATCATAGGCTTGTAAACTCTGAGCTGCAGTTTCAAATAGGAAATTCCAGCTGGGATACGGATAGATGCTCCTGGAAAAGTCAAATAATAGAAATCTTGCAGTAAATGTAAGGACCTTCCTTCCTCCAGAAATGAAAGGTTAACTTTAGATGAAGAGGAATAACCAGATGCTTTTCCTGGAATTTTTTGAGCACAAAAATATAATGACTTGGGTTTTCCCATCTCTTTCAAGTCAAAGCCTACACTCCCATCTTCTCATTTTCCGAAGCTGGACAAACTGATGCTGTGTGTCCAGATTGGTGCCAGCTGTGTGTCTTGTTATTTAAATGGACCCAGAAGTCAGTTTGTTCTTCTGTATATGAAACTCATTATTCTCTAAAATTTTTGGTTGCATAATAAATTCCAAGCTTACTTGACCTAAAAAAGAAATTTGGCAATCCTTCCTGATGGCCACAGAGTTGGTGAAAAACACCAGCAAGGTGTTGCTCAAACACCAAAAGAAAACAGACTCTTCCTTTCAGGCAGCTTCGGCTTGCTTCAGAGTGCAGCTACTGCTGCGTTTTTGGCTCGCAGAACCTCTTCCTCACAGAAGGACTCCTGGTATAAACACCAGTGGCTTTACTACTGAATGATTTGCTGTCTGTTAATTCTTTTATTCTCTTACTGCCTACAGTGCTGCTTGGCCAAAATTTCCGGAGGTGTTCCTCATTTAAAAGAAATCCTTTTCCTATTCAACACTGGCCCAACAGACCCATTTATTTTCCCTAACAGTATCTGTAATAATTTTCCCCAAAGTCCAGTGGCCAACTTGTTCTTTTTTTCTAGATAAATCTGTGGCCAAATCATCTTTCCAAAGCCCCATGAATCTGTATGTTTATAGCCCTCTTTGAGGTAATTAGTGTCTTGTAATGTTTAGACTCATCAGGTTCTGTCTGAGCTTCAGCCCCCAGAGCTGTCTCTGTCTCTGCACCCCAGTTCCTCAGGAAAAGATAGTTTTACACCAATTGCTTTTACATGGCACAGCTGTTGCATGAGACATGACACAAAGCAGACATTGCACAAAATGACACAGCGAGCTCAGGGACTTCTGTAATTGCTCCTTTCCCATTTTCACTGCCTCTGGTACATGGCTGTCATGGCAGGCACTCCTGTCCAGCCCTGTGCTCCTCTGAGACAGGGTCTGCAGACCCTCAGCTGCTCCTGGAGCACTGCTTAGCTAATTAAGCTTAATAGAGCAAGCTCCTGGTTGTGGCTCATTTGCTTCTTTTTTTCCAATGTTCCTATGCCTTGATGTGAATTGACCTGTGATGAAGCTTGCAAGCAGGATAAATACTCAGGAAGAGGCAGATGTGCTGCCCCAGTGCAAGATAAGTGTTCACAAAACTGGTATAGAAGGTTAAGGCAGTGGACTGAAGGCTAAAAGGCTTGAGGCTTTTTTCCCAGCTCTGCTATGGAGTCTGGTCTCTGATAAGAAATTCTGTCATGTTTTTAATACCCTTTTTCTCTTCTTCTCCTTGGCAGTATCAACTGCAGAGTCTCTTTGTGTCAGGATTGACTGTTGGCTTGTGTTTTTTTCAACGTCATTACAACCTACTTCCTCTCCCCCTGGCCACTACATTAGATGGATACATTGGAAGTGATCCTCAGTACAAACCTTGGAAAATGACAGCAATAAAGAAAAAGGAACTAGTGAGACTTGGTCCTAAAAATAGGAATTATACTTTGTGGGTGTCTGCATCAGTGTGTATCAGTGAGGTCCTGGGAACAGCTTCTTTTGGTTTTCCTGAAAAACTTGTATTTCAGATAGATCTGTGTTTTGGGGATTTGGTCCTGACTCTGCTAAACAGTCCAAAAAAACCTTTTCTCATTTCACTGGAACAACAATTTACGTTGAACTACCCCAAATATAGAGATATTGAAACCAGGTACAAACTGTCTCCATCTCGTTTTGCCGCACTGGGTTAGTGCCTTTGCTGAGGGGATGAAGCTGTCTTGAAGCATTGGCAGGTACCAAAAAGTAAAACAATCCACTGAGTTTCAACGGGGCTTGTGTCAAAATGATGTGAAATGATAAATCTCATTGGGTTTATGAGTGAGGCTATAATTGCTCCAAACAGTGCGCAGGGCATTAGAGGTTTTCTGCACAATTCATGGGCCAGAAGGAGCCTTTTCAAGTGGATCTGGTCCCACATCTGCTTTGACATCACAGTCTGAAAATGGGTACGACTTAGAGACTTTTGTGTCTTGCCAGGAAGGCTGAAGCACAAAGCACTTGATATGTTTTTCACCCAGTGGAAACAGAGTATTCCTGACTTCTGTTGGTTTGGAACAGAAGTCCAACAGAAGTCCTCTACTTCTGCTGAGTAAAGCAGTGGCTCTGAGGGGAGAAGACAACTGTGGCTTCCAGGTGTGATATCCAAGAGGTGGATTCTGAGCAGCGTTGCATGGCACACAGCTGGGTTGTCAATGGGTAAGCTGAAGCCTTTCTGAAGCACCTCAGTGCCAGGGTGCAGGGGAAGTTTGCAGGAAGCAGTGCCAACACTGCATACCAGTCTGGGTGGCCCCCTTGTCTCTCAAATGAGACAGTTTTGGGATCACTGGGAAGGGAAGGTACAGCACAAACCCAGCCATTGCAATGGGCCTGATACATCCCATTCAGCTGTCCTCAGGGTCCTGATGCACCTCCCACCTTTGGGATGCTTGCAGTCAAAAGAAATAATAGGAAAAAGTACTGTGAAATGATCAGCTTAATAACGTATAGTCAGCTGCACTTCAAATTCCATTTTCCTGCTGCTTTCTAGCTGAAAGCTTCTGAGGCATGACTTTCTCTTAGGGCATGTAGATTATTGTGCTAAAATTTCTCTGGGATACTTTGTTTATCTGTGCTGAGGTTAGACTGCTCAACAGGCACTTTAGTAAATAACATAAAACCCAAGGACTATCTTTAGCTATTGCAAAATGTTCTCCCTGAAATAATGAAGTACGTAACTGGCATTGCTTGAGCAAGAGTTTGTGCATTGTTCCAGCAATTTTTAGTGTAATAGGAAGAAGACAGAGCAAGAGAGACTGTCTGGGAGTAAAGCACTGTCCTTTCTGTGGGTGCCAGGAAAACCAGCCAAGGGTGGCCCTGAGGCAGTGTAAAACCTGACTCCATGGATGACTGAGCAGTGCAGAGGCTGAGGTGTGTGCAGTGTTTTGACAAGAGGGGGGTGAGCAGGGTGGTTGGGAGGCCTTTTTGGAGAGAAGTGTCAGGTATTGGTGTGCAGGGAAGGCAAAATGAGAAAGGTGTAGATGTGGCACCCATTTAAGGTCTGTGGGTTGTTGACGGGTGGGAGGTGTTCAGAGGCAAAGTTTTGGTTTGGGTGAAATTCCATTCATCCATTCAAATCTGTATTTCTGGGCCAAGGCTGGGGACAAGAGGAGCTTTAGAGGAAGGAAGTGCTGGGTCAGCCTGAATGTGACTTGTGCAGTCACCATGCTTGGTTTGTGTACAGAGGGGAAGGAAAGACGCAAGGGTGCCAGTTGTGTCCTAATTGATCACAAGACCACCCGGGGTCACTAACATGACCTGCCCTGAAGGAAAAGGAATTAAATTGCCAGGCTGGCTGCAAAAATATCAGCGCTATTTCGTAAAGTACCAACAAGATGTTATCTAGAAATTTAGCCACCTACTGCCAAGCAAAATCAATTCATACTGGGACAGATGCCAAGAGAGGTCATTAGGTTCATTAAGCAGATGATTAGGGGTTGTTGTTTTGTTAGGAAAAGGTATTAAAATGCCTATTGGTTTGTTTAGCTTTGCAAAACAAAAGCTTCAAGGAGACACAATTGCTGTTTATAGGAACTTCAGCAAATACACCCCGGAAAAAAAAGAAAGCTGTTTAGGCTGAAGAGAACTCTGACATGAGAATAAATGAACCTCAAATGCTCATGTCAGCCCTGAAAGGAGACCTCTACCCATAAGAGCAGGGAGTGTTGGTGGAATAAAAAACAGACCTCCACTGAAGGTGCAGATGGAAAGGAATTGTATGACATGGGGTTGGAGTATCCTTTCCAATCTTCTGTCCTCATTTTCAGCAAAGTTTACAATATCTGGTGGTGAGAGCAAAATCTTTTTAGTTGGTGGGCATTTTTACACAGGAAGCATTTAAGATCTTCCCTCATGTTTCTAGTGCTTTGTGCTTGCAAAGGTTCTGTGCAGAGCTGCAGCACCATTGCTCTGAGTTACCTTTGCTTTGGGTTTATTTGGAGAAGGGTAAAAGTCTTCATTGGGACTGAGCTGTTGGTTCATATGGAGACCAGCTGTGAAGAAATGGAGAACTTCTGTGAAGAGCTGAGCTATGAGCAGGGCACTTGCAGCAGTTTGTGGGTTGCGTGTCTCGTTAGCTTTTGCTGTTTATTGCCCCGTTGTTTAAAATTAATGGGAATGGTATGTATCTTGTAAATGAACACACAGGATCATTTCCAAAGTCTCTGTCCTTTTATTTCTCTCCTAAGAAGAAACTAATGAGATCTGCAGAAACTTTTCATTGTAAATAAACTCCTTGTCAAATATTTGAATGTTTTTATTTTATAAGTTAGTTGTAAATATTTTTGTCATAGTTCAATTGTTACCAGAAATAACTCAATCCTGGAATTCACTCCTTGATAATATGTTACATCTTCCTGGAAGAACTACATTCCAGAGGTCACATTCTGCAAATAGCTTTCCTAACTTAAATTACTAGCCAAATAGTCTGAAGGATCCTATATGATTGCTATTGTGAAACCCAGCTTTCCTGGTAGCCATCTGCATTTAATCACTCTCAGGGATAAAAGTTATGTGCAGTGTTTTTGGACCCATGTTTTTCTTCTTAGAGCACATACCTGCAAGTATCATCATTATTCACATTTGATGTTCGTGTGAGGGATGTTCATACCTCCCATTCCCAAAAAACACAGTGGGGTACTGCACATAATGGCTATTCATTGTAAAGTTATGCTTTGGCAATAGCTTCAATGTTATCACTGTGCTTTTTTAAAGAAATGAGGAAAATGCATTTGGGCTTTGTTTAGAACAGAGCACTGCAGTTTTCATGTATGTTTTTTCTGTAATTTAAGAACTTCCAGGCTTGGTAAAAGTTAGAAATCAACTGAGAGTCTGGAAATGGCACAGATAACAAAAGGAACAGCTATTCCTGTACTCATAGTAAAGGTATTACTATCCTTAGGGCAGGACTCAGTTGGCAGGGAGAGGGATGAGGGCTAAAAAGAGATGGATGGGGAGCGCAGAGGGAGTGATGTTCTTCAACCTCTGAATTTAAGAGAAACATTTCACATTATCTCTTTAGCATGAAGGCTGTTCAGCTTGCTAAAAGAAAACTTTACAGGACTAAGGCCTATTACCTACCTTCTCAATCATGCCACCTATTTCTTACAGCTCTGTGAAGTAAGTGAGGAAGCTGGAAGGCAGAAGGGCAGGGTCTTGGCATATGGGCAAGTGTGGTCCCTGAAAATGGAGCACCACAGAAGGGCATCAAGCAGAATGGGGCATTGCTAATAGGAAAATACAGGAAATTCTTCCTGCAGTCTCCAGGGAAAAGGATGTGTCAACATCAGAAGAAAGCAATTATCTCTATTTTCTTTCAGTTAAAAAAATAAATTCTACAATCATATATCTTCCCATTTCTTCAAAGTGTAGTTTATCATGAATGTACAAGCAGGGAAAAAGTTATTTCTGAACTTCCTATATAACTTCTTTATTTTACTGTTAACAGAAAAACAGTGGTATGATCCTGACTATTTAATGAGAAAACATACCTTATACAGCCTCAGCCCTAGCAACAGGGCTTATGGGGGAACATGTTTTCCCTACAAGCTGTTATAACCTAGGGAGTGTTTGTAACAGCAAACAACTAACTACGAGGACTCAACAGCTCTCTGGTGACTGTCATGTTCCTGAGGCTCTACCTGACTGCAGAATGACTTTATTTAGCAATTTATTCCTTAACAACTACAAGGATTGGCCAGACTGAATAGCATCCTCAGAGGCAGCGCTGTGCTGGCTCTGAGCCTGTAAGGCCCCTAATTTCTCCTGTTACATCCCAAGGTGGCTCTTTTTGGAAAGGCCAGGCCTGTCCCACCAAGCTTGGTGGGATCAGTTACAGGGCAGCTGCTTCCAAGCAGCTTTGTGGGGCTGCTCAGGAAGCAGTCCTTGAACCAGCTGGCTTGGCTTGGCTTGGCTTGGCTTGGCTTGGCTTGGCTTGGCTTGGCTTGGCTTGGCTTGGCTTTCCTGGCAGAGGAGGGTGAGGGACCAGTGCTGGACTGTGTTCCTCAGGGGAAGCAAGATGGACCAAGACATAGAGAGGCTTCTTGGTTGTAAACTGACGTTTCTATTGAAGACTGTTATTGCAGGGACACACCAGACTTGGAGCACACCCTTGGGGGCAGCCAGGAGTTGATGTGGGCTGGTGTCCTCAGGATCCCATGTAAAGGGGATGTCTCTGCCTGATGAGGCACAGCTGGCTGAAAGACCATGCCACAGCCTGGGGTGAGGAAGGGTTTTCTGCCTGGCAGGCCAGAAAACATCTGACAAGCTGGAATCATGCCTTCCCCTCTTGAAGTCCCCGCGCAGAGGTGCAGTGGTGGATGGCACTGCCAAACCTGCTGGGACCCTGGAGCACCCAGTATCATGTTTGTTGTTGCAAGACTCTGTAGAGCAGCCATTCATCAGTATGCACTTGATCATCACCAGGGAGTGACATTTGGACATGATGAGGGGGCCAGTCAGCCAAAACCTGCAGCTCAGGGTTTTTATTCTGATTCCACACTCCTATGGGGGCTTAGTGCTGCTGGCAAAGCTCTGCTCTGGTATTAATTCTGCCAATGCCAGGGTAACCATCAACACTTTTTTTAACCACCCTGAGCCAGCAGAATTAATTTTTATCAGACTAACTTTTGCACAGCACGGCCAGACAGTTTCCCATAAGGAACTAGCATAATCTAGAGAATGCAGTGTTTCTCCTAAATGATGCCCTGCCTGAGAAAAAGAAGCAGTTATATGGGTTGTCTGCCCTTGTGGGAAGGATGGGGAGGAGTGGAAAGAGAAAGAGAAGAAAGTTTGCCTGCTGGGAAATGAGGACAAAATGTGATACACACAGAGCAGTCCTAGGACAGAGTTGATCCTGGAACTCAGCCCTGGCTGTCCTTTGATTACAGAGGAGCTGGTAAACCCTGGATGGAACTGCATCTACAAAGGATGAGGGAGGACAGAAGGTGCTTTTATTTAAGAAACCTTTCCAGAAAAACCTGCCCATGAGGTTATTCTTTTGCTGTTCAATAGCATGCACTGCAAGAGAAAGAGTACAATGTTCTCCAGATTAGGGAGGAGGACTTTGTGTTTTGGACTGATTCAGAGAGGCCCCTCACAAAGACTTCAGAACAAGACTAAAAATAACTTAGTCCACTAATACCAAGGAAACACTTCTTTTTTTGGCCAAGAAATTGCAATCCTATTTTCTATGCCCACTGGTTCTAGAGGGCAGAGTTATACATCCCTTTGTGGATTATCATCTTATAGCTCTGTACAATTTTATGTGTTTTAATTACTGGTACAGAAAGAGGTCTGTGGGACAGCTGAGGCATAGAAACAGACACTAATTAAATAAGCAAAGTGTGCTGAGATCTGTTTTCCCCAACTGTATCAATAACAAGATTCTCTTACAGGTCAGCACAAACTTCCTCCTCCTCCTGTCATCTGAGCTATGGGTATTAAACAATGTGATGTTTTCATAATCATCAGATTTATGTAACAGCAGATATACTCAAAACACAGAAAGAAATTGGGCCAGGAAATCCACAGTGGCTGTTCCAGTAGCTTTCCAGAACCCCTGACAAACCTCACATCAAATCCCCAGCTGCAGCTTGACACAAAGAAAGCCTCATTTTTCCTGTGAATCAGTGCCATTATGGAAAAAGCAAAATCCAACATTATTAAATCATAGGTAGAAAGGACAATCTGTTCAGGGTAGTGTAGAAACATATCCAGGCTCAGCCTGGTCCCACTTCATCTCCCCTTCAGTATGTAGGGACTAGAAGGAGCATTGCTACAAGCTGAACATACCTTAGGGACTTGAAGGCCATTCACTACCTGCCTAAAATAATCTGAAAGCCTAACAGTTGACCCTAGAAACATGGAAAAAGGGCACTAAATCATGATCAAGGATATACTTGGGTTATAAAATATGCCCACATGTAGAATATGGGTGAAGGGTTTGAAATTTCTTTCAACAACACTGTTCTTTTGCAAAATGATGGCATTTTAGCTCCTGGGCATGTGGACAGAGCTGTTTTTAGTGGCCATTTTAGGCTGACTTATTAGCTGCACACTGATGATGGAAAACCAAGAGCTAAATACATTTCCTGAATCTTCATCATCCTGTGCCTTATTCACTCCCTTCCTTAACAAAGCCAGGTCCCTGGGGTCTTTTGGATGCTGTGGTAATGGGTATTGAAAATTCTGGACTTGACACAGAATACTGCAATATTCCCAGGAAAAGAGGCAAGTGATTTCCAGTATGCATCTGTGTGTATGTGTATGTGTCTGTGTTTGTGTCCATGCTTGCTATACTGTTCCCCAAAGCAGGGAGATAAGGATGGAGTTATCCCATATATGCCCAGCTGCAGGCTTCTCAGACCTTCCTCTCAAGCATCTGGTGCTGGCTAGCATCAGGGACAGGATACTGACCCTTGTTTCTAAGAAAGTCTGGCAATTCCCATGTTTTCAGGCACCGGACACAAACAGACTGTTTCCTAGTAGAGAATGGCTCATATTTCTTGGCAACACTGACAGCCAAATGCCACTTTTGCATTCTCTCTTACTCCTAATACACAACCTCAGTCTGAAGGTCAAAGGGTAGATCCTGGATGTTCCCATGCAAGGAAAATCAATTTAGATTCACAAAAGACAGAACAGTCAGTTCAGGAGGTCACCGGATGGTCTCAGTTGCTCTTCAGGTTTAGAAATTTGAACGGGGAGGAAGGAGGGGGATGAATAAGGATGAATTGATGGAGCAGGATTGCTTAAGGACTGGCAGAACCACAGCTTAAGAAGAGAAACAAGCAGAAGGGCCATCTTCAATAGAGACTGACTCATCCCACTGTGCCAGGACCTGATCTGATCTGCAAAATTGCAGAAATATTTATAATTTGGCCTCAGTTCATCCCATTGTGAAGCAAGATGTCCAGAAGTTTTGTGAACATTTCAGATCCAGTATGAAACCTTGAACTTTAAAGGAGAAATTTGATACCAGATGAGTTGCCTTGACTGAAGCAAGGGATTTGGACAAACCAGTTCCTTGCACAAGGCTGAGTGGAGATGATTTTAAGCTTAAAGCACTGGAGCAAAACTGTAATTCTGCTCTCCTGGTGTAGAAGGAAAATCTGCTTGGCTTGTAACAGACAATTTGACTGCAATTAGAGCTGAGAAACACTCTCTGAGGATTTCTGGGGCATTTGTTTTGCCTTGTTAAGATGCTCAAAGCAAGAGTCAAATAGTTTTTGGAGGTGCCAGGGCAAAAGACTTTGAGTGAGAAGCAATGGGAAAAGCAACTCCAAGGGCAGCAGCACGTTTCTCCCCTGTCACACAGTTTGTGGAGGAAGTCTTGGATCTCTCCACTGCTGCTCTCCTCTTGCCTCTGCTTTCAGGCTGCTAAGCGCATTGCTTAGAGCGTCACCAGGACACGCTTATAACTTGCTTTAGGGGTGTTGGCAACCCATTGTTGCGCTGTGTTCCAGCTAAGTGTCACAAGGGGAGACAGGCTGTTGCTCCTCTGATGTCATCATTTGGTAAAAAAGCACCAAGTGATTGAATTGCCTCTTCCCCCCTCATTACGTTTTTTAGCCCTGCTCAGTAGTAACACCATGCACAGCTTCATATTTAAGCAGCAAGATCCCTATAGATATAGACAATTCTGCAGTTTTAGTGTACACAGCAGAGCGTGACAGCTTCCCAAGGGCCAGATTCTTCCTGCAGAGTCTGTCTGGTGGCTCATCAAATCAAGCAGGGTTACATCAGAAGAAGAATATGAATCAGGATCTTCATTTGTCATTTAGCTCATATTTGGTGCAGCTATAAATAGGTCATTTGACTGCAATTCCTATTTCCAGATTTTATTTTTATTTTTTTAACCTCAGCTTTGCTTTTTTAGACCACAAGCGTGTGATGAGTCTAAAAATGTCAGACTTGGAATTGCAAAGAGGAGACAACTGAGGCATGGCTCATTCCTGTCCCAGGCTGCTCACTGCCTGCCCATTGTGGGCAGGAAAGGGCCAAATGATCAGTCTTGGCGCAGTCACCGAGGGTTGTTTTGAGTTCCTAGGAATTTAACCCTATGACTTTGGCCTTTGACAAGAACACTTAATTATTTCCAGCTCTCCAACCAGGTCATAAACGGGCCTTTTCTAAAAGTTTCCTGCTCTCCATAAAAGAGAGCTCTCAGCTCCCGTCATAGCAGAGTTTACATTCTTTGAATGGAAGGGCTTCTTGAATCAGCAGGATACTGTGCTTGGGTTAAAGAGTTCAGCATTTGGTTTTGTTTTTAACAGGAGAAGAATCCGTGCTCCAAAATGCCATCCTGCGTCCAGACTTTGTATCTCCCAAACTTTCCCTTTTGCTTATTGTTTCCCCAGGTATTGGAATTTGAGATTGTTCCATCATAAAACCAGAATTTGTGTACAAAACCAGAATGAAACCTGTTCTCACCCTTTTCTTATTTTCAGGAAGATCGGAAGAG
>JAYDZK010000113.1:64764113-64798584 GCA_034509185.1 Euphonia xanthogaster | reverse complement strand
ATATATATGGATATGGATGTGGATATGGATAGTAATCTTTTTTTTTTTTTTTTCCCACACAAATACCCAGCAGTGACTGCCTTGAGGCCTTTAAGTTTCGGTTACAGCTTATGAGTTCCCTCAGCTGACAGAACAAGTCACACGTGACACGCTTCTGTGCAAGGTAAGAGAAACTTTTTCACCTCTTTCCATAACACCCTCCATGCATTCATTTTGTCAGTGGGACATTCCTCGTTCAGCCCAAAAATAACAAGTGCAAAATGTTCATTTTTCTGGGCTTTTCAGGAGGCACGGGAGGCATGACCCCAGCTGCAGCCTTAATGAAGAAGTATTTCATCCCACGCTTTCTCTGATTTATGTAAACACACAGACCTCAGCCCCTGGATGCAGCAGGGAGCAGAGGCTCTGCCTGGCAGCCTGGTGAGGCTCCTGCTTTCAGCAGCTCTCAGCTGAGCCCAGTGGGCTTTGTTCTGACCTCTGTGCATACATCACGCCCCATAAGGAGCTGCTGAAACCATGGAAGCCTCACTGAAATGACAGCAAGGTTTAGCAGAGAATGTAATTCTGCCTTCCCACTTAACAGCTTTACCAGTAAGTTGCTGCTTTTTCCTTACATGGGGATGTGGTTGGTGGGGACATTCTTTTCTAATGAAAAGGCAGTTCTTGGTACCAAAAACCACTTGCCCAACATTTCTAGTGTGTAAGGCAGAAAAACAGAGCTGAAAAACAAACTTTTACTGAAATACGTATTTTTAGACTGATTTCCCAGCTTTTGCAGCCCAAGCTTCTGCCTGCCAGACCTGAGGCAGAGCCCAGGGCACTGGAGCTGTCCCAAAACATGCAGCTCTGGTCCAGATCTATGTCTGCATCAGCCCAGATGTGAAGCCTGGCATCAGACCAGAGTAAGGGACCACTTGGAATGCCTGCCCCTCAGGAAAATCTGGCCAAGGCTGAGCTGCAACCAGGAAAGCCTAATGACCCCATGCCTTCATCTCTGGATTTGGGATCATTGAGGTGCCACAATCAGCTGCAGGACCATCAGGCTGGCAAAGCCTGTGAGATGTCAGTGAGGAGAGAAATGAACAACACCTTCTCCTTGACTCGCTGCAAGGGGGGAGAAATGGAAACGCATGCATTGAAGATTGCCTGATAGCAGTGATTGTATTTCTTGCTCTGCAGAGGATGAATTAATTGAGACAGTGACATTATTGAACTTGGAGAACAGAAATCAGCTGTAAGCACCTTTCCTGCTCAGAGGTTGTGCCCCATGCCTAGGAGAAGGCTGGAGTCCTGCATGTGACCTGGGAAGTTCCAGTCCTTCCCCTGCCTCTAAGGAACTGCCAGCTTCCACCTTGGTCAAATGTGGAAATGAAGCCATAGCCGGGCAAAGGGAAAAAAAGGCAGAAAGAAAGCTGTACAGGCCACAAGCCCTCAGGAAAAGGGCTGCATTTCAAGATAAACCTATTTAGCTCTAAACACAAACAGTGTGTAAAACGGCACAGAATCTCAGCTGCTGGGAACAAAACAGCAATAAATGGCAACAATGAAGTCTGTCTTGAAGGATTTGTCTTTTTTTTTTTTTTTAATATACTTTTATCCCTTCACAGTCTCCTGCCTGTTCACAATGTCCTGAAAATATCTTCTGCTGCCTTACCCTTGCTAACATCATTTTGCCACAGATGAATTGCATATTCTTTCCTATAAGTATTTTCTTCAATTCCAGCCTGCAATGATTGATTTGTTAAACTGCAATTCCCCACTGCCCAAACCAGATTCTCACCCAGAGGCTGCTTTGTACTGCTCCAGCAATGCCAAACTGCTGAACTGCCAATGTGATATAAAAAAGACCTGGACTTTGAAAGGAACGTTCTTTCATGTCTCTAGAATATTTTCTATATTCTATAGAAGTACCAAATATTTTTGTAAATTAATAATAATTTAATAAGCAAATTCACCCATTTAATATTCCTACTCACCAGTACACCATATAGTATTTTACATGTCATTTTTCAAGGCCCTTCTCTTTGAAAAGCTGAGAAGATTTATGGCATAAATATTTTCCCCGTGAGGTTTGGAAACCAATGTGTTGGACACCATATTTTTTTAACAGTTATGGTATATTAGATCATGGTCTTTTGTGGTTAGGTATGACATCAGGCCACCACAAAGCCATACCAGGAGAATCACATGGAGAAAAACATGTCAACTTAGTGGCTTTCAACCTTCAAGGGAATTCCAAAAGGCCAGGCCTGTGTATGTGGAATGATTGGTGGTTATTCTGACAAAGCTAACCTGGGGTGACTTGCAAGCATGCATTCTTACAAGAAGTTTTGAGGACTAGATAAGGAGAAAAGAATTGCCATGTGCATATTCCAATTTCAGAAAAACATCAGCAAGGCTGCCAGGACAGCCACTGCCCCCTTACTCTCCTAAGTAGCTGATGATTCACCTCCGACCTGCAGCTCTTGGTACCAGCTGTCCTAAATGAGAAATGCATTCCAAATTACTAACAGACCCACCTTGGAATCTTGGTGTATCTGGCCTACTGCTTTCACAATGTTTCTATTTATCCCTTCCATTTATCTGTTGGGGTTTTTTTGCTGTTTTTTTTTTTTCCATAATGCAGCTCCTGCATTCCATGGACCTTTCAGCCAACACTATGAGGAAACATACAAGGAAAATAACTTTTCTTGGAAGACAGATCTGTGAGAGCAAGGACCAAAATGCTGATGGGCAGCTGGAGCACAGTGATGCCTCAGGCTGGCTGCAGGTGATTTAGGTGGGGAGGGGAGACCCAGACCTGGGTGAATATAATCCACCTTGTGGGCTGGGTGGTGGAGCTGCCCTGACTTGTCATGGGTGCAGAGGGATTAGCTCCTGCCCTGTGCTGCCTGCATCCTCCTATGGCTTGTGCCATTACTCTTCTCTCCCCCAGAGCAGTTGGGAAGCCTGGTTTTGCCCTACCTCTGCAGCCACAGTCAGTGATGGCCAGGGAGAAAGGGCCCCTCCAGGACAGGAAACATAGATTGGGGAAAAGCAGGTCTCAATTCTTGTACAGACAAGCACCCATCTACAGGGATTTGTATTGTCTGCTGAGGAGGCCATTGCCTCCATGGAGCTCAGATCCTGGGATTGGAGAGGGGGAAATTTTTGGTTGTTTTGTTGTTTTTTCTTTTTTTTTTTTTTTTTTTTTTTCCAGAGCAAATGCCTTCAGCTTTATTGGGAATTTGTTGATTCTGTTTCTGACCTGTAAAAACACTTGTCTGCTTAGAAGATTTTCTCCTTTTCCTAAATATTGTAATTGGGCTAATAAAAAATATTGCTTCTACCTGTAAGCATTCTTCTTGGTTAGGATGCACTCCATCCTGTCCCCAGCAGACAGCAAAGTGTGATTCCTGCTGCAGGCCTTGTAGTTTGAAGGACAGAGACAACCTCTGACAGATTCTGTATCCCTGCTAGGCTTGGGAGAGCTATAGCTACAAGCAGTCTCATACTGAGGTGTGTGCATGCCTGCCTATGTGAGAGGAGATAGCTCAGATTGCAAAAGTAATCCTCCTATTGCCATTCCTTAACTTTCCAGTCCTCAGTTTTGTAAGCCAAATGATGTTCTATTAGCATAGACTTGCATTTAGGAATGCACTAAACTGCCTCCAAATGTGCAGATTTGTTGACACAATGAGTGAATTTTTCCTCCCTGAAATGGAAAGTGTGAGAGGAACTGGAGATTCATATGCATTTCATAGACCTGTGTTACTCTGTTCTTTGACTACTTTATTCTTTTCCATCCTTGTAATTTTTGTATAGCTGTTATGACCTTCTATTCTTAATGGGGCTTTCCTTTGCAACATGCACCTGAGAGGTATAAATGGTTTTTTCAGAAAAGATTCCATGTGATCCATCAGGCCATTCAGACTTAGCCAGTCTGCCTTGTACTTTGAATACTGACAGCAATGTGATTACAAACTATGTACAGCTTGTGGACTCCTGTTAGAAATGTTTAGGGAAATCATTCTGAATAAGGAACACTCTCGGATTTATTGTTCTTTTCAGCCTCTTACAGACAATCTATAAATTCAGTGAGAGAATGTGTTTGTGGACTCCATTGCATGAAACTGTAGCAACTATTCAGGGGAATCTAAACAAAATAGGAGGAAGAAGTCAAAATCCAATTTGTCATTGTCCTTACTAAAAGAGATGTACAAAAGCAGTGATAGCAAGTCACCACAGTGTTTCTTATCAGCCCTTGCAGAGGGAGATGAAGAGAAGATATTTCTGATAACATTAAGTTATTCCTTTTTTAGATCAACATGTTCATAACATAATAGAATATGATATCAGTTCTGACTGCACATGGGACAAACCCCTAAGAGCTAATGCTGCTCTCCCCTTTGGATTTCATAACAGCTTGACCCTAACTTAGATATTGCCCTTTTAAATTGGCATTAGTGTGCTCAGGGATTATTTTGTTGCTGTTACTGCTAGCTGGTTAGGATTTGGTCGGGGATTTGGAGGATTTCTGTGACATCAAAAGCTCTGACATAGGTCTAAGTACCTGCACTGCTCCCCATCCCCACAGCCTGGGGGAGAGGAGCTGAAGCTGCCCTGCCCTCCTGCTTCTCTCCTGGGTGAGTAGTCATGGAGGGCAACTGAGGCTGCAGGAGGTGTGAGGCTTGGGAAAAGAGAGGAATCCCATTTTCTTTGCAGTATGACAAGGAAATACAGCAGGCCAAGCTCCTGGGTATGTCCTGTGTGCTGCACCAAACACTGACCTCCTGTAGCTTGAATCTAGATTTTCAAAGCACTTTTCTGAATGACTCAGGGTGGGAAGGGGCAGGAGGTTGATTTCAGGAACACCTTGAAGCTCTGTTGTGTGTTTATCTCCTCCAAAGCAGCCCCCAGCTTGTGGAGAGGAGAGGGGAGCCCTGTGAGAAACACATATCTTTAAACCCTCCAACAAGAGCCAGATATCCCACATTTGCTTAGCGTGTCACTGGGCTGGGCATGCCTGTACTTCTAATTCCTGGAGGACAGGGAAATGCTACTTCCCTGCCCTGGGTTGTTGCAGAACACAGCTTTTAATAGTTGTCAGATATTTATCAGACAGCAATAAGGAACTTTCTGACTTCCAGGGAAACATTTAATGCACCTTTTCTTAAACAGCCAGATAATGATGATGACCATAATTTTCAAAGGAAACCCTTTGCTAGGCACTGAAAAAGGAGGTGGTTTCCAGTGGTTGGCAGCACTGCACAGCTGCCCACAAAGTTGCAGGGAACTTGTGCAGGGGGCAGGAGTGCCAAGCAGCCCAGCAACAAGACATCTTTGTGTCCTGCTGTTGAGAGCCCCATTGTCCTGGGATGGCTTAAAGGAAGAACCACAACAGAACCTTTGGAAATTAGTGGAGTGGTAAGGTTCCTTGTCAGTCCAGCAGAAGATTCTCTCCTTTCTGTGTTCTGTGACAAAGAGAATAAATACTCTGGGCTGCATATGATACAAAATAAGCTCTTAAAAGTTCTACAGTTCCTGGTTTCAGGCCCTTAGCAAGGGCTTGCCTCAAGCTGTAAAAAAGGAGTTTAAACATTCCCTCGTTAACCTATTTTCTTTGAGCCTTCTCATGTCTCCAGCTGCTGTATTCATATGTTTCCCCAGCTGGGAGGCAGCCAGGCACAGGGCGAGGGAGTCTGTAAGCTTAGGGATTCATTCTTACAACATTTGGAGCGCAGAGTGAAAAGCATTAGGGAAAAGCAGTAGTGGCCCTTCCCTGGACTGTTTTGCCTCCTTTTTGCATGGTCTTACCCCAAAAGCTGATTATTACTAGCATATGGATTGCCATGCTGGTGTTTTTCCATTCCTGCTGGAGGGCTGAAGTCGACTGGCCTAGTTCACCACAACTAGCAATAAAAGCAATGGATGAATGTGAAGTCCTTGAACTCTGCATTGTCTACGGTGTGACTCTTATGTCTAGTTTTATTGGTGTGCTACAATATGTGTTATAAATTGGATATAATCATAAACAGAGTTCATGATTATAAACAGAGTTTAGATAAATACAGCTGAGACAACCTCACAATTGTTCATTGTAATTTGAAGGAAGAAGTGTTGTCTTTTTGCTAATGTTAACAATTTTCTCTGGAAAAACACCCAGCTTTTCTAAGAGCATAAATATGACTTCCACTGTACTAAATCTGTGTCTCTCCTACTTTGTGCATTAAACTCTGTGTAAAAGACCACTCATTTCTATACTGCACAAATATGCCCAGCCTTATTGAAGCTGACTGAAGGAAGGACTTCACTAGTTATTTTTCTGGCAGCTCTTGGCTAGTGGGTACACAAAGCGTATAGAGTACACTAGACCCTTCCTCCTCTCCCTTGCTTGTGAGCCAGATGGGCCTGATGTTGCAGAAAAACATGTTTTCACCCTGTAAGCAAGCTGTGGTGCTGTTCACATGAGCATGGTTTAGAGAAGCAATGATCGTTCAGACACTCCCTCTACATAGACTTCAGTTTTCAATTAAAAAGAAATATTCCTCTTAATCTTTGTAAAGGAAGGAATCACATAAAGTAGCTAATGCTGAATTAGATGTAGTTGATACTGCTCCCTGGGAAACTCAGAGTAAAAGTATTCATAAAGCTGAGGGCAAATCAAAAGCTCTCCTGGAGGCAGCACAGTGAGATTTTTCTATTGCATTATCAGAGCTTGATGGGAAATTTGTCTAATGTAAGAATCCAGACTGGAAGAGATGGAAACAATAAACTAAATGAGAAAATAGACTCATCCTTCACCTTTCAAGCATCTTGCTCAATAGCATTTTTCTCTGTTTTCCTCAGTGACAGTGGTCTTGGAGGAGTCTGCCCCAGAGAAAAGGTCTGGGTGGGAGAAGAGGGGTTAACTGTAGGGCAGGGTATAGGGTATTTTCTGAAGCCAAGGCTGTGATCATTTGCCCCATCACAGTTCCTGCCTTCTCCCTCATGGCTCTGCTGTATGTTATACTTCCATTAACCTGTAAGCTCACAAACCAGCCTATCACTGGGGAATGTGAACAGAGGGATTCTTCCAGTGTCTCCTCTGGCTTCTGCAAACCCCTGTGCTCAATGCTGTTGTGTCAGCAATATGAATCATATGAATTTTATTCAGAATTTTGGTCGCAGGGAGGATGGGGCCAAAAGTGTTGGCTGCCTCATGGACCTAAGAACTAAATACAGTGGGACTGGTTTTGGTTTAAACAGATTCTCTTACAAAGTTGTTGGTTTTTTAGTATATATTGGATAAGGGGAAAAAATTTGAGCAATTAGATTAAGCAAATTTAAATCATAATTAATTCAAAGCACAAATCTGAAGTTGAAACAACCTCCTTCCCTCCTCACCCCAACAAAAGAGAATATCTGGATTGTTAGAGTGGAAGGTCACTGGTGAGGGACAAAGGAGACTTTTGTTCTGCCCTTGGCCACACTTCTTGCTTGCAGTCTGCCCCTCCTCAGGCCAGTCTCTGTCACCCTATTTAAAAGGGAGTGTAATGATATCGACCTACTTGGCAAAGTGCTTTGGGATCTATCTGTGAAAGAGCCAGGGCTGAGTGGCCTTTGCAATCTTTGAGTGTTTCACCTTGGTGCACTCCTTCAGCTTGGAAAACACTGCGTGCTAAATTTCGGCAGGTTTTAGTGTTTGTGATTCATTGCCAGGGAATTCCAGACTTCTATAAGCTCTTCCCTCCTTTGTAGGTATTTGCTGACTGGTTTACTCAACAGGCTGTTCTGGGGCTGTTTGCTGTGCTTGACACCACTTAGCCGCTCGCAGCACTGAGTCACGCACCACGAAGCCTTTCAGCGTTTCCATACGGCAGACAGAGCTAAATGCCCAACCCACGGCTCAGAATGGTGGGGCCACAGCTCCACCTCCTTCCTCACTCCTGGGCTCTGTTGGTGTGTGAGTCAGGGCAGGCAGCCCTGGGACTTGTGCCTTGATAACAGAGCCGGCCAGAGAGGAGCTGTTATCTGCTGTGCAGGCACAGGTACTCCTGGTGCAGACAGGGTACCCGGCACGTAAACTCATGAGCCAAGGACTGTATGCAAAAGGTAACTGTAATAAAAGTATACTGAGGGCCTCTGGTTTATGGTCTCTTCCTTGGTACAATAATCTGCAAACTTGTGGCAGCTCTTTCCTTAGTGATTTGCCTTTCTCCTATAGCTCCTATTTTAATAACATTTCTAATCTATAATCTGAAAAAACCACAGAATTTCCATAATATCCCTTATCATTTTGAAGCCTTCTGCAGAGAACAGAAATGCAGTTGCAACCTGCTCATGCCTTCTCATAAATTGATTTCAAACCTTGCACATGAACACACTGTGATTTCTACTGGTACTTGGAGTGACATCTTCCATGAAACCTCGCAGCTGTCCCTTAGTGGGAGATTAGTGCTTCAACAAGAGGTCTTTTTATTACTGTTGTTGTTTGCTTGCTAATGAAACAAGCTTGTGCTGTTTGCTATCAATTACATCGCAAATCATGTAATGTAATGGTTCAGTACTTTTTATTTTTTTTAAAGAAAACGTAGCTGCAAGTTTTATTCAGTCTGGTTATTTCACGGCTTTAGAATTTGTTGTCCAAGTTCCTCATTACTGCAGCTGTAGATAAAAACTTGAAAATCTGAACCTCTTAAGGCTCAGGAATGTGACAGAAAAGAGCCCCCAAAAGGTCACATGCAGTTTGGTTCTGTGGGAGAGGTGAAGGTGAGGAAGAGGAGAAGATACAAAACCTGGCGCAGGATATTTGCAACTAACACTGCTGTCTCAGTGGGGGTGCTGGCAACACGTGGCTCTTGGGGCTCCTTGGAAAGCTTTTGCTGTTTAGCCTCAGAATCTGGATTCTTCCAGCCTTGTTTAGTCTTTCTGGGCTCTTTTAAAGGTCAGCTGAGGGAAAACATGAATTAGTTCTTCCAGAGGGAGCTGCTGCTCCTCTCTCTGTTTGGCGATGCAGGGAAAGTGTCTAAAGCCTGGTGTTGTGAGAGAAATTAGCTGCTTCTGCTTTCTCCCCTTCCCCTATAGTGAATTTTGTTCCCTGAATGAATGAGACAGATTTAGTACCGATTTTATTCCCAACTGGCCATCTAATAGTCCCCAATAGGCAACCTAAAAATACCTCCAACCTCACACACATCCCATGTAGTCCACAGCTTTTTCTGGAGCTGAGGCAAAACAGAGCTGATGTCATGACCTATTTTTATACAGCGACATCTAAAATACTTCATTTTTGTAATAGTGAAAGAGTGCACTAGACTTTTTGGTAAATAGTTTCAATGTTATTCTTTCCATTTCTGTAAATTGATGAATAGCTGAACTTAGATGGAGCAAGTGGGTTTTTTTTCTTGTTTTTGGGGGGTGGGGTTGGTTTTAATTTTTTTCTTTAAAATTCTTTTCAGCTTCTTAAGCACCAATTCCACCCCTGTTTTCTTCTTCTGAGTCTCCTCCAACAGCAAACACCAAGGTAACACCTGCCAGGGGTGGGTCAGGACAGTGGCCTTTGGTCTCCAAATAAGAGCAGGTGAGTAACTGCCCCAGGCATGGGCAGGGAGTGCTGCAGCAGGGCTGGCACCCCACTCACAGCTCCTGTGGAAAGATCCTGTGGTCCTGTCACCTCACATCCTCGTGCTGTCCTAGCAGCTGTGAAAAGCCACCAAAGCTTCACAGAAGGAGTTCCCGAGATGGTGGCGAGGAGCAAGAACCCAGATGTCCAACTTTGAAACACGATGAATAGTTGTCATTAGCCATGTCAGATACAGGCTGGGTGCTTTTCCAGCTCCTGGTTTTCTTCTCCTTCGATGCTGCTGAAGTGTTTGGGCAGACAGTCTGTTCCCTGTCAACTCCCACGGTCACTTTTTTCCTTAAGCATAATATCAAAAGTGCTTGTACTTTTTTTTTTTTTTTTTTTTAAATATCAAGGGTACCCAAGTCTCTCCTGGTGTGTTTATGCTTCTGCCAGCAAACCACGCTTCTGACATGTACTTGGCACCCACTTGCTGCTCACTAGCAAACCAGGTGAGCACAGCACAGCCTTTGTCTCAGAGTCATCCATTGGAGTAAAAAGCTTTTTTTTGGCAGTTCAAATGATTGCTAGTCTGCAAAATTGGAAAATATAATTTTGCTAAATGGAGCACAGAATGCTGATGAATGCAGAGCTGTTTCAAAAAAGAAATGAAAGCAGTGCAGGTTCTCTCCATTTTATGTTTTCTAAAAGTCAAATCAAGGAAATTAACATATTTTGGGTTTTATTCAGGCCCTACTTTAGCAGCATCTGTCTTATCTGTGGGAAACAGGTGTGACTGAAATGGTATGCAAAGGGCTTTTCTCCAAAAGTATTCAGGTGCCCAGTGTCAGTTTGGGATACTTCTGACTAAAAATGTCCCCAAAACCTCTGTGCTGCCCTAGGGGACCTGAAAACCTGACTCCAAGCCTCTAGCAATTATTGCAGGACTCTGCCTGGGCAGAGCCACATGAAATGGCGGTGGCAGCTTTTTAGCCACCCTTTTCTGAAAGGGGAGACAAAACCATTGGTATTTCTTTACTGCTCAAGGACATTTGAATTCGAGGCTTTCACTTCCCCGGGGAACATCCTAAGCAGCCAACTAGAGCGTATCCTGACCTGGTTCTCTCTTTGTTACAGCTCTTCCTGGCTCAGAGTAATTACATGTGTAATTATCAGGGTAGAGACAACCATGGAAGACTGACTCTGCCTGGGTGGTGGCTAAACACTTGCTGCAGGCCACAGGTCTTACTGGACCTGTGGATTGTAAGGTTTATTTATCTAACTCTAGTATTCAGTGAATTTTTCTATTTAGAAAGGAGCAAAGCTTACTGAATCATCATAAAATCTTGTATTAATTCAGATGCAATGTTTGAGTCCTTTCTACGTACAGAGCGCACAGACTCTAAAGGCCCTTGAGATTTAGCTGAGCAATGTTTTGACACTCATGTTCTGCTGCAGACCATCACTGGCAGTAAGCACCAGCCTCATGACAGAAAGGAAATACCCTTGTTGCCCACCCATACTCAGGTGTGGGGTCAGACTGGGGTGTTTTCATAAACACGGTGTCATACTTTGTTACATCTGCATCATTTAAAGGAAAATAAAAGGCTGATCTTCTCATTGCCATCTTCTCTGCTTCCAGCTTTCTGAATTACTTTCACTGATTTCGTGGCAGGAAATGCTGATCCTGTATTGCAAGATGTAGCCCAGCCTGGAATAGTAATTTAATTTTGAATCCTCAAGGTAGAAAACATTCCATTAATGTCTTGCTACCTAAAGGGTCATGCTAATCAACTTCTAGCAGTTTCTTCTTCAAGTCTTACTCAAGTAGTTATTAATTAATATATGCTTTTCCACTGTTTTTTTTAATATAATTTTTTCTGACTACTATTATTAAACTATCTGCCTCTGGAGTACAAATAATTTCTCCAAACCTGCACCATTCTTGCATATTTGTGCACAAGCAGTCACTGATAACAGCTGCTGAAACCCTTGGTAGTCACCAAGACCAACGTGCTGTACTTGCTTCAGACATCGCTGGGGAGTCTGCCTATGTTCCCCAGCTGCTGTGAGACAGGCAAGGGGAATCTGGGCTGGGAAAGCTGGCAACAACCTGAAAGGGTTTAAATGCTTCTATCCAGTGAGGCTGAAGGAAGAAAGCGATGAACCAGTGACTGGCAAAGAGCAGAGCCATCTGCATCATGAGGAAAGAAGAGGGGTCTGCAGACCCAAGGTCCATGGGATTTACACAGTGTGTCATATGTACATGGTAAAACACTGCTTAGAAGATCTTGACCACATCTTGGTCACTAGAAAGCTGACTTCAGCACTTTTAGTTTGACCTGCTAAGAAAATACCATCCCTCAAGCAAGGCACTGTAATTGACCTGCAGAGCCAGGGCAAGCATAGGGCAAACTGAGCAATTTCACTCTGGATTTACTGAGACTGTTACTTCCCTCTCAGGAGTTTGTCCTTTCAAATGCCCAAATGTGACCTCAAAATCTCCATCCTTCATGGGTACTTGCAACTGTGACCTGCCTCCTCTGTATCTGCTGGTTTGATGGAAATGAGCATAAACCTGCATGGTGTGGCTGCCCTTATTTCTCTCTCTCACTTTGAGATTCAGCAGCAGTTTTTTATAAAGAACCAACCTTTCCTTTTTCCAAGCCTAGCCCTTCTGCATTGGAGAAATGCCCTCTTCTCAGAGCCATGCCACCTTCCTCAGAGTGTTTATGTCCTCTCTCCAGGAAAAGATTACAAATTATGTTGGGAATACATTTTTTAAAACACACAACCTCTTATTACTCAGTGTTTCAAGTGAAACAGCGTGTGAGCTTGTTAACTCCGCCTGCCACTCTTCTCATGGAGAACATGTTTTTTAAACAAGCTTTAATATCCTTTATAAAATAAAAGTTGTTTTCAACAGGAATACTCTGAGCATAATCATGATATACATATGTGCTCTTTTTTTAAATTAAAAAAGAAAGAAAGAAAGAAAACCCCCAATAATTGCCATCTGCCACTTTCTTAGTAAACATTGCGATATGTCATGAACTCAATTACACAGATCACTGGGGTGTGGACAACTGGTTGCTGCTTTTTAAAAACAAGTGTTGAAATAAAACTTTGCTTTAGGTGCAGCAAATCCATTACTGAATGTCCATCAAAGAGAAGGGGCTCCTTTCAGCCAGCTGTGTGTGTTCCCTTACGTCAGTGGAAAACTGCCCAGGTACAACCAGCTCATTTCTTATTGACTCCTGTAATTGCAGGCAGGGTTAGCAAATGGCACCAGCTACTGCAAAGGCTGCCCCAAATTCTGCATTCTGTCTTTGGCTGAGTTGAGGAACAATGATAAATTTCAACAGATCTGCTTCTTGGCCAAATGTTCTCTGTGGCGGGGGAGGCCACATTCCCTGCTGAGGAGATGCTGTGAGCTCGGTTTTTGAAATACATTCATTTATTTAGAAAAAGTCCAGACTGAAGGGCTGAGGCACTGCTAGTATGGGGGAGAAAGAGGAGTCAAAAAAAAACACATGAGGAGAAAGTTCTGTGATCCCCTTGAAATCTGAATTTGGAAGCTGCTGGGAGAGATGAGAAATGAGATTCAGAACTGGTGGAAAGGTGTTTAAATTAAGTGAGCAAAGGCACTGGACAGAGGTAGAGCCATGAAAACAAAAGGCACAAAAGTGGTAAAAATATTCAACAATCATTTAATGAATGGGGTGGTGGGGGTCCCTCGTCCCTTTTCCTCAGCTCCTAAGAAATCATAGTTAATTTATTAAAGGAACAGTGGAAGCTTGAAAGCTAGGAACTCCAATATTAAGATTTGCTTGTTTTAATTTGAGTCTTTTTAGACATAAACAGTTAGAGATAATTCTTAATTGCACAATAGATGAGACCATGCAGTGACCCACATCTGCTAATTGAACAAGGAGAACATCTTTTAGGATGGGAAACAAGTTAGGAGTCCAGAGGCAACCCATATTGCAACTATAAGAGGTGAGTCATGGTTATGAATCCTAATTTATGGTTCACAGGACATTGAATCCTCTTCTCTGGAAAACCTACGGAAATCTGCCATCTTACACCAGATTCTGAAAAAAATTGTATCCTTTTTCAAATACCTTCTGGTATCAGTTTCAGCTGACACTTCAGGTGTCTTTAAATATCTATGTAATTGTCCTGTTTTGTGTTCCTAGAACATATGGGTCAGACTCCTGTCATCCTGCTTCAGTATTCATTGTAAGTTGATATTAGGTTGGTGAAACAACTTCTGGCACAATTTAACATCTTCTTTCTCTCTTTCATTTTGGCGTGTCTTCTTTCACATTTCTACACAAACCGACCTGCCTTCTCTTAATGATATTTTGATCAAATATATCATTATATATATTATATATAATGACATGGGGGGAAGGAAGACTGTTTGTGAGAGCTTTGATACACACAACAAAACTCCTGCTGACTTTATTGGAAGAAGGATCAGTCCAGAACCTGTCTCTTCTTTTTGTGTTTGTTGCTGTTTTGTTGTTTCTGTTTTGTGCGCATGTGTGGTTTTTTATTGGTTTTTAGTTAATTTATTTGATTTTGTGATTCTTTTTGGCCAAAATGCACCAACATGCTCTGAATATGTGTATCTATCTTGTGTTCTGTAAGGCACAAAAAGAGAGCTTTATAAGGTTCCCATGAGCTGTTTACTGTTCAGGAGCTGCCTGTGTTTGATGTGGTGGGCACGCTGTGCCCAGTTTGTCACACCTATCTGCTTCTCAGCTGAAACCCGCTGGTGCAAAGCTGCAGCCCATTGTGCTAAGCACACTGGCCCCTTGTGAGTAAATTACATGTACTCCCCTGGCTGAGTGAGACCTTGATGAACTTGTATCAAAGGGTTTTCTGAACTCATTTTTAGGAGCATGATGTGAATTATATGGAGCAGGTGTGAGTGCCAGGGGAAGGTGGAGGTCAGTGTCACACTTCACAGCAGAAAGCCACCCACCATCAAGGCTGCTTTTCATGTGCTCAGCCAGTGTGAACACTACTGAAAACAGAAGGCCCTCTGAGGCTACGTGCAAGCCTGAAGGAACAGAGCAGGCTTTTGAGGGAGGAAATCAATGACATTGGAAAAGTTCCTGCTCCAAATCAAGGTAATTTTTAATGACTCATAAGTCAAGACTGGACTGACGAAAGAAAAACATCATGATTTAGAAAAATCATCTCCTTTGACTTCAAAGTAAGGAGGACACTTTCCAGATCAAATCACCTGCCTCAGTCACCATGGCAGAACAGAGGATGACTCTGCAAAGGGAGCTGGTTACAATTCCTGCACTGTGCTGCTGCCTTCTGGGAGGAGGGGCCGTGTGTTGTCCTGTCCTGAGAGATCATCCTTGAGGGTGGCAAACAATTGCCTTGACTGGGAAACAGAGGCATGCTGTGTGCTTTTCTCCCAAAGGGAACAGTAATGCTTGGGTTTGACGTTTTTGTGCTGTTGGTTTTGGGTTAGAGCTACCCAACCCCTGGAGTCTTTCCTTTGGAGGTAAAATGTCTGATGATGCCCTAAGGCTACCGTGCCTTAGGTTAAGTGCCTTACAAAGAAAAGCCTCTGGCTTTGCTTCCAACAAAATTCATGAGCTACTACAACTGACAGAAGTTTTTGAAATGTGGGGGAAAATTGTGTAAGGGTTGATGAAACTTTATTTTAGCAAAGCAATTTTGGCTGGCTCCCAGTGGTTTGAGAAGGCTTATATTGCACACATCCAACAATGTCAGCTGGGAAGTCATTCTTGTCACTGTGTTCCTCAAGACACTGATACCTTAATTGCTGCTGTTCTGATAATGCTCCTGTACATTCAGTATTTGATGCTGCAGGAGCCACCTCAGCTTACGGGAGAAATTCCTGTGCATTTCATGGAGACTTCATCTCTGGTCCACTGTGGGATAAACCTGAATTGTGAAGTAACAGAGCTTTGGGTATCCATGCTCTGTAACCTGCTCTGGGAAAGTATCTGGATTCTGTATTTTTTTTTTTTTAACTGAATTGGCTCTTTCTTCCTTTGAGGAAAGGAAGCCCCAGGAAAATCCTGCCATAATAGGTTTCTTTGCAGCAGTCCCACTAAGTTAAAATGGAGACCCATCGCCATGAAAATGTTGTGCCTCTGGGAGAAGTTTCATCTGTTAAATCTGAGTGTTTCCAGCATGTTTTGGTGTGCAAGGTCTTCACATTCTGCCTTGAAGGGAGATGGGAAAGGGGAATGCCTACAGTGGTTATGAGATAATTTTTTTATTTCAGCAACTGGAATTGGGGGTGGAGGAAACAAACAGGAAAATAGAAGTGTTGGGAAAAGAGTGGCAAAAGGAGTCTGGAAGACTGCTATACAAGGCACACTTTTATCTAAAGCTACATAATTTCTTCTCTATGTTGGCATACATCTGGAAAGTTTTGTAAGCTATCTTATATATTTCCGATTGATTAAAAAATTTGGGAGAGCTGGATCACCCAGATCACTGTTACCCAATATCAGCCTGCATTATGTAACTCTAAGGCAGTAGAGCTACAAAATTCCAAGACAGCTTGTTCAAGGTTTTGTTAGAAGATGATAAATGGTACAATCTGTAATAACAGTTGCTGCCTGTGAAGGGGGAAGAACATTTTCTGCCAGTTCTGAAATCAAGGGTTACATAATTTGCAGAAGTGGCTTTGGTTGAGGCTTTGCACTTCAAAGCTGTAATCTTCTGAAGTCTCTCCTAGTAGATCTGGGTTCTGTTGGTACAAACTGTCACTCCTCCCATGCAACAGGTGATGCTTGAACAAAGCCTTCTGGCTGGATTGAAATCCCTCATAATTTGCAGGTAATTAAAAAAAAATGAATCCAGTTTCTCAAAGCCAGCATAAACCCCCACCAGCCTTATTGCTTAAATAATGCTAGAGAAGATCTCAAGTAATGCACTGACATCTGCAAATCAGTGTTAATTATTCTTTGCAATGCACTTTCCGGAAATAATCTCCTTTATCGCTTCTTGGTGAGAGCCATCAGCTGCCAGTAGAAAGAGCAGGGATAGACCACAATCAAGTATGACACACAGAGCAGCAGAATGGGGCAAGAAGTAGAGTTGGGTTAGCCAAAACGAAATATTTCACCTCTCTGTAGCCTTCATTTGGCACCTTACTTTAACCTTCAACAAGAATCAGTTGTGCCGTGCGTCATCCTCTTACACTTTGAAGTCTGGAAATACCCTGAAGAATATGTTTACTTCTCAGATTAAAATCCTCCTATCAGGGCTCATTTGAAACAACACAATGTCACAATAGAGTCCAGAAAATGAAGTAGCAAAAAAAAAGGTAATAGAATAGCAAATTTATAACCATGAAGTAGGGGTTTCTTGACATCAGTAACAGTCTTGGGATGCAAAGAATGATGGCTCTAATTCTCCTGATATTTTATTAAGGATAGGGCAGCAGAAAGGACTCTAGGCTGCCATAAGAAAGATGAGAGCTGATGCTTTTCCAGGCTAGCATTTGCCAGCCAACACTGTGGATGCCACGGGACAGGGAGAGAGAAACAGCAAGCATTTCTCACAGCGGCTTGTGAGAAATTTTAGGGAGCTGGAAAGATTTGATAACCGTTGACTATAAACAATTTGCAGGTGCTGTTTTTCTACTTTATTTTTCTGTTCCTCTCGAGGACAGTGCATGAGAAAGATGTTTCTGTTAGGTAGCCAATAGAATAGAATCTATCGTACCACTCTATAAAAACCACGTGGTTCTTTTGAATAAAGTCTTCTTCTCCTTTGCTATGATCCTGCCTCTCGCCTATTCCTGCCCCAACCCCAGCGCACGAGTGACACAACACAACCTGCACAGGATTTTTAAGAACATAGGTGAGTGCAAAGGACACTGAAAATAAGTGCCTGAGGGAGGGTTAGGCTCTTCATTTTTCCTTCTCCTGGGAAGAAGATGTGTGATGTGTACCACCTTCACCACCAAATGTTCTTTGTATTTGTTTGCATTGTTTTCTATTAGCCCCATCTCTTTCACCAATCCCTTCTATGTGAATGATTTTGGATGCACATTTATACTTTGATGGCAAGAGTAAGAACAGAGTGCAAGGACAGAGAATCCTTTTCTTGGCCACCCTGCTGCATTCTGGAGTTCTTCAAATTTCATGGTGGCCTGGTTGCATCCCTAGTTTCTTTTCCCTGTAAGTGTTGAGTGACACTGTCCATGATGGAAATCACAGATGTAGACTGATTTAACACTCCCTCCCTCTCAGCTCCACTCATGGTTTATGGTCAGCTTAGTAAGGTTCCTTTGCCTCGTTTAATATAAAAAGTGGCAGGTGCTGGTGGCCTAGACTAAGGAAGTGTGATGTAGCTTTAAACATGATTTACGTCTTCTAGCTATTCCTTAGGCTAGCAAAGGGTATTTCTTCTTGCATCAACATAAAACATAGTTGAAAACTACAGCTATGCATCAGAAGCAAAGACTAGTAAAACTAAAACCAGTCATTTGGTGCTCTTTTGGTTTATCCTCCATATAGCTTATCTTTTGAGTGGATGTTTTACAGGTACTTCCTTAGATTCCTCCTCTGGACCAGACACCATGAGCTGCACTCAGGTTAAATCCAGTTTCCAAAGTAGCTTCAGTGCAGTTCAGGCATGCACAAGAGGCACAGACCACGGCAGTGCTTGGAACAAATATACATAGGATAGAAACAAGGCCTTCTCTACCTGGTGTAAATGTGCCAACATGCACCTCGCTCATATTTTACCAGTGACTTAGTCAAAAGAGGGGGGTGGTGGTGGTGAACACAAGCCAGTAAACTTAAAAGCCTTCTTCTCATGAATATGTAATGGAGTCCTCTTCACTCTTTCAGCCTTGTTTGAATTCAGCTGGGTTAAAGCAGTGAACAAACAATTAATAATTGTTTGCCAGAAATATGATGATCCACAGCAACGACAGTGTAAAAGAAACAAGCTGAAATGCCCAATAACCTCCTCAACAGCAATTATGCTGGTACATCGTAGAGCATAACTGAAGTGCTGGTTAATAAAACAGTCAATGAAGTAATTCTAAAACATTTTTTTCCACTTTTTTGCTGAGCAGCATGTGAGAGGTTCCTTACCATCAGTGGCATAGAGGGGCCTTTACAGGAATACGGACAAAGGAAGGGAAAATCTAGAGAAAAGAGTCTAGATATCGGAGCATAGATTTTCCCCTTGAACCTAAATAAAGATTTTACTTTTTCATTTTCTTTCCTAGAAATGTGAAAATTTTAGGATGCAGTTGCCTGGAGCATTTTCTGTGTCAGCAAGTCTCATTTAAGG
The DNA here is from genome assembly GCA_034509185.1 of Euphonia xanthogaster. Taxonomy (NCBI): domain Eukaryota; kingdom Metazoa; phylum Chordata; class Aves; order Passeriformes; family Fringillidae; genus Euphonia; species Euphonia xanthogaster. The sequence goes on along the minus strand of JAYDZK010000113.1, from coordinate 64,779,743 downwards.
AGACTACTGATCTCTTGCTCCTGTGTCTGTGCTGACATGTCCCAGCCTCTCTCCATCAGTACAACCATCAGTGGTGCTGCATGCTGGATAACATCCCCTGGCAGAGCGTGAGGAAGGCCCCTGACCACCTCTGTGTGCAGCAGCAGATGCTGTATTGAAGAATCTGGCTGTTTTTTTCCTGGATACAGACCCACAAAACCAGTAGCTGATAGTGCAGTAACAAGCCATTCAAGGAAACAGAAAGTAGCTCTAGGAACCTGGAGTAGAAGCCCTTAGGGGGGCACAGACCTTTGATTTCTACTTACACATGTGTTATTAATTTTTGAAAGATCACTTTGCTTTCCAGAACACTATTCTGATCCTTTTTGCCACATTTTCAGAAGTGAAAAATATCACATTGGGATATCTAAAACCTCTGCTTCCTGCCTTCCCGATAGGATCTCTGTGAACCATGTTTGTCCCTTCTCTTTCCTTTTTTCAGACGTGAATGGTTAGACATGTAAATATTCAGCAAAATTTCATTGCCCTGCAGGAAGGAAACCTGCCTGACTGTCCTCAATTCCCAGTTTCTGTGCACAGACTAATCATTTACAACTTCAGTGCCTTGTCACAGATACTGTGTCAAGTATCTGTGACAAATCAACCAACACCTGTTTGCTAATAAATATTCTAATTGTTCTGAGGTATAAATTGGGAGTGGGGGAGGATTGCAGGCCATATCTTACATAATTGCCAAAGAATATGCAAAGCCTTTGGTGGCCTCCTGAATAAATGTAAGGTTTATCTGCATTTTCCTCAGAGTAACCTCCTCCTGAGCGAGGCAGAAAGAGATTTGTGCCCTGAGGAAAGGTACGTGACAGAGGTCTGTGTTCTTCGAAGGCAGCAGCAAGCAGTGCCAGCAATATCCGGTAGATCAAATGTTTCTAGGCTCTCGTGTTTCTTGTCTGTGAAATCAGATTCAACTGATGGCTCCCAGGGAACTTACAGAGTAGGATTCCAAGCTTAAATACTGCTTTGAAAACTAAACAGCACTAAATGCATACCACGTCTCCTTCGTCACTACTGCTGGGCATCACAGCAGGCAGTGGTTAATTACAGCTGCATTTATAAGAGGGCTCTTGGGCAATGAAACATTAATTCTCCAGTGTCATTTGCTATGCTGGCCACAAAGTCAATGCTGAATTACTCACATGTCTGTCAGTGTTTGGTTACTATACCCGAAGAGATTCTCATAAGCTCAATCCCCTTGTTGTCTTCACTAACTAAATCAAAAAGTCAAATAAAATTGTCTTCCAGCCAAAGCCTATAGTGGCATATGGAGGATCTCTTCCTTATGACTAGGAATAAAGGATGCACAAAGACAGGTATGTGTGTCTCCAGACTTGTTATACACCTCCAGCTAAAAAAAAAAAAAAAAGTGTATATATATATATATATCTCTATATGTGTGTGTGTGAGTGAGATATATATATCATGCCTTGATATTTGAATTTTGCTTCCACTTCAGCCTCTGGCTGAGTTAGCAGAAGAGTCAAAATGAGTTGCAGATGAATGTTACGGAGGTTAGAAGTAAAGGGACCAAATGGCTCTGCCCGGTGATATAGTGTAGGGACCAGAAAGGAAGTCAGAGCAGATTCAGGGGGTTGGCACTAAAACACTGAAAGCAGCAGGTTATAGTCACTTACAGGCTTTTGCTAGGCTTCCAGAATTATTATGCGAGTCACGTGAAGACATGTTTTGGACTACAGTTAATGTGTTGGTGATAATAATTGTGGTGTTAATTATGCAAAGAGCTCACCCTACACATGTGATGCACATCTGGTGTTATCTCAAAGGCAAAAGTTTAATTTGTCACTGAGACCTCCATGATCCTGAGCACATTGAAAGAATCCTGATTGATTGTGAAACCCAGTAGGCACTGTGACAGAAAGCAGTATGATAAATTGCATGATTTGAGAAATGTGCTTTTTTGGTTGTTGTTTCTGTTTTCATCAAGAGTGACATTTCAGCCTTAAATGGATAGCCTGACTAAAGCCCAGGCAATACTTATGCACCATCTAAGCTTTGATGTTTTTGGAACACTGTCAGAGCAGTGTGTTTTTGGACTACTCACTCTGGTGTGGAATTTCAATCTTTAGGTTTATATTATTATGCCTCATTGCAAAAACCTGGTAAAAACTGAGCCTGAATATGACTACACTCTCCAAATATGCCTCCCTGAAGCTGACCTCTGTGCATTCATTACCTGGCTACATTTAAAGCTGCTGACACTTTTATGTAAAATTTAGTATCATCTACCTGAAATAGAAGACCAAATCCAGCTGTGTTCTGCAGTAAATAAGAACAGCTACTGTGACTTATTTGTCCAGGTGGTTGCACAGCACCCCCTGAACTTTTGTTAGGTTTTCTTGTTGGGCTTTTCATTCTAGCATCCTAGAATGGAAAATTTGTATTGAAACAAATGGTTAAGCACTAAGGATCAGTATATCCTCTTTAATGCCTTGGCAGGGGAAACTCTGTTGGACAATCTCTTTTTTCACAAATGGCATCACTATCAATGCTGAAGCCTGTAACAGCATAGAGTAAATGGGGTGTCAGAACCTGGCCTTGCACCACACATTCTTTTGGAACCTTTTGTATTTTCATTGTATTAATGGTTCACTCCATGAAGATCAGAGTGAGCAGAGGTAACGCTGACACTGCAAACCATTGGATCCAATGTTAGGATAACTCTCTGCTTAACAAAAAGACTTCCATGGAGGGTAGAATCAAAAGGATTATCTGCTCTGCTAAATCCTATCCCTGCAATCACCTGACCAAACCAAATTCATCTCATGCACCAGAGGCTACAAAACTTCTTTCAGCATCTTTTAGCAGCCTTGAGGTCTGTGGTGAAAGATAAAACAACACACACCAGCCTGTTTACCTGTTTATCTTTTCTGGGTCTTTTAAGATCTAATTATCATTTTGTTCTTACAAAATGAGTTGAATGTAATCAGCTTTTGCCACATTGTGGCATATTACAAAAGGGCATTAAGTGCAAATCACCACTGTGAGACATCTGGTCTTGCCTGTACACCATTTGCCAATGAGATCTCAGCTCAGTCTGGAAATGTGAGTGATGTTCCAATTTTGCACTTATGTCTTCATTAGCAGTGATTTTTTTATTAGAAATCCTTCCAAAACAGCACTATCAAATTTTAATATAATCAGCAAGCCCCTGGCCCAAAAACCAGATTGCACTTTCATTGGTCAAAATAAGAGTAACAGAAAAGAGTCAGTGATCAAAGCACCTTCCACTATAAAGCTCTAGCAATAGGCTAGGAATTTTTCAACTAAAAGATGCTTTAACTTTGCTTTAAAGCAAGGGTTGTTACTCTAGGCTCTAAGATCCTCTGCATGCTTATAGATGCTGCTGGACAGAGTGGGTTGCCTCTGCACGTGTAGAAGCAGAAGAGCTGAAGGTGAGAGAGGAGTTGCAGGGAGGATTCCATCCAAACAGCAAGGAAGGCAAAGAGCATCCTTAAGGTTCACCTTCAGGGAGCACCTTTCCCTGAGCAAGCCTTGCAGGTATCACAGTGTCCTGCAGGCTGGAAAGGAGGGTGGGTGAAGGGAGGGCAGCTGAGAGTCTTGGGCATCCCTCCAGGGGGGCTCTGGCAGAAGGGCACTGCCGGTGGGCGGTGTTGAACCATTGCAGCCTGGCAGCACAGCCCTCCTCAGCCAGCACCACCCGGATCCTGAGCAGCCCTGGTCTCCTCTGGTAGCTCTGGCTGCAAGGAGGTTGCAGCCACTCTCTCCAGCTTCCTCCCCAGCCAGACAGTCTGTCTGGGAGGCTACGTGCCAGGGTTCGTGCTGTCCCAGGGGGTCAGCCCCTCGTTAGCAGGATTTAGTTACTAACACATTTGTAATTCTGATGCTGCTAGTACTTGCAGCACTGTCATGGGTTTTACAGAAGCTGCATTTGCTTGCTCCTACATGAACGACTAGAAACAGAAAGGCTAAATTTTCTTTTGTAGTGAGAAGTAGAAACCAACGCTTAAAACCTTTTCCCTGATGTCCTCACCCAGTGTGCCGCTTCACCAGAGAGGCTGACAGAAACAGAGAACTTGGGCCAACGTGCATTTCTCCTCGTTTTGCAAACTGACCAAGTTCCCCTTTCAGATGTGAGGTGGTAGTGTGTGTGTGCACACTGTGAGACCAAACAGTTAGCTAATCCTCTGCTCTGGAGTCTGTCTGACAAACTGCTAGAGCACTGGGACGTTTTTCTTTTCTAAGTTGTTTAAGTAAACAAAATTAAATCTCTTCTTGGCCAGTTTTAAAAATCAAGTCATAAAAGCCTGGAATAGCTCTGTTGTATACATTTCCCTTGGAAAGTATCTGCTTCAGTTTTTCTTTTTGTTAATCAGCTCTGAGACCTCCATTAGAGAATAGTTTATTCCCAGCTTTAGTTAATATTTTTCAAGTGTGCTGTACATTAATTCCTGCCCCCTCAGCTCTCAGAGACTATCTAAGGACAGGACAGCTAATGGCTATCTGAAACCAGTCAACATTTTTTTCCTGATGCCAGAGTAAGGACAGGTAAAATAGCAGTAGAAAACACCTTCTTAAATTAGCTGTGACCCTTTTCCCTTTTGTAAGATTCTTTCTGATTTTTTGTGCTGTTTTCCTTGAGCTGTCGATTGTTTAAAAGCGGGTACATTATTCAGTGCGTATGACAAGAAAACCTATTTAAATTCTGATGTCTTTGGGAAGTTTGTTCACATTATGTATTTATCTTGTGTTATAATTTCTGTGATAACTGCTACCTGAATGCACAAATTCTGCTGTACTGATTCTGATACTTACCAAGCAAGCATACGGTGAGGAAAATGTTTGTGAAAATATCTTTATCCTCTTACCAGGACTTGAATTATTTTTAGAGCAGGGCCATAGCAGCTGGTGTAGTCAAAAGCTAACATTGTGTAAGCAGGGAATATTATCATTGCATTTGTTGCTGCTTTGAGTCAGATCTCACCTTTCCTAGCAGTAGTAAGTTTGTTTTACTTCTTTCTCTTCCACTACTGCCACAGGAAGCGAGGAATTAGGACATACTCATGTACAGTTCCATCTACAAACATTTTCAGAGTGCTGCCACTTTAACTGCTTGTTTGTTTTCATTCCTACAGGTGTATTTGTTTTCAGACCATTCTGTTTATTATTCTAGTCTCAGAATAATCTCTGCAGGGCTTTGTCAGTGCTGTTTTGGGGGAGGACCTGAGGGAAGAGTGGGAGGATGGTCATTTTCAGGGTCAGTGCAGCCTTGGGCATCCTTACACCAATTGTGATCTACACCTCTAATTAGGGCTTTGGACAGGGAGCCTGGCCTGCATTGAGTACACTTGTTTGCAAAACCCCCTGACCTAAGGCTCTCTCATGCAGGCAGGTGCACATTGCTTCCATGTAGTTCAGCCTGAATTAATCCTTGAACTGCGAGAGCAGGAGAATGAAATGCAGAAGGCAGAGCTCCTCCTGTTGGGCACAGCTCCGTGCAATTGTGCCTCCGGACCCAGGGTGGCAAGAGAATGTTGCACTGTGTGGCCCTCTCAGTTCAAGTCTCTATCAGCTGTCTGTGCTCTGCAAACTAAAGTGGCAAAAATTTCCCATCCTGTAAGAAGGAGATTTCTTAGATTAGATCAAAGAGGGCATTGTAGCCCAGACATAGTGACCAAGTATTCGAGGCAGTACAAACAAGAAGAAAATCTTTGGTGTCCTGTTGGATCATACCTGCAGAATTTTATGAAGTATCAAGACCTGATCCAAAACTGTTATAATTATCCATAGTTTCACATGATTTTGGTTTTCTTTTCCAGCAATGGGATTCCCTTCCTGTAGGAATGAGCTGATTTTTTTTTCTCTTAATGTCTGCCTTGAGTTTTGCTCAGCACTGCAGAGGGAGGTATTTTTGAAAGCATAGTTCTGTGACATATTTATATGATCAGCTTGAACTATGGACTAGGAGAGGAAACTCTAAAGGGGATGACAGGAATTCAAAGACTTGTTAAAATAGTTTGAAAATTCCAGGAATTCAAATGGGAATCTCATAATGGTCAGAACTCATATATGCTTGTGGTGGTGCCAAAAATTTCTAATTAACCCATAAATTAAAACCAAGAGCCAGATTCTGAATTTCATGGGATTGTGGTAGGGCTGAAAGAACCAGCAGCTTAAAAAAATGTTGGCAACAAAGGTGCCCTCAAAGACATTCTCTGAAGTAGACTGTACTGATGAAATGGACAGTTAGGGTAAGTAAACCAGTGCTGCAAATGTACTGGGATAATCAAATAAGTGGGTAAGACTTGTTAGAACTGGCCTATACTAAAGAGGAACAAAAATACTGCCTTACTGGAAGAACATAATTGTTTCTGCCCTAAGGCAGCTGAATCTCTAGAAACACCTGTAACAGTTCTGCTAAACATAATTATAGTTGTCAGATGAAAAGAAGACACGATAAGATCAGATAATTCCCCCATTCAGCACTGGAGTCCACTGAAATCAATTATGCATTTCCAGGTTACTTCAGAAGATGCTGGGTCAGCAGGAGAAGGACCTGCTTAGGAACTGAAATATTTGTGGTTTTGCAGGTTTGTGGTATCAAAAAGCACTGCTACAGAGGGGGAAAGCTAGAAGCTTTGAGGAAATGTCCTGCTCTGTGATGCTGCTCTGTCCTCTCCTGCCTGCTCAAGAATGCATGGATTGAGAGGCAAACAAGAGGAGGAGCTCTGTGAGCAGATATGGCTTTAATTGTGAAGCTTGAAGTTACAGGTATTTCAACTAAACTCAGATATTTTGAATCTGAGTTTTCTTCAGTTCTAAATCAGAGAAAAATGCAAATGTATTGCAAATGAGATGAGGCAGAGCTTAGGGCTATGTGTAGAAGCTAAACTTAAATGCCTATGTACTATCTGGACTGTGGCATGCATATGTGAGGGTTAAACAAGAATTAGTTTAATGGAGGAACAGGTTTCTCTATCAAACTTCCAGCAACTCCAAAACAATCTAAAAATAAGATCTTTCAAAAAATAATACCTTGACGATGTTCTTGTTAGCTAATGACCTAAGCATATGAGAAACCTGATGTGGCTACCATGTATCAAATTGTTGACATGGACTGTGAGAGTCTGGTATGTTATTTAAAAAATAATTGGAGGAGGGAGGGCTATTCTGAAAGAAATAAGCCTTGCTGGAAGCAAGTTTTCTTCATTTTAGCTGAACAACCTATTTGAACATGTCAGTGAAGAGAACAATGAGCAAAAGTTATTCCTCACTTTTACTTTATCTTCAGAGGAACAGTGAAACTGGTTTCATCCATGTCTTGAAAGATGGTTGTCCCTGCTAGACTGTTCCAAATGTCTCCTACTGGCAGTTCTAACAGATAATTGCCTGCTTTGAGTCAACTTATAAAGGAAAACACAAACATTAATTTAGATTTCACAAGAATCCTGATAACATTTCTAGTCACAAGAAAGGATTCCTGGGAAGGAGTTCATAAAGAGCAATAAAATTCTCTTCTAAGTAACAACATAGTTGATATTAACAGTAGTCCTTACCTTAAACAGCTACATGTGTGTGAACACACATGCGTGTGTGTGCACATCTGTGAGTGTGTGCGGAGAGAGAGTAGGAGAAAGCTTTATATTTCTGAATGATAGTATTGTTTAAAACAAATACGTGAGTTGATCTTTTTAGCAGTGCAGATTTAAATACTAAAAAAATTAGATATAAGTCTAGGTAATTTTACTTATGAAAAATCTTTTTAGAGTAGTCAGTGGGACATTTCTATTTCATGGTGGGTTCAATACTTCAGGCATTTTAATACATGCGAACGATTGACCCAAAAATCAATTTATTTTACAGAGGGATATTCTCTAAATAGACTAAGCAGGCTCTTATTTTTTTTCCTCCGAAATTTTAATTAAAAAAAAAAAATCTAACTGCAGTTTCTAAGTATCCACAGGTGTTTTCTTGCAGCAGCCCTGCCAGCAAAGCCCGGGAGCGTTCCGGCGGCGGCGCCCGCGGTGCGGAGCAGGCTCGGTACCGCAGCGCTCCATCTGCCGGGGCGTGGGAAAAGTCTCCCGTGCACCTCTGCCTCCCTCTGCCGCCCTGGGAGCCGGCTCGGCATGATTTCTGATGGCTTAGATCAACCTGTGACGCTGCTTTCATGCTGGGGAGAGTTGCGATATTTAGCCCGCGGTATCACCTTACTTCCTTCCTCTCCTACATGGCTGTCCAGGCATCTTCATCCGTCATCGAGGTTAGCGGCTGAGATCGTCTTTCAGCCTTTTGAGAGCTGAGATTAGGAGGCCAAGGATGTCTAAAAGACCCTCTTTTCCAGCCACAACTAGCTGTGACTGCCAATTCTTCTGATTGAGTAGTAACTGTTGCGCATAAACGGTGGTCTAGAAAGGGCACAAGTAGGAAGAAATCTATTGCTAGCATGAGAGCTATTAATTTATTATCTGCATTTGTAATATCTTGTCAGTGACTCGGGTCAAAGGCCAAAAAAACCCTTTGAAATGGGGAAAAATGTCTGCATTTATGAGCAGTGCTTGGGTTTTCAATTCAAACAGATCTTTAACTGCAGTGCCAGTCAATCTACATGGTCAGCTCTGGCTAGAAAATCTCAAGTGAGAATTCTGTTCTTCAAGGGGACCAAAAGGGGTTGCTCTCTGGATTTTGATGTTTTACTATGATGAAAAGCTGTATTCATTATGGAAAATTATTAAATATTTGTTTCAGAGCATGGCAATAGAACATATTCAGTCTTGTCTGTTTCTCTAAAGAGATGCGACTTAAGAAATCAGTTCATTTTGAACAGCACTACCTTTCCAAGTGGAAAATTATTCAGCCAAGGGCTCTCCAATTAAATTTATCATTATTTCTTCAGCTTCTGAAAACAATACCAGAAGTTAATAGCATCTTATGTAGATGTATTCTGATCTTTTGCAGGGCAGAGAAACTAAGCTGACCCTACTTTTCCACCTGCGAAACTAATTTCCTTTGGCTGAAGTCAGAGTTTACAGCTGGCTCCTTGCAGTGCTTTGCACGCAAGCACAGGGAAGCTCCCAAATCTCCCAGCTGCTGTGAAAGAATAGGGGAATGGGGGAAGGAAAATGAGCTCATCTGGGATGAAGATCAGTCCCTGTATAAGCTTTCAGGTGCTCCCCATGGACCCTTTCACTGGTGGGTTTGGATGTGTAAAGGAGGCCTGGAGTCTCTCAGGCGATTGTGGTGGCTCAGGGCTGGCTGTCAGGCAGTCCTCGTGAGTTGTGTCCCTGCCTCTGGAATGCCACACAGGAGCAGAAACCTGGGATTTCTACACAAATAGTGAAGGTTTCTTTTTCAGCTTCTCTCCCCTCCCCTGCTCCTTTGCCTGCAGTTCCAAGCCTTCTCCTGAGCCCGGCTCTGCAGAAGGTTATCAGAGCTGGTCATGCCCAGCCTGCCAGCCCTCCCTCTGCCATCCTGCCGGCAAGCCCTCCTCTCTGGTGCAGTCACCTTCCCTGATCCATCCCCACGTTCTCTGCTGTGCCTGTCCTCCTCGTGTTCAGGGTGCAACAGCACTGGAAGTGGTCTTACCATGCCCTTGCAAAAGGACTACCTCTATTTTTTTAACCATTAATAATTTATGGAATGGAGCTACCTTATCTGAGATTCTCTTCCTCCTTTCTTCTTCCTTCTTTCTTCTTCTTCCGTCTTTCTTCTTCTTTTTCTTTCCTGTTTTACTTATCAGGACAGTGCTGCCTATTGTGGTTTCTCCTCCCTGAGATATTTTCAGCCCTCACCACCTTTGCCTGCCTTGCTCAAGCACATGTGGTTTTTTCTTCCCCTGAGTCACAGTTTCAGCAGCAGCCTGGGAGCCCCTTGCCATCATGACTTGCTCCGCACATTGCTGCCTACAGAGCTGATAATAATCCCTGCAGGGAGCTGCTGCACTCAGGACTTCTGTGGCAGCACCACCCATGTGGGAGGTCTTGCTGAGGACAGAGTTGGCTGCAATTCCCTGCTCCTATGAAGCTACAGCTTGGAAGAGTGAATTTTGACTGTTTCTGCTGCTTCATTCAAGGGACTCTGTTTCTCCAGAATGACATCCTCCTAGTGTTGTGCTACTGGGAAATGTCACTGCCATGTATGACTCTTTTTTAATTTGCTTCACAATCAGTACTTTAGCAATATTTTCCTATTTTCCTGGATGACCCAGTTAGCCTTGTTTATAGATGATGAATTTATATTCAAATTTGTACCCAGCTTACCTGCTGAAGGCTGAGGATTAAGTTGAATAAATTATATGAATTATGGCCATTTTTAAGATGAGTCTCCATCCCTGTATCACTTGTACACTGTCCAAGTGTGTTGGAGGTGTTTGATAGAAAATGCTCAGTTAATTTAGATGTTGCATGCCTGAGGCGTGACAACCATTTTTAGTTCTTAGATGGAGTTTCAGTGGAAGCTGGACTGTGGTTTTGGTGGATCTCTCTTGAGAAGAAAGCTGGTTTGTTCCCCTAGGACTCAGAGGAGCAGCTCTGTGTTCCTGCTGTCCCTGCACTGCTGCAGAATGATCAGCCCTCCCTGGGAGGAGAGAGCATCTGCAAAACCTTGAAGGATGGTCCCGAGCAAATATTGCAAGAATCTGCAAACTACAGACATACTCACTCGACCTCTACATGAATGTGCTCCCAGTATTTCTACTGTAAAACCTTGAGGAAGATGTTCGAACAAGCTCTGGACACTTGCTAGTGTTTCAAAGCCAGTATTCCCCATGCATTCTTCCTTGTGTGGAACACAAGAAAATCATCCATGCGCAGGTTGAAATGTCACCAGACACCAGTGCAGCACTGTTTACAGATACATGCATGTTTCCACGCATGCCTGTGGCCTATCAGATAGTCTTGCTGACATCTGTCAGTAGGTTATCATAGGAGATTTATGAGATAGAATGGTCACCAAAAGTAGTCTTCCTTTTTACTATCCTGCAGAGTGTACCTGGTTGTTGGGACATTGGTCTACAACAAAAATAAATTTAGGGGTGGGGATTTTATTTAAGGACATTTAAAAATGTTTGTTTCCTCAATGTTTGGCATGCAGAAGTTAAAAAGAATAAACCAGAAAAATTGTCCCTAAATAATTCATTGTATGTTTGACATTCAAACTCAAATTGTATGCTATTTCCTCACTCAGCCCTACTCCAAGTATGGCATAATACTGCCCTAAAAATAAATCACTACTGTATAATGAAGGGAACTGTTTTCTGTAGGGCCTGAATGACGCAGCTGTGAAATGATAGGGTTACAAGAAGAGGAAGAGAGAGGACCTTCCCTTGATCATGGAACAGGGATCTGGCCTAGCAGCTGAGTTCTTTCTCCATCAGAGATCCCATGCTTAACCAATGAAACCCAGAGCCCCCTAGGGAGCTGTTCCCTGTGAGTTTCTCATTGCCTGGCTTGATACCTACTTGCAGAAATGCCAAGTACAGTCAGCTGCAAAAGGCTTTGGAAGCACTCCCCTGAACCAGACATCCTGCAAAAATCTATCTGAAAAAAAAAAAAGGGTCATTGGCATCAAGCAGGATATGAGTTATCTGTCGTGGCTCTTATTCTATAAATTGAAAATTTTATTATGAATTGCTTTACCTCTCCAACCCTTTCCATCAAAGGAGGCTGACATAAAATTTTGTTTACGAGGTACTGTAGCAAGCACTGTTGAAGAAATGTCAGCGAGGAAGTGCGGGCACTAAATGTGGCCTAGGGATGCATATTTAAGAATGGATGCGGGATGACTGCTGGCTTTTACATCGGTAAGCACCGTGCATCCCGTGCTTCGAAGGAAGCCGCACCCAGCTTAAGGGGTCTGTTCCTTTATTACATAAAGAAAGCAAAAGCACCGAATAAAGATTGGCTCACGATTTCTGACGTTTTCTAACTTTCGGTGGCTTTAATCTGCGGCCACAGTGACGGCGGAGCTGCGAGGTTCAAAGGGACAGGCAGGGATGTCACGCAGCGTTGCCTGGATGTCGCCTCGGGATGGCAGCTCGGGATGGCAGCTCCTCCGCTGCGACGCGTGCTGTCACCTGCGCTCCGGCAGCTCCGGCGCTCCCGAGCGGCGCTCCCGCTGTGCGCACCGCTTCTCTGGCCCTGCCCCGTCCTGCTCCGCCGGGGCTGTGTCCCCGGACCCCGCCGAGGCAGCCGCGGGGGTGCGTCCGCCCGCGCCCTATGGATCTCCGTGTGCTAAGGCTGTGAGCTCCGAGGTGAAAACAGTGCTCTCATCAGAATTCAGATTCTGCATTTTGCTCTTCTCCGATGTTTAAACGCACTTAGCAGCATCAACTTATATACCAGCTTTAACACCACGGAATGTTATCTCTTCGTTTTCCCCTTTAAATCTACCCATAGGTGCATGTAGATTTTATTTGAGACACTTCTTGCCAACGCAAGTTTCTTTGGGGGTCCACGACATCCTCAGTCTTTCCCGCCCTCCTCGAGTCAAATCGTGATGCCGAATTCTGGTTCTCCGTTTGGTGGGAGGAGCCCGCGCCCCCCGGCTCCTCCCGCCGCGCCTGCGCGGGGCCGCTCTCCCGCTCCCGCTGCTGCTGCCCCGCTCCCTCTCCCGCTCCCGTTCCCGCCGCTCCCTCCTTCTCCCCTCCCCTCCGGCAGCCGCTGGCGTCTGGCGCCGGGAGTCACCCCGCTGCCGCCGCTGCTCCCGCATGGAGCCGCCCGCCTGAGGGACGGCCCGCGGCCGCCCCGCCCTCGCTCCAGGTGATGCCGGTGACCGGGGTGACGATGCCTCCGGCGAGGCGGCGGCGACCGCTGCTGATGGGGGAGGCGGAGATGATGATGGTGATGATGGTGATGATGATGATGGGCTCCGCCGCCCGGCCCTGCCCCTGAGCGGCAGGGAAGCGCCAGCGGCCGGCTCCCCTCCTCCCCCAAGATCGCCCGGCTCCCCCCAGCCGCCGCCTCCCCCAGTCCGTCCTCGATGTCTCCTCCGCGGCGCGGAGCTCCCTTGGCCGCCTCCCCGCCCTGTCGCTCCTCGCCGCCGCCGTCTCCCTCCCGCCGCGCGGTTCGGCGGCTGCCGGACCCCGCCCGGCGGCGGCACCATGAAGGTGGAAGCGGGGGACAACTCCATGATCAACCTGTCGGTGCAGCAAGTGCTGAGCCTGTGGGCTCACGGCACCGTCCTCCGCAGCCTCACGGGTAACGGGGCAGTGCGGGCCGGGCGGCTGCGAGGGTGCGCTCCGGGGCCGCAGCACAATGGAGGGCGTGGGGGTGGCGGTGGTCTCCCTGTGTGCTGCGCTTAGGGAGGGCTGGTGTTGGTGTTCCCGTGTCTCTCCGGGTGCCTGCATGCGTGTTCTGTGAGCAGGTATATCAGGTGTGTGTGTGTGTGTGCATGTGTTTGCGCCTGCTGTGGGTCCAGGGAAGCGGGCGGGGTCCGTGTGAGGTGTTGGTTGGGCTGGGGTGTGTGCCCGGTGTCTGCGATGCCTGCCCGTGCAAAGGACGTGAGCGTGTGGGATGTGCTCCCTCACTTCTTTATGCCCATTTATAATAAAAGAAGGCGAATGGCATGGGGTGTGTGTATGCGAGTGAAGTGATGAGTACCTGTGCGTGAGTGAAGGATCGTAGAAAGTGTGTGAGTGTATAAATACGTATGGAAGGCTGGAGTATGTTTGTGGAGGTGGTTGTTTTTTTATTGTATTTTTTCCCCTTGTGGATATATGCTCATTGGCATTTGACAGAGAGCTATAAAAAACCAACTAGAAAACCGCAAAGTTGAATGTGGAGAATCAGAGACTTCCCCCACTACCCCCGAGTATACCTGTGGATAATGAGACCTGTGGGAGTGAATGAGGTGACAGTTGTTTTCTGACAGGTAGCTGTAATCTTAAGCATCTGGGATTCTTAAAGACTAAGCCGGTAATAAAATATTCTGTGAACCAGAGTAGAGTCAGGTCCTTCACCCTCTGTTAGGAGAGGGGAGCTTTGGCTGGCTTTTGGCAAGAACTGGCTTTTTTCTGCTCAGTCTCAGGCTGAAAAATAGGTGTGGACTACTGTGAGACCCAAGGCATACAATGGAGAGGAGTATCTTCTCTTATTCTGTCGTTGTGTAAAGAAAAGCATAAGCTTTCCAGCTCTGAACAAACAGGGCTGGGTGTCAATAGCAGAGATGTAACTGAGTAAATTCTTTCTGCTAGGTTGTTAGGGGTGTGTTAGGTGGTAACAGATTAGTGGAAAATGTTGAGTAGGGGTAGGTTTTAAACAGTTATGGAAATATTCTAATATTTATGAAAGAGTATTATGTCACCCTTTTGCACCCTATAGTAATGGCTAATAGATATATTCTGTTTTCTTTTTTAATCTTTCAAAGGTGGAAGAAGTGTGATGGAAATAGAAGTGGGATAAAAATAGAAGTGTAGCTGAAGTTGAAGCTGTAGCAAACAGAAAGTGATTATCTTTATTGTTCTTTTAACTTTCAGGATGCATCTTAGTGTAATAAAAAAGATTAACCTTTTCATATCTATCTGATCTGTGAACTTTGTAGTGTGTGTCTGATAATTAGAGTTTCCAGGTATTAGTGTAGTGAAACGCTAAATACAGCTCACTTCCTGAGTAGTTACTTTAACATAGCTACTTTAAAAATTTGTTCTCTTAAAGGAAAAAGTTCACAATGGATTTCACTTTGCTTTGTGTCAGACATCCTCTATAAAGTTTTTCTTATTAGATCATTCTGCAGCATAGCCGTTTCTATGAAATTCAGTGCTGAGAGTTAAAATCAGCTCGTTTTTCAGTGCTTTTGCAATAAGGGCTTGCATAAGGTATTTTTTATGTGGAATGTTTTTTCTTTTTAACTTAAAAATATGAAAAATAATTTTTTATCCATTGTAGTGTTGTTGGAGAATGTGTCACTGCCAGTTGTAGTTGCGGTTTCTAATTTTTTGTTTAAATGATGGCTGCTCTTATAGCCATAACCTCTTGACCTGAATGTTCTCATAGACTGTCAGCAGTCCAAAACTTGCACTGGATTTAAAAATCTTTTCCACAGGTAAGAATATTTATTGATATAATCATTGATATTAACAAAGAGCTGAACTAGTTACATGAGCCCTTCCTTACTCCTTCTCGAAGTAAACTTTGTTCAAGACCAGAAATTCTGTTCTTTTCCCTGCCAAGAAAATAGGTTTGTGAATGAGTTTATCTTCTTTGATTACTTAATCCATTCCCTTTTGCACCTCTGTTAGGTATAAGGAGAAACTTCTCCAGAATATTGGGAAAAGAAAATCATTAATATGCCATGTTCTATGAATATTCAAGACTGCCTCGTGTCTACTTTTGGACTTAATGTTGTGGCCTGAACTGGACTTTCAAGTTGCACAAGTGAAGATTTATCTCCTTTAGATAAACCATATTGATTATGTTTTCACAAACATGTTGCAAAATGTCATCAGCTTCCGTCTTAAAAATATGTTAATTTTCTGAATTTTTCAACAGGGTCCTGATGTGAGCTCCAGCCTAAGCCAGGAATGCTTCATACCCTAATAGCTTAGTTTTGGTGGGTTCTTTTTCCTGCCAATGAGAAAATGAAAGATTATTTTTCTACCGTATATGT
>JAYDZK010000113.1:64718751-64764108 GCA_034509185.1 Euphonia xanthogaster | reverse complement strand
CAACATAAAAAAAAGAAATCCTCTCTTTCGTTCATGGCCTCAAATACCCAGGAGACCACAGACAAGTTCATGGCTGCCACATACTCATCACACCCTCTAACAGCTAAAGCTGCTGGTGTTGTTCCTTTTAGCTGAACATAGGCCCATCTCCATGGGGTGCTTGCTTCCCATCTTCCTGACCTCTCCTGGGAGGTGGAAAGAAGGCTTTAGGAATCATGGGAGAGGTGGGGTGGCTTTTACCTCACTCTGTTACATCCTCTAGTATATCCCCAAAACCTCCTTTATATGAGCTGGTTGTGTTTTAGAGTTAGTACTAGAACAAATCAGATAGCAGCTGAATTTGAACTGAAAAAGGAGAAAAAAATCCCATTATTAGTATCCAGTAAAATAAAAATTGTTTAAAGGCTGCTTCCACAATAAAGGACTTGGCAATATTTCTACTAATAGAAGCTCCTAAACTCCATCCTTTGCTAATTTGTCCCAGATTGTTTGGATTTTCTTTACCCCCTATGCTGTTACTTGAGAGGACTACTCTGTAATTTGAGATTTAAATGATCCTCAGCAAAGTGCTTTTTTCCCCACTTAATGCAGCAAACATGTTAACATCTCCAAACAAAAATTTGACTATATTGTTGATAACTTTGAAAGTACGAGTTAATACAATAATTAAGGACAGGACCTGGTGCTGAAGAAAATATAGCCTGTAAAGAGCTGAGTTACATTTGCAATTATCATATGCTGTCACTTCATCTGAGTGCTTTGAGTTTATAAGCTACAGGAATCTAACATTACTGGTTTTTCTAATTCTAAATTTGACATGTGCTACCTTGTTGACTTAAATCTGTATTTTTGTATTCTTAGTGCAGGTGCTTATTGCTTGACTACCTCTGTAACTAATAGTAGTAGGCTAAGTACTGGGCTTAGAATAGAGAGAGAGACACTTTGTTTTGGAGTAATCAGTTTTGATTTATGACATGTTGTAGGCAATCATTACTCATCTGGCAAAACAAGATTAGAAATAGAGGAAAAGTGCTGAAGATGAAGGACTAAGGAGATACTCCATGTTTACTGAAGCTGACTGGCAGTAGGACAGCATATTAATACATTATATAGATAATATTTGAAAATCATTTATCTACTTGGTAAGATGAAACTGTTGATGGAGTGCAACTTCAAGTCTTGATAAGATGGAAGTGATATGAACGTTATTCTAACACAATGACATGCTTTAATAAGTCTTTTCCTAATCTCTAATGTTGTGTATGTCTACACTAATATATATCTATAAATGTGTATCTGTAGTACATAAGCATAATGTATGCATGATATCTATCTGATATGTATAAATACCAGAATTAACAAAGTGCTCTAAAACTGGTGTGATTGGGCATTAATTGCAAGGTATTTGAGTTTTGTAGCTTTTCTGGTAGGAAAAAAAATCCCCAGCTGAGGCAAACCAGAGGAAAGGAGCATAAACACTGTCTTAAATCTTCTTCTCAGTTTAAGCACTAAGAATTTTAAACATGAAAAATGTATCTCAGTTGTTCCTGCTAGAAGAGCTGTGACATCTTTGCAATATATTGAATGTCACTATGCTTGTAAACTACTGGCTCTTCCCTAGTTCCTGTTTTTCTCTGGGAACTGTGGAGTTTTGATAGACCTATGTTGTGTTTTGATGAGTTCAAGTAATTTGGGTACTCTAAAAGTAAATTCTGAAGTTTTTTTAGGGTCAAGCAAAAGAAGTTGCAAGTGTTTTGTTGGTTTGTTTTTTGTTTTTTTTTTAGTTTCATACTATTAATATATCTATAGGGATGCTCTTTGAGGACATGACTAAATAAACTGAGGCTAGGTGAGTATATGAATCTCTCTAAAAGATATAGGTACATCATTACCTCCATAAGAGCAGGTCATGTTGTCAGAAGAGCCAGCTAATTAAAATAGCTGCACAAAGACTGAAATTGGACTGTGCTTTTTTTGTCAGGGTAGCAATACATAAATTTATGCTGCTTAAAGGATCAGTCAGTGTACAGGACATAAATAGCCTGAGACTTCAGTCTCACTTCCTCTTCCTTAGAGATGGTGCAAGTCAATTCAGCAATCAAACTACTCAGTCATTTTTGAACAAGTGAAGTCTCGGCCATTTGTGTTCAGAAGTCCTTTCTCTGTTCTTTAGTGGCACCTCTCAGTGTTATTCCCAACCCATTCTTTGTGTCTTTCAGTGTTACTCTAAGATACTGTTTTTGAGAGTCATCTCTCTTCATGATTCAGGGGTTAGATGACACTGAATTTTACAGAACGTGAATAATTCTCTGCCCTCACCATATCAGGGTAAGAGTCTCCGTGTTGTCCTCTAGGCGAATGGAGCTTAAGGTCTCCTGATTTGCTTCAAGGGTTGTCTCTCTCCTTACCTTGTTCATCCCTGTTAAACAACTTGGTTGGCTTCATCACTCACCCTACAAGCAGAAGTAAATAAATGACTGGTAGAACTAGCAGGCATAGAGGGAATAAATAAAGGAGCATGAGAAAGGATAGCTTCTGGCCTTTCCTAGGGAAGGTGCTTGGAAGTGATTTGCCCTGTTTCAGCTCCTACATGATGTTTTAAGACATACATGACATTTTAATGAAGGGAGGTCATAGTTTAACAAAGCTCCAGCTGCTTTTGTGTCAAACAAGGGATATTTCTGAATGTTCTTTAATTTCCTTTTCAATATGCCTGCTGCTTTTAAGGAGTAGGAGGAGAAAGTGTGTAGCAAAGAACTGAAGATTCTATTTCTTTAGCCAACAGGACATTTTGGTGCTGGTTCTATTCTCAAGCCCTCTGCCCTAAATATAAAGTGAGGGGTGATGTTAATTTTCCTTGAGCCTTATTTGAAACATAAATAAGACCGAAGATAGTTCCTCACTGTGGAGCTATTTTGTTGTGTAAGAGTTTGTAAATATTTTTGGTTTCTTAGTTACGGGGGAGTAGTTAGCCTTCCCATAAGCTTTCATTTTATTTTAAAAATACAGTCATCCTAGTGAGTTTTCCTAAGACTGGAAGTCATTTGTCTTTTTTACCTGATAAAGGTTGACAATGCCTACAGACACCAATTTCCTAAAAGGTGATGCAGTGTCTAACAAATCCTGTAGAAATTACGGGGTATGACAGTGTCAGATTCCCACAGACTTTCTTGGTCCACATTGGTTAATAAATCCTACTGTTATCCTGGCAGGGCTGCCATGTTCTATATTGGTAGATCTTTGGTTAATCCTTTTGTTTATGTGTCACCACTTGAATAAAACAATGGAAACACCCAGGCTGTGCTAGTAATGGACAGCAGGAGAGGTTCCCTTCCCACAGATTAGGTCAGCCAGTCTTTGGTAACTTTAATAAGGGGCTTTGTGGAGTGACTGCTTGACACTCCTGCAGCTGTTCTGTCACAGTAGCTTCTGAGAATGATGAGACATTAATTTAGTGGAACAGTACCATGGTCATTATCCTTTTGCCAAGATTTTTGACACCCATCTTGGGGCTAGGGGTGAAGGGATGGAGGATCTGATGAGAGCTGCTCTGAGCCACCCTCAGGATGTGGACACGTGTACCCAGGTGCTCAGAAGAAAAAGCAGCACCTTGAACTACAGTTGAAGAATTCATTGGATGTGGATTTGCCAGCCACTTTCCTTGCTGCTCTTTTAAAAGAGTCTTTTGGCAATCATGATTTAGTGGAGCTGTACATCCTTGGGAGACACAGTGTTGCCATTTATGCCTGTGTGAAAGGGGAAGGGTTGAGCTACTCCCAAAGTACTGCTAAATAACAAAGCTTGAACTCTCTATCTGTGCTATCTATATACATATTCTACTGACAGTGGACTCCCAGGGCTGTGGTTATTGTGTAGCAACATTTTTTTTCTCAGCATCTTTTCACGGTATGTTTTGTGCTGCTCAGTATTTTTAAAGTTGGCTAATTGGGTTGTATTTTTTCCTCAAATAGTTGATACGAGTCAAGCTAAATTAATACAGGCTTGGCTCATAAGCAACAAGCTTTTGTAAGGAAGCTGGGGTTTTTTGTTTTGTTCTATTTTTGAGGGGAACTGCAGCAAAAACTGAATTAATGACAGTACCATGGGGTTATGGAATATGTACCCTAATTTGCTAAGTTCTGTAATGATTCATACCCACTGTAGCTTATTTAAAAGGGATTTTTTTTCTTTTATTTACTCACCCTTTTGATTTGTAGAATGTTTTTAGAAAGTTGACACCAAGTGAGAAAGGTTCTTGAGTTATTGTGTGGCTCCATTGATGGTTCCAGGGTTCCAGCTTTTTCTTTGAAGGTGCTCATCACGTCTGCCATTCTTCAAAGAAATGTTTGTGCTCCAAACATTCTCATGATCTGACGCCCTTTTTAGTAATTCCAATAATAGTCACTACCTCTCTCTGAAGTTCTGTACTAAGCAATTAGAAGCAACCAGTTAGATGTGTTAAAATTTCTTGTTAAAATGATAATGTTTTTATTTGCACCTTTGAAGCTAATTTCATGGAACTCTATTACAGCTCCTGGGTGTAGATAAGCTAAAGTCTTTAATCTCAGTTTTCCCATCTGATGTTACCTGATGCTCTTATTTGGGGGGTTGGGAGACAGTGAAAGATTCACACCTGCCCCAAAATAAAATCTCACAACCCAAACAAACCCCAAACCAGTTCTTGACTTTTTCCTCCTTCAGTTTTTGTGTCAGAGACTATTTCATTCAACAGAAGCAGTTACAATGCCCACTACGAAATTGCAGTCAACACTATTTAAAGAAGCCATTAAAGGAATTATGGTTGCTTGTAAAAAAATATCAGAATTAAGATTTTTGCTGGAATCCTTTTTATAATTTTTAATATAATTCAGCTAATCCTTTATGACAGACTGCTGAAATGAGGAAAGGGTCTTGGGCATGTGCTGATGGTGTCACATGTATCATTTTTAGATGGAAATCAGTATTAATTTTCTCTTACTATTGATTGTTTACAATGTTTTAAAGTCTCTTACTTCTAAAGTTCTTGTCTTAAAAACATTAACCCTTTATTTGACTGCTTTCTTTCAGAGATGTGGTACTGGGTTTTCCTCTGGGCTCTCTTCTCCTCTCTCTTTGTCCATGGTGCTGTGGGAGTATTAATGTTTGTGATGCTGCAGAGGCATAGGCAGGGGAGGCTGATATCTGTCATTGTGGTCAGCATTGGATTTCTGGGTTCTGTAACTGGAGCAATGATAACCAGTAAGTCTGCCTTTTGTTCTTGTTCGGGGGTTTTTTTGTTGTTTTGGGGGTTTTTTCCTTTCTTATTTTACAGCTAACTTCACAAAAAAAACCAACCAAACAAACAAACAAAAAAAAAACCAAAACAAACAAACAAAAACACAAAACAAAACAAAAAACCAAAAAAACCCAAAAAACCCACACCCAAACTGCTTTTCTTAGTTAATTGTTAATTGTTTATTAAGGATTTTACAATAGTTATAGAGTGGCTTTCCCCCAACCTCCCAAAGAAGAAAAATTAAGCTTTGCTGATGTTCTAGGTGAAATACTGTTTGCCAAGGGCATCTGTTACAGAGTTTCTTATGGAATTGCATGGATGGCTACCACTCAAGATACATTTTTCCATTATTTCTTGACATTTTATCCTCAGATAGATGCAACAATTTTTTCTGTTAAAGCCCAAAGGTTCTCAGAGCTGTTGTTAAAAAACAACTCATGTTTAAAACATTGCAGAAAGTAGGAGTGTGTTATATAGTGAAGTGTGGAAGGCTTACACCTGGCCAAATATGACACGAGTTTGTTGCCAACAATGTTTCAAGGAAATGCTGCTCATCTGTCTTCATCTAGAGTTATTGGTATATCAGATGCTACTTTTCCATCTTTCCCAAGAAATTCTGTTATCTCTGTCAGCACTGAAACATGGGCCATAAAACCTGCAGGACACTTTAATCATTCTTTGGTTTTATCATATCCAGCTCTGTTTATCAAATTTATAAATAGACTACAGTAGCTTTCCCAAGCAAGTAGGAGCATGCTGAGTTTTCTCTTGTGTGGGGGAAAAATAGAGAGTGCTATATTTTCAGGAAAGAAGCACGTGCTTGTCTGCATCAGTGCTGGTAGGGAGTTCTCAGCATTAAAAAACATGTGTTGAAGGGTGCCTGTGTTAACTGAGCAGTAG
The DNA here is from genome assembly GCA_034509185.1 of Euphonia xanthogaster. NCBI lineage: Eukaryota > Metazoa > Chordata > Aves > Passeriformes > Fringillidae > Euphonia > Euphonia xanthogaster. The sequence continues at coordinate 64,757,933 of JAYDZK010000113.1, read as the reverse complement.
TTTCTGCCCCAAAAATCTTCAGCGCTGCAGAAAAGATTGCCTGACTTGAAAGGTCTCTGAGGGTAAGGAAGTGTAAATCTAGCAACCACCATATAGTCTGAAGGCAAAACTTCCCATCTTTCACTTTGGTTTTCCTGTGTTCTGCCCAGGTTATCAGAATAATGATATCACTACCCATTCATAGAGGATTTGTGTCAGATTATTTCTTATTGCTGCTGAAAGACCTTCCTGACTATTGTTCTTCAAGGCTAAATAAAAATGCAAATGTCATGAGAAGTTTCGCTAAGACTTTCCTCAAAATGTTGTTTTAATTGCTACAAATTTCTCAGCTTAGATTTTCCACCAGTTAAGACAGTATGGTTAAGTATATCTATTTTTTGTTGGGTTTTTTGTGGGAGGTTGGATTTTTTTTTTTTTCTTTTTGCTAAGATCAGTTGGAACTAGTTGAGTGCCTTACGTTATATGTTATGCTGATTTTTGTCTTAGGATTAAAATGGCAGTGGCCTGTTACAAGGTCAGCCATGCAGGAGCATTTCTGAAGAACTGAGATAGGAAATGTGGTGTTGAAAGATCCAAGCAGAGACTTTCACAGCTTTCTGTGGTGGGAAGGTTTCAGGATCAGTGTCTCTCAAATGAAAGTACTTTGTGTCTTTTATCTTTGCATAAAAAGAGGAGCAACACAGTTGTATTTTTGGCATCCAGTTTTGCAGGTCAAAACATTTAGCACGTAAGCAGTCCTGTTTGTGTGCATATTCATCTGAGAACTTCTCCAGGCTTACACTGTAGACTTGTTATGCTGTTCCCAAAGGTTTTGCACAGGGCATTGCAACTTGCTTAGGCAAGCAGAAGTATTTTTTGTTTCTGGCCAGAACTCAGTTGTTTCATAGTGATAGAAATTCTGTGGGGAGCTTTTGAAGGCAAATTATGGTGATCAAATATTAAAGACGATTTTTAATAGCTATTATGCTGCAAACTGAGAGACTCAAGTTGAAGTATCAGCTATTTGAATACACCTGGTCCAGTGCTTAAGAAATTGAAATAGCCAACTGACTTCAATTTCCACTTTGCATTTCCAGTCTTCTGCATTGTTTGTGTAGGAGTATGATGGCAGCACAGACTATTGCACAATGTAAGTTTAGTTTTGCTCAGAGAGATCTTTTAAATTTTCTCATGTTCTGGAACCTTTTTAGCAGCATATAGAAAAGCAGGAGACTCCTCTGTTTCTTAGCTTTGAAAAGTCATGGAAATTAAGGGTAATTAAAAAAGGTATTGAAAAATTACTATCAGAAGGGAATACAGTAAAAAAGAAAAACAACAATAACAACAACAAAAACCCCAAAAACCATAATAAAAACAAACAAACCCACAAAGCAAGAACCAAAAAAACCCCACCAAGCCAAACAAGAATATATAAATACCAGGCAGCTGAAGGCAAGGATTTTAGCTGTATTTGATCCGGAAGGGCCTGTCCTTCCTCTTCTTCCCCAGCACACTCCTTTTTGGTAACAAATTCTCATTTCCCTCATTGGCAGCCTATTGTACATACTTTTGGCTCTATACCATCTGGGCTGGGTTATGCTCTACAGGTTGTACTGCACACTGCTATTTACGTAATAACACATAATTAGCAAACTACCAAATTTTTATTGTTTGATTCTGGATACTTCCCAGAGTATCTCAGTGTTTTCCTAAAGCCCAAAATTTCTGTTATTGCTCTAGTAGTGACAATTCTGGTATACTTTTTTGGCCAATTTGAATTTGCTTTGAGAGTTCAATCTGAAAAATAATTTAAATGTCAGTAGTGGGCTCAGTCTAAAGGATCTCTTTCAGGTTTTGACAGCAGCTAGCCAAGGAACAAATGGAAAAGCTTATGAAAGGTAACTGAGTGAAATACCATAAGGCTAGCCTTCTGGTGAGATATTTCAGACAAAATATACTTTACAGAATATGTTTAAAAAAAACCCCAAAACAATAAAAATAAATTAACCCAAAATTTGCCTAACAGTATGATTAATGTGTGTTTGTAAGTACTGTTATGGCCACAGTTATGAGTGAATTCTGGTATTCCTAAAGCTATTGCAAAACTGAATGTTACTTTTTGAAGATGTCAGATGATTCAGATGCTGGTTGTACTTTCAGAAAATCTGCTGCGACTCGATGTATTTCCGTGTCTCTAATGGATTTTTGATCACTCCAGCAGACTATTCCTGTTAGTCACTGTGCAAAACCAAAAAAAAATCCCATTTTTTACTTAACTCTTGCTTATTATTTAAAAAAATTATAACTTTTCAGTTCTCTTTGAGCCTGAAAGAGCCTCTGTGATCCTTGAAGGCATTTAATTATGACTAGATAGCATCTGAGACAATGCATACTAAGGTCTACAGTTAAGTTTTGGGTTTGGTTTAGGTTGATCCTGGCCTCTTGATATTATATTTCAAATGTGAATTTGCACACAAATGTACAAGAAAAACGATCTGTTGAGTTTGGAATTTTTTTATGTGCTACAGCTCAAAATCTAATTGTATTGGTTAGAAATTTCATCTCATGCACATTTATGGTAAACACTGCAACCCTTTTCATGTTTTGCTGTGTTTGCTAAACAATTGTTAACAACTCTGTAGTTTAAGTCGAAATAAACTCATTTAGTATGACCACTTGATTCAGTGAAATATTGAATGAAGTGGGTAAAAGTGTGTTTACAATTGTTTTGTTGACACTAGCAGCTTTATTATTCTTGTCTTCTCCCTGCCTATACAAGCAGTATTAAACCACTCTTCAGACGTGGTCAATTTTTAGAGGACTGTCTTGCTACCTTTTCAAACTGGCACAAGGCAAAAAAATGTTGAAAAAAAATTTGAAGATGTGTACAGGAAACAAGATTTGATTTTCTTAAACTGATGATGGAAAAGTTGATCTGGTTCAGTTGGGAAAATCATTCCTGAAGGATATATTTAACTATAAAAATACAGGCAAGGGTGGTAATTGTGTAATGCCATGAAGTAATGCAGTGTTTGGTAATGTTCTATAAATAGCTGACACGCAGAGTAAATAATTTGTCATGTATTTCAACCTTGGCTTTTTCTGTGATTTGATCATTGTTTTCCTTGTGATTCTTAGGTGCTGCAGTAGCTGGAATTTACAGAGTAGCAGGAAAGAATATGGCTCCTCTAGAAGCTCTTGTCTTTGGCGTTGGACAGACAGTACTGACATTAATTATCTCATTTTCAAGAATTCTTGCAACGCTTTGAAACTTATGTAGAAAGGGGGGAGAAAAACGTCTTTAATCTGAAGAGAAGTTTCCTGACAGTGAATTCATCAGCTGATGAACTCGAATTCTGGTGCAAGAGGAAGGAAGCAATGTGGAAAGTGCACTACAAATCTCGAGGCTCAGTCAAATGAGCAGGCTGTCCTCTAGTGTTGGAACTGCTGCACTCCTGCACTGCGCCTTAACGTGCCTCTGTCACGGGCCAGGGGGGATCCCTGTGTGGTCCAAGCAGAGATGGAGCACCTCAAGCAGCTGCCAGGCAGGTCCGTGCTTGGTGGTGGCATCACTGTCCTTAACACCTTGGAATGAAAGAGAGGGGCCGTCCTGAAAGTTGCTCCGTGTGCCAAACTTGGGGTTTAATTCTGAGCGGGTGGCTGGGTAAGCTTTGGAATGTAGAAGAATTCTGTGAATCTGCACAATTCTCCTTGAATTCAGGTGAAATAGCAAGATAACTGACTTTTGTGTATTAGAAGAATCTCTCTGAATGCTGAATATTCTTGTTCAGCATTCAAACAACTGTTAGATCTGTTTCAAAATGTAGATTAATTTTGATGGGGTTTAAGAACCACAGCTTTAACAGCCCTGATATAATTAGCACTATGTGAAGAATGGCTCGTGGCAGTTGTGTCCCTTGGCACATTTCTTTGTGATTCTAGCCTCAGAAATCAGGAGTTTAAGGTGACTATATGAAGGTTATTAAGTACAAGCTGTTGTGTATGCACAAACAAATCTTAAACTGATGTTTTCCTTGAAATTACTTTGTCTTAAACATACAGATGGCTACCAGTCCTTCTGCAAACCTCAGAAAAAGGGTACTCATTGCAAATAAACTCCCTATATTTAATGAAGCACCCCTACATGTATTCTGTAAGGAAAACACAAATACAACAAACTCTCAGAGAATACACCTATGAGGAAAATGGAAAGGGTTAACAATATGATATCTTGGTTTTCTACTGAACAAAAATATTAAGTGTAATAAAACAGTTACCGTACTCCAAAAATTTGTAAGTGGGGCAGCACTAATGTATTTACTACCTTGTTTCTGAACACTTTGTATCTTTGGAAAGGTTAAGATACCTGGAACTTTGAAATACTTAGCTTTCAGTGGTTTGTGCTTTTCTAGTTTAAAAGGGACTGAGTGATGTTGTGCATGTGAAATGTCATAAATGTGAGTGTTTGGAGTAAAGAGAAATTTTAAGTCTAATAACTAATTATTTATGAAATACAAAATTTAAAGGGCACAAAGTTCTGTGAAGAATAAGGAATCTTTTACATCTTTTCTCAGCTTAATGCTTTTCAGCAGTTGTCTCTTAATGATGACAGGGATTAAATCACTCAAAAGTTTTGCTGTTATGATGTCAAAAAGACTTTTAGGACTGTCACAAACACTGGCACCTACTGCACACCTAAAAGAATGTTTAAAATATAACTTGCCATCCAGTCATTGCTTAGTACTTTAAAATATAATGAATTAACCTGTCTGCCTTTATCTTATTCCACATACATTTCTTTAAAGTACTGGGAATGCTAATAGTATTTGTTTTCTTTAAAAGCATCGAGGTCTTGTTTGGAAAACATACAAAGTTATGGGCTTTGCAGGGAACAAGTTAAAGTATAGGTTTTTAAATATTTTCAGTGTTATTTTTACTTTTAATTGCTTCAAAAATTGGGCTGAATACATATACTATCACTGTTTTGGAATGTCTTCAAAAACCTTCCTGTGGTTTGTTTTTTTGTCTTTTGTCTTTTACTTTCTGCTTATAATTTTTGGCACATGACCATTGCACTTTAATAGACAATGAAATTATGACATCTGTAACAAGCAATTGAAACTTTCCCCCATTGTCTTAAATTGTGAGAAAACTGGTTTCAGGTATTTAAGTCAAATTGAATAATAAAGTGATTGAAGATATTTTTCCTAATGTGCCTTGTTACATATATGTTTAGGTGAGAGGATTTAAAAAAAAAAGTCACATCTTCATTCTTGTTCTATTTTGATTATTTCTAATTCATTTGGTTACTTGATACAGTGTCTTGTTCAACAGAGTTTAAAACATTTTATTTGACAACCTGGAAATGCTTGTCTGAATCAAAACCAAACACATCACGAACCACTGTGTTCAGTAATTTAGATTGTCTCATGCCTTTATCTCACACTGAAACTTATTCACAAGTTCCAAATTTCCTTGAACATCTCAATTCTTAATTTTTGTAGGAGGCTATTATGCTGCCACTGGTCAAGGGCTGGCTGTCTTTCATTAAGTTAAATTACAACAGACTGCTGCCAGCTGATGAGATACATGTGCTTGTATTGATGAACTTCATTCTTCATTTTAATTACTGTGCCAATGAAGTTGTTGCCATTGTAACTCTCCCCCTTGGACAAGGAGGCATCTTTGCAGGTTTTAAGCTACCTTTCTCCAAATAATTTTTATTGCATAGGTACTTGTGTTCACTTTTAAAATGTTGTTGTGTGCTTAGCTCTCTCTGCATTGTATGGCATTATTGCCTGGCAGCAAGGGAAGGGAGGTAATGTAACACTTAAGTGGCCTAAGGGACAAGGCTTTATTTGACAGAAGTTTATTTTCAGCTGTTTCTTGTGAGGAGTTTATAATGATGAAAAGTTTGTCTGTGAAGTGTTCTTTGATCACAGCATGAACATACTGCTTAATAACTCCAGCAGTGAAAGAAAGTGTAAGTGGCCTTATGTCTGCAAAACTTGGAACTTTCATTCCATATCCCTAGAAACAGTGTTGTTAAGCATAAGGTGCTTTAGTCAGTGTGTGTCTGCATGTATATATATATACATATATATATATAATATGTGAATGAATGGGGGCTTTGTGGAGTGTGTTTTATACCTGCTAACGACTGAAATAGCTTTTCCAATAGAAAGTAGAATTACTTTAGCTAGCCTCCCCTCCCCCTTCCCCTCTTAATGAAGCTACAAAGGCATCTTGTGTGTGAATGGCACTGATGGTACCCTGGTTCACCCTTGGACAATGCAGTTTTGTCCACACAGGATGTTTTAGCACTATCTTCAATCAGCTCTGCCTGTCTCTGCATTGTATCAAAGTGCACATTCTGCATTGTGCAGAACAAATAATGCATCGACAGTTTAATATCTGGAAGAAAGGGGAGTACTGAATATATTATTTAATGTGGAAAAGCTACTGGTTTTTTACAAGCTGCTGCTATCAAAGATTTAAACATTCCACACGCTTTCAATTTATCAGTATGATCATAGAATTGTAAAATACCAGGTTGGAGGGGACCTCAACAAGGGTCTGGTCCAACCTTTCCTGGCAGTAGCATGGTCTAGGTAAGGTAGCCCAGCACCCTGACCAGCCAAGTCTTTAAAGTGTCCCGTGCTGGGGAGTCCAACTCTTCCCTGTGGATTTTGTTCCAATGGCATTATTCTAGTGTCCAACTGGAATATCACAAAGTAATTTGTACGCATGACCCACATCTTTTCCATGTGACTGCTTGTAAAAAGGGAGTCTCTTCTTTGTAGCCACCCTTTGAAAATTGGAATACAGTGATAAAGGCTCCCTTAAGCCTTTTCTCTTCAAGGCAGAATCAACCCAGTTCTTTGTCTTTCCTCATATGTCAGGCTTCCCAGACCTTTGATTATCCCCGTGGCCTTTCTCTGGAGCCTTTCCAGCCTGTCCATGGTTTTGTGTGGTTTTTGCACATCAGGGACCAAAGCTGAACACAGAGAACCCAGTATTTCAGGTGTGGCCTGTCAGGTGGCTGAGTGAGATAATGGTGATTTTATCTCTGCTGGTGATGCCCTTGTTGATCCAGTCCATCATGTCAATTATCCCGTTGGTTTCCTTTGCCATAACAGCACACTGCTCACTCACATGGAGCTGCTTGTTCACCAGGACCCCCAGATCCCTTTCCACAGAGCTGCTCCTCAGACAGGCCCATCCCAGCCTCTGCTGCACTCCTGGATTGTGTTTTGCCAAGTGCAAGATCTTACCCTTGTCCTTGCTGAACTTCCTAAAGTTCTCTGTACATCCTATCAATGTCCTTTTAGTTCTGTGTGTATTTTTCTGCTTTTCCATCTTTGGTACACTTCTTTTCTGTATTTCAGAAAATTCAGAGGTTCACAGTTAAGCCAAGGAGGTCTCTTGCTCTGCCTCTTTCCCGACCTTAAAGGGGATGAACTGTTTTAGTGTTTCCAGGAGACTGTTGGTGAAAAACTCCCAGCACTTTATCCTCCACAGCATCCCTTCCCATGGGCTGTGAGCATAGTGAAGTTTGCTCTTCTAAATCTAAAATGTTTGTTTTAACGATGACCTTCAGCATGCTCAGCAGGATCCCAGTACTATGACCATGGCAGCCGAGGCTGTCCCTGATTGGAATTTTACAAAGCAGGTTTCCTTGGCTTGGGAGCAGCAAGTCCAGCAGTGCCTGACCCTTGACTGGCACATCTAACCATCTGTATTCCAAATATGCCCTCTACATACTCCAGAAATGTGATGGATAACATGTGGGATGCTGTATTGTTCTTCCAACAAGTGTCTAGGCAGCCAAAATCACCCGTAGAACCAGGTACTGTTGACCCAAAGCTTCCTTAAGTGACCCAAATATTGTTTAATTGGTGTTATTTCCTTCCTTTGGAGGTCAGTAGCAGATGCCTACTTGGAGATTCCCCTTGGAGATGACCTCTCTGACCTTGACTCAGGCATTCAACTGGGCTTCCACTATCTCTGTAGGCATTTACTGGAGGTGGTTGCTCTTTGGGTCCTCATCTTGGGAAGCAGCTGAGGAACATTTGGCACTGCTCTGATTGGCTGGACTTATTCCCCAGATCAAAAAATTTTGTTTTGATTCAAAACCTGTAGCTATGTTTCAGGAAAAAAATCTTCCAAAAGTTAATGTCTTTAAATTTCTGGGTAATTTTGAGTTTATGAAACTAAGCTGTGTGCTGTGGCTAGCCATGACTTGCTGTTGACTTTTTTTTAAGAAACCAATAATTTAACCACTTTTGAACATTCAACACGGATGTGAAACTTGTCTAAACTTATCTAAAGTAGCTTCCTGTTTTTGAAGTACACTGTTGTGATTGTGATAAAGAAGATAGTGTTTCCCTTGCAACATATTGTACATTGCTATTTATTTTGCTTACAATTTGTATTTGAGTTCTGTTGTGGGAGCCACGTATATAATGCCATTTGAGCAGAAACTGTAATGGAGTCTGAGCTCTAATAAGAACTGGGTCTTGTTATTTTAATTTATGTATTTCATGCACTAGGCATATTTTAATAATGCATTGCCTGCATTCAATCTAAGTATTTATATCATGAGCATATTAAACTGGATATTTTTGTACACAGCCATCCAACATCACATGTGTATAATTCCAGAGACACAGTAGTGTTGCTTGGTGTAGTGAATTGTGGATTAATCAGTTAGCCTCCCTCTCCAGAAAGTCTGTGACTCTAATAAGGCCTAGAAATGCAATTGTGAACCTGAGAATGTTTTTCAGTTGCTCTTCTGTTTCTAGAAATAGGGTTTTTTTATTGTATGTGTGTTTCAGTTAAGGGGAAAAACATGGAGATTGGATATTAGGATGACAACTGTAACCTATCTAATTCCAAGCAATTTGAGATAAAATGAAATTCTGAATGTTGTTCATAAATTATGATGGAGTATTGTTGTTATTATACTGCAAAGGTTCTATTGTCGCTATCTTGCAAAAGTTCCATATTGCAAGAGTTTTGTACCTCTTTGATGTTTCTTGTAGGCAGCTCCTCTAAGCACCAACTCTTCCTTCTTCTCGGAGTATCCAACTGACTCCAGCTCCCCCTCCACCACCCAATCCACTCTTTTATAACACTCTTCTTTTTGGCTACAGCTGAGGCCTATTAGAGTCAGGCCTGTTCCTAATCTCTAATAATCGGATCACTGCAACTCCTTGGGGTAAGGTTACTTTCTGTACTACCTTTATTTTCTTATTTTGTATCCCCCTACAACTCCCCCTTTTTCTTTTAATTACAGAGTTGCAGCATTTCTAGAAGAACATGTTCAAATAAATTAACATTATGGCACATTCATATATTTCATTTAGAACTAATAGTTATACAAATGTTCAGACAACATATTACAGTACAAATATATATATATATCTTTCTAAGGGTTGGTTCAGCTTTATGGCCTTTTTTCAGTTTACAAAATACTTCTCTTCAAAATCTTTTATACTGAAGCTTAACAGACATTAATAGCTCCACTAACAAATAAACACACTGTACTAAATAATAGAACTATTCTTTTTCCAGTTCTTACAGTTACTTTAGTAAATTCTCCCTTGGTCCTTTTTCCCCAAAATCATGGGGTCATAGGGTCACCATTTGTTGTTATTATATTGCAAAGGTTCCATATTGCAAGAGTTTTGCACCTCCTGGGTGTTTCTCATAGGTAGCTCCTCTAAGCACCAACTCTTCCTTCTTCTCACAGTATCCAACTGATTCCAGTTCCTTCTGAGCTAACCAACCCACTCTTTTATAGCACTTTTCTTTTTATTGGCTACAGCTCTGGCCTGTTAGAGTCAGGCCTGTTCCTAATCTCTAATAATTGGCTCAGCTGCAACTCCTTAGGGGTAAGATTTACTTTCTATACTACCTTTAATTTCTTATATTGTATCCCCCTACAGAGTATTACATATTCAAAAATGCTAAAGCATAAGAGCATAACTCTTTTTTCAGAGTTACCAAAATTTAACATACAATTGCACCAGCATATGGATGGGATACCTTTTGAATTATAACTTTTTTTTAGTCTTTAGATTGAGAGCAGCCCAAGGTGGAAAGACTGTTCAAATCCTCAGCTGAAGTAATAAATGTTCTTTGAGTAGAGATGAATTTAACAGAGCTGAACATTTGTTTTGGGCTAATGGTCAGATATTTGGTGGTGATGTTGCTCACCACCATCATCCTCTGTTACAGCAGTGAAATCTTCATCTGGGTTCATTAATTTGTGTATGTAACTGCACATAATTTTGGGAAAATGAAGTTATCGTAGAAACTAGAATCCAACCTGAGTACATACATTTGTTATCATATAATTGTGACAGATTATGTCCTGAAGCATGCTGTTTCTGCTGTTTCCCACAATTGTGCCTGAAGTTACACATGAAATTCAAGCTGTGCATTAATTCTAAATGTAATCACAAGGACATCTCAAAGCCTGTGAAGATGTGTTACTGCTTGGGGTATTCTCCCAGTATAGCAGGTATAAAAACAATTGTGCTCTAAAATATGATCAAAAGAAATACTTTCTTTCAGGAGCACACATTTTGTCACTTCTGATTGCTCATCTTGTAGTTACTGAAGACTTTAGGAAGCTACTGCATGAATCCTAGCAGGATTTGATAGCTGTTGAAGGGAATGGATAGTATGTCCTTTTGTGCTGCTTCTGTGGACCAAAACACCAACTCTAATGCAAAGTAAATACTGAAGAGACATTTTCAGTGAAATAAACAATACTTGATTGATACAAATGGCATTCCTTTTGATTTGACTAGGCTTAAGTCACTAGGCTTACTTGAGAAATTTAGTATGAACACTGAAAAATCCATTTTGGATTATCCACCAATATAAGGTATATAGGAGGTAACAATCTAAAAGCTTTTAAAATTACTTGGCTAGAGGTTTTACTTGTTTGAAATGTGCCTAAATTTTACACAGATAATGAAGTTCTGAAGGTCCTTGATATTTTGGGTGTTTTAGAGGATAATCAGGTATCTATAGAACTAAACCTTTGACTGTGACAATATATAGAATAGCACACAATTCTTCAGAAGTGCTTACAGAAGCCACTAAGAACAAATACTTATTTTACAGTTAGAAATAGTATTTAGCATCTGCATTGATAACTTTAACAGTTGTACTACAAGCTTTAAAAATACAAGTACTACAACCACTTGGGTTTGGCTGAACAAATAGGAGGAAAGGAAAACGGGAATCTGAAAATCTTTAAAAATGACAAAGGTAAAAAATTTCCTTTAGTCCAGTGACAGCCTTGTGCTCCTTCAGTACAGCTTTTCATCAAGCATGACTTAAACAATAGAACATGGTTGGTGTCTCACCATAAACTGTCTTGTTGATAAGAATGCATTCTTCAAACTTGTATTAGAAATAGATGTTCATATCTTCACTTTATGAAGTTACCTAAGCTAAAGTGTTGTGACCTAGGCAAAGTTATGAAGCTCAAAGATACCAACAACTGTGATGGAGAAGAGTGACTTAACATTTAGTCAATTTAGGCTTTGTACAGGACTTTATTACAGTGTGCAAAAGGTACTTGTTTCAAGTGTGGATGTACTGCATGCTCATGTAACAGTTTAGCCCCAGTTAAAAAAGGGATGGCATTTAAGTTGTAAATACTGTATACTACTATATTTCATTTTTTTAAGCAACTTTTTTATTTCCCTGTTTGTGTACAGTTCTCTATGTACATATTAAAAAAAACCTAAAACAAACAAACCACAACATTTGGAGAAACTTTTGTAGTTATATTTTGCATTTTAATTGTGTTAACAACCTAAATATGTACATTCAGCTGTCTGTTTAGTTTGAAGTTTTCATTGCATGCTTTCAGGTTCTTTGAAAAACAGCAATAACAGTTGGACAACTATTTAAAGTAAAACATTCTTCTGCACAATTTCCACTTCCATTCTTTAGAATGCAGACACAGTGGATCAGTTGTCCAATTGTAAGATTTAAAGAATCTTTAGGTAATTATTTATATTTCTTTTATTTTTGGTATTTGGAAATATCTTATAGCAGCTTATAAACAGAATTTGGAAGTTAAACATAATGTCTCATGCTCATTTATTTAACTAAAATTTTCTATTAAAATATTTTCATAAACTTTCTGTCGCTTATTGCATGTTCTTCTAAGTAATCATGAAGCTATGTGTCAACCTCTGTATGAAATACTCTGACAACACAAGTTTTACATTTTGTGAATCTGGTTGAAATGTACAAATGTACACATAAAATAAAGCAAAAAATAGTAAATAAATTATGTACCTTCCTGTAGACCACAGTGGTGTGTCCCTGCAATTGTCTGAATTGTGATTTACAGATTAAAAAAAAAAACTCACTGGTACCTGTGTGAGCACCAGACTGAATTGTGTTGTGAGCAATACCTTCATTTCTCCATTGTTTCCACACGCAGATTTATAACCTATGGCCTCTGTTTCTTACAGTCAAACTTCAGCATGCGGGGAAAAAAATGCCTGAGCAAATGAATCATCTGTAAATGGCTGGTTACAGCAGAAACTGAGGCAGCTGCTTCTGTGGTTATAATAAGGATTTGTTTATGCAACTGGCTGTATGGAGTTTAGAAAACAAATTGGTTGCAGAAATGAGAACCAGGTTGATATAGTTCATCAGGTTAAGCCAGCTCACAAGAGAAAGCTGTTTGGGAAAAATATGCTTCGTCAACATGATGTAAATGTTTTTATAGGTTTGGGGGTTTTTTTGTTTTGGTTTGGGTTTTTTGTTTGGTTTTTGTTTTTTTGTTTGTTTGTTTGTTTTTGTGGGGGGTTGTTTTTTTTTTTTTTGTTTTTTGTGGTCCTGCTGTGGTATATAGCTGCTAGTTATTCCTGGTTTTGCCCCATGTACTTAATTTTTAAGGAAGTCTAATTCACGATGATTAGTCATTGGAGATGTTATTTTGACAGACTGTAGCATAAGCTTTGTATTGCTTATTTTAAAGGAAAAAAGTTTGATAAGCTTAATATTTTCTTAAATAATCTTCTGAAAACATTCATTGGTAAATCTGTGGGTCTTCCCATGGAGACCGAAGGTACTGCTTTTAGAGATGGCATTGCAGGAGCTGACTTATGAAGTGCTTAAGGGGCTGCAGAGAGTATAAAACTAGTTTGCTGTCTCAAAGTAGTGGTGGGTAGTGAGTTTTTTTTTGTTTGTTTTGGGCTTTTGTTTTGTGCATTTGAAATTTTGGCTTTGGCGTTTTTTAATTTGTAATTTAAAGTTGCTTTCAAGATGAGCTTTTACTGTGAGTGATGGAGGTACAAAAAGGGAAATCAATCTAGAGGGAAGGATTCAAAATACCTGAGTCTTCTGGTTATAAACTCTGGAGGAAGTTGCGTAAGGCACAAAGTAATGCTGTGCAGAAGTATCAGCTTTAAGAGTAACTGCCAGAAGCAAGAAGCTACTTTGATTTTGCACCCTGCGTAGAGTGGGGTGCCTGCCTCTGCAGAACAGCTGGGTACCCTCTGGATCTGCCTCTGGACACAGCAGGGATGTTCCACTGCCACCCTGCTCCCTGGCTGCCTGGCTGGGTCCTCTGCAGGAACATCTGTGACATCTGGCCTGTGTCCCCGGCGGGAGCCAGGGGACAGCAGGAGCTGAGAGCATGAGAGCTGCTCCAAGGTAAGTCATCTCTGTGCCCAAACCAGAGCCCTCACCCCAGGAAGAGCAACGTCCAAACGCTATTTCCAGTACCCCACAATGGCTCATTTACGACTGATTTTTTTTCTCCTTCTTAAAAAGTAAGATGTGCTTATTTAAAAGACACATAGTCTCCCAAAGAACAGATCTTGTTTTTTGAGAAGCTTAGTTTCAGGGGATGCTGTTTAGCATTACATCTTACATTGCCTCACAGAAAGGTTTTTAAATCAGTTTCACTCTTCCTGACAAACGAGAGAAATAATATGTCAACTTTAGAATACCAAAAGTAATTAGCCTGGTGGGTTGGGTGCAACCAGAATAAAACTGTGTTAAAGTGTTCTACATATTTTAACATATATAATATGTCTACAAACATATATGTAAATATAGACACACACACACACATACACATATAATATATATATATGTATCTATATATATCTATCTCCATATTTGCTTGAGCTTCTCTTCCTGGCTATACTTTGTAAATGGTGGTGGGGTCTCCCTTTTTTTTTTTAGAAGTTTTTGTTATTTTTCAAGTATTCCTAGTAAGCTTGGGCACAGTACAGTGTAGGTAAAGCTTGTTCAACTGTAAAATAGGATATGAGTTAAAATTTTTCAGGGAGCATGAGGACACAATTTTTATTTCAAGTATGTTCCTTTTGTCCAAATAAATTATGGCATGTGTCAGCTCAACTCTGCTGATGGATAATAGAACAACACTGATTACTGACATTCCAGGCATGATAGATACTGGCACTATCAGGGGTTTTTTAAATTGTTAAAAGCTGACTGAAAATATTGTTGTAGAATAGCAGCTTGAAATGTTATCAGTGGAAGGGGAGCCAGAGTAATCAGTAGTCTGAGCCTATAGCTTCCTATTTAGCATGGAATTTATCCCAGCACAACTGTTTCAGAATCAGACTTAGCTGCCCCTTTGCACAGTGCCTGACTATCAGCTGAGCAGCACCTTTGTACTGTGGTTGCATTTTGCTTTACAGCTGCCTAAGCTGTCCCTGGTGCTATCTAAAAAAAAAAAATAAATTAAATAATGGTGCCTTAAAAAAGAATGTTTCTAATGCCTGCACTATTTGTTCTCTCTTCAGTGTTGGAGCAGTTACAGATAATGGATGCCTTCCCATTTCCAAACCTTGCTGGGCACAGCTTCTGCTTTTAGTACAATTCCAAGTGCCCTCCCTCATTAGAGGTTATTTGTTGTCCCTAACTATCCTGGCAGAGGTGTGCAGCCCTGCTCCTAGCACTGGGCAGCCTAGAGCCTTAGTCCCTGACTGTAGCCCTCTTGTGCTGGCATGAATGCACAGGACCTGCCCTACAGAGGCTGTAGCTAGGTGTGAGACTGTAGAAAACTGTCGTCTAAAGACAGGATGGGAAGTATGAGGCCATAGCACTGTTCAGTGTGCTAAAATGATAGGGTTTAGAAAATTGCTTTTTAAAAAGACAAAATTGGGGCTGTTATCACATAGCTAAGTAACTTGAGTGATTAGCAATAAAGCATAACAGTGCTTGACAAGTCAGCGACTGCCAGACAGCGACACGACAGGCTCGCTGGATGTGGGTGAAAATGCCCTGACAGTCCATTAGGTGGCTTCAGTGGCACGTACTTCGGAATACCTTGAAATAAAAGCATGGAACTTAGCTAGGGTGCGGAAGCAGGGCAAGAGACAGGGTGGACAAGACTAGGATGCACTGAATTATAATGAGGATCTTTGTATAGTGTGAAAGGGAGGAAGGAAAGGTGTATTTCTCATAATGGGGGAAAAGGATGCTGCAATAACAAGAAGGGAGGCAGCATGAGCTTTATCTGGAAGGCTAGGAGAGTTTTATTATTCTGAATATAAAAAGGTAGACATCCACATCAGAGATCACATCTCAAGTTTAGCATGTTTAATTATGGCAGTTCTGTACAGGACGAGAAAGAGAACAGTGAGATATGGAAGAAAATAATAATGTGCTGGAAGAATTAAAGACAGATTCCAGACCCATCTTCATACTTCACCCAGTTCTCCTTCAGAGTCAGGTGCTGCGCAAGGTATATACCCAGGACTGTTTTCCTCATGCAGAAGGAACACTTCCTCTTTCATGTAGTACTTATTCCCTGTTTTTTGGGATGCCACCAGTTCAGAAAACTCATGCATCTATTAACTAATGACAAAATAATTAATTAAAAACCTGTTTGGGTTCAAATAATATTTAAGTTGGTTTTATCTAAATTGTTAATTTGGGGAACAGTAGAACAAGTGCTTAGCCACATTGGTTTTCTGCAAACACAAGAAAATGTTTTCCTTTATAGTTTTTAAAACAAGCAAAGAAAAAAAAAAAACAACGAAGTGCTATGTACTGTACCAGATCATATGCTATGAATTTTTTTGCAATCCTGAAGCAGTATATAATTCTTCCTTTAGAGGACTGTTGTTATATAAGGGTTGGATGGTTTGTTTCTCCAGCACCAAGAGTTTTTCTGATATTTAAGCAAAACCCCTGCAAAGCAGAAGTTCTGTCACTAGGTGGTAATCTTGGCCTATCCATGATTTCTCTCCCTCCTTTCCTCTTTCCTCCCACACTGCACTTCTAGATAATGACCAAAGCAACAATCCTGTTTTAATGCTGCTTCTGAATATTATGTCTACAAAGGTAAGTAGTCTGAACATTTATAAGCTTAGAACAGACCGAAACTATTCATTCTCACAGTTTGCTTCATAACTTTATCACTGTTTATGATGTCTGATACTCAAGGTATTATTTATTATTTATTCCTGGTCGCAGGTTTAACATTGTGCTATATGTCACAAATGCTTCTAAAATTCAAACTAAAAACTAAAGGAGCAGATGAGAAAATCCGGATCTTGAACATTTCAATGTTAAATTACTCTTTACCTGAGTCAAAGTAGAAATGTGGTTTTGGTGGTGGTGGTGGGTGTTTTTCCAAATAAAGAAACAGAGCAGTAGTCTGTTGGCTTGGGAATTCAGGGCATAGGATTTTGCCCGGTGAGACATAGTAAGAAAACAGTAAAAGTGGAAGTGTGCAACAACCTGGGACAGAAGGGAATTTCTTCTTGAGGCTATACTTCTATCTGGCTTGCCACAGCAGGTGCTTTCTTTGGAACACCTCCTTTCTTTCCATGCAGTGCAGCTCTGCAGGCTGACAAAGTGGGTCTGTAAAACCAGGAATTTTTCAGGAGCTGAATGTGACAGTTTTTCCATCTGTGCTCTCTCGTGCAAGCTGGGACTCAGAGTCCCATAAGCCAGCTCCAGCCTTGCCTCTCTCAGTGCACAGCCATTGCATTAAGTGCTCTCATTTCACTGTGTGTTTTGGAAAGTGAAGTCCTGCTTGGCTTTCTAGTTGGTCAGACTGAGATATGAGATACTTCAGGAAGAAGCACTTCAGTGCCAAGACAGGGTCTGGCATTTAAATCTTTGCAAAGCACTTCCCAAGGGTTTGGCAGTCAGAGTAATTACTTTGCAGACAGAGAGGATCTCGGTCAACTAATGCCTTGACTGGCATGTCTATGGAGGATCAGCCTGAAAACAGCCAGATTGTCAAAGTCACATTAAAATCTCAGCCAACTGCAAGAGAAACTTACCAGCTCCCACTGGAAGTAGAGCTATTTCACAGGATTTCGTGTCCCGTGGGAAAGATTCCAAACGTTCTGCAGTGAACTTCAACTCCAACAGCTTTATAGTAGAGAGGGAAAGTGCCTGAAATTCCTCATATAAACATTAAACCCCCCATACCTCCACTTATCTTCCTAAACAGTCCCATAATCACAGTGACTGCATATGCCCAGAACTGAGACACTCATTTTCATGTTGAAGATTAACGAGTTTTTTATGTATTTTATAATAGTGTATTATCCTGGAGCCAATCAAGGCGAAAATAAGAACTTCAGCCTATGTCAGTCCTCTTGATTACAAATTAACTCCTTTTTGGATCAGTAAGAGTCAGCTCTTCATATTTAACTTTGTCAGGTTGTGAGTACAGATTTCAAGTAGGTTAATAAGATGAAGACTTCAAATCTCTAAAAACTGTGGGGGTTGTTTGTTGGGGTTTTTTTCCCCCCTTTTTCTTTTTCAAGTAGGTTAAACAGTCTTTGGAGTGCTTCTTCTAACTGAAGTCATCCAACTAATTCTTTCAACATGGTGAAATCTGTTAAATCTAAGCTATAAACATCTTTTAGATATCCCATGGAAACTTCCAGTTGAAAAAATAAATAGGGAGTCTCTGTTGTAAACTTTTAACAATGCCAATAACAGCAATATTCTGCCTTTTACCATAAGTCTGAAGAGTGAGTTTTCTAGTAATTTTACAATTCAATAGTTGAATGATCTTGCAAAAGCCGAGGGGCCTCTAAGCACAGACAACGTAGTGTGTGGATCATGTGTTTGGAAGGTACTTTAAATAAACTGTAAAGGAGAGATTTATTTCTTCAGTAATTAAACAGAAAGAGTAAAGTAAGCAAGTATTTAATGCCAGAGATTGCATGAGGGATCATTGTTCCATGTCAAAACATGAACTTACAAGTGGTCGAAGAGCCATTGAGTGAGTTCACGTAGTTCCAGTTTTGAACCTGAAACTTGTAGAGCTATGAGTTTTGAAGACATCACGCCTTAATTTAAAAACAAAACAAGCAAACAAAAGGCTAAATTGTCTGGCCTATTGCAAAACAAGTCCATACTCAAAGGTCAGACTGAGTTTGGGAAGCGCAGGAGGAACAAGCATGGATATCCATCTTCTGAGAGGGGAGAGTCCAGCCTAACCCTCTGAACACCCAGTGCTCCTCAGCAGAGCAGTCAGGGTGAGCATGTGCTGCTGGGGCTGGTCAAGAGCTTCTTTCCCTGACTTCTCTCTCCAGGTGAGAGAAGGGGACAACCTCCTTCAGTGAAGTCTCAGTGTTAGCTAAACAATGAACCCTACTCACCTGTAAAAATGTGCATCTGAGGCTTTTAAAAGTATGTCTGCTCTTCGATAAATGGCTATTACAAGTCTTATACCACAGGTCTGCAAGGTACAGCCTAGTCTCAGGCTTCTTAAGTGTTCTCTGCTCTGATCTTCCTGCAAGTGTTTGACACTGGTCTCCCTTGGTTCATAAAGGTTCAACCTACCAATTTCATCCTATAGCTAAATCAGGGGGTTAGGACTGAACATCCAATAGCCCCACGCCAAAAAGAGCAGAAGCAGACAGTGCTGCACCTGTGTGAAAGTATTAGTGATTGTAGCACTGCCTGCCCAATTGCTTCCTATGAATGACAGATGGGTCACAAACAGGTTATATCAATTGATCTTTCCAGCTTCTCTTCTGTATTTGCCAGGAAATTTCCCTTTCCAGGCTCAGTTTCACAAGCATGTAATTTAAAGGGGGCATGGTTGAATTGCTTGGCTCCTATGGTTATATAAAAATAAATGCAGAGAGCTCCACACCACAGCATGCACAGTTTGGGGGGGCAGGGTGGAGTGTCATAACATTTATTGTTAGTCTATAGTGAAAAAAAAGCCCTACAAAAACCAACCTGGTGTCAATTTTGGGTGTTCCTTTCTGTGGCAGTGAATATTCTGTGAAATCTTCTCACTGCCTGCGCAGTTTCTGCTATTGTCTGAACAGCACAGGGCATTGGTGTGTAGGCAGTGGTCAGTGGTAGCCCTAAATTCCAGGTGTGAATATCTTTAAGGCTAGCTTCTTTCTCAATAATTCCTACTCACTAACAGCTGCTACTCTCCTGCCTTCTCTTTCACAGGCTCTTGATGTGGTTTTTGCAGCGAGACTCTTCTAAAAGGCTGCTACCTACCTGCACTGGTTCCTGCTCCCTACTGGTCCCCCTGGCCTCCAGTAACTCACCCCTTACAGAGAGCGTGAGATTAAATAAAAATATGGGATCCATTTTTTCATTGCCATAGTCAGCTAAGATGTTTTATACAAAGCAATAATCCTCTAGGTATGCCCTAGGTATGGCTCATACATACATATATTTATTAGAGTAGCACAAGCTGGGGTGAAGGAGTAATTCCCAGTGTGTATCAGTCCTGCAGCAGGCACAATAATATTTAGTTGCTCTTAACAAAGCACTCAAAGGGTTTTTCAGTAGTCTGCCAGGTCTTATTCATGCTGTGGTTTGCTGGCAGCTATGCTGAACATAGGCCTCTTGTTCAGTGAGTATAATTTTCTTTCAAATAGCTTTTAATTCTTCCTGGAATTATCTCTCTGACTTCTCATTTTTTGTTTGAGATGACACCTTTTTTTTAATGTTTTCATTTACGTTCTGATGTGAAATTACAGCTGCTTTTGCGTGCTCCTGAATTACTCTCCCCTCTGTCCCCAGTTCCAATAAAACTTACTGCAAGATATCAAAAATTATTTGTCTTGAACTGCCTGGGATAGATGATATTACAAATATGATGCTCTGCAAAAGTACTGTCAGATATTCCTTTTCACCTAGGTTTACTTTTGGCTGGATTCCTTAAATGAGCTATGGAAAAGAGAACTTTATGTTCATGCAGCTTGGGACAGAAATTATGCAGCCTATAACAACCTCTTTAAAATCTATTTAAAAAATCAATTAAAAGAAAAAAAAAAACCCACCATTATATTGTGGGCAAGCAAAATTACTGTTTTCTCCCTACCCCTGGGTATTTCTTTCCAGGTGCTTTAAGGACATGCAGTACCTGACTCTATACATTTATGACTCACTTTAGTTATATATGAGAAAAGAAATATTTGATTTATGCCAGACAAGAGGACACCAGTACAGAGAATGTGCCTCTTGGATTTTAGGAGTGAGGGGAAACATATGGGTGTACAACAGTAAAATCTCCTCTCCTTCTTGTTCTCTAGGAAATACAATCTGCCAGGGAACAGTAAGGAATTTCAAGCTGAAGATGAGCAATATTACTGCAAATGTGTCTATCTTACAGGATATTGTTGTTCATTTGCTTTCCTGCCATGAGGACTTAGTGTTGCAACTAGAGTGGAGAAAGGGGGAAAGATGTAGGGTGTAGTCCCATCTTTTATTCTGAGACCTGGGATTATTTTAGAAAATGGCAATTCTAGGATAATAGCTTCAGTTAGCAATATTTCTTAGCTAGATGAGCACTACCACAGCATTGGTTAGCACATGTACAGGGTTTTAAATTTGCTTTTGTCAATATGCATGTCTTAAAATCTCTGGTATCTTTTTTCCTATGCCAAAAGATACTTAGAATAAAAAGAAACCAAACGAAGCAGAAGGAAAAAAAAAAAAAACAACCTGAAAAAACAAACCCCCAAACCCAGACATGGGCATTTCAAAACTTTTCAATTATGCAGGATATATTTAGAAGTATATTGAGGATTTCAGGCTTTGCAGATGGCTGTTCATATTGCAAATGCCACCAGAACAAGCTATTAGTACAATCGGAAGGATGGCATGTAATGAACAGGCTTGGCAGTAGAATGATTTTCTTCCTGTAAGTGTTCATTATTTTCCTGGGGCAATGATATCACAAGAGAAGGGGTGAAGGTATAGGAAAGGAGAATATGAAAAGGTCCTGTTGCTTTTTTCTGTGGCGTCTTGATTTACAGATAGAGAGAGTGTTCCGTGTATCAGTACCAAATAATATTTGTCATCCCTTCAGGAGAATTACTGTTATTTTAAGCATGCTCTGATTTATTTTCATAGAAAAGCTTTTGATAGATGTTTCATGCCACTGACCTTTGTAAGTAAGCACTCCATGTTTTCACTGAAGCAGCAGTAAAAGCAAACCATACATTAGGAAATGAATTTCACTCATGATTCCTCATTGCAGCACACTTCACAGGGGCATCGACCCAATGTCAAAAGAAGAGATCAATTTAGTTTTAAATCCTTAGCCTTGTGACAACAGTGTGGGATCTGAAGAAGAACACCAGGTATCCAGGTACCAGGTGCAATGGCTACAGAAACAAATTGCCTATGGATAAGCACAATCTCAGACACTTCAAAAACCACAGAGGCTTGCAAGGTAAGATGTGCAGGGCCTGACTTCCTATGGATGACTTCCACAATATGAAGTTAAGGTGGAAGAGTAATTGATTCTGAGGTAGGAGGGTCTACAGAAAGTTACATGGGAGTGGTTAGCCTAGATCAGGTGTAGACAAGTGTTGTTAAAACAGGCCTCTAAAACTTGTGTGTCCTGTGAAAGAGTTAATTGATGGGCCCTATATGGTGCTGACAGAGATATCTTATGACTTACAAAAAGTGATCGCACTAATTACTGGCTAAAGCAGAAATGACAAAGCCCAAAAACTTTTCCCTTTTTTCTTTTCCCCCCACAATCACAATATTTAAAGAATACAGCGAACATGAAGTAGTTGTTGTTCAGCATCCTACCTACCCTGCAGTGTGGTGGCCTGTTGCACAGCCCTACTCCTCTTCTCCTACGTGAAGCAGCAGCCTCTATTCCTGCAGAAGGGACTTCTGCTGTCAACAGCAGCATGCTATGTCATATCTGGAGAGAACAAAAGCTCAATGTGTCCATTAGGATATGTTTTGTTATGGGCAAATGAACAACTGGTGAGTGGAAATGTGCTGTGGAAAAAGTTGCTGAGTGATGGAAGATGGTGAAAGGAAGCAAATGAGCAGTTGGTGATTTAGAGAGAGAGCAACAAAGATGTTACAGGTCGGTTCTGGGAGTAGCAAACAAAGTATTTCACCATTAATTAGCTGAAAAAATATTGGCAGTATTAATTTCCTGAACAATTAGGACAAATAGAAACGTCTTTTGCTTGCTCTGAAAAACATCAAAGAACATCAGGTTACAAAAAGAACTAGGGATCTACAATAACAGAAATGGGAAGTGTAATAATCAGCTAATTACACCTGGACAATAGACACAGACCTCATAAATAAGATCACTGTCTGTCTTCTGGTTGGCACTGAATGAAATCCAGCTTTTTGCAAAACATGTTTTGAATGAAGGCTAATTCACTTCCATATAGTTTCTGGTTATTTTCTCAGGAAAAAAAAGAATATAATAAAACAAAGTACCAGTGAGTTGATCTTGTAAACTGGAAAGAGAAGTGTGAAATTTCAACAGTGAAATTTTATGGAATGCCAAGTAATCCTTGGGGGAGCAGGTCTCCAGTGGGTACAAATATTCAGAACTTCATTATTCAGCTTCATTTTGTAGGTGGCTTTGCAGAAGCTGTAACTTGCCCCTGGGCAGCCCAGGTGCCGAGTCAAATTGTTCCACAAATGGTATAAATGGATAAAATCATAAGCTGTGTGTTCAGGCTATGTGTGAGGGAAGCACTGCTTCTCTTCACAACTTAATGGCTTTCCTCCCATTTCATTCTCAAACCCCAAAGCATCCTCATGGCAACCTCATTATTACTTTGCCAGGAAGTTAATCCTAAATGTAACTTGTGGCCTCCTTGAGTATGATCAGCTTTCTGTCCTTGCAGGACTGTCCCCTCTGTCAGTGTGAAGCGAGTGGACAGCAGAGCCATGCACGTGGCTCTCTGTGTTGTATCAGTGCTACCAGCCCTGCTCAGAGGCCCTTGCACTGGGCTGTTTCCCTCCTCTTGTATTAATCATTTTGGGTTAAGCTTTGCCAGAGTGAGTTCCTGGGATAGGTCTTGTTTTTCACCTTTGAACAATAACAGAACTGGAGCACTACCAGGAAGGGCAGTGGCTGGGCTGGGTAGGAAGGAAAGAATCATATAGGAAATAATTGTGTAGGAGGTTTTTAAGTATGAGGAGACAAAAAATAAGAGCCAGGACTTACATAGATTTGTGATGAATATATATGTTCAGCTATAAGTGATATCTGCATAGAAAACTGATCTATTTTTAGTTGGCAGGCTTTGAATCACTGTTCTAATTTGCTATTCTTGTTTTTCCCAAATGTATTAATCCCTGCAGGTTAGTCTAAACTAGAAGATTAAATGTGAACGATTTATAGCGATGGGGAAAATTCAGGCTGCAAATCCCAACCTGAGATTCATAGTCATCTCTGGTATGTGTGAGACCTTCAGAAATAATATCACCTGGAGATTGGAGCTTTGTTTGAAAACTGGATGACTTCCCAGGATAGGGATAGGATGGAGGAAAGGAGACCTATGATTGTTGCACAGGCTGCACTCTGTTGCACTCACAAAGACTTCATTTTCTCTAGCTGCAGAAACAACAAATGTCCTGGCTTCCCAAACCCCTGTAATGCTCTGGCCAGCTGATGGATAACTTTTTCAATCTATCCAGAGTGGGCAGACTGCTGCCAGCAGACATTATTCAGGAGGAAGGGGAGGTCTGTGAATGACTGACATTGCAACTTTCCTTTATTTCTAAGGCTCTGTGTTTCCTCAGAAGCACAGATGGGGACAGAGGAGAAAGGGAAAGCTTTTTAACTGTGTGGATTGCCAGTGAAGCAAAGGGTTGATTGTCGTCAATGCACTTCTGAGCAGAGAAAGTAAAATTAATGGCAACCTTTGGATTTTTCTTCAGGAGACAGTTACAAAGGCAAATTGCGCTTGTTAAAGAGCACTGTCTATGATCCAACTGACACCTTCTCTATTCTTAGTTGGAAGCTGCTGGAGTGCTTGAGGATAATTTTTGGTCCTTGCAAGATGTGAATGACTGGTAACTTGCTAGCCTTTACTTTTTTTTTTTAAATATGGTGGTCTGAACAGTTCCTTCTGAGGGCTGTTAGAGGTCATCATGTAATTGTAGGCAGAAATAGAGCACTACATAAACAGCAAGACAGGCAGAAAAATGCCTTAAGAAACAGTGCCAAAAATGGAAGTTATTATAGAGGACATCTACCTAGTTTTGAACACTGTTGGTTTCCTGGCTGTATGGTGTTACACTCTGACACAGCAGATCCTGTTCTAGAGGCTCTCTTTGTATCTGTTTTCTGATGTGGATGTGAGTTTCATATTCACCTTTGCATAAATTCTGGGTGTCTTTGAGAATAAGGAGTCAGTGCCTACCTTAGCCTGACTTAACAGCTTTTGGGGATCCATGTGAAAAACATGGCCTTGCTACAGACAGCTCAGCTGTGATCTTGGCAGTCTTTCCAGCCTTCAGTTTTGCTATTTTTAATTTTTTTTTCTTCCAGGCTTTCTACTTTTTTTTTTTTTCTTTACAATTCAGCTAATGATCTCTGGCTCTAGAGCATGGCACAAAGGCTTTTATCCCACTGCTGAAGTGGTGTGTTGTGAGGTGCATGGTGATACTCTGCTAGGGAGAAGGGATCTTTGATGATATCAAAGAATTTTTACGAAGCAACACTACAAAGATCTGTGTTGTTTGTACTGCTATTGGCAGGAATATCTGGAACAAAGAAGCATATGAGCTCAGATAACCTTCAGATTTGAAAGAGGAGCAGCACACCTCAAAGTTGAAAGAAGGATGAGGCAGTAAGCTTGATCTGATTCACAAAAGAACAGTGTAGCTACTCTCTGAATTCTGGGGCACACTTGATCTTTCCTTCCTTGATTCTCAGGACACCCTAAGTTATGCTCTACCTGTGGAATCCTGTGCTTCATACACACATGTCAGGATTTTGTCTATCACCTTAGCAAGGGTGATTTATTTGGTCTCCCATTCCTTATCCCCATCTCCTGCAGACCATGGGACTTGGCCAGTCAGCCAACATCAGCAATTAATAGTAAATAACATCTCCTCAGTGCAGTTATTTCATTATCTGTTTGCAGAGTCTGGTCCCTGAACAATGGCAAACTGAAGGAGTACATATCTTGAGCTGTTTACTCTCAATTTATGAGCAGCAATGAAGTGACTACTTATTTAATGAAAGCAGTGCAATATGCAAATGAGGAAGGTAAGAAAGCAATTAAAGAGACATCTTAGTCTAGCTGGTGGCTAACACTACATTAAAACAGGTAATTACTTGTAATGTACTGTGGAAATATCTGTTTACCACCTCCTTATTGTGGCATTTACTTTATTTTCAGTATGTGGCTGCATATGCATATCAATTTTTTAACCTCTTAAAGGTTAGAGATTCTTACATCTCTTTTCTGCTGTCACTTACATAGAGGCTTCAAGACAGACCGACCCTAAACCGTTCGGTGTTGTTTTCAGAAAACAGCCAGAAGTGACAGAACCTGCCAAATCTTTCCTTTTCCTTGAAAGCACAGTTGTCTTGAGGGAGTGCTGCTTTGCGAGGACTTTTGCAACCTTTGTTTTTGACTCCTCTGGAATGTGACACATTGTTATCGCACTTGCCTGAGAAGGCTTTGGTTGCAGGTTTATCATATACTCCAGGCTCATGAACCATTTCCCTGGGGACCGCGCTGCATTCTTGATTTGCATGGCGTCTAGTGGCCAGCCAGCACCATTCAATTCCTGTCCTCTTGGCATCCTGTCTTAGAAAATGACCTTCTATTCTCCCTCAGTATCTCCAAGTTGCTATTGAAAAAGAGCCTGCTGTTCAGGAAGACCCACAGGCGAGTCTGGCAAGAGAAAACAACATTTGAGTCTAGGAAGTTTCAGTGATGCATATATACACACAGACACACACACAGACACAGTCATCTCAGGAAAAGCTGAGCTGTTTATGTTCCTGTCTTTGAAATGATGAAGAATACAGAAAAATTCCAAATATGTACAGTATGAAACAGGTGCAGAGCAGCCCAGTGACAAACAAAGGGCAAAACAGAAAACCCTTCCAAAACACAGGCTGAGTTTGTGCTTTACAAAGTGCTAATTCATAAGTTATTTCCAACATACAGCTGGGCAGATGCCAAGTTTTCTTTGATTCTGCCTTTTTTTTTTCAAGAACTTAGGTTTGAGAGGAAAACAATAAATAATCCCTTTTTAGGAATTCATTGCCAAACCATCTTGCAGCTCTCACATGGTAATACTGTAGACATTAAGGCATTTGTACAGTTGACAGGATCCCCCTAGAACACAATTTTTAATCCAATATGCACTTAATCAATTATCTTAGTTGAGGACTCAGTGAAGCCGTCACATTTTTGGAAACAGGTACCCACTTATCTCCTCTCCACCAAGTAATGACCTTCTAAAAATCACACTTTGTTGACAGGAAAAGCTCTTCTTTCCTTAACTACCTCAGAAAAAAATGCCAATTGTAATATATTTATTTTTAATCAATAAGAATTTTCATAACAACATGGAAAAACATTTCTTTCATCTTACATTCCTTAAACTGTCATTCCAAGTTTTAACAGCGCATTCCTAACAGAGAAAACAGAGCAATATGTGCCTCATTTATATTGTAGCAGACCCCTGGCAGATCTTACCCCCCTTCCAGTTTACCAAGATGGGTAAATGCATATTCAGCTGCACACAGGTTGTTTACAACGAGTTAAAGGTGGGGCACACACTCAAATTCCTTGCTGATGTGCATCTGTCATGTGCAGTGCATGCAGTTTGGTATTTTTAACAAACACAGCCAAGCTGCATTCTAGAAGAGCATTGCTCTTATGGAAAGCCAGTCCATAGGGAGGAAAAGGAGCAGTTTTTCCCATCTGTTGCAGTCCTAGCTGGGCTCCACATGTGGGGTTAATGGCCCTGCTAAGTAGTGACCCTCAAAGAGCATGGTTAAGTAAGTTTCTGACTGCAGCCCTTTCACCCGCCTGGAGGACAAAGGGATTTCTGAGGCACAGAAACAGGTTCCTCTGGCATGGCTGTGTCTCCCCTGAGTGCCCCAAAGCGGAGCAGCTCCCAGTGCTGGAGCAGGGGGTGCCCTGCCTGCCTCCAGCTGCATTCGAGCATCTCCAGGTCTGGTTTAGCCTTATCAAGGAGCATTGTACTGTGTATATTACTTAAAAAAAAAAAAAAAAGTTAAAAACAATAAACTTTTTGAAGTATTTTCTACAATGTTTAAAAACCCAGCTAAGGAACAGTGCCCTAGGAAACCTTGGCTCAGTAACCAAGCATTTTTCACCCATGTTTCAGTTTCAAAAATAGCTCTTGTTTTTAAGGCTAATATCAAGACAATAACAAAGTAATGATGATGATGATGATAATAAAAAGATCTCCACTTCCCTCAGAGATTGGGTGGCAGCTCATGCCTCTTTCAAACCTTATTTTAAATGTAGTCTTTTCCTGTCATAGCCCTTAAGGCAATTTGAATGCTATCAGTGACCAAAAAAAGTCACTTCACTGTGGAGCAAGAAGCAGGAGATTCTTCCCTTATTGTTTTAACAAAGAAAAATAAAAATGTGTAAGTTTTCCTCTTCAAATATTTATCTTCAGCACTAACAAAACTGATACCAAGAGCCAGAGGCATATGTCCACAGTTATGTGCTTTTCCAAACCTCTCAGTCTCAGCAAGTTTTAAGCTAGTGCTACATGGGTTGTGGTGGGCAGGTTTTGTGGTGGGAAAGATCCTAAAATACAACCCCTTTCCCTGATTTCAGACTTCGAGGGCACCCTGTTGCTGCCCCGTGTCAGGCTGAGGCCTCCCCAGCTTTCTCAATAGTTCTGCTCTCAATGCTATTCCCAGGTCTTTGCCTCAAACACTGAAAGCAGAGATGAAGTGTGCCTATAACCCCCTGGGTGTGCTGATTTTTATGTTAATCTTTTGATTTGGTTTAGCCATGTAGGTTCAACCTGATTATGCAATAAGCTCTTCTGGGAATGCTGAACCTAAATTGCAGCCAACTATCACCACTTAAGTCATTAGTAATATTTGTTCTGAGAAGTTTAAGTTCTCAGGTCTTGTTATCAAAACAGACCAGTTGTGCCTTTTCCTACTAAAATAAAACAACATTAAAATGTCAGTAATTCCTTTTCCCTCGCAGGAAATAGATGGATATGATTGAAATTTGTTGTTGTTTTTTTAATCTCTTATGACACTTTAATGTACCTGTTGAATAGAAAGATGTAAATAAAAAACTTGCATAAAATGTTGCTGAAAAGTTCTGTAACAATTGAAAAGAAAATATTTATTGTTTGAAAACTTACCAAAAATATAAATATTTTTCTAAAACCTGGGGTTTTTTTTAGCTAAAAACTTTCTATCATAGAAATATTCATAAGATTTCCTGAAAAGTTCTTTTTCATTCAAGTAGCATTAACAATAGCAGTACAATAATTTCCAGTTATTACTACAGACACTGTTTTTTAGAGGGGAGGCATACTCAGTAAAGAGACTATTGGAAACACATTGCAATTCTTCCCAAAACTAAAGTTTGCTTATCTGATAATAATAAAGTTTTTAAAAAAATTATTATAAAATACTGCTGAATTAAACTGTTCATCTGAAGTTTAAAAATATTTGAAATCTGGGAGATTCTTTGCTAAGTAGGATAGAAAGTCTAGTGGAAATGGATCATACTGGCAAACCGTTGATGATAAAGGAAAAAAAAGACAAGAAATTTCTCAACTGGACTAATACTGGCTCAGTGTACAATAACTTTTCATTCCTGACTAGTTAGATGATGTTTCTTTGCTGGAGCAATTACACATTCACCTCCTCAGGGGCCCATGTCCTCATGGAAGTGTTAACACACATTCCTCTCTAAAAGATTTTGGGCATGTCCAGCTGAGGTCATGGTAATTAGAGATAGAAAAGACCCTTTGGATCACCACATCTTTCTCCCTGCCAATGCAATTCTGTTTCTTTAGGAGGTGTATTTACAATTGACTTGACAAAGCTTTGGAAAAGCGACTCAAGATGAGGCTATGGAGAAGGTTACACAACCAAGAGTTCATAAGAATACTCTTTTTTTTTTTTTTAATGTTTTCCTGCTTTTTTTTTTGCTGCTATTATTTTTTCATCTGATATGCACCTGGGAATCCCCAGGAACAATCCAGTTTGGAGCTTGTCTGTCATTAGCAGCTTCCTACTTCATCACACTGCACATTAGCTCACTCCTTGAGCAGACATTCAGGACTCAGCACATGATGTGGACTTCCTTACCTTTTTATTACTCTGTTTTTGAGCCACTTTCTTTCCTGGAAACCCTTAAGCTGTCCTGGGCTTAAACTCAAGTTTGCTACATGTGAACAACAGCATCAAAGTCAGACCTGAAAGTAAAATTATTGTTTTGAGGGAGGTTTGGGTGGGGGGGAGCAATATTTTTTTCTGACTTCTGCTACTTGTTCATGATACTGCCTCAGTTATACTTTAGTTATTTGTCAACATTACCTCTCCCCAACACCTCCTTTGACTAGATTGAAAAGCCTGGTAATGAGCTCACTTAGTCTGGGTTTACATCACTGTAATTCCATATGGCAAAGCTGTAACTATAGAATAGTCTTTTTACCTCTTTTCCCTGGAATTAACTGGCACAAGTCAGATGTCCACATTTCCATTGTCTCCACAAATCCTTGCTTGTATGTGCTGATGTATTTATTTACCGAGAGGCTTTTCTTTCCCTGCTTTGTTCTCTGCATCATGGCAAAGGCTTCATGTTCTGTCATATTAAAATAAATACCCTTGTACCTAAAGAAGAAAAAGAAATTCCTGTGTAATTGTTTTCAAAAGCTTGATGAGGAGGAGGCTCCCTTCCAGTCCTAAGTGGTGGATAGGATATAAACAAAAAGAATTAGGAGATTTGTTTTCTTAAACCCCCATGTTCACAGCTGACTCTGCTTTGTCAGGAGGCTGGACTGGATGATCTCCTTATGCTCCTTCTAACCTGCCTTAGTCCTTGATGCTATGAACCTGTTTGAGGTGAAAGCAGCTAACTTAAATGCATCACTTGAGGAAATTTCAGTAAAAAATTATTTGGTAGAAATGCATTTTATGCTTCTCTCTTACATGGCTGTTTTTTCACACAGAGGCACAGTATTTTAGAAGTAGGTATTTTAAAATAATTTTCAGAATTTATCTCCATGTTTTATTTCTATTCTCCATGTTCTATTCTGATATCGGACACTATATGAGACCACAGTTTTGTTACTTGAGAGTTAAATTGCCTGCCAAACTCTGCTTTAATGTCAAAGTGTTGCTTTTACAGAGAAGATAAAAGCTCAAAACAAACAAAAATTTAAAAGAAAATCATGCAAATCCACAGCAGCTTTCAAATAGCATGCAAACAGCAGGGTGCCTTATAAACATCCCTGCTTACAAAGTCACCTTTTGAAATACCAGCAATTATATTGCATGAGGCACAGTTGCTACTCATGTGCCAGTTGTCACTTTTCAAAAGATGACTATTAGTTATATTTCTTCCCTATGAGACATTGGGAAGCTGCTTAGAATTTTGAGGAAGCAAGCATGTTTTCCAAAATGCATATATCTTAGGGAAAAAAAACCCAACAAACCCACAACCAAACAACTTGGCATTTACAAATGGCATAGGATATTCATGGCATAAATAAAAGCTCATTTTCCGTTGTAGGTGAGGGCTGCTGTCTGCACTCTCACTGCAACCTCACGACTGGAAGACTGCCATGAATATGTACAACACATAGGAGACCAAAAAGGAAGCAAGCAGGAGCAAGTTGTAAAAGAGAAAGTAAGTCTATAACACCAGCTCTGGTGTTAAAATATTTTTGTATCCATTACACAGAGTTCCGCTGTGTCCTTGCACCACTGTGGTTTTTAAAGTACTTCAAAAATTGCTAATAAAAATGCTCTTTTAGGTTCATTGAACATTTTCACACAAAAAGAAGGAAAATAATTGAAAACCTGGCTCAAAGGCTGTGAAGTAACATGGGGCTTTTAGATGCCTCTTCAAACTCATGTTGGTCTCAACCCATACTCATAGAAATTGGGAATGCAGAGAGAGATTTAGCAAAAGGGTTTCGTTTGTAGTAGCTTGCAAATCTCTGTTATACATTTTTCTTACTCTGTGTCTGACATTAAAGATGCCATTAGAGATGGAGAAGTGGCAGAGACAGAAATAGAAATACTATTCTTGGGGTGAGGCAGGGGGAACAAACCCAACCAGAGACCTTTCCAAAATGCCAACCAAGGCTTTACATCACTGCTCCTTTCTGCTCTCTACATGTGTATAAGTGAGTCAGCTGAACAGACCTGGAACAGGACTCAGGGTCATTGCCAGAAGGGGTAGAAGGTGGGCATGATCTATCAGCTTTATTTCAGCAGTCAGGTGCCCTTGCCCAAGCTGTCTGGCACTGTCTGATGGCATCCTACCTCATGTGTCACCTGTTGTGTCCTGCTCAGCCATCCAGTGACTGGATGCCTCACATGAGGACAGCTTGAACTAGATTAATTAAACAAATGGCACTTGTGCAATAAGGTGTTCTTGCCACTGTTCCTTGAGAAGCAGCAGAGGCCTGGGATGGGAGTGTCTGCTGTTTTGGTCTTTCTCAGGAGCTCTGTGCTGTGTGAACCTCATGTTATGTAATTTCTTGGGCCTGCCAGATTTAATTGCAAGCCTTTTCAAATCTTGGGAATGAAATGGCTAGCAAAAAGTCTCCAGTGTACAACTAAGCTATGCTGCTCATTTTTCATTGCAACATGAATTTCCTGCAGGGACAGATTAATTGTATTAGAAAACACTGTATTAGAAAGCTCGCAATTCTTTCCATAAGTGGCACCAGTTTTAACAAAACGCTAACTGTTCTGTGTTCCTAAAGAACCACAAAAATTTGCTTGGGAAAGGACAACTAGATGTTTCTCTTACATGGAGTCAAATGAAATATGGTTGATATTGACCACTCCAACCTGGTTCTGAAGGTACTTTATGTCTCCATTAACTTCCCAGACTTTATTATAGCTACAGCCTTTATTAATGTGGAAGTTAGGAAGGGAAATAAAAAAGTAGATATAGTAAAGGGAATATTTAAATTTTGGCTTATTAAGAATGAACAGTATTTTTTATTTTAATTTCTGAACTCTTATATTCCGGGTATAAGCCACCATGGGGTTTGATACCTACTGCTCTAAAATGTTATTTCTTCTTATTTCCATTTAGGGAGGAAAAATCTTCATTGTTATGGGTAAGTAGTCACAGGAGAACCTGCATTAAATTAAAGCTAATCAATACTGTGCTTAACAATGCATTACCTGGGAAAACAAAACAGGTGTTTGAGAAGATGAGAATTACTATTCAGAATTACCATGTTTTGTGTAAGTCAGTTCTTGCACAGTTTTTTGAGGAATCATGGTCAGATCTCCCCCCTTATTTTTTGAGAAAGAACAAAAATTTTCTGCTTGCTATATCAGATCTGACCTCTAGCCTCTTATCAAAGAACTGCCTGCATCTTTTCCCTTACTGTTCATTTTAGGGTATTCCAAGAATAGTTGTCTTCAAGGACTTGGTTTTACTTGCACTGAGATCTAGAAAAGTTTGTTTTCACCACCATGCTTGAAACACCTCTAATTCTTGAGAAAAGAATAAATCTTACCATTTAATTAAACTAAATGTGATTTTTCTGTGGTTGTTTTTATGAGAAAGGAGGTAACCACTCCATGACAGGCACAAAGTATTTGGCTAACAACAGACCTGTGTGCCCTACAAATAACCCTTGCTTTTAACAATTTTTGGTGGAGGGATCACTGCTAGATTTGAGGGTAGCTGGCAACCTTTTCTCTCAAGCTAGATAGCTCAAGAAAAGCTATTTAAGGTACCTCTATATGGAGAAGCTGTTGAGGAATAAACTATTGGGAGAAGTTAAAGAACAAAACGTGGTCTCCAGGAAGAGGCTGTAGTACAAGACTGTTTCTATGGAGTGCAGTAGCCACACTGGAAGCACCTAGTTTTCCTTCCCTGAATAGGGGGTGGCATCTTGGTTTAGAGTCCACTGTTCTAGTGTCACTTAATTATGAGGAAATCTGATTTTTCATAAATAGAGCACAAAAGGCAGAAAAAGAAATTCTAGACATCATTTTGCTTCTGAGAACAGCATAGGGTGTAAGGGGCCTCTGGGCAGAATACAAACAAAAAGAACCCCAGGCTGAAGTACCCTTAATGTCACAGTTTTTCAGCATGGCATTTAAAGTCAGTGAAAAGCAGAGCGTGGTGGCAGACCACACTTAGCAGTAACCCGAATCTCTAAGAGGCACAACTAAACTGAACCAAGCAGGGCTTAAACAGGTAACACTATCCATAGAATAGTTTCCAGGTATTGAACTAATTCAATTAACAATCTATTTTAAGCTAACCTTTTGCAAATTTTGAATATCAGCATTCATCACTGTGATCCAAGCATAACTACCTCATGCTAGCTCCTTAGAATCAAAAACATGACAGGCTGACTATAAAAGTAAAATGGTCTCACTCATCAACAGGGTCCAAGATGCATGAAACATAAATAAGAAAACAGCCATATATAGCCATATAGCCATAGTAGTTTACACAACTACTGACAGTGATGCTAAGAACAGAGTTGGTTGCACAATTTCAATTTTCTGTGTGCACTTTTGTTTCAAAATACCTGAATGTATGTATGCGTGATGCTTGTTTCTTTTGATTCTGGCTGAGAGTGAAACAGGAACAATGTCCAAATCCCTTTTTATCTCTCATTATTGTTTTGGCACAGGGAGAACTCTCAGTCAATCATTTGCATCCACTGCCTACAAACAGCCTAGCTTGAGGTTTAACTCAATGTGCTTTGTCCTTTCCAGTGGTGTGTCTTTGCTGTAATATCATTTACTGCCAGGTGGCTGCCAAGGCAAACCCATGTCACCCCTGTCCCAATGTCACTTTAGATGGGTGCAGTGATAGGGTTTAATTCAGCTGCCTACACGATGCAGGATCACTGCTCACAGCAAAGGTGCAGCACTGCTCCAAGTGGTATGTTGGCAGTATGGCTGGGGAGAAGGGAAGGCAGGACGAGAAGGTGAGTGTATGGGAACAAAACAAATAAGGAGCTGTAATTGCAAGTAATGTGCTTAGCTTGATTGCTTGATAACCTCTATTTTCAGCTCAGTATGATCATGTGAACTTCGTGGCCCAAGCTTTGCTGAAACAATAGATATGGCTGTGTAACCTTTGCTAATTAGAACCACAATAACAGCACATGGCTGTACAGGAGTGCATAGCTGGGTGAATGGCCAAAGTTAAAGCCCAGTGGAAATATTTTTTGCATGCATTGACCCAAAGCCTAGTGAAGACAAAGGGAATGAAGTCTTGGGCCAGAAGTGAGAAGACCCAGATCCTCTTCTGATTAAGTCTGGAATGTTCTGTCCAGACCTTTTAGTTTCACGTGTTTTGAAGGTAGTTTTTGCTTTAAGTGCTCTTCTATTTCCAGGAAATCCAGTTTGATTATTGAACACCGTGATGTATGGGCAGAGGGATATGCTGAGCGATAGAGCTGAAGTGGTGGCAGGGGCCTGTCCTGGACATCAGCAGCCCTGTCAAGGAAGAAACTGTGAAGTTCCTTTTGTAGGAAGGTTGGGGAAATAGAATGGAGAAAAACAAAGTGGGAGAGCTGGAAGCAGATGGTAATACTAATCAGTGATTATTCTGAGTTATATAAAATTCTGAGATAATCTAGTCAGGTACAGGGAATTTAGCAGGGCATACACTGGTACAAAAATGAGGGGGGAAATAGATGGAGAGGTTTGAGAACTACCTGCAAGCATGGCAAAGCATTAGGGCAGACTGAGAGCTGCACCATGGGAAAGGACAATGCATTTCAGACTTGAATTTGCCATGATAAAAGACCTTTCCTAAAGCTTGGGTCAAAATGACACCAACAACTTTCTTCCACAAGCAGATGCAAGCTGGGTGAAGAACTGTATCCTTTGAGTTATTTTCTCTCCCCTTTAGCAGTCGCTGCTTGTGGGGCACACCTGAGGTGCACAGACCTGCTCCCCCACTGGACAATGGACAAGCTGTTTTTCCTCAAAGCCACGTGCCATCCTGGAGTCCAGCATAGAGCAGGACACTTGTGTTGCTTGGGCAGAGGTGGAGAAAGCCGCTCTTCTTCCACTTCCTCCCCCCTCCTTCTTTTCATCTAACAGGAATACCCTAATCAGGGAAGTATGCACAGGCTGTTTTGCAAGGGGTCAAATCCATTTGGATGAAATTCCAGGGCTTCAAGGATAACAATGGCAGGAAGAGATGTTTTTAAGCTGGCCCACACAGTGCCTTGTTGACAGATATGGCCTGCTGCCTCATGCTGCCCACCCTTGGAAAGCCCTGGCTGCTCCTGACACCAAGGAGAACTGAAAGCTAACTGAACTGGAGTGAAACAAAAGAACCTGTCCATTAATTATTAAATTATTCTGTGACAATACTTCTTGCCCAAAGCTCAATCTCCTCTTCAATGCTTTGGACATTTTTAGGTGTATTATGGGATGGTATGTTAGCAAAAAGGGAATTCTACTTTGCCCCTTGCCTCATTCCCATAGAAAAACTCTCCTATCCCCCGTCTAAGCATGGTTTTCATTACAAGCTCAGGTCTCAGATATTTTCCATCTGTAGGAGGGAAATCAGGCCTTACTGATTGCTCCTCAATGCATATGGGGTAACGCACAAGGAAGACATAGCACATAGATTTTGTGTGCTTGCTGCCAATGTTGGATACAGTGGCTGGTTTTTCATTCCTTCAGCTGCCGTTTTTCCTGCTTCTTTGAAATTCCTCAACAGTTAACATAGGTGGGCAAATGGACCAAACCCAGGGCACAGGACTGCATCTGGCATTTGCACAGGAATGTGAGACTGGGAGATGTTTCTCTATCTGGCTCTGACCCTGGGATGAGGAAGGGGGAGGAACTGGAGGGCTAGTCCAGAGGACATTTTTTAGTTTCTAACATGCCATGCAGTCCTCTGCTTGCCTGATAGTGACTGTATGGGAAAATTCTGTCTTATCAATTTGTTAAAAATGCCTTTCTCGTTGGGGAATAGGAGACGGCACTCGCATGCACAGACAGAGAGTGTAGGAGTGCTTTGGGAGAGCTCTGATAATCGAGAAACTCCAAACCGCAGCAATTCTGCAAAACAAAACAGAAACTCCTAAAAGGCACCACAACCACTAAAAGGAAAGGCATTTTTTCTGTCAGTGTAATGACCAGCTCAACCTAATTTCTGTCATGACTGTTTCGTTTTTTGGGTTGGTTTTTTGTTTTCCCAGCTGACCACAAGAGTGCACTCATGGAATGATGTCCTGCATTGTTTCCTCTGGGTCATTTCCTTTCCCTCAGCTCTGGAAGCAGCTTGCAGCATGTGGAGGTCAGGAGGTCAGACCTGGGCCCACGTGTTGTTTCTCTGGACATATAGATGCCGTGTCCCCTGGGGAGGAAGACGCTGCAGCTGTACATTGAGTGGAACATACTTGCATGATGAGTACATGGACACGTCACCAGAGACACACACTGGGGGTACATCCGAGTGGCACAGGCTTTGCCCACAGGCTGTGCTTTACTTTGGTAATGATTTTCTTCCTTATAAGGGATGGCTATACTTAAAGAGCATATCTGAGATTCTCCCACAGTCTCGTCGTGCTGTATAGTTGGGGTTTGGGGTTTTTTTCCCCTCCTAGTGCTTCTGTACTACTCTTCTGTGACCTTCTAACACTGCAGATCGTTTGTCAAACAGCCAGTAATGGCTTAACAGAGGCCCATTGTAGTAGGCACTTGCAACAATTTGTTAACAATAAATATGATGTGATTAGTAAATACCTCATAACTGAGTTACATTATGTAGAAATATCAGCTTTGGTATTTGCCAGAATGTTGTGGCTTTTTGGTTGTTTTTTTTTGTTTTTTTTTTTTTTAATTAGCTTTCCTCTGAAATAGTTGTGGTGACTTATTTTCACTTGCTCAGTTTTTTCCTATATCTCTGTTTCAGGGCTGCAGTCAAAGTTCAGCTCTGAATTTGTATCAGAGTCTAGGACTGAGACTTAGGATGACTAAGTCAATTGATGATTAGAAGTAGAAATGTCAAGGAAAACTTGAGAGTCGATTCTCACACCACACACAGTGTGCCTGTGGATTTGACCGGCCTTGCAGGGCTTTCTTTATCGATAAATGTATTGCTGATGGAAGATGCATGATCTTTATATCCAGAGATATGCAACACAGAGAACAACAGTAGGAAGTTCCATTGGTTCATGAAGGAGCCTCTTTCATGGTCTGGGCTACTAATAGCAGAAAAGTCAAGCTGACCCTTCACTGGTATTTAATGAACTACACATAAGAAATAAATTCAATTCTTATGAGGGCAGTTCAAAATAACTCTTTTTTTTTGTTTGTTTTCCCCTGCCTCAAAGCTTACGTTTTGAATTCAATACAGACCAGACTGCCCATAAGCTACAGGCTATATATATGTATAGCTGTGGTCCGTGACCCCTATGATTTCCAGATATTTCTTCTTCAGATAATGCATTTCTCCAAGCAGGAATGGTAGCCATTTTATATTCTCTCCCAAATCTTCATTCAAAGTGATTCATTCCAAAATCAGAGCTGCATAAAAGAATCATTTAAGGTGCAATTGCACAGCTAACAAACTCATGAATTATATGCAAGTTGTAGTGATATGAATACTCAAATATTTGTGGTTTCACTTCTGCAACAACACAAAAACAGCTGCATAACTAAAGACTTCACTATCATTTAATATAAACTGTTTCTCATAATGCTTTTCTCTCTTCCACCCCCCACAATTTTTTTATTTCTACTCCACCCACTTCCAATGTTCCTACGAGCTTTTCCAATTGTTCTGCTCCTTTCGGGTTTATTTGTACTGTACACCATCCGTAAAGGCATCTCTGGAACTTTTAAGTAGTTTTGCAAAGACAACAGTGGGAAGGCAGTTGCACATCATATTATTTTTGGCTAGACCCTTCAGGAACAATGGCTATTGTTTGGCAAGCTAGCAACAAGGAGGCTGCATTAGCAATATAAGGGTTTAGAGCCTGGGGGTGGTTCCACAAGTGATTGTGAGGCATTTTGGAGTATGTGTGATTTAAAACCATTTGGCAACATCTGATTTTTAAAAATGAAAAAAAAAAAAAGGGAGAGGGGTGGTAAAGAGGGGGAAAAATGAAAAAAGTGCAAAACATCCACAAAACTGAACCTGTGGATAAAAACAATGAGCTCTATTAACTTTCGGGATTTTTCTTCTTGCACATAGCTGTTACATGTGTTGATCAAAATGACATTCTATTTGTTCTCCCTCTTCCTGTGATTTTGATAAGGTGGTGCTGGCTGACTGTGAGGCGCCGCAGTGGGACACCGTGGGGATTTGCTTTCGGCCTGGGGCTGCTTTGGGCTCGCAGATGAGCGAGTCCAAGAACGCCAGCGCCAAAGGGCTGCCCCTGTGCTCGAGAGGTGAACGCTGCTGTATCCCTGAGAACCCACCAGGCGTGTCCTGATGGAATCATTCACTAACGCCGCTTAGAACGCTGAGGGCGCTGCGCTCCTGAAACGCTGAAGTCGCCCACCCATGGGCGATGGAAGGAGCTGCTATAGGGAGGACGTGGCAGCTTTCCGCGATGGGAAAGGGCCTTCCCGGCGGTGGGCCCGGCGGA
This sequence comes from Euphonia xanthogaster, assembly GCA_034509185.1. Classification (NCBI taxonomy): domain Eukaryota; kingdom Metazoa; phylum Chordata; class Aves; order Passeriformes; family Fringillidae; genus Euphonia; species Euphonia xanthogaster. The sequence continues at coordinate 64,718,888 of JAYDZK010000113.1, read as the reverse complement.
GCTGTCCCGGGAGTCGCCCCGGGATCTCGGCTCCCGCCCGTGCCCCTCAGCGCTGCGTGGGGTGCCGCCGCTGGCGCCGCGCCGCCGCCAGGGGGCGCTGTGGCGCCTCGGGATCGGGGCCGAGCTCCTGCCGTGCC
>JAYDZK010000113.1:64630612-64718651 GCA_034509185.1 Euphonia xanthogaster | reverse complement strand
TGCTGGGCTCTGCCGCGCTGGTTCTGGCGCTGGTTCTGCCGCTTGGGGCTGGTTCCGCCGCTGCTGGGCTCTGCCGCGCTGGTTCTGGCGCTGGTTCTGCCGCTTGGGGCTGGTTCCGCCGCTGCTGGGCTCTGCCGCTCTGGGCTCTGCCGAGCTGGTTCTGCCGCTTCTGTGCTGAGCGCAGCGGGTGCTCGGCTCCGGTGAGGCGGCGCCTCCGGTGCTGTGTCCGCCTCTGGGCACCGCGCTGCACCCGGGACATGGAGGGCTGGAGGCGCTGGAACTGGCTGCCCACAGGAGTCGTGGAACCGCCGTACCTGGAGGTGTTGAAAAGACTCGTGGATGTGGCATTTTGGGACATGGTTTAGTGGTGGACTTGGCAGTGCTGGCTTAATGCTTGAATTCGATGATCTTAGAGGTCTTTTCCAGCCTTAATACCTCTATGGTTGGAAGTGTGGTTCTTCCCTGTTTGAAGCACGCTTCCACAATTGTGCTTCTCTCTGTCCACAGCTAGAAAAGCCTGATGGAAAGAAATGCTTAACCATGGAGCTCCTTTTATACATATGTCTTCATTTCCCACTTGAGCACTGATGGTTTTGCACACCCACTGGGGGTTTCCACACCAAAAACTTGAACTAACATCTCAAAAAGCAGTCTTGTGTTGGTATATGTTGGTTTCTTTCTCCTCTGCCTAAGGAACCTAGTCCATACCAACAGTGAAACCATATTGTCCTGCATACTTGGAGGAGGTTAATTCTGCTTGTCTTAGGTCTAAAATAAAGCATTATTCTCTTACATGTGTGTTGTTCTCCAGGTACTGAGGGAAATTACCCTCTCAAGGTGAAAGGAACTTGAAGCTTTGCTTAAAGCTTCATAAACATGGCAGGCAGCTTTATGTTTATGTTTTGAGAGCATTTGATAGAAAATGACATTTGAAACACCAAGTATTACTATTAAATTTTATAGCTCAGAACTATTATTGGGCCATATGCTAGAGGTTTAACTCAAACCCTTGTTTTTAAACTCACCATGTCTGAAATCTAAACTGAAGGGTAATGACATCAAACACTAAAGGAATTTGGTTTGCTTTTCAGGAACATGGAACTCCTACAGTGTAGGGTCTCTGGAGACCGTGAAAGGCAAAAATTCTGCTTTAGGGCTTTTAACCACTTGTTCTGAGGTCTGGCCTATTGTAATTGTATTTGGTTTTTACCTGATGCTTCTTTCCAAATGGTTAATTCAAGAACAGTTTTTAGCTGTAAAGCAGGAGCTTTAGTTCAAGAGCAGTTCTTGATATTGGGTTATCTAAATTAATCCCTACTGCCGATAGCCTCTTCCTCTGAGGTAAGAGGTTAGTACAGATAATCAGCAAGATTAAATTCTAGCAAAAATTATTATGGACCCATCCATGACTGCAATGATTTTTTCCCAATATTTACTGAATAACTTGCCTGGGAAGTAGGTCTTAGTTTGGCTCTCATGGCTGATTCTAAGCCGTCCCTTACCCATACCCCTGAGACTCTGGCTAATTTTGTGGCACAAAATATTTAATTATGTGCTCTGCCAAGTGAATACAAGGTCTCAAATTGAATTTCAGCATCCCTGGGCAACTATTTCAGATACTTTGGTAGAATGTAAATGCATATTTTCTGCATGCCAGATCCTGGCTCCATATCCATCAAAGTAAATCCTCAGTAGTTCCACTGAAGGCTTGGAACAATCTTAAATTATGTTGTTGAGGTCACATTGTGACCCTGAAGCTCTGGCAGAGACCCAAACCAAGAAATTTGTGTGGGAAACTGGGGAGGGAATAAATTAGCACTTGCCTATGCTTTTTGTGGAAGTAAACTGTTACAAAGGTGTGAGTTAAGATGAAAGCTCCTCATGGTGGTGGATATTGCTTTCCAGCTGTTTCTGCTGGAAACAGCTCAGTGTGTGTGTGTGTGTATGGGATGGATCCTTATTTTCTGATGGTGCTGTCTCAAATAAAAACCAGTTTTGCATTTCCATCACCCCACTGTCCCTTCCCCCTCACCCCCTCTAAAAAAATATCGCTTAATCTTATAAAATGAAAGTCCAGGGGTAGGTTCTAGTCTTGGTGGGTTTTGTTTCCTCTGGTGAATTTAATCCTTCATTTTCTCTCTCTCTGCCAAATGCAAGTGGCAGGTCTAAACAGTATTAGGTAATTGTGGTCGTCATGCTGCAGATTGCACTGTGGAAAAAATTAATTGCTGTATGTTTCACCCAGGGGTTTGAGCCGTGGTCCCTTCGTCTGCCTGGGACAGCGTCGTTTCCCTGCCCGTTGGGGCTGCGTTCCATGGAGCAGCATGAAAGGGCTCCTGTGCAGCTGCTCTGGGCGAGTGGGCGGGCACCTCCTTCGGTATAACAGCTAATTTATACAGCCATGCACACTGACGGCTATAAATAAACAGTTCTGACTGGCTTTGCATACTTAAAATGAAAGGGAGAGACTGATGGACTGGAAAGAGAAATCAGGTGTAAACGTCATCAAGGCCAGATCCTTACACAGGGTGTCTCAGTAAAGTCTTTTGAAAAATCAGAGAGAAAATGTTGGTTTGTGAGCAATGACACATTTTCCTTCTTTCAGAACTTTGTGGACATGAGAGAAAGGAACAAAGAAAATCCAAGATCCCAGCAGCTGTATTTTGGGGACAGGCATTCCTCATTGCTTTCCTAAAGTGCATGACTGGAATCCAGCTTCTTTCCATACAGGATGTAGCAGAGAGAAGTGCGTCTTCTGAGCCCTTTTCAAAGAAATAAACAGCCTTCCCCGTGATTCACCTCAAAGCCCTGTAATCCAGCAGCTCAGTCACCACATCAGATCCCAAAGGTACCACTGGTGTGAGCAGGAGCTGAGGGTGTGGTCTCTCATTTGGCTTCTCTGGGTGGAAGTGGAAAGACCTATCCCTCTGTGCTGGGGCCCAGGCTTCGTTTTGAGTTTCTGACAATTAAACTCTTTGTACTGGAGTATCAGTACAAAATAGAAGAATCTAAAAAGAAGAGAGGTAGAGACAAAAACACCCAACAAACCTGAACAAACAGTTCCTATAACTTTCTCTTCTTCCCTAATTCCCTCTGTGTTTTTTCTTCTGATTGTTTCTCCAATATATTTCCTTTGACCAGCATCTTTCAGCTTCAACAAAAAAGGAGGGAGGAGTGTGTTTGTGTGTGGGCATGTGTAATTGCTTACATTCCCCTTGCAAAGTTAGCTGGAGCGAGTTATCTAGATAGGCTGGGAATTACTGAATGTATGCACGTCTCTCATTGAGTTCACTTAGTTTACAGTCTAGGCCTAGCATATTAACTTCCCAGATTAGAATTTTTATCAGGTGCTTAACACATGAGAAGAACAATCTTATGTATACACATTATCTTTTTATTGCTCACAGGCAGCTTACAATGTGTTTTGTTTTTACTGAGCTCCAGCGGCATTTGAAAGGTGAAAATAACACCCTGGTGAATGGCGGCGTGCACAGTAGCTCTAAGCGAGGGGTTTTGGCAATGAGGATGGATTTAGACATTTAAGTACTGCAACTAGTTTCAAATCCTCTTTGAATGCAGGAATAATAAGAGAGATTTTTCTTTTTTACATTGACCATTAAGGAACACTTGTGCTACTATCGGTTTTGCATGTTTATTGGAGTTTGCAAAGCAGATCTCCAGTGTTTTGGATGTTAACAAAATGTTGAGGCTAATAACAGAAATCAGCTATATTGAGGAAAATTAGTAAACATGTGAGTGGAGTGTAATTATATGGCAGGCAGCTTTATGTTAAACAGCACTTTAAATTAACATGCTTTCTGTCAAAGCAATCATACAGTCAGTATAATTAGGTTACTTTTGCTGCGAGATTAACTGAAACCCAGAAAAAGGAAGAAACTGTTGCCTTCGGATTTCCTGTTAAAATGGAGGGGAGATATTAAGCATAATATAAGCATATTAATATTACAGAAAGTTTCTCGTTAGAACTCGGCTTCTTGGTGAACTTTCTGAGCAGACATTTCTAATTACAGTGCTCGTTAGCCCAATTTGTTATCTAGCTTGCTTGGAAGTCACAGCACTGTTAAAATTATCTCTCCTCTTAATTTTTTCCAGACTTGATGAAGGGCAATCCAAACAAGAGCTGGCTTGCATTCACAGGTCTTTTACAGAGTGGTGTGAGGCTCATGAGGGAGTGCATTTACCAGTGACAACTTTTAACCATGGACACATCCTCACGCACGTTGTGCAAGAGATGAGAAATCTGTGTAAACAGATGAACACAATTTTCTTATTCATAGTAGTTGCAGAGTTATCATGAAAGAGGCAAACATTTCATATTTTCCACCAGTTTTCCATATGTCTGATGTCATAATGGCTTCACCAGACGCTGCAATGCATTGGAGAAAGGATTGATCACAGCTATGTTTATTTTCCTCTACTTCATGGCTTCAGCATTCGTGGAGAGATTGTTTGGCTTCAAGGGGAGGATTCACTTGCCTTTCCACTTGTGGTCCAGTATTACTATTGAATCTCCTGTTTGGAGACAGAGGAGAAGACATTATTGGGATCTGAGGGGGAAGGCACAACAGAGAAGTCCTTTCACACATCAGGGAAGAGGAGGATGTGAAACTGGCCCCAGCCTCCCAACATCCCTGGGGAACTGTACCCATCTGGGAGTGGGAATGAACTGCAAGTGCATGTCTTGGACCAGCTGCTAATGCTAAAGTGCTGCAGAAGTCAAATGAGCCTGGGATGTCCCCAGCAAGTAACAGATTACTCAACGACTGAAGAATTATTTTAAATCTGCAGTGGGCCACACCCATTGAGAATAATTGTGCTTTGCCAGCAGGAGAAACTATCTGCCACCACGCAAACCTAGCTTGTTGTAAGAGCATGTGAAAAGCTGGAGGATCCTCACATGGCTGGTCAGGACAGCACAGGACCTACTGAAATCCCACAGCTTTCTGAGGCGCCAGTTATTGTGCTGCTGTGGGGCACCCAGTGTGGCAATAATCAACTATTTATGGGTACCTTTTCTAACACACTGTCTCAGCCTCTCTTCTTCCCCTCCGATGATCATTCACTCATAGGAAACTCTCCTTTAAATGGTCTTTCCTTGTCCATGGATCTCAGAGGCTCTGAAATACTAATTGCTGTATCGTCTTGGTGTGTACTGACCAAATTTATATTTATGGGTAAGGGAAAAAAAATTCAAACCACAAAGAAAAAAAAAATAGCCTGGCAGGCCAGGACCGGTGTGTTAGCCAGCACTTCTTAATGTTTGGCCTCCACTGATGAATTCATAAGCTCTGGTTTGCGAGAGGTTCCGATCCAGTCTGCCTCCAGTGGATGGCCAGATAGATCTATCACCAAAAATAGGACCTGTGACAAATAGGGCAGGTTTCCTTTACACAGTCAGTCATCTCTGCCTGAGGGATAAACTGCAGCTTTGGGGAGTGACAAATATGAAGGACATAAATGTGCCATCACAGGTTTGTGGTACAACTAGGACGAATGGATGAGTCAAAAGTAAATACTTATATTTAGTTTCCAAGCTCTGGGATTTAAATTCTGTAAAATCTGAGTTCCATTAATCATCGGCAATATAGGGAAATTACGGACATAAATATCATTTGGTCACTGAAAGGAATCGATAGACTCTGGACTCTTATTCTTTGCATGATACAACAAATCCTCTGGAAAGGAATCTCAGTTTAAAAATCCCTCTTGGATACTGTAATAACGAAGGGTGCAACCTGTGTCTGGAGTAATAACTACGTGCAGAACATCAGCATTTTAACATTCTTACAAAACCTGCTGTTGATAAGCCTGTACCAGTACAATGGTGGCATGGCTTCATGCCCCACACAGTTGCCCTTTGCATCCCTTCATTTGCCATTTGGGTTTCTGCAATCTCAACAGCTGCTCGGGATAATGACAGCATCAAGAATTCAATCTTATTATAGTATTGCTTTTTATTGCACAGATTTGTGAGCTGTCACATAGGCTGGATTTCCCAAGGCTACAGGGTATTAAGGGAGCTTGGTTTCAAAAGCCCATAAATACAAAAATAAAACTCAGGGAAAATAATCAGTTGTGAAAACATGTTATATGATTCTGGAAAATGCGTTTAATGCAAAAATACTCCAAAATAAAAAGGAGGAAAAACAGGCTGAAGAGAAGATTGTTGTTTAACTTTATTTCAGCCTTAGGTAAATAGGCTTCAGCAATGTTTTCCTGAGATATTTAAGAGCTCATAGAAGATCTGGAAGAGTGCATCCACCTCTGCACTGAGCATGAGAAAGGTATTCAACCATAAGTTTTCTCCTTTTCCTCAAAGCAGTGGCTCTTATTCCTGTTGAGCTGCATTTCCCCTTGCAATATAATATCTTTAATTTTTGTTTTTCCCCTGACAGTGTTCCTCAGCCAGCTGATGGCCAAAGATTTCTCTTCTGGTGGACAGCAAGCTTCTAGGTGTGTCTCTTGGGGCTGCTGCCCACTCCAACAATCAGCCTCCTTTCCTCCCCTGTTTCTCTCCCAAAAGACAGTTCCACCATGTGGGGGTAAGCATTTCTCTGGGAGAGGCCTTGGGCCCATGAAATCTTGCAATTAGAGGCAAAAGTGTTGGGAGGCTTTTCAATCACTGGTGGAGCTAGTAGCTGTTGCTAGCTATAGCTCCTCTCCAGCTGCATTTCAGAGTATTGAAATGAAGCAGCTGATGAATGTTAATTTGGGTTTTTTTCAGATGTGTTAGATGGAAGATAAATGAATGTGCTCCATCTTCAAATGCGAGTTCTAGATAAGAGACCTCACTTGAAAGGTTGCTCTGTCTCGTGTGGAGAACTTTGATCCAAATTTCTCCCAAGGATCTGATCGTCCCAACAAGAGCAAACCCCAAGCAAGCACTGCTTTGCTTTATTTTCGAGGATTCTAGTTTGACTGGTCAAAGAAACATGAGGTCAGTTGCATGTGTGATGTTTTCCACCCATCAGGAAGGGGAGAAACTATCACACAGTTCATCTTTGGTACTCAGACCCTGCAGCCAAGTTCTTGGCTGAGGTAAATTTATGGCAGTAAAAGAATCAGCTCATTGTTTCAAATTATCCTCTTTGGAGTTTCTCTATTGCTCAACATTGTCTTGTACTCTAGAAACTCTGGGATTTAAAACAAAAAGAAGTCATTACTGGTACTATTTTCTGTGCCTCTCAGGCTGTGCAGCTGGGTTGCCTTAGTTACCACCAATCCAACTGTGCAAGGGGAGGGAGAGGAGAGGCACATGAGAGATAATACATTTTTAAAACCTCTAATACTGTATGAAACAGTTTTTCTATAAATAAAAAAATGAATTTAGGGTCTGGCATCCTGAAAAGGAAAAAAAGGTTATATTATTCTACAGCCTAGATTTTCCAGCTCTTGGAAATGATCCTGCATCTTTTCAGTCAAGCACAGGACGTAGATTTAACACTTACTTGCTGGAAGCTGGAAGCTGCCATCTACAGACTTTGGAATAAGTTGGAACTAAATATACCTTTAAGTGTGAAAAAGAGTAAATATTTATGTAGCTGGTTTTAGGAAAAATAATAATGGCCTGGAGCTATAAGGGAGTGTGGAAGAACCCATGTGAAGCATAGTGTGCTGTGGAACAAGCTTCATTAGCAGTCTATGGTCTGCCACAGGATGTAAGTCCAGAAGGGAGCCAGGCTTTGCCAGTCTGGTGGAGCTGTTTGTTAATCACTTCTTGCACCTTTGAATAAACACCTCTGGGGAACCATTCTTCATTCGAGTGGGAAAGAAATAAAAAGAAGCAACAGCCTCAGATTTTTTTTCCACTGGGGAGAATCCTGGTGCCAGCAGCCCAGCCAGAGAGCTCTGCCTTGTCAGATCCCACCAGCATCAGGTCTAATTTTTTGGTGGCTTCAGGTGTTATTGGACAAGGTGTTTTTAGATGTGCCTGTAGGAACCTAATAGATATCTGTATTAACCTGTAACCCAAACTGCCTTTGGGGAATGAGGAGGAAGCAAAAGTGCCCTTCCAGGCATTTTATCTTTTGAGGGAGAGAGAAGGTGGGCAGAGTAGAGAGTACGGAAAGATTAAGAGGTCTGTCCTCTACCACCAGTGATTGTTTTGCCTGGGGGGGTGGTGGTGGAGGGGGGGGGATATGTTTTTGGTTGGTTCATTGCTTATTTTTTTGTCTTCTGCAGGATCATTTCCATTGCATCCTCTGCCTTATTGTGATAGGAAGGAGAGAGAGGAAAGGGTAGGATGCAAAAAAGTATGTGGAGCCATTTTTTGCTGTGGGAACAAAGGTATGTTGGAATCGCATCGTCATTCAGTTTGCAGCTCTTTTTTCTCTGGCGATGCTGAACCAAAAATTTGTCTCAGTCAGGAATATATTAAAACTCTGGCACGCTGTAATTTGGAATAGCTTCCCTGTGGCTATGTTTCAAGGCTTATTGGGACTTCGTTATTGATACCAGCTTAAGGAAGTCCTTCTCTTGGGTGGACACAGCTGGGATGTGGATCAGTAAAAACACTTGGCACCAACATGTGGAACTGTAACTCAAGGGGAGTGTCTTGCACGTGGATGAAAACACCATGTAATTGTTAAGGCCAGGATTTTGTGGCTCCTTTGAAAAAAAGCAGCCATGCATGGAAAGGCAGATCCACCACACAGATGAGGCCTCCAGGGATCCCAAGAGCACAGCAGATATCAATGGAGAATATTGTGTATTGTTTATATACATACTCTGAGGTTACATTCATGCTACCACAACTGGGGTGCTTTTCAGCCTCTCTGTGTGCACAGTAAAGTTGAGTGCTTGCCCAAGTTTCTTTAGTCAGCTGTTGAATATGCATCTAATTTTTGCAGTTAATTTGATCTCTGCTTGGCACAATATTTTGTCCAATCAGTTAACACATTGGAAATCAAATTATTTTTATTCTGATTATCTCCAGCTTATGCAGCAGGCATACTCTAGCCCTAAAATTACTAATATATACTCAGTGATGAAAAAATCTGATACATAAATGTATCAGATATCTCATATAAAGACTTATGCCATCATGTGGTGGTGGTGCGGTCTGTGATTAGCAGTAGTTACTATTTATATGTGATGCCTCTTAAACTAGAGCTAGTGCAGAAAGGCTGCAGATCTGTTTTCATTTACCAGAAATCCTCATCTCATATGATGTTTTTGCAGAATAGAATGTGGCCAAAATCTCCAAACATGGACATGTAGAGCAAGCATCTTGTTTGCAAAGGTAGCAAGCGGTGAAGTTGGTTATTTAGCACATTTGAAAGCCAAGCTGCTGCTTTTAGGTAGCTGAGTATGGATGGTGAGAGACTAGCTACAGACACTCTTCTTTGGCTTGACAGGCATGTGAGACTTTGCAAAATGGATCATGCATCAAATGTTCCCTGAGAACAGAGGGAGGTTGTCTTATTTATTTTCAGAGGTGTTTTTGCAGTGTTTTTTCTTTAATCAGAAAGGTAGTTTAAGAAATTGCAAATGTTCCCACATTTGTCCTAAATAAAATACATACGTTTTCCTGACAGAAACACTTTCATCCTCAAAAATTCAATCTTGAATGAAAAAGGAGAGGAAACCAGAAGGAATAATAATGACAGAAATAATAATAACAATAGTATCCCATGCCAAACCCCCAAAGGTGCTTCCTCAGTTCTCTCTTTCTTCCACTTTTTAAATATGCTTTCCTAAACTACATTTTTTCCCCCCCTTCCAACTGCCCATTTCATCCAAGGAAGCTGCTTTTCACTTTTTTTAGGTCACTACTGGTCATTCCACTACTAAAGCAGAAGAGAAAAATTCTCAACAGTTTGTAAAAGTTTCCAAAGTGCTGTTTTAGTCATGGAGCTGCTGCCACAGTGCTTTTCCTTGGATACACGAATGCATTCCTGTAAATTTGCAGTAAACGCTGCTAATCCCTAGTCTGACAAACAACATGTGATGCAGGTGTAAGAGTTTTAGCCCAGGACATGTGGCTTCTCTGGACCCTTCTTTGAGCAGGAATTAAAAATCCAGTGATTATGCTGGTAAGAGGTGCTTCTTGACCCACATTAGAGGAAGCTGGTCCAACCTTTGTCTGGTAGGGTTGGGATCCTTTCTACAATCTGTTCTCTATTTGTTAGCACGTGTGTGGGACACAACAATGACTATCTGACACCCAAGTGCCACCATCCCAACACCTTCCCCAGTGTACTCTTGTCCCCTTCCTTTTCCTGCCTGCCTGGGCAATCACAGCAGCTCATTTCAGGGGTATTTTTTTCACATGCATAGAAGTAATGAAGAAAACTTGGACTGACCCCATATCATGCGGTTGAGGAACTCTCCGAAGTTGTAGAAGGCGACGATGATGGCAAGGCTACCGGCAAAAAAGGCTGCTAGTCCAAGGGGGCTGAACAAAGCAAAGAGAGGATATACCCACTCTCCTGTTACAGAATAAATCCACAGGACCCTAGGCAAGGAAGGAGAGAATTTACCTTTGGTCAGGACCATTCCATTAGAAGAACCACTTCAAAATTTCCAGCTCCTGAGGGGCTGAGTTACCAAAACAGGCTTGATACAGGGAAAATTAGCTCAGCTGTCAATGCATCTCCTTGGCACTTGGGCTATTTGCTGTGAAGCACACTTGAGCCAGTGTTAAATTAGATGGGTTTCAGTGCAGGTTGAAACGCACACAATGTTCTGCTGTCACCCTGGTGGCATTGGCTATTAACAGCAGTGAAAGCACAGTAAAATAGCAAAATGTTCAGGAACAGGGATGTGCACTTGGCTATGCTAAGTGAAGCTTATTCAAATAAGCTCTCACACGTGTTTGCTCTTTAGATACAACAGCCTTTCAGCCCCTATCCAGATCCCTAGAGTCTTTGGAGACACAGAGCGGTTTCTCCCTGTCTCAATCCTTCTGCTGTTGACCACTGTTTTGAGGAGTGGAAAGAAGTTTTCAGGAGGTGAGAGAGCAAGGGGAATTCTCCAGCAGCTTTTCTTTTGTAAGAAAAAATAAAGAAGAAGAATGGCTAGGTGGGAAACAGATGTGGGTGCTTCACCCTTTTGTACCAGAACTGTTTGCAAAGCATGGTTTGGAAAAGAAAGAAGATTAATATGCCTGCTTTATAGGGCTTCTTTTCTTCTAATTGCACCCTCTCTTTCTGCCTTTTTTATTCTCTCAGAAAATATCTTTTAGTGGCTGTCAGTTTGCTGGCAATATGTTCATTGTTTTTGGCTCCTAAGAGTGGTTAATAGAGAATGCCTGAACTAAAGAATATAAAAGTGATCTTTATATATCTTAAGTATAGGAAAAAATGTTTTTTTGTGAATACTTTTCACGAATAAAATTATTTCTATTTGTATTTATTATGTAAAGAATTTAAGAAATAGGGTAAGTCTTCATTGTTGCCACAATGTGCCATTTTAATAAGGACAGTACTTCCCTAAAACAAACTTTTGGGTCCAAATGGTCCTAAAAGGTTTAATTCTTCATTAAAAGAACCCATATCTGAGGATTATGCCATACTTTCCACCACCAGTGCTTACATGGGAAGACAATTGCAATTTTTTCTGATGTCACCCAGCCTGCTACTGAGCATCCTGCCTCAAAGGGAAGTGACAAACGGGCTGCCACACTATCCTGAAACTCTGTCATGACACTGAGGAATGGGAGAATGCTAAGGAGGAAAAAAAAAGGCTGAAAAGATGCTTCTTCCTTTCTCTAGTAAAAAAAGGAAGGAGTGGGGCATTAAAAGGTGGTTTTGTCTTGCCTGTAAATAAAGATTTACTATCCTCACCTGAGGGATAGAGAGGAGAAATGGAGGAGGTTGATAGTAGAGCTGTCTGGACTGAGCATGGAAATATTTAAATGTAGGGACTCATTTATATGATTCAAGATTCTTTCATCTAACAAACAGAGCTGTGAAACCTAAGTAATTTAAAAATATAAAAAAAAAAAAAAAAGAAAAAAAAAGCCTGCAGGAAAGGCCCCTGAGAGGCTGAGCAGAAACACTGAAGTCCAAGTGCTAAGTGGAGCCTGTGCAAATGTCAGCGTGTGTTCTTCACTGCACAGGACTCCTCTTTCCACATCGTAGCTCCAACAGTAAAACAGAGAGTGACAACCACCTTTCTTTTATATAACGAGGAACTAGATTACCTTCATGCAATTTGGCCAGCTGGTGTGTCTCATACGAAGCACTGCAACCTGTATTTTCAAACCCAAGTAAATGACTGTTCAAAGCCACAGTGACACCCTGCTCAGAGGCAGGTGTCTGGTGCGAGGTGTAACTGGCTGCTCAGTTTCTCTGCTGCCTTGGAGGGACCAGTCACTTCTCAGCCCATTGGCACTGCAGCGATGGCAGTGACAGTCCAAGGAGAGGCTGGGAGAAAGGACTCTGTTCCTTGTGAAACATATGGTGCCCAAATGGGGCTATTAAATCACCAGGTTGTAGCACCAACAGTAAAATATGTACAAGTGTTGAGATTTCAGTGCACAGGCCAGAAATTTTTCTGTTGGTTGAAAGCTGTTGTCTGTGGTTTGCAGGGAACCATAAAGTGCAGGCAAAAAGAAAGCAGGCAGGAGGTTCCTTGCTGATTTGAAAACTGTATTGACATCCTAATATCTTTTATCCACTCATGAGGGGCCTGGCACACAGGGCACAACCACTCTAAGGGACCGCCTTCCACTCAGGACCCTGGCAACACAATGCAGCACCAACTCATAGAAGATACTGGGAGGGCTCCAGGGTGTTGATGCTTGTGTTGATCTTCATTCTTTGGTGTGGATTCAGGTCCTGATATGAGCCATGTCTCCTGAGGGATGAAATTGCTCAGCTGATAGGGATTTTAGGGGAAAGCACGGCTCACATGGTTGTAAGAGCAGTCTGGTCTCAAAGACAGTAAAACCCAAATGTTGTCATAAGACAAGCAAAACAAAGCTGGCATTAAGCAATGGGGTGAATCAGAACATAGAAAAGGAATTTAGGAAGCCCTGGTCGTAATCCTATTAGGCTCTGGGGAGGATTAGACTAAATGGCTCCTAATTTGCTTATGTAATGTATCAGTGAAGTCCCCTGATTCCACAGCCATTCTGATGGGCTTCAAGTCACTCCAGTGTCTCATCTGAACAGTTTATTTTCTATTTCAGATTTTCACTCACTTGTCTGAAGATGGTCTCTAGATGAGAGTGAGAGTTGGTGAGTAGGAATGGGAAGGACGGGTTTCCTCTTAGTTCCAGTGACTTCTCAGAAGTCTTTGCATGAGGACAAGTTGCTTCCTCTCGTTGTTATAGACATGCTCTGTATTCTCCTCCTTAGAGCATGGATGTTTCCTCAGCTCTGGAAAGTTGTATAATACCCTGAAATTATACAGCCCCTTTCCTGAGTTGGGTCTCAATACAAGGCGTCCTCTGAGAGCTTTGAGGTGTTGGCAGATGCCCACAGTTACATGGGGTGGCAGTGCCTCCATATCCCAGCACTACAGCCAGGATGCAATGAGCAAACCCACTCCAGGGGTGCATCACACACACAGAGCAGGTGGGCAGATGGCTATGAGCTGTGGGAGGTGCTGATTAGATTTAGTTTATTCTCTCAGGATCATTCTCCAGCAGGTTGGGGATCAACTGGTGCGTTGCTGGAAATGTGGGCAGTGTCCACTTGTGGAGTGGGAGGTGGTGGTGGGCAGATGTCTCCTCGCTACCCACCAGTTTGCACCTGGCTCTGTGTATCATTTTCTGTCTCAAGTTTCTAAAACCAGCCACATGTCCCTGCCAAACACTAAACTGAGTTTTGCTCCTCGCCTGCTCCCATGACCCCCAGACCTTTTGGGATTTTCTGGTTTTGCAGCTAGCAGGACAGTGAGTGGAGGTAAATTTGATGGTTCCAGTAGAAGTAAAAACTCCAGCCCAGAAGAAATTACTCAAATTATCCCCAAATTTATGACAGTTTAGTTACTTTCCTTTAAGAGGCCTTACAGGAGCAGGAGACACTGTGTAAGGTCTCAGGACCTATATTGTGTTTGAAGAAACCTGCCTCGCTTACGTTTGGAAATCGTTTTCATGGGTCTCAGCTGAAGTTTAAATGATTTCTCCACAGAAAAGACTGCTGTCCTCCTTGTGTCTGGGTGGGAACTTTCAATCTAAAGTACAGCATTTGGCCTTATTTTAAAAAGTAGATTACTTGAAGAAAAAATACTTAAATTCTTACCAACTGATATACAGAAAAGCGACAAATCCCAGTAGGATCAATCCCTTCTTCTTTGCTGGGTAACGATGCGGCAAGGCAAGGATTTCCAGGAGAGCAAATGGCAATACAGCCGTGTGCTGGAGAAAAAAGAGAGTCTGTCACTGACAGATCACAGTGCCTTGCCTTCAGTCATTGCTGATTATAAAGTTCAGGCACCTCCTCAGAGCAAAGAATTATTTAACAATACTGAGAATAATTGTATACAAGGGTGCATGCTTCATTTTTTACAATGAAGTACCCCTAGAGTGATAAGCACAAAAATTTTCTTGTTAATAAGATATAAAAATGAGTCTTGCCTGTAGCTTGGTCTATGTTTATAATGGGTGAGCTCTCCTTTTCCATTTTGCATTGCAATAATTTTTTTATAATTCCTATTACAGTACAAAGATATTGAGCTCTATCTTTATGTGCAGTTGAGGATGTCAGAAGAGTGCTCTTTGAACTCACTGAGAAATTGCTGAATTGCCTTCATGTTCTCTTCTAGTCATTATTGTACTTTATACAGTATCATTTATTACTTGCTCCAGAGCAATACCAGTGTGTTGTGCTTCCCTTTGTAAATGGAAAGATGGGGTTGTAAACATACAGGAGACTTCAGTTAGCTGTGATTAAAGGTTATGAAGAAACTTCAAACAAGCTTATCTCAGAATCAGAAAGGAGTTAAATTGATGGAGAAATGTGTTTTTTTTCTTTGTCTTTTTTTTCCTTGTTGAAGAGTTTGAATCGCAGTTTCAGTTTCAAGGACTTTAATGATAACTGTCTGAGCATGGAGGATTTTCAGCTCTGGGCAGACAGTTTGGTGGCACTGAATGTTTTGTGGTGAGGAGCTGCCTCCAAGAGGGACGCTCCTCACCACAGGGATGCTGGGAGTACAGCAGAAAGCCTTCTGGGCTCAGATGTAAAATGGCCAATGCAGGGATTCATGGGATGCTAATGCCTCAAATTTTTGACTGATTTGAAGCAATTTCAGAAAATAATTTGCCTGGGTGAAATTTCCCCACTGAAAATTTTATATTCCCTGTGCAAGGAAACAATAACTTTGAATTGCAATACCTAGGACAGGTGGCTTAAACAATGATGGGGAGCAACAAAGCAAAACTAGTCAATGAAATGCATCAGGAGAAAAACTACAGTAACAACTGTAGCTGATTAGTTGCTTAAATTCCTGGTAATTAAGTAAATAGTTTCATAGGTAGATGAGGGAGGTATGGGAGGAGAGAATTTTAAATAGAAAAAATGTCAAACTAAGGATTTTTTTTGTCTTTCTCACTAAAGGCAAAACCTGCTGGGTGTATGGTATGAAGATTTCTCTTGTCCCAGAGAAATGTTTCTAACATTTTTAATGTACATGTTTTTCAGAAACAGTGATCAGTAACTGATATGGCAATATGGTGTCAAAGTTCCATTGCCTTATATTTATCCTAGAGGTTGTGAAAAATACACATTAATTTCTTTAAATGCACAGTGAGCTTTAAACAGCATGCATGTATTTAGCTATTTGTTTAAGAGATGGACATGCACTTTTGTATGCTGCTTCCAAGTGACCACTCCCTGGAAGCTGAGTGTCCTTCCTCAGCCCTCCTACCACAACCAGGAGCTGCTATTCATACCTGGCTATCCTTCTATCAAAATAACCATTCCACCTCAGTTATTCCTTTTTCAGAGAAAAGAGAAAATATTTCTTTGATGTTCCAGTTCCTTTCAGTCATTGGCACTGTTCTTTTCTTCTGTTCTGTTTCACAAAGATATTCTTCAGCTCTGCAACCTGCTTGGTTGATTGCAGAAGTTTTGTAGCAGTACAAGTGATTTCTGAATTAATTTAACCAGAAAAATATCTTCAGTGCACACAGTTTTCATATATAATCCCTGTAACTTCTTTTAGTCAGAAATCTATGTGTTAAGCTGCTTTCAAAAAGATTTAAAAGAGTTTACTTTCCATAGTTGAACAATAGTTTGTCCTTGAACAAAACCCAAAATGCCCATGGCAAGGCAGCAGTGATGGAAAACCTACACCTTGTCCTCATTTTTAGGCTTTAGCCTAAGCCTTTGGCGGGCACGCTGATTTAGAGCACCTCATTTTGACAGGTATTTTGGAGCATGCCCTGGAAAGAGCAGCACAAAATGCCAGAAAGTATGAGCAGTGAGGCAGCCCAAAGGCAGGCATAGAAACTATGGATGCACTGAATGTGTTTTTGCATCTAGAGAGGAGAGGAAAATGAGAAGTTTCAAAGGCTTATGAGATTGATGCAGTGATGGCTGTGATGGGTGAGCTGTGTCCATCATGTCCCTGACCAGGGGTGAGTGGCTCAGTGTCCCACAGGAGAGATGTAGCTTCATGCTGGGAAGCACATATGCTCCAGCAGCACACAGACAACGTGTGGACAGCAGGATACAGTCACAGGGACAGGCTGGGGGTGGTGAGGGGCAGCCTGCTGCTCAAACATGCCGTGCATTGGAACTGCTGCTGAGCAGCAGGCTGGTAGTGCCTGCAAAAGATTTCTGGGAGATCTGTTTTTTAGTCTGTGCTGGTTTAGAAAAGGCTGATATGCTTTTCTACTCATTTTTGTCAGGCTCCTCCACTTATGTAGGAGTTAGAGAAAACACTCGGGGGCTTATAAATCAATAGAAGCTTGAAAGTTACTGGTAAAATTGGAACATTTGGCTGCTTCTGGGAATAGCCAGGAGTTTAGTGGAAGGGGTAGGTTAAAATTTCTGCTATTCCTGATTCAATGAGCTTTCCACTGCTTGTAAGAGTGTTTCCATGTCTAAGGACAGCAAAAGCATTCAGGAGTGGGACTGACTGCCTCTTGGTTTGCAAACAGTTTCTTAAAGTTCTTGCAGCTATACTGATTTGGAAAAACAAATGCAAAAAAAACCACCCCAAAAACAAAGAAATAAATTTGTTGTGGCATAGGAAAGCTGAAAGCTTCTCTCTTCTTAAGTCCAGTGATGTCACTGGTCCATGACTGTGTGCTGTGTTTCTGTTCAAATAATTGTATCTTTTAAAATATATTTTGCCAAGTATACTAACTAGATGTGGGTTTTTTTGTAGAGTCATTTAAATTTGCTGTGAAAATGCCTTCTTGAGACAGATTTCTACAACAGTTCTCAGCTTCCTCAAGCACCCCCAAGACAATTAAAAAAAAAAAAAGTATTATTTTTTCCTTTTTGGATATGAAGGTTTTTGGTTTTTTTTCATTTATCCCTCTGCCCCCCAGTTCTTTCTCATGTACACCCCAGGCTTGTAAACATGTGGGAAAATCTTCCCTCGCACTTCTGCTATCCCAGCGCCTATTTCTGCCAAGCCGAATTTGTGTATTAACAGTAAAATCACAGAGGAATTTCTATCGAATACCCAAGCAAGTTTATGACAGCAGATGAGTATTTGTAGAGCAGACACCAGGGGAATGTGTGGATGGCTACAGGGCACAGAGCCTGCCCCTCGCCTATGACACACAATTGGCTTTCCACATGATTTCCCTCTCACAGCCCAGAGACGTTGACTTTGGCAACATCATTAGTGATAGAGCATACATCATGGTTAATCAGATCTGCTGAAAGGCTATAAAGGCTTCTTGTATCCTTTTCCAAAAAAAAAAAAAAAAAAGGAAGGATGAAAAAAAAAGATGTATTTTCTCATCCCCATTATTTTTAGCTGTTGGTCTCTGGTGCATAGTCATGAAATATATTTTCAATCCTACTTAGCAGTGTTTCATATTATATCTGAGGAGCACAGTATTTGTATGGGGCCAAATTAAAATATAGAGTTTTGCCTCTTCCTTTAAAGAAAACTTAATAATTAAGTTCAGATTGACACAGATCAAAACATTGGCAAAACTTGCTGGAAACAGTGACTCATTTTTTATTTCAATTAACAGTTTCTCAGTTTCACATATAAACAGCAAAACTGTCAAAAATAATTATCACCGAGGAGGGGGAAAACCCCACCTATTTCACTCCAAGATAAGGAAAACAGGCTAAAACAATAGCTGTGTGTACTGATCAGGCTATCAATGAATCAAACTGAATCAGAGAGATTTCCCTACTTTTGGCAAGGATCCTGTTGGTACTTATTTTTTATGTTCTTTGAAATATTAATGTATTTATTTGTCTAACAACCTCTGTTTGTTGAGGAAAGCTTTCAGCTTACAAATTTTGCAAGAGCAGAATTTTAAAAATTTCTTCCTAGAGTGAAGAGATAAATGTGATGGGACTTTCAAAATGATCAGAGACATTTAGCTAACTAATCACACTTTTAGCCTAAATTCTGCTTCCAAACATTCCATTTTAAAATCCTCTGTGTCTCTTTTTGGCAGTCATTGTGATTTTCCATTTGGTTTTAGTTTCTTTGCTTCTTTCCTGAAAAACTCAGGTGAAACTGAACTAGTTATAAAATTACAAATTTATTTTTGTTGCTCATACAGACTCTGGCATATGAATACAGGGGGAAGAATGTTTCTTAAACATATTCTGAACTTTATCTCAAATGTTGGCATGTTAACTTTTCTCCTGCAGCGAAGAACATTCCCCTGCTTCTTTACTTTTTGTTTCCTACCCTGTGTTGTATGTTTCCCAGGATACATTTCAGGTTCATGAGTTTAAGCTGAGATGAATAGTCCTCTCTGAATATTATTTCCAGTGTTTGCTAAGACCATATGGAATTTTTACTTCCTGTATTTTGAGTAATTCATGTATTTATTTAATGCTATATCCTCGTTTCACCGTTGAGAATTCAAGTAAGAGCGAGCTTCCTGGGGCTGAGAAGGCAGGGTTGGGTAGAGTTTGTGCTCAGCTGCAGGCTCCAGCCTAGGCTGAGCTTTGAGCCCATGAATACTCTCCCCAGAGCTGCTGAGATCACTTGTGCTCCTGACGCGTGTGTCGCAGTTGACTCGGTGTGACCTTGTTTGACTCCAGAGCGAAGGAAATGATGCCTCGGTTGACCAGAGCTGTTTGTTTCTAATTCGTCTGCATTTACATACCCTCCATGTCTGCTTTCCATTAACATGTGAGACATTAGGGAGAGATCTTTTCACAAACAGTTACCCCTGGCCAAACTAAACTCCACTGGGCACAGTTGGAGACCATCAAGTGCTTTTGAAAAACGGCCTGTGTTTCTCCTTTCAGACCAATTCCCCACAGAGCCTGTGTGCTGACAAGCAGTCGTGGCCAATACTCGTGCTTCTCTCTTCCCCATCAGTATGTTACTGCAAAGTAAAAGGAAAAACCCACTTTGGTGTTACCTTATGAGGCTCATAAGCCAGTGTTCATTGGTTGTCCCTTGAGGTGTTTACTCAGCTCTTTGTTGGAAAACGTCCCCTTGTCTATGGAAATTTCCTTCAGTTGGATGCTTTCATGAACAATTACAGCCTGTGTTATCTGAGCATAATAAAACTAAATGGCTTCCTGTCACCATAACCTCTGTTTAGTTTTTATACTCATAATTTTCCAAATCTCTGTATGGTCTCTACTTTCTTGGCTTAATTTTGGAACTAATTCCCTCTTTCGATTTATTTTGCTATTATTTTGTCTGTGTTCAAATGCCTCCTTCAATTTTTTCTTTTGCAATCTCTCCCTATACATTTTTCTTCTTCCCTTAACCTCTCTTTATTTTTCAGGGTGGAAGGGGCTTAAGCTTTATTGTTAATTTTATTTCTTTAACTAGTATCTTGCCATGTTTAGCTGAAGATATAAGTCTCTCTTGGGGTTGCTACATGTCTTTTGTGTTTCCAACCATCAGTGCATTTTCGGGGAACCACAGATTTATTTTCTGGATAGAGCGGGAGGCATGGGGAGTCCTGTTACTGAGCAGGTGTGTGAGGATTAGTGAGGAAGCTATTGCTCAGTTTAGTTCCAGCAGCACTCCTCTCTGAACCATCAGCTACTACCTGTTTCTGCCCTTTCCAGATCCGTTCATCCTCACCTGTAAAGCAACATAATTTTTTTTTCCTTAAACGTGTAGGTAGTTTGGGAACGTTATAGTGAAAAATGGATGAAATATTAGACCAATTGTATGATCAAAGGTAAAAGAAATTCAGAGATATTTTCTTGCCTGCACACATGCATTTTTGGGAATAAGGCCCTGGCTGAATATCCTATTGCTTACTAGCAAATGTTTCTTCTCAATGTCAATGCCAGAATTTTAATTGCCTTTCTCCCTGACATTAGATATGTAGTCTAAGAAACTGATGTTGCACTGCAGCTGGAGGCTGACATGAGACTGAAGTGACACATCCTTTGCTATGGAATATTTTTCTCCAGCTGTTCCTGTGCAGGGAGGGTTACGGAGACTGCACCTGTGCACGCTGGGGTAGCAGCAGCCCGGGAGGACTCCCTGCCATAACATTTCTCTGTGAAACACATACTTTCTCCCTGAGGAAATGGGCTTATGTCAACAAAAATGGAAACTTCAAAAAAATCTGTGTAGTGCTGGGAAAAGCTAAGCATCTTTGCTCTTAAATGTGTGGGGTGATTAATTTTGTGTGCCATATTCCTCACATACACATTCTTCTTCTTTTGCCAAAAGCTGAATGTAATTGGCAGCCTGTGAATGTCCATAGTTGCCAGACAGCTTAAAATTGAGATACTGTGAAATGCAAACAAATGGAAATGTTTCTCCCTTGTGTAAATATGCAAGAATTATTAAGCATTAAATAACGCTTGCAAAGAGAATAGTTTAAGATGGCCAAAGATGAACCTGAGGTTGTTCTCGTGTACACACCTGGAGTAGGAGTCAAGTTAGAGTGGCCTGGACAAGAGGGTTCTGCCCTACAAACTGAATTTGCCCCCTCTTTTTTTGATTAGTGATGCAGCAGCTTCCTAAAATAGGAAGATGTAATCCTTCACACAGATACCCTCACATGAGGGTAAGAGTAACTTATATTCACATAACTTACATTTTTTTTCTAGATGGACATAAATCACATAATCCAAAATACCATTTCTGTTGATGTAGATGTGTCCACGCTGGGTAAGGTGAGATATAGCTAGGTAGGCAGAACACAAGCAGCTCGTATACAAAGACCCAAGATGAGAGAGGACATAGTGAGTCCTGCTGGTACTCCTACTGTCAGGGCATCTGTAGCCAGCTACAGTGAAGGAAAATTACTTGTATGTACCTTGCTTGTTCTCTCATTCCTTTACATTTTCATTTTTTATTTTTCAGGTACAGCTTAGCCACAACAGGGCAAAGTGCAAAGGACCTTCAGAAGCTCAGGCGATGGGGGATCTGTGGATCTGTTGTCATCTTTGCTGAAAGTCTACCAGACAAGAAATGTTTCTTCTGAGCCTCCATTTACCTTCCTTCCTTGTCTATTCTCAGCTTTATAGCTTACAATATCTTCTGAACATGCATAATTCATAACCATATGTCAGTAGAGTGCCCGGGGAGCTAAAATGCTGGTTTTTGTAAAGGTGAAAGGGTAACACAGCTGCAGGGTAAATTAGAAAAAGAGGTGGCCAAACTCAACTTAGCTGCAGTCTGAAAATGAAGAAAACTGTGCCAACAGACTGAAAATATAAATCTTCTTTTACAAAACACATTTGTACCATTTCTATTTTTGTGAACACATCTGCTCAACATTTATATGTATCTTTTGTTATAGATCAAAAATGTTTTTGAGTTATCTCTTCTGACCCACCAGTGGCCCACTTTATTTAGCATTCAATTCTGTCAGACCTTTCAAAGTGTAGTGTTCCCCAATACTGCCATTAAGTTGAATAATACATGCACATGGTTTAATCCAAGCTGTCTCCAGCAGTTAGTCTCCTTCTGGAGAGTATCCAGATGTTGCTTGAAAAGCAATGACTGGGAAAGAAATAAACAAATCCTCTTGACGAATTGGCCAGCATATCTTTTGTCTCAGCCATCTTCCACTTCAAAAAACTTGTTCAAATAAAATAATTGTGCTTGAGACATAAGTAGACTGGGTTTTTTTCATCCCCAAAGGTCAAGGTTCTGTATAAAGATGGTAAAACATAATTATCCCAGGCAAAGAGAAGAGGAAACTGAGGCCCGGCTTTTGGGTTAAATTCCATAGAAAAGCAAAGAGAGAAACCTAGATAGCCTGGAATATTTGGTCTCCTTCAACTATGAGCAAAATTCCTTTCTACATTAAGCATCCCGTCTGCAAAACAAAATGTTTCTGTTTTGAGTGCAAAAACTTGGCTAAATTATACTGCTCACTCTGGAACTCTGGGCTACCAGGTTCCAGGGCAACAACAACCCTTTCATCCACTGTAAGAGCTGTTCATGTGAGGAAAAAAATTGTTATTCATTTCTGCAAGGAAGGTGCTGCATCATCACTACAAAGCCAAGGAGCTCAGTATTCCTGAAGTGGGTTTGCATGGTTATTTTTTAGGCTCACTCTCCAGTTACATAACAACATATGCTTTCCCTCTGTACAACATTAAAATAGACTGAGATTAAAAAAAAAAAATACTCCCACTGCAAATGATATGGCACTGATGGTTACTACTGATACACCCATGTCTTTTTCCTCCAAAGCTGGCTACATGCTCCTTCAATCTGCCATGAAATGCCCATAATCTCAAAGTCATAATGTAACAGCAATTTGCAAGGAAAGGAACCCAAAGAAAAAGCATCTGCTTGGCAATCAGAACTTGGAGATTGTCCCTAAGTGTCCCTGGATCTCCTTAATGTCTCCAGCGGATATTCTGTGTTGGAAGAAGTAAATGCCTCAGCTAAGACTGAAGGCACCTGTTGGAAGGTGCTCTAAAACACAAGGATTGTCAATAGCAAGGATCAGTCAGTGCTGGTGGCAGATGTTTTATGCTTGATAGTGACTGGAAGGAAAATTTCCTACCCAGGAACTGTCAAGCACAAGATGTCTGCAGTGTATTAAGAGCTTTAGAAATAAAATATCAGGTTGTGATAGAGGTTTGCTTTATGTGAAGATTCTCTCTCGTCAAAATAATTTTCAGGAAGAATTGGTTTTCCTTTTTTAACACCTGTTTTTGACACTTCTGATACAGAAAAGCTTTTTGTTGTAGTCAAAATGACTCTGTTATGAAATGTAGATGTAGGTAACGTAAGAAGATGTTATAACTGATATGTTTGAGGGGTTCCTGCAAAGAGTCCTTGCACATGAAATAAAAATGTATGCCCTAACACCTCTCAAACTTCCTATGTCATAAACAAATGTGGAAATGGAAAGGGCAAATTCTCAGCTGTGAGCCAGGATTAAAACAAGCAGCAAAGCCTATCTTCTCTGAGCTTCACTTTGTGCTACTCCCCCCTCCCCCCTAGCTCAGCACCTCCACCACTGTGAGGATTTTAAACCAGTTGCCCATACTAAATCCTGGGCCTGAAACCAGCATGATGCTGAGGACATGAAGAATCTTTCATTTTGGTGGATGATGGTTTTCAGAAAGAGCAGAGCCCTTTTGCACCTGTGTAGACATTTGGACAGGAAGATCCTGGTGGAAATGAATTGGTGGACAGAGAGCAGGTGTTGAGGTTAGAAGTGCATGATGGCCGTGGTTCACCACTCGGGTATCAGCAATGTGGACATGCCTCTGTGGGTTTGGATTCCAGTCACACAACTCTGAATGCACCTGTCTAAATCAAGGGGCTGCTCAAACCTTGAGATGTCCTCAGCCAGACACCCCAAACCCTCCCAGATTTACCTTCAACACTCACTGGGTATATCCACTGGAGTGGATGGCAAGTTCTTAAGAAATGAAGTCTGGAGAGAAATGAGTCTTCTATGTGATTATTTCATACTTTTTGGCTTCTCTGATTCAGCCTAGAGCTGAACCTCTCCCTTCTCTCCCACTTCCCATTCGTCCCACGAGGCCTCCCTGACCTTGCAATCCACCCACAGTTTCCATGTTACTGTCAGCCTCCTTTCACTTGACTGATGAGAAATATGTGATTATTCAACACATCATAAAAACGGCCAGAGCAAATGAAGGAGAAATCTGGAAAGTATTTATAGAAAATCTGTAAACAATCATTGCAATCCAGCTATTCAAAGCTGTGCACACATTAGCTTATTAGCTGTAGAGCTGTCAGATTCTCTTTCGTTATTTCACCTTTTTTAAAAATTAAGGGCTGCTTTGTTGCATTCACGGCCATTTTGTATTTCAGAGACTTCTGTTAGCAGACACAATTTCTTTTTTGAGCTACAATAAGTGAGATTTTCTTTCCTTATGACTACACATCATTTCATTGACTTCAGAGGTTTGACAAGCACCGATTAACTGACGTTCCTCGTGTGCTAAAAGGCTTCTCGAGGCAGCTTCAAGCACATGCATCTGATTGCTGCATACAGCTCAACATCAGATTCAGATAAGCAGGAAGGAGGAGGTGAGAACGGAAAAGCTGTGAAGCTCTTCTGGAAAACGGCACAATGCAGTGGTGGGGCACACGTTGCAAAGTCTCCCTTTTCTCTGCAAGAGGCTGAGGTGTTTCTTACTCACCATAGCATGATTTAACCAGAGCGGGATGACTCCATCAAGGCTTTTGGGGTAAACCAGCTCTCGGTTGTAGGTATACAGTGTCCAAAAGGATATACACACAAACTGGAACCAAAATGCAAAATGAAAGAAATTTAAAAATGGAAGACAAAAAAACTGATAGGATTTGGTTAGTGCTCTCATTTCTGAGAAGGAAAAATGTCTCCATGCTTTTTTTACATGAAAAATGATGACACTGCCAGATAAACTCATGTTATCTCACATTTACTCAGAGATGCAGTGTTCTGTGTTGATACTGAGAGAAAGAAAAAAACCCTGCTTTATAAACTGCCAACACTGACATTTTCTGTGGAATCTGAGATTAGCTGCTGCTTTTTTTTTTTCCTCTTTCCCTTTCCCTTTGCAGATTGGAATTTTTGATGGTCAAGTAGTTCTCCTTAGGAGACTGTCTGTTAAGCCTTTGTTTTGCTCAGTAAGAAAGTAAAAACAGATAAGGCAGTTCACATAAACTTACCCGTTACCTTCACATCTCATAAGCCTAATTCCTAAACTGCAGGCCAAAGCTGCACACTGTGGGCACCCATTTTTTTCCCCAATAGATCAGGAATTACAGTGGAACAACTTAACTGGAGGAAATGATCCCAGGTATCAGTTACTGATACCTGGGAGCTGATTTGCAATTTTTGGCCCGGCTTTGTATTTGAGTGCACTTTGTGCTTGGGGCTAAAAATCAGGGATGTGAGATGCTGGAAGAGTGAGCCTGTGCCACAGTCCTGCGGGCATGGGGAGGATGCCTGGCAGGATATGACAGCAGCATAATGAACACTCTGACTCCACCCCTGGCAGGGCTTTTTCATGGAGCCAGCTAGCTGAGCTGCTTGTGGACCATGTTTAAGCAGTGGTTCTCAGCCCTCTGCGATTCAGTGATGGTTGCAGGCATCACTCTCACAGAGCATACCTACATGTATAAATAACCCACCAGTTCCTGTCCAACCCACGGCATTTTGATAAACAGCATTGTCTGTGAGGGAGTAGGTGATCCATGATGAATATGACGTAGGCTGTGACTATAATTATTTTCTCCGTGAATCTGTTTCTCCTCAGTGCTTATTTAAATTTACTCTGGTGTCAAAGAAGGAGATGTGAGGTTTTGCTGCCTCTTAGGTACCCTCTTGTGTCCTCCTGACCTGTGCTGCCCTTTAGAGAAAAGCCCTAAGTTGATAAATCCACAGCTATTTGGACCATGAGATTAACAGAGAGGTTACACCTCGTTCACCCTTTGGGGTCAATCTGTGTCCACTTCAGGACAGCAACCCTAATGTTTGTGCAAGAGGCTTTGCTCTCAACCACGACAGGTTCAGCATTGTTTCTTCTTCTAAATGGTCCAAGTCCATTCCAAATTCAATGGTAAAAGAAAGTCCTTAGTTCTTATCTATTTCATACACATACTTTTGGTGCTATACACCCCTAATCATTTATGCAAATGTTATTTTCACATACAGAGACAAAGGGTACTTACTGTGGACACTGGGAAAGCCAGGACACTGAAAAGAAGGTCTCTGCTGGAAATTATGCACTTAGCACATCGCAGTTTCTTAATTAGTCTCAACACATCAGCCAGGAAGGACACCCCATAGAAGACAGCCTGCAAAACCTAAAGTAATTACACCTAATGAGGGAAACTCATCCAGCTTTCATTAGCATGTTCCTCAATGAAATCTGTTCTTGCTCTTCAGGGAGCTGTTTTGTTCATGAGCTGCAAGCCTGTGTGAGAGAAATAGCTGTTGGCTAAATCTCTTTTACTAACCCAAACTGATTAAATAAAGTTGGTCAGGAGATAACTTTAACAGTATCCCAGTTAATAGATTAAACAGAGATGTGTGATGGGATTCAGATGGGTGAAGTGAAGGGACATGTTGAAAGCCAGCTCCATCACACTTCCTATGTTAATGGTTGACCACTGGATATATCTGACCAGGAAAGAACAAATTATGCCAGGACATTTTTCCTGTAGAGCAATTGCTAGATAGCTTTTCCACTATTTAGCCAACACAGGTTCTTCTTTCTAGGGACTCACAGTGCCATTGATCTCAGTGTCAAGTAGCTCAAAATGATCTAAGGTGAGAATTAGGTGCAGAAGTTACAAAAACAGAACCTCTTTTGCTGAACTCAAAGGGATTCAAGAAAGGATTTCAAGTGCTTAGAAGCAAAGATCTAGACATCACCAACTAAAAATGAAGTTTTACTTAAGTTTAAATGAAATTATTTATAACTAATGAATTCTAAGATTGGCAAGTTGTGTTTTGAAGGTTTTTTCCTTCTTTCTTTAAATCATTTATAGGTAGTGAGGGTGGGATTTTTTAGGGAGGACACTAGGAGGATTTGGTAAAGAATTAAATACATGCACAGCGACAAAACAGAGTTCTCCAAATTACGTGTAAAATTGTCATATTACTGTAGTTTAAACCAATATTGCTTTTCTAATTGCTTCATTTTCCCTCCTAATACTCTACAGCAGATCAAGATGAACCAGATTTGTCAGACACACAAAGGCAGAATAGAACCTTGCAGAAAAATACTTCTCCCACTGTCTTCCATTTAGCACCAAGTCAGTTCAGTTCACTTAACTCATGCAGTGACCTCTTCTTTTTAAGGCTAGGCTGTCACATGCAATATGGGAAATGCAGCCTACTGCAAACACTAGATCAGCTAGTGATGCTTAAATGGAAAGAGGGCTACAGCTTTCAGGATGAGATCTCTTTTGCCATGATCTTACTCTGACTCAGATATTTATTTAGAGCAAAGTCTCTGAAGTTGTGGCTGATTATTTCATCAGTTTCTGAAGAAGCTGAAAAGGGTGGTGCTTGGGAGGGGACAGAATTAGTGCAATGTTTTTCCATCAGAAATTCCTTTATTATCAAAATATATGAGGGGAGGAGGAGACTATGATTTCACCATGCCTGTTGTCAAACAAGGGCTTCTGCAAGCTTTAGTTTCCAGAGACTGAGTCTTCCTGGGCAACTTTGCACTTATCTGCAACCATCCCCAAACATTTTGTTTCTTCCCAGAACAGGGAAAAGATACAGTCTTCCTTCCCTCTCCTTTCCACAGTTCAGAGAGCCAGGACAGTAAGTACTACTGTTGGATTGTCCCTCTCCCTGTGCAGACCCACAGCAGTGGAGGTAGGGAGGTGCTGACACAGGCCAGGTAACTGGCCCAGGGTGACCCAGGACCAGGGACCAGAGGTTGTGCCTCAACCAGTTCAGCTGCAAAGCCACATGTTTCCTATCAAGGAAAAAAGCCACAAGCAACTTCATCAGAACCCACACAGGTTTTTGTTCAGTTCTGAGGCACCCGAAGCAGCTCTTTCAAGCGTGATTTTCCCTCCCCATTATCACAATTAGTAGGCACTTTTTCAGTCGGTAGGGATTCAGCCCTCCAAGTCAGGGGTCTGGTTCAGTAAAGTCCGCACTGTTGTGCCGTGTACTTAAACACAGGTTCAGCCCAAATCCTTGTCCCAATCCTTGGCCTCACCAGGACACCAATACCGAGTCCTCGAAGAGCTAAGGAAAGCCTGGTAATAAACAGAAGCTCTTGTTACACCCTGTAGAGTCAGCAGTAACTTTCTGTAAAAGGCAAGAAAAATAAACGTGAGGGTGGTGACAGTCCAGTGACACATGGTGACTAATTGCCAATAAAGCAATTAGGGAGAAGCCTGGTTCCCAGAGGATGGGGCTATTATTATCTTGTTCATGGTCAGCCTTACATTAATCATGGGACAGGGATAGGCTGCTTCTTTCCCCACTTCAAAATTAACTAAAATAAACATTACTGAAAAGAAACAGTTCCAAAACAGCCACATTCTCAGCCTGGTAAATATTCTGTTATACACAGGGGAGGACAATGTTATCTTCTGTATGGAAAATTCTTATCTGAATGTGTAACCTGACCCATTTCTCTAGCTAAACATGGAGAAGAACAACTCCTGAAGAAGTTTGAAATCAGCCTCAGGACCTTGGATTTGTGCTGCTGTAACTCTACCCTTGTTCATCACCATAGTTTCAAAGGCGTTTCAGACAATTTAGGGATCACCCTGTATTTCCAAGAGCAACGGAAGGTTATACAAGTAATTTTCAAACCAGAAAACTGAACTTAGCTAAGATCATCCCTAATACTGCACAGTCTGGCATTGTACACCCCCAGTAGATTAAAATCCAAGCTCCAAACCCACTGGAGCTTGGAGTTATTCTTGTAAGAAAGGTGCATCCAAATCATGTAGCCCTCCATTAAAGGGAAAATGTTGACATAAAAAAAAAAAAAATATGTGAAAACATCAAATTATTCCAGATGTCCTGTGAATTTCCCAAGCAGCAGTGCTGGCACTCACAAATCCACTGCAGGCACTCATGGAATATAAATCCACTGGCTGTAAATAGAAAGGATTCCCTAAAGTGTTCCCACACGAACAGAAGGAAGACTGGAAGCATTCAGAAAGCTAATGATTAACCCAAAGAAGAGAATATGGATATGATTATCCCTGCTGGAGAGAGGCTGCTTTCCCCTCTAGACCCTGCAGAGTTCCATGGTGCTGGGTGCTGTAGAAACATTTAATTTGGCCAGATCAATTTTCCAAACTGAGACTCACAGTGACAAAGACAAAGCTCAATTTTTATCTGGTGCAGTGATCAAAAGGGTGTTTCTGTTTAACTAACCTGACATGATTTACTTTTGTGTATAAGATCTTGCCATATGTGTATACTGAAATCTCCAACTAGTACAAATAAATCGGGCTCCAAGCTCTGCCCTTTAGGGAGGGATAAATCCAATATTCTGAGCAAGTTATTAGACATAAAAGTCAACATTTAGTGTAGACACACATCCATTCACATGATAGTGTCTCAGAAAATATCTTTACTAAATACTGGGCCTATTCTGAAATAAATACAAAGCAGCTTTCAGGACAATTGAAAAGTATTTCCATTATGAAAGACAAAAGTATAAGGAACAAACGGGCAGGAACACAAGTAATAGTTTTTAAAGGTGCAGTGTGCTCTCATTATGCAGTGATTTACTAATGGATTTACAGCAGCGAGCAGATTTTTATGAGCTCAGATATTTCAGGCAATGAATGATTCTGCTTGCACTGTTTTGTGTCACAGATGAATGAAATTAATACAAAGCTGTTTTTATCTGTCATTTCTGCTTCTTCAATAATGGGTCAATTAACCTCTTTGGTACAAAGCCCACTTATCCTTTTTTTCCCCCTACAAAAATATTTCCTTACTGAATCTTGATTGCTATGATCATTAAGAAGATGAATCTGAAGCAATGTCAGAGATGTAGCTCTCTTGGGAGAGCTACATGACTAGCAAAGAATTGAATGAGGTGCTAAAAGAGGGTCATACCTAGAAGGAATTCTTCCAGCATCTCTCCAGCAAAATGGGAGACAAGCAGCATTTCCATCCCCAGAAAATGTTAGTTTTCCCAGTATTTCTATTTCAAATCACAGTGAGGTGGCCAGAGCAGCTTTCCACAGGAAGAAATTTTTAAATACTATTCCAAAGAAATAAGAGAAATTTTGGAGGGAAAATTTCCAAGTGATTCAGACAGCCAGTGCCAGAAGGCAGGCAATCTCAGTCTGGCAGGACACAGGCAGAAGAGCTGGACAAAGGCTGTCTCTGTGTTCCTGGCTCTGGGGAAGCCTCCAAGGCACTGCCCAGGCCTGCCCAGCACAGCAGATCCACTGAACCAGAACAGCCCAGTGTGAAGCTTTTGCCAGCTCTTCTTCCCCACAACCATAACTCCCGACATCTCCAGGGGTTAGAATGTCCATCTGGACATTCTAGGGCTCTGTCCAGACTGACCAAAATTCAATGCATTGGATGTGCACCCAATGGACAAGTGTGGTTGACAGGCACCTCTTGTTCCTCGATGTTCCTCAGCATCAACAGGGAGTGGCTTAATGCCAGACCATGGAATGAGTCCTTTAAGTCCAGTGGAGCCCCACAGAGAGCGCTACAGCATGTGGGAGATGTTGTCTTCTCACACTCTTCCTCTCTTATACAGCAGCTCAAGAATCTTTTGCCACATTTTTGCTGCTGCTTTACCAAAAAATGGTACCCAGTTCAGCAGGAGAAGGGAGGTGAAAGCATTTCTTTCCCTAATGCCTCTTCATTTTTTGGCAATCCTTTCTTGAAATAAATAAATCTCTGAAGAAGAAGGACTACCATCCATGAAGGAGCAATTTTGCACACCCTTTCCCATTGCCACATTTTCTGCATGAGATGGGCAATATCTTCAGCCCAAACCATTTCCCTTTTGGCCAGCAGCTCCATTTTAGCATTGGGATCAGATCAATGAGTGGTTAAAATTTGGGAGTCAAAGGACTGGGGAAGTGGAGCAAGAGCCCTCGCTCATGGAGATTTAATAAAACCTGAGGTGTTCAACAGATGTGTAAATGAGCTGGCAAAGGGAGCAAATACTGAGGTGGTACACTTCCGTGAATCCGATGGAGTTTTTTTCCCTTGCAAAGCGACCTGACTGTAAAATTGCCAAAGAACCTGGGGATACTGAGTGCCTGAGTGATCACATAGAAGGCAAAAATCAGTGTTGATAAGCGCAATGTAAAGCATTTCAGAAAAAATTAAAAAGCAGCTTCAATTATATATTTTTCAACAGTGGGTTCTATATTAGCTGTCACCATCCAGTAAAGAAATATTAGTCTCAGTGTGGATTGCTCTCTCAACTTGCTGTCTCCTTGCCTACCAGTGAGCAAAAAAGACAAATAGAGAGTTAAGAGCAGTCAAGAAGAATTAAACTACAAAAAAGGAAACACCTTTAGGCCACTGTATAAACCCATATATGCTCATAACTTGACCACTGCAGCCTGCTCCACCTACTCCCTCCTGAAACTTGAAAAACTGCTGCAAAGGGTGACATGGATGCTTTAATGAGAAGCAGCCCTTTGTGAAGAGAAATGAAAAAGGTTTGGACTTCCAGCCTCCAGAAAACAGTAACTGAGAGGATAATCTAATGCCACTCTAATGAGTGGCAAAGAAAACGTGAACAGGGATGGATGATTAAATTACAACACAGAAATAATGAGGCATCCAGCTCAGCTGTCAAGGAAGCAGGTTTACACCAACAAAATGAACTGCTCTTTCACACAAGGCACATTCGCCTCATGGCACAGAGGATAGGGAAAGTACCAGAAGTCTGAACAGGCCTGTTTTTCCTTT
This sequence comes from Euphonia xanthogaster, assembly GCA_034509185.1. Taxonomy (NCBI): domain Eukaryota; kingdom Metazoa; phylum Chordata; class Aves; order Passeriformes; family Fringillidae; genus Euphonia; species Euphonia xanthogaster. Next base: position 64,686,724 of record JAYDZK010000113.1, on the reverse strand, counting down.
AGGTAGATGAAAGGAAGGTTTTGAATGGATATTAGCTACCTTAGCCTGGATTTATTTTTTGACTGGCTATGCTAGTGGGACAGTAAAGCTATGGAAACTTCAGTTCACGCTTGGACATGCTCTTGCCTTGTGCAGGCTTTCCCTGACCATCCACTGCTGGTCACTGAGGGAAGCTGGATGACAATTTCAGTGAGTATTTCTTCATCCCAAAATACTGGGAGATTGGTTACTTGCTTTGTCCTTTGGATCTCATGCTTTAGGGCTGGGTGGTAAATCTCATTATAATGGTGCCAGGGGATGGGGGTGGAGATGCTGTTTTGCCTGAAAGTATGGGTGGTATTTTAGTGGGTTCAGCTATTCCCCCAAAATGGCAATACTGATAAACAGGCACCATCACAATTAGCAGTACAAATGCCACCCAACTGCAGTGATATATATGTGTTCTCATCCTTCCACAGCTGGCTTGTCCACTGAGGAGAGGGCTGGGGCTACCAGAATCCCTGGGTTTTTGTGGTCACTTCACTTGCCATTCACTGCCTCTTGGTTGCAAATGTTTCACAGAGTCACAGAATGCTTGAGGATGGAAGAGAACCAAATTCCCCGCCTCCCTGAAGGTCTCCAAGATCCTCTCTTGGAGCTGGGGAGCCTTTAGCCTTCCACTGAACTCCAACATAGGATGTCTCCTTCTGAAGGGTAAAAGTAGAGACAAACATGCCCCAGACCAGACCTCCTACTGGAATTTAACCCTGATGGTCACACAGAATGGATGAAAAGCTATGGAGGTCCCTGTGGTCACCCTTCAAATTAGCAAGTGTGCCTGAAATGTTTCCCTCATAGGAAACCTCTCCACAAGCCTGGTCTTTTCACCCCACCAGCACTACTTCTCCAAGCTGCTGATGAACACCTTGGATTCTGAACAAGCCTTGTCCCCTGGGTATCTCATGTACTTTCTTTGAATTCCTTTGAATTTCTATCCTGTGAAATGATAGCACATTAGAAGAACCAGAACACATTACAGTCTCTCTTTTTCTGTGTGCTTCTAGGAAATGTGCAACCAGTTAAAAGCACTGCTGAAACTCATGTAATAATATCACAAGCACCTCTCTCCACAGGCTGGAATTTCTTTCCCTTGTGTTCTAACTGATTGTCAAACTAAACAGGTACTCTGAAATGGCTAAATTAGCACGGTGCTCTGCTTTGTTTCACTTTCCCTGTAATTTAGAGGACATAAACGCCTATTTAAAAAATTGAAATAAAACTCCAAGCAGTGTTGAAATGTTTTGAATCAAAGGTTAGAAAACAGGCACCAAACTTGTATGTGTCCTGACAGGACATACCCTCACTTTTCTGTCCTTCTCCTCACTGACAGTCTCTTTTACAAGGAGGCAGCTAGCTTTGAAGTACTTTCTGAAAACCAAGCATCCCACCAGTCAATATTCTTTCTGCACGAAACCTGTGAATACATTTCACAGCACAAGCACAGATCCCTCCTTAGTTTCCTTTGGGGTAAAAACCACCAAAGGAAGCAGTTTAACAGCAGCAAATACACCAGCTGCATATGTCTTGAGGCGCAGATGGCAGACAAACAAACAGACATATTGGTATCACTGTACAACAGGATTTGCTTACCAGATTGAGGACTGTCAAATATTTCCACTGCCCACCATAAAGGAACACTTCAGATGGCCGCTCCTCTGTTTTTACGTGTGTGATGGAATAGGCAACGAAAAAGTACCAGACAAAAGCAAGGCAGTGGTACGTGGCGAGGGTAGAGATTTCCATGCTTCAGCCAAGAGCAACTGACAGCTGCTCTGAAAGCAGCTTTTCTCTTAAGGTGCTCAGTGCATGGGATAAGGCAATGCAGGAGGGTTTACTTCAGAGCAGTCTCGGGACACGATGCCACTTTGCTCTGGTCAAAAGGAAAAATCACAAGACTGTGAACTTTGCTTCTATTTGTTTCCTTTTTTACTTTACAGATAGGCTGGGGGATGGAGGGGATGAGAACAATAGGCTTATTCCCTGGATTTAAATGCCTTGCTCAAGATTACCAAAGATTAGTTGCAGAGTTACATAAGTTTTGGGTTGGGTTACTCTTTTGCAAAAGTGGGGGGGAGTTTTGCTGCTGATTTTGTGTAACAGGCTGTCATGTGTTGGTAGAGAGTGAAAACAAGTAGCATTTTCCTCACTTGCAGCTGTGTCTGCAGCCATGTCTCCAGATCAGCTTGGGATGCCCCTGTGACTGTTTTTGCCTTGTGCCAAAGAAAGAAGTGGGAAATGTAATGGCTTGTGAAAGAAAAACCTACTTGATTTGTTGATAAGCTATGGAGGTGGCAAGGAAGCTGACAGGATTCATAGGCAAAGGTCCTTGGGGCTGAAAATCTCCCTGGCTGTTAACTTTTTTTTGTGTGGGAAAAGGCTCTGCCACCTTCATGCTGCTCCCAGCAGCTGGAATTCATCACAGCTGTGCATGGCAGGTTGGACAAACCCTGAGTTACTCTGAAGCTCTTGCAGGGATGGAGACGACAGGGCAAAGGCCTTGGGTGACAAACAGGAAGTGCTGAGCAGCCTGTCTTGCCTCTCTGCTTCTTTATTTGCTGCCATTCACCTTCAGACAGCCCCTCCTCCCTGGCACATCATCACATCATCAGGGCTGAGGAGAAGAACCAATACAAAATGACCCTAAAATGCAAGCAAAAAAAATCCCATGAGAATGGCTGCATTTCCCTCTCCTCCTGCCTCACCAAGCAGTCATAACTAGCACTGGAAAACACACACAGCATTTCCTAGAGTCTTCATAACTGCTGTGCTCTCAGCAGTAATTGCCACCTGAGTGTTTCACAGGGACCTTGATGGGGAGCAGGTATCATGCCCCAGCCCACAGCTGGACCTTCCTCATGCAGGATGGGGAGGCAGGATGCTCTTCCTGCCCCTGCAGACATTTCCCCATGAGCAGGGCTCAGCTTTGGCCAAGCAGACTGCATTAAGAGATCTCCTTTTCCTTCCCTTTTAACTGGCTTACAGACGGCATTGAGCAATCTGCTGTGTTTTGGTTTGTTTTGTTTTTATCTGGCTTTTTTTCCCCCCTCCTACTAGATCCAAGGCTCCATGTGGGATAATTTCCTATGAACTCAGACAGCAATGTGCCTGCATGTTGGGAAACAGACCTCGTGCTAAGGCACTTCAGTATTCTCCTGTGTTTCATTGACTTCTCCCCTAATTCAGATTGCCCGCATCCAGATCCCCCAGGCATTCCAGCCACCACAATCCCAGTGAATTATTGCTGCCTCACTTATGAAAAATAAAGACGTAGAGCCTTCTGTGGTTGTTTGAGGTTGGAAGAGAAAACTCCCTGCCAGGGAAAAAAAAAAAAAAGAAAACAGGATGGGATTATGCTTTTTGGACTCTGACAATGTCACCAGTCTTTTCATAGAATCACAGAATCCTAGAATTATTTGGGTAGGAGGGGACCTTATAGATCATCTAGTTCCAGCTCCCCTGTCATAGGAAGGGACATCTTCCAATCTTCCGCCAGAGCAGGTCGCTGAAAGTCCCATCCAACCTGGCCTATAACACTTGAAGAGACGGGGCATCCACAACTTCTCTGGGCAGCCTGTTCCAGTACCTCACCACCAGTGAAGAATTTCTTCCTAATATCTTAGTTAAACCCATCCTCTGTCAGTTTAAAGCCATTCCCCCTTGTCTTGTCACCAAATGCCCTTGTAAGAAGTCCCTCTCCAGCTCTCTTGCAGAACCCCCCTTTAGGCACTGGAAGGCTGCTCTAAGGTCTCCCTGGAGTCTTCTCTTCTCCAGGCTGAACAACTCCAGCTCTCTCAGCCTGTCTTCATAGGAGAGATGCTCCAGCCCTCTGAGCATCTTTGTGGCTTTCTCTGGACTTGCTACAACATGTCCATGTCCTTCTTACAAACAGAGCTGAACGGGACTACTACAGGTGGGGTCTCATGAGGGTGGCATAGGGGAGCAGAATCACTTCCCTTGACCTGGGTGCCACACTACTTTTTATGCAGTCCAGGATACATTTGGCTTTCTGGGCTGCAAATGAACATTTCCAGGCATGCTGAGCTTCTCGTTAACAACTCCCAGACCTTTCAGGGCTGCTCTCAATCCATTCTCCTGCAGCCTCTATTTGTGCTTGGGATTGCCCTGACCCAGATGCAGGACCTTGCACTTGGCCTTGTTGAATTTCATGTGGTTCACACAGGCACCCTCTCCAGCCTGTCCAGGTCCCTCTGGGTGCCATCCCTTCCCATCAGTGTGCTGACTGCACCACACAGCTCGGTGTCACCAGCAAACTTGATGAGGGTGCACTCAGTCCCACTGTCCGTGCCACTGACAGAGATGTTAAGTAGCCCTGGTCGTGATGCTTTAGGAATGCCACTTCCATTGCTTTCCACTTGAACATTAAGCTGTTGACCACAGCTCTTTCAGTGCAACTAATTCAGTCAATTCCTTATCCACTGAGTGGTGCCTCTGACAAATTTGTGTCTCTCCAGTTTAGCAACAAGGATGATGTCATGTGGGACAGTGTCAAATGCTTTGCTCATGTCCTAGAAAATTTAGCAGAAAAGGGTTTTCATTTGCCTTTACAGAATTTCTGGGTAGGGGCAGTGCCGTTATGAGCTGCTCTTCCATGTCTAGACTCATCCCTGTGACAAAAGGCAGGAAGAGAATAGGACACTGGCATGGAAGGGTCCTTTTTATTAATAGCTTGCATACCAAAGTCACCAGGCAGTCAAGTCTTTTAACAAGTAATCTTCACACCAGTCTTTCTGAGGTTGAGTGCAACTTAAGAAATGGGAAGGCTGAGCATTCTGCTCAGTAGGTGCCTGAATGAATGCAAATGAATGTAAATGTATGCAAAATGGCAAGGTGTGTTTTTTCTTTTCTGGAGGATTTTGGCCAGTATGGCTGGGAAGGTGTCAAGTGCGGTGACAGTTTTCTGATGTGGACATCTGTCCCTCAGACTGAGACCATCTGCTTTGTTTTCCCATATACAAGAAGGAAGATAAATTCCCTTCTGCCTAGCTAAGGGATACAATTTGGATGCAGAAACATTGCAAAGAAAGCATGAGCACCAAATAGGATCTGAAATCCAGCACTCCACACTTCATGGAATCTTTCTTATTTCACAGCCAGTGTGATGTAGCAAGCAAATGCACGGGAAAGGTCATATCTTATGTCATCTCTCCATGGGTCTGAACATCAACTGAAGTTTCAGTGGAATAGGGGATTTGGTCCAAATCTTTTTGCAGTGAGTGGACAAAGGAAGAAGGCACACACTGGGGTGCAGCAGATGTGCTGCTGCAGATCTAGTGGGACTGTTTAGGGAAACACCGTTTTCCATCTGCTTGGTACCACACCCCAGCTTGCATCTGCTTCTCCCCTGGAGCTGAGCCACATTCACACACTCTGACAATGCTCCCAATCCACTTCAGGGGCTCATCTGATTCGTGCAGCAATAGCTGACTTTGTGCTGAAGCAAACTGGGAGATCCCAGTTAGTTCATTAACATGGTTCAGCTGAAGGATAGAACAAGTAACCGGAGGCATAAATCCGGTTTATGTCCACAAAATGTCCTCTGCTCATTCCCAATTCTATGAGAGTGACTTAAGCCAGCTTGCTTGGCTGCACCAAAATGGGTTTGACTCACTCACATTATTAGTATGGTTCAGGTGACAGCAAACAGTGTGAAGTGGCAATATAATTGTGTGTCTTCACTGATGGGCATGGTATTTCCAGGCCATCGAGCAGCCCCCAGTTAAGTCCATCATTATCATAATAGTGTTTAATTACCACCTCAACCTGTGCTAATGAAGCAGCTGATAGAAACAAATATTCTTGCTTCCTCACTTCTGACAATTTGTTTAGAGACCAGATAGGTGCTTTTCAAATCTTCTTCAGTATTTTTACACTGGCAAGGCTTCCTCCCTGCCATGGCAGCATACAGTGATGGCAAAACAAGAAAGAGCAAGGCAGGAAATTACTGTCAGGTGAACAGCAGTTAGGATCAGATGGTAGGAACAGATTCAAAGCCATGCAAAAGCCTAGGAAAGGTTTGGGGACTTAAAAAAACCCACCTTTGTGCTTAGCTCTCCTTTCTAGGCACCATCTAAGAGTAAGAGACTGGTACAGAAGGGGGTCTTGCTTCTGTCAGAGTGATTTTATAAGGTGGAGAAACCACAAGGAGCTGGGCAAGTACGTATTTCTTCTGGTTTTTTGATGCCTGTTTCTGTTCTTGACGCAGTTCTGCTGTTTCACACGTAGATTTCCTAGTTTGGTTGTTTTTAATGTACTGATGTTGTCAGCTGGCTTGCATTAGGGGCAGCATCCCTTGCAAGGGGGGCCCAGGGCTGTTCTTGTGCAGCATCCTCTGTGCAGAATGTGAATGTGTCTGGGGGCTCTGCTTCCCTCCTGCTGGCTCAGTTGCAGGTAGGGCAGGGCTCTGTGTGGAAGATGTGTTTTCTGACAAGCCCTGTCTGAGAAAGCTTTTTAGCATGTAGTGTGAGGCTGCCTGAGCTGTATGTCCCCAGGGACATCTACGATAACAATTCATTCTATGACAGCCCCAATGTATGAAATGAAACATAATTGACAAAATTGCCAGCTCGGCATAGTCTGCTCCAGGCATCATCAAATCCTGAGGCAAAGTGATATAGTTGGTGTAATTCACAAGACTTAATTCTCTCTGGTTTTATTTGTTTTGGGCTTTGGTAGCTTCTGGGAGTTCTGGTTGAGTTAACTTTTCTTCACAGTGGTGCAAGTAACAAGTGTAAAAATAATTTAACTTCTACTAAAAGCTGAGGGCTTTGCCCAAGCAATGTAGCAGTGACATCAACAAGTAATGAAGATTGTTTAAAAATATCCTGAAAAATTTCACTACAAATCTGAGAATAAGCACTGCTCTAACATCTACCTAATGTGTGGCAAGCAGGAAAATTTTACAGTTCTTAGACAGCTTATGCATCGTCCTGCATGCACCTCTTCTCTCTCCCTTGTGTAAGATTAATATTTTAATATGTATTTTTAAGGAGAAGGCAGGAAATGGCTTACCTCATCTCGATATCTTTGTTCTGAATGGAATTAAAAGGTTGTTCCAAAAAGCTGAAATTCAGAGGGATTTCTCAGTCCCAAAGGGATGACTTGTGTACAAGCAGAAATTGGATTCAGTAGTTGGAAGTATTTGCTTAGATTTCAGAGTGTCTCCTTCTCATTGAGCTGGCTTTTAAATTGTGTGTTTATTCAGACCGCTAAATTAAATGTCACTTTGATTCAAGCCCAAAACTTCCTGTGTAACAATGATTTGACATTTCTGACTCTTTTAAATGAATGAGAATTATGACATCAATCAAAACAAAATCTTTTCAGCTAACAACTTGGATTCTAAAAGTAGATATGTTGAAATTAAGGAACATTTTATCAGAAAAACGCTCGCCTATCTCATTATCTCCTACTCATAGGGGAAATTAGTAATTGTTTACCTTACCACCAAACCCCAAGAGTGTGTTCTCGCTTGGCAAGGTTAATATTGTTTAGAAATAAAAGGCATGTTTTTCACTTATTTTCAATAGCTTCCAAAAACTTATATACTTTTTTTTTTTAAAGGGACATTTAAGTTGCTTCCTAATTTTACCTTTTCCCTTTTCTGTCAGAGAGGCAAAATTATTATATGACTATTTAGAAATATTGTGCACAAACAACCTGAAGTTCAGAGTGAAAAAAACACACCACAGTGTACTAGGGAAAAATTCCAGGGTATTTATCCTGCATACACAAAGTATAACTGATTCTCAGACTTTGTCCTTCTAGACAATTTTGTTGGGCAAGCTAAGATATACATTTATATATATATATTTATTTTTTTTTTTTTGCTTTGGCCTCTCTAGAGAGGGGTCAAGAACTTGTCTTGTAAATAGATGTGTGTTTGATAACATACTGCATATCATGTTACTCTTAATGTGGTCTATTTATAACCATAAGTAATTATTCCACATACAAGGCAATAGAGATCCAGCACTGACTCCACAAAGTGCTTGCTGAATTGGAGTCATTTATGTGCAACTCTATCTTAGATAATATTGGATTATGTATTAGATAATAAGATAAAGTCCATTCTATAGTGTGTATTAGTATAGTACCTAAATCTGCTTTCACAACCTTTGGTACTTAGATTGCAACAAATGCAGAGCAGAGCATGGAACTGCTTATCCCTGCCATGTGCATGGAGAGGGGTAATCCAGAGCAGTGAAATGGTATTCCAGTCACATGGAAAAACTTCTGCTGAAATGTAAATTAATGATTATTCCCATTAAGTCCTGATAACCTCTGAATCATGCTGGAGGAAAGGACATAATTCTGCAAGAGATGTTGAAGAGGTGCTTGTTTGCCTCGTACCACTGGTATCATCTTGATGGATGACTCAGTGGGTTATAAAACGTGTGTAAATGCCAAGAATTTCCTAAACCCTCCTAGATGCTGGGACCTTGCATGGTGGCAGGAGTGGCAAGTACAAGGATCTCCTCTCTCTTGGGACACTAATATCCTTTCTACACCAAATCCATGTCCAGCTCCTGCTCACTACCAGCCACTGAAGAACAAAGTAATTTTTTTCAGTCTGTCAAAGACAGGATAAAACAAAGTTTGCAATGTTTTAATGATGGTAACAACATAATGAAGTTTGAACCAGTGGGTTGGTGCGACTGCTGTTCAAGCAATGGGTACAGAGAGTGGGTTTCCCACTCAAGAGCCGCTGCTGTGGTTTTCACAAAAAATATCAGCAGTGTCTGACACAGCCTGTGGCTCTGCATCCTACTTGTGTACTCAGCAGTCAGCTGTTAGTAGGCCCTTGCTGGGGCAGAAGTTTCTCAGAGGGCTATTCCAGCTCAGGCACAGCCTAAACCCCCTGCTCAGCTCTCCAGGGAGGCATTGCCATGGCAATCAGACTCTAGCTGGGTACTGTCAGCAGGCAAATGTTGGGTTTACCAAGTCAATGCTGCTCTTCATCTCCCTCTTCTCAAACAAAAAAGCAAATCCTGCAGCGGAAGCCGTGTGTGATACCAGTGATATGTCAGTGTCTTGGCTGTTGTTCTTCACCAGCAATGTATGAGTATTCCTGCAACTGTGAAGAGCTGGCAAATTGCCCCTATTATTCAGACCCTTTACCCTGGGAGGATCTCTGAATTTTCTTGTTTCTTTGGCGAAGTTGGGATGGGGAAGGGGCAAGCCCTGCCCTGCTCCCCCAAGCTGAAGTGGCCTGCTGCCTCTGCTTCATTTCTTCTTATCCTGATCACCAGGACCCTGGTAAGCCCCACACAAAGATGTTTCCTAACACGAGCACCTTTCTGAGGATGTCAATCCACTCCCTCCAGCTTCCTCTTAGTTATCACATATATCCACACTCACTGTAGCTCCTGATTTTCATAGGTCTTCCTCCCTGGGTGGCTTCTCCTACCTCCTTAAAGTGCAGTGGTAATGTGTATTGCCCAAAGAGCTGTGCCAGGCATGACCAAGTTCTGGCCCACAGCACGTCCCTGCAGTATGCCTGCGCTCTAGCAGTGCTGCATGTGAGGGAGGTGGCAGTACAAGCACTTTCCTTCTGCTTCTGAGCCGTCTCTTGCTCTGCAGGCTGAGCTTGGGGCACAGCTTGAGCTTGCCCTCTGCAGGGGAGTGAGAGGCAATGGGGAGCCCTGTGCTTCCTGGAGCAGCTGTGGCTTACCTTTGCATCTGCAGCCAGGGCCTCTTTATTTGATTTAGCACGTCACAATTTCATGGACTGGATTGATTTAGTCATGGCTTCTCACAGGGCATTTTGCCATAGCTCTTCATAAGACTGGCTGTCTCCTGTAACAAAGTGTTATCCTTCAGGAGTTATCCTGTGTAGAAATGAACTTCAGTGAGGGGAAGAGGGAGGACAAAAAGATAAAAAATGTTCTCCACAAAATCCACTTTTTCATACACCTAAAATTTCCTTCTCCCACTGTCAGTTCCATTACATTGGCACACTTCCTTTCCGTACAGATATTTTCAGTGCTGAGGAGAAATGCCTCCAGTTTTTGCAACATTTCATTTGATTACTGGTCAGATAATCAGACGTATTTGTGAGGAATTTGAGATTGGAATAAGGCCATGTGGTATGAAACTCTTGTGCTGCCTCCTTTTCCCTGCCCTCTGAAATCTTGCTGTGCTTCAGAAACACTAAATATGTTTGCAGGATCTGAACCTTAGTCATGTGCTTTAGCTGCTTAGTGAAAACATAGGGCAGTTTATACACCTTTATGTTTCTGGGATCAGCTGGTGAAGAGAGGCAGTGTTTGCTGTTCACTTTCCATCTCAAAGCCTTGGAGTTTTCATGCATTCTTGCTTCCTAAAAGTGGGGGTGGAAAAAAAAGTGGGCCTTGGCCAAATTCAAGATGCTGGTTATCAGCTAATTCTACTGTTTACTGTTCACACAGCAAGAGAACTGCTTGTGTTTGGCAGTGAGCTTGAGTTCATCTGCAGAGTGCGGGACAGAGCTGCCTGCTTGTTTTCTTCAGGAGCTTTCTGCTGGTGTTTGATTGTAGCACTCAGTGGTGATGTGCTGCACTGCTTTCTCTGAGTGCATTCCAAGACCCTTTAAGGAAGGAGGGTGAGGGTGTCACCTCCCTTGCTTTGAAAAAGGAAACCTGAGTTTCTAGACAAGCAGTGCAGATGTGCTGGTTCCAACACATTAGATGGAAGCTGGTAAAAAGACAAAGAACAATTAGGAGTTCAGAGAGTTTTGTTCCTTCACAAATTTTTCCCCATGCTAACATGGACTGATGCTAAGTGGTGCTGCGGCAGGTGTCTGAGAGCAGGAATCAGACTTGTGATGACTCCTTTCAGTGCTGGTGATCAAGGCAGGAAAATATATGGTGGGGGAGGGTAAGAGTGTAAAAATAATCAAAAGTACCTCAGATCTGGATGACGCCTGAGTACCATCAGCACCACCCTCATGCAAGCTGAGCTGGCATTTTCCTGGGATACCACACCTGGAACTTTTCTTGCAGCCAAATGTATATGGGTCTGGGCAGTGCTGCTTCCAGTGGTGCTACTCTGGCACAGAGAGCAGGGCTGGTGTCACCTAAGGAGGTGCCAGCACCAGCCCTCTCCGGGCTGCCAAGGGGAAATATCAGCCTCTGCGTCATTAGTGTCAACTTCATGTTGTTGAACTAATCTTTGATCCCTTCCTCCTCTGCAAAACTGCACAGTGGGTGGTAAATTAATCCCTGGAGTTTAGCCCAGCACGTATGCAGAAAGCACAGGGGGGAAAGCAGGTGATACTGTGCTGACGCTGAGAGCCCAGAGCTTGCCCGTGCCCTCGGTTTTAGCTCGGTGTTGTGCCACTGACTTGGGTGGCAGAAGCTCTCACAGCCATGTATGTCAGCAGTTTGTGCTTCTTTCCTCATGCCTGCTGGTGCACTCACACAAAAAGCATGATTCCAGATGCCACTGCTCTTCTCACTAAATGCTGTAGTCATTGTGGAGTAAGAGAACCTGGTTCAGCCTACCCTGGCTGGAAGGAAAGGTGGTGATGTCAGCTAAGTGGGCTCAGTGCTGGGAAACTGGGCAGTATTGCTTCATGATGAAACCAGGAGCCAAACAGAGGAGAATGACAACTGAGGAATAACCAAATAGCAGACCTAGTTGGTTAAAGGAAGGGACTCGCAGTTCACACAGCAACGGGAGGAACAGAGGCTGCCACATTAAAAGGGTGAGCCTTCCCAGTTTCACATATTTTGCTCTTTTACCCTTTTCTTTGTCTTTCTCTCCTCTCCATTGAGATGTAAATTTCTGAACTCAAAATCTAATGTGTTTTAGGACACTCAAAGGGGAAAGAACTTTTGCTCTGTGACCAGAAAATAGAAAAAATACACTCTTACCATGTAAAAAGTTATAAGCTTTGTAATCTGCTAGCCAGCTTGGTGTGAGAGCTGAAGCAAACTGATGCTCTTCCAGAAGAAAGGCTTCGCTGGGACCCCAGTGACTGGATCAAACTACTGTGCTGACAGTGTCTGGTTCAATCCCACTAGCTGTAGCTAGGATGTAGCACATGCCTGCAGCACATGCTAAAGATGCTTTGAAGTGTCTTTTTTGCTTTTATTTTTGCTTTTTAAAAAAAAAATCGAGCTGTAAAATATGCAGTTCAGGAAGGTCAAGTATCACATGTGAGTATTGCTGACTGCACAGCACAAGGAGGGTCTGTGCTGAATGAAGTTGGGCCTCTGGTTCTTTGCAGATATTTAGTAACAACCTTGAGCAGAGCATCTTTGCTTTCCACAACAGTTCTTGTAATTCAGCAAATGCATATTTCCCTCAAAGACAAATCTATACACCCTGGCAATCGCTATTTTTATGTAAAGCTTTATTTCATTTATTATTGCATAAGAGTTAGCCTGTGCACATTTTCAGGGAGCTTGTCCAAGGCAGAATAGCTACTCTAAAGACAGCACCATGGGATAATGACTTCCAGACTGTCCAAATCTACATTCCTTCAAGCTTCTACATCAGTGCAGTAATAAAAACTCTGAGCCACCTGGGCTGCATCTGTACTGTGTGGGAGGTAGAAAGTGCTGCACTCTGCAGCCCTGCTCCGCTGGCTATCCAGATGAGGCCTTCTGTTGAACTTCCCTCCTGCCACATGCCTGAGTGTCCTTCCAGAGGAGCCCTGACATGCATCCTGATGGGGTGTGTGCACACAAGCAAAACAGGGCATCATCCATGCAGGTAGCAAAGGCTGGATCATGCTGGAGATGGTTTCCATGAGAACAGTGAGAGTCAATTAGGAGAGGCCCTGCAAAGGACTGGAAGGGCTCCTTCCCAGGACAGCTTTTGCAGGTTTGGGACCCTCAGCTGGCAGAGGGATTTGCTGGTGCAGCTTTGCATTGCTCTCCTGGAAGCCAGTTCCAGAGGAGATCTTGAGCAGAGTGAAATTGGAGTGTAAAATATTGAGCAGATCTGAGCTGCAACAGAGGGGGCTTGCATCTTTGTGGAATAGAAGCTTGTTTCCCAACAACATGAAAGTCAGGGCATGTGAGGACTTTGCTACAGATTAGTGAAAAATCATCTACAGGGATAATTAAAAAAAAAATATAAAAAGAAAGCTAAGCTGCCCCAAAGCTGCTTCTTCCACAGAACTAGTTTTTGTGACTTCCAAGTGACTCCACAAAATTCATGGCTATGCAGGACTTGCAGAAGCCATTCCAGTATCGGTTCCAGCTTACAGAAGATAACAGATTTTTCAATCTACAACAAGAGCCTTGCATTTCAATGTTGGGACTTTGAATACATACAGTCAGCAGCAAATGGATATCTCATTTACTCTTTGGTAATTTTTTTTCTAAATATATGGAAGAAAATATTAAATAATGCCAGAAATACATATGGAAACATGTAGGAGAACATAGATTTAAGTAGGTTCTGAACTGACTCAGTAGTGCAGTGGTCTGGGCATCTTTAACTGATGAGTTTGAGGATTGCTGTTGCAAATCTGAAGTTAGCCATGCAATCCTGTGGGATATGCATGAACTCTTAAAACTTCCTTAAAATGTCATTTTGCAATGGAGAAATAAGCTGTCTGTTCTGTGTAATTGGTTTCACTGAGTGTACCTTCTCTTTCAATGAGCCTCGATGTTTAGATTTGAATTTAGGTCACTGAGAGAAGTGTGGCTGGCAAGAAAAGGTGAAGTCAAGGATTCAAAAATATAATGAGAACTACAGGAAGAAAGAAGGAGGGCAAGGGAGAAAGCAGCCTAAAGGAATGGAAAGAGGGAAGAGCAAACAACCTCCAGGAAGCTGGATCATAACTTTTTCCAAAGTATTCTGCTTTTCAAATGTAGAAGATCACCTGTGCAAGTAGGCAGTTAGGTCAGGAACAGCAGTTCAAAATGGCCTTGTTACCTTTGGATACTGATTCCTTAAAGGAAGATGTCCTGCTAAGGCTGGGTGAAGCAGGGAGGGGGATTCTGTCTTCTGGAGTCCCTGTGTTTATTTTAATATATAATGTCCAGGCATGTGGATGACATGCTGAACGGTCTTCCATGGGTTGCTCCATTTCTATCAGATGCCACGATGGAAGGAAGAGTTGGTCTGCATTGGACTCCTGTATGAGACCCTGGTGACAGATAACCACTCTTCAGTCAGGACTCACATTTCACCTGTAGGTTGCTTTTTCTTTGGTTAAGCCCCTACCCAAAGCAGGGTGAATTGAAAGCTTGAGTAAATCAAGTATATTTCCTGTGTGCTGCTAAGGATCTGGAACTGGAATTGGACATTAATGAAAATGACAAAGCATACACATATCAGCCTTGTCCCCAAACCCAGAACCTGACCTGCCCCCAAAATTAGGTGATACTAGCATGCTTGCTCTGCACTAAAGTGTTAATTCCTTTGCCCTCACTTGCCTTTTTTGCATTTTTTTTTTTTGGGGGGGGGAGGTTGTTTTTGTTTTGTTTTTGTTTGTTTTTTTTTTTTTTGTCCCAAGGACCTCAGGAAAAGCTCTCTTGATCCTACTCCCTGGAACATGTTGAGATCTGTGTGTCCCCAGTGCCCCAGTGTCAAAACTAACTAATTTCCCTTGTTTCTCAGCTGTTGAGAAGAAACACCAGATAGTAATCAGTCTTTTCCTCTCTCAATAGCCCTCCCATTCCCCCCTCCCAAACGTGGGAGACTCCATGTAATCCTATCTTTCCTCTGTTTCTGGTGGAACCTTCCACTGAGGACAAAACTGTTTTATTTGGGAGGTAGGGATACAGAAAGTAGGTATCATCTTCCACTTTTGTTTCTGTTTTGGTAAACCTTGTTTGAAAGTCACTTGAAGCTCACTGGCCCAGAGTGCTTATTTTGGAGAGAAGACAATTCCTATTAAGCTACAGCTGTAATTGTATGTAATGTGTATTTTTTTAAGTGGATAAGTTATCCACAAATCCCAGATGATGATATGTCTTTCAAAGAAGATGCTGAAGAGGGCCAAGATTCCAAGAGTACTGTACAAAGAAGACAATGTCATCAGAGGGTGAACAAAATGGAAATGTTTCCTAGGGCAAAAGAACCATCTATTCAACCTTGTGTTCACAGGGGTCTTTTTGCTGTTGCTTGGAGCCCTTGTCCAGTACCTGTCCCAGACTTTCCCCTGAGACTTGAATGCTTTTGTTTTGCTCACTCTTTGTTGTGGGTACAGTGAGGAAAGGTGAAGTGACCTGTGTGGGGTAGGGCCAGTGCCTCACCTGCAACCTCAGGCCCCCCATCCTGAGCTTCCCACCACAGGTACCTCCCGGGCCCTTCTGGAATGGTTGAATTTGGGATGGTGGAATGATGGTGTAAATAGAAATGGACAAGGAGTTTGGCTGACATGTTACCGGGGTGCGATGTTGAGTGCCTGCTCCACAGGGCTGTGCAGCCAGTGAAGGCAACAACTGCTGCTGCCACACTGGGAAAGTGGTCTATAAAACAGAGACCATTAGGTGCTTCTCCTTCTATTTCCCTTTTTTTTTTTTTTTTTTTTTTAATAAAGAAATAGAAAGTTTTGAGACTTTCCATCTGCCTGGAGACTTTCTAAGCCATCTTTTCTCAGGAGTTACCATTTTTATCCTGGAAATGATTGTTGTTGTTTTAATCCTGCCTTTTGTCCCTCACAGCCTCGTTGCTTTTTTGGGCTCTGCTCCATCCCTCCCCACCGCCTTCTCCTCACCCCTTTTGGACAAACTGCAGCAGCGTTTGCCTCGGTTAAGAAAAATGGGGCTAGAGAGGGTTGGGCAAGGCTCCTGCCTTGTCACAGAAAGGGCCGTGAGGAGGAAATGCGGCCGCAGCTGAGTTTATTTTGGAGCCCGCCCACTGGTGCCCTGCTCTTTGCCCGGGGCGCTGCCACAGGCTCCAGCTGTGCCGGGCAGCCCGGCAGCGCTCGGGGGCCGGTCGTCCTGGAGGAAGGAAGGAAGGTCCTGGAAATCCCCAGAGCAAAAGAGCAAACGCTGCATTATTTCATTTCAACTTGGGACATGGAAGTTATGTGGTCTTTTGTTGTTGTTGTTGTTGTTTTTTTTTTTGGAGGGGGGGGCGGTTGTTTTTTTATTTTTTTCTTATCCTTCCCCTTTTTTTAAATTCAGAGCAGAAGAGAATCTGCAGATCTGAGGTTTAAAAAAAAAAAAACAAACAAAAAAACAACCAAACAAACGGAACACTTGCATTCCTTTCGTTTTCACATGCATGTCATGATTTGGATAATCCTGCCATTCTAAAAGAGTGGGTCTGAATGTGCGCAAGCTGAGGAAAGGCAGTAACCACTGGGATGGGCCAGCGCAGGACTGGGTTTCCCAGAGCTGTGCCCTCCTCGGGACTTGGCTTTCCCCTTGCCCTGCCGTCCCGTCCCCCCGGCGCTGAGAAGGGACTGATGCAGCCGAAAGCTGACAGTTTCGTGCAGCAGCTGCGAATCATTTCAAGCCCGTCCTGGGATGGCAGCGGGGCGGGGGAGCGTGTGCCTTGTTTTTGTTTTGCTTTCCCCGAGCATTGCGCAGGCTGCGGTCTGCTGGCCGAGGCGCCCGGCCCCGGCAGCTTGTGACTCAAGGTGCTGGTGGTGCTCCAGGGCTGGAGGAGGGCTGCCCGCAGCCCAGCGGGGCTGGGGAACCACGAGCCTACGTAGGCGCTGAGCTCAGGGATGGGGATGTTCCTCCTCCCGCCACGGAGGAGCCAGGAAGATCCCTGTCACCGCTGGCACGAGGCACACGTATTTACAAAGGTCTTTGGGACCTTTAAAACAAACTGCCTTTGCTTTTTTCCCTTTGCCTTTTTTTCTTTTTTTTTTTTTTTTCTCTGCCACACTTAAAAGTCCCCTGGTGCTTCACCCTCCCTCGTAACACTCCCACAGCTCCTCTGCCAGCATCTCCCTTCGAACCGCAGCTGAGCAATTACCAGCGCTGCTCCCAGGGTGCTGGCTCCCAGAGGATCAGTGAGGGGTCCCCGGGAGATCTCCCCGCTTGCCTGCCAGTTAGGTTTACCAAGGATGTTACATCGGGGAAATCCCATGTGCCTCCCACAGGAGCAAACCAGCCAGGCGTGCTATACACTCCGAGTGTGTGTGTACGTGTATATATATGTGTGTGTGCATGTACAGAAAGATATCATTTAGTGGCATAAGCCCTCATTAATGGCAATGGGATTTGTGTGGTTTACAGCCCCTAGGAAGCTATTTGGTAGCTTACTCCTAATTTGCAAATCTTTGAAGCCAGTCGCCGTACCTGGTGATTAAGTGGTTTTTTTTGCAATAATCCGGTGCAGAGAAAAACAGAGGCCTCTCAGTGGTTTGCATGAAAAGGCTGCTGAGCGGGTCCTGTGATTCACGGGCCAAAAATAATGTGTTCTGTTTAAACAACGTTAGCTCTGTGATACAAACTGACAAAAGCCAGTGAAATTTAAAGGGACCCTGTCAAATCGGGTCTAAAAATAACCCCAGCCAGCTGTGTTTTGGTGAGTGGGCGTGTGTGCTCATGTGCTGTGCTCCCTCTGCTTTGCCAGCCTTGTCCTGGGCTGTGCCTTTTTTTCAGAAACAAGCTAATATGACATTTGAGCTTTGCCATCTGGTCTCTCAGCGTATGAAATTGCTCTGTTCTGGGAGAAAGGGTCTGGCTTTGGCGTGGGAAAGAGCACCCTCATCCTTGGCCACAGTGTAGCCCCACCTCCCTGAAGGAGGTGAAAAGTTGCTAGTGTGGGATTTAGTATCCCAAAAGGATGCTGCAGCAAGACTGCAGGGTATCATCCTTTAATTCAGCGGGACGGTGGCAGCACAGGGTCTCAGGAACCCTAAAGGTGGAGTAGGACTCCTTCTTCTCCTCACTCCTCTCTGGGATTTGGAGGCATCACTTTTTTGGGGAGTGCTGTGACTCTCACTTCCCTACAAGCACATGGGAGATGGGCTCCTTGTCACGAGATAGCTCCTATTTGTAGGATAAAGCTCACCTTGAAACTGGGGTTCCCCTTCTGCCAAAAATACCCGGTAGCATAAACAGGTGTAGCTCTGCCAATTTGCACCTT
Organism: Euphonia xanthogaster; assembly: GCA_034509185.1. Classification (NCBI taxonomy): domain Eukaryota; kingdom Metazoa; phylum Chordata; class Aves; order Passeriformes; family Fringillidae; genus Euphonia; species Euphonia xanthogaster. The sequence goes on along the minus strand of JAYDZK010000113.1, from coordinate 64,668,673 downwards.
ATCTGACCTCACCTTGCTCTTCCCAGGAAACCAATCTAGGCTTTCTACATCTCTAAATTTAATCATTCCCTGTGCCCTGACCTCCTCCCGGGCATGTGAAAAGATGCCTAAAAAGAAATATGCACGTAAAGTCTGTATATGTGTGTGATGCAGCTGCTTAGAGGAGCAGAAGCAGGCTTCAGTTGGTTCCCTCATCTAAAGAAGAAATGGGAGATGGAGGGATGGGTATTTCTCAGTACCATCTACCCCTGTGCTGTATTTCCCCAAGTCTTGTCTTTCAAAGTCAGAAACAGCAATAAATAGCTGTTGGGGAATTCCCTCCTGCAGAAACCTCAGGAAAACACCTTTGCCCCATATCCAGGAGCAGCTGGCCCTGTTTGCTCTTCCCTTTTCCATACACCCACCAAATTTCTTGCTACCCTTTCTGCCCTCTTGAGGTTTCTATTGCAGAAGTCCCTGCCCAGTGGTTGCTCTGTCACTGGCAGTAAGATGTTGAGCATCTCCTTACCCTTGTATAGAGACTGCAAACCCCAAAAGATCTAAGGATCTTCCCTGCTGGGCAGAGGTTGAACATCTGCAGCATCTGGACAACTTTCCCCTTGCTGCCACACCAGGAGCTGAGTGCAGGATTGAGGTTTTCTTTAACTATCCCTTCTGAATTTTTTTTCCAGCTGTGACTTTATGTTAATTCAAACTAACATTCCTAAATTACATTATTCCTGCCCAAAACATTTACAATAATAAAACTCAAATCTTCCTCTCAGTATGCTTCAGTGTAACTGGAGCACTTCCAACCCACTGTTTTTCTTGAGGGTTTAGGTATTAAGTCAGGTACCACGACTGACTGAAATTTGAAGCAAAGGTGGCTTTGGAATTAAGTTAAACAGCTTTATTTTAGCACACTGAAACTGTAAATACTGCTATCAGATCCCTTTTTGGTATTGACAACATTTACTTTTTGATGTTATTTCCAAAACAAAATGTCAGCAAAACTTGATGCCTTGGCACGATTTTGTGCTTCTCTGATTTTGCTCTAAGGCTGTTTTCCAAGGGAAGTTGTGCTCTTCCAATGGTGGTTTTGCTTTGCTGTATACTTACTGCTTCAGTCATCTCCCACATAGGGGTGAAATGTGCAGCATTTTGCTGTAACAATGTAATAAAACTGATTACAAATGAGGTATTTATGCTGATGTTTACATTCTAGTAATTGATTTTTTTTTTTTTTTTTTTTTTTTTGTTCTAGAGCATTCTTCCTTGACTCTGGGCTTCTAAGTGTAGTACAGGACAGCAGTGTCTAAGGATGAAGAGACCATCTGCTACCAGGAGAAAAGTGGCAGATATTCAGAATATCAGGTAGCCTTCCAGGTGTTCACTGAGGGGAAGAAATAAGAAACCCTTCATTTTGATCTCATTTCTGGCACCGAAGTGCCAATGGAGTTCAAAAGAACTTTTCATCTTAAGAAGGAGAAAGGAAACTTTCAAGATGTTCCTCTGAAAATAGTTAAATGGAAGACATCCAGATTATGGTCTTTCATATGTACTGATCTGATCCTAGGAAAGAAAGATGGACCAGGGAGAAGAAAAATAATTCTAAAGCACTTTTGACTTTGTATCATCAAATTGCACACTGTTCAACAGCATGAATTCATTATTTGCCTGAAAAATCAGAGGTCAGAGCAAGTGTTGCAGAAAGCTTTTACAAAAAGTCAATTCCAAATTTCTACCAGAATGCATCCTGGAATACATTTCTGGAATACATTCTCCTTTTCTGTTTACTGTCTGCAAACAGATTAAATGGTGAGAGAGTTATAGAATTCAAACAAAAAAAAAAAAAAAAAAGGGAGGGGTGGCAAAATCACAAGCAAATATCAGAGTAGTCCCAAAAAAGCAGATTCTGAATTCATCATAATCATAAGTGTGAGTTTTTTTCCAAAAACTATGGTGTTAATCATTCAAATACAGTAAGACACTGGCTGATTTGGGTGCTCAATCAAGACTAATCACCACAGCTTGAATTTTGAATATTAAGTGTTTGTGGAGTCTGCTCCCAAATTATGTGCATAATTTTTGTCATGTAGATTAAGTTATTTGATGAATTATGTCAGACGACACATGTCTAAAAGTTAGGAAATGCTGGTGAACAAAATGCACACAGAGGAAGAGAGAGGTAATTTCTTATGAATAGTGTATTCATTTCTGAGTTTGATTCCAAGGTATTCAGGTCTTAATTTTTCATCAATAGCAATTGATGGGTGACTGAGGTTTTGCTGGGTAGCATTTATGGGGAGGCTGTCTCCCTTCAAAGTGAAGATGTTGAGAGCTGCTGTCTGCTGCTGTACTGCAGAGCTGCTTCCTCAGAGCCGTGTAGCCACAGACTGTTTGGTCTGCTTGCGTCTTGCATCTCCTCATGTTGCTGCCAACTGCAGCCTGGGGAGGTAGGCAGAGCTAGTGAAAATCGAAATTGCAGGAATAAAACAAACAGCCTTTGGTATACGAAGCTGATGGTTACTCGAGTGGAACTAGCTGGCTTGCTGAATCAGAGAGAAGCAATGGCCTGATTAAAGAAACTAAAGTGAGTTGGTAGGTGAGAGACAGTAAAATGCAGGAGTTCATCAGCGTGTGAAACCAAATCAAGCAGCGAATGATGGAGTGAGAGAGAATATGAAAACACTATGTAAGACATAGAATCACAGGATAGTTTATGTCGGACAGGGACCTTAAAGATAACCTAGTTTCACTCCCCTGTCTCAGTCAGGGACACCTTCCATGAGACAGACTACTCCAAACCCCATACAACCTGGACTTGAATACTTGGGGGTAAGTGTTGGATGCAACTGTGAACGGGGTATCCACAGCTTCTTTGCTGACTTCAGGAAAAAGATGCAAACGGTACAGTGCTGCCCCAGGGCTGTGTGAGCTGGGTTAAAAGTCATGCTCTTTAAAGTGTGGCTGAGGTGCTCTCACTGCCTTGTGTAAATGGGATGATTTATCAGTGTCTGGCTGACAGCTTCCCTGGGATGTCCTGGCCTTTCCTTGGAGTGAAGCATTTTAGCACCCCTGAGGTCTGTGTGTAGATAGTATTTGTTGCCAGTAGAGGCAGGCAAATTCTGTGCCTGTGCCTTGCTGTGATTCCCTCCTGGCTTTACGGGGCATCTGAGTGGGGCTGTGGTCTCGTACCCCCTCAGCTGGGTAGCATCACGCAGGAGAGATATTTTATGTGTGATATCAGTGTGTCACATCTGAACCCCATCTCTAGGGTATGAGCTTTTTGAAACAGCATGATTCAGATTTTCTAATGCACTTTGTAGGGTTAAGGACAAGAGTAACACTGTGATTCGTAGTCTGCTTACAGGATAGACTGCACGATTAATAGAGAATTCCATGTTTTGGCACTTTTTGTGTTTGTGGAAAAAGTATGAAAAAACCCCTGACATAACAATCAAATGTATGTGGTAGAAGTGAAAACATATGCAGTATCTTTTTCAAGGCACTGATTTTGAAGCAGTTTTGTCAGCTTAAATTTCACCTTGTTATGGACAAATACAAAAAACACAAGAAGTATCTCTGTAGGGGAAACTTGGGTCCTTCAATTACCACGAACTTCCTGTGACCTCCGGAACAATGAGTCTTCTGACGCTGTCATCATCTGCATCCTTAGGAATGTGTCTGTGATTTGCCACAAACTAGGAAATGATAGGCAACGAAATGCAGAAGATGTTTCTCTCTCTCTCTCTCCCCCCCCTTTTTTTTTTATTCCAATGTCAACAGCTGGTTTTCATACAGGATTCTGTCCCCTCCCTATTTCAGCCTTTGCCATTGAATCAGCCAGTGACACTTAAGTGTAAATAAAAATAAAATCAACTTGATTACCAAAGCTGAGATATGAGGCAAATGAAAAATATAAGCTGACACAAGCCAAATATATCATGCTGTTTTTTTTTCACTAATAGGGTATTTTCAAGTCTCAGTCTAGGCAAGAACATTAATTACTAGCCGAAATATTTGGGCTGTTAAGGTCACACCATCCTTCTAATGAAGAATTAAGTTTGGATAGCAATCGGGATAAGCAAACCTGTATTACAAGACAAGATTGTTTTAAAAGTGAAGTCACTACAGTGAAGCAGTACTGTAGATCTCCCTGCTAGTGATAAGGGAAGGAGGCCTCAGCCCCAGCTGCCCCAGACACCTTCTTGAGTAAGACTCACACCTCAGGGCCACTCGTTGTGTATGATTTTACAAAAAGTCTCAGAGAGCAAATTGGAAGCTTTGTTCTCAGTCTGCTGAAGCCCAGAGAGATGTCTCCTAATTATTTCCACTCATGCTGGAGCAGGGATATTATAACACCTAACAGGAAAACTGGAAAGTTCTGGGGAATCTGTGCCAGCTTCCAAAGAGTACTTTGTTGAGCATACAGTGAAAAAAGTTCATTAAATAAGAGACAATTGTTTGAAAAGCTTGTCACCACCACGAGTCAGTACAGTCCACAAGTTAGCAAGCTGAAATTCAAAAAAAACAACAAAAACCCATCAAAATAAAACCCCCTCAAAACCCCAAAACTGCAACCAACCAAAACAAAGCAAAAATCAGGCAAAGAAAAGCACAAACAAACAAAAGCCCCCCCAAGAACAGCAAAACCCCCACCATGACTCCCAAACAAACAGTCCCAAGGTTAACAAGAATGCAGAGCTGCACTAGTATATGTTATCAAAATTCAGAAATGTATGTACTGATGGCTGAAGGAATCCCCAAGTGTGGAAGACTGGTGAGAGATCTGGTCAGGTAACCCCATATTTAACCACTTCTTCATTCTTACATGGGCTTGTATTTCCCCAGGGGAAGAGCAGAAAGGTGGCTGAACTGAAACTTGCTTAGTCACTCCTTTGTCCACAAAACCACCCATCTGACCCATGTAAAAATTCCAGGTCTGTCACCCCGACTGCCCCTCATGATGGGACAAGATGATTCGAAAGTTGTCTGTGTGGTTATTGGGCATCTTGGTAAAGGGCTCCCTCCATCTCGGGAATTCCCTTCGGTGGCCCAGTGCCACAGGCAAAGCGTGGGTGTTGGGAGAGGCAAAAAAGGTAAAATGCAGAGAAAAGAGAAAGTGAGTTTGTTTCTCTCACAAGAAGTGAAAGGATTGATTTGTGTCATGGGAGAAATTAATGCCCACCCTGACCATGCAGTATCTTCAGGCTTGCTCTGTTTTCCCTTACGTGGGAACCTATCCATGATCTATGGGATTTGTTTCTTGTGGAAGGACAGTTTGGGTAAGATAAAGCACTTTTGTGCATTTACATGAGGTAAACAAATGCTTCTAAGTGCACAGATACCCATCTTCAGAGATCCTCAAAAGTCTTCTGGACATGGTTCTGGGCAACCCCCTCAGGGTGGCCACACCTGAGCAGGGGAGTTTGACCAGATAATCCCCACAGGTCTCTTCTCACCCCAACCAGGCTGATGTGATCCACCTCCAGAGCTTTCACTTAAAGCTTGCAAACTTCTCATGCCTTCATGGGGAAAGGATGGGTGCCAGTTCCCAATAACTTAATATTGGAAAGAGAGAGGGAATACTAAGAATGGCAGAGCCTTTTCAATGCCTCAGGGTAATGAAAAGTGAACTCCCTTTGTTTTAGACCATGCTGTAGTAATTGCATTCATGGTTTCTCTATTGATAAATGTCTCCCTAAATCTGGCTGCCACTTCTCATAACAGGAATATCAGGGAAACAGATTAAATATATGTCTAGCAGCACAACTAACTAACAAAAAGCTCCACCCTCAATGCAGCCTTTTCCAACTTGAAGCTTGGAGTACAAAAGGGGAAACATGCCAGAATCCACTTTGTGCCTTTAAAAGCTGTTCTTTCTCTACAACTTCACCCACTCTGGAGCAAATACAGGAAGAACAGGATTCTGACCTTTTTTTTTTTTTTTAAGGCTCTTTTTCAACATCAGGTGTTGTTTGTCTAGAGTTTCTCTGACCCTTGCAGTGCAGGCAGTGTTCATTAAGTTAGAGAAACCTGTGATGTCACCCCCCACCCCGCCTTAGGTCTGACAATAACAATGGCTGAGGTAGGCAATTAATGAGTACCTGCTGCTGCTTCTGTGCTGGCTGAAGGACCAGGGGACATTAGGGTATAGGCTTTGCCAAGGACAGTGCAGGACAGGCACTTCATTTTGGAGAAAAGTGACATGATAAGCTGAGAACTAGTTGGAGAAAATATATGTAGCATAGGGTGTTGAAACCCCATTAAGCAGAGCCTTCTTGGTTCTCACAGTTCTGCCAATGAGAATTTTGTGGAAATTTAGAACTGCAGCATCTCAAACTCTTCTCTAAATGCATCGTCCATTTCTCCTCTTCCTAAAAGACAAAACAAAAAGGAAATGTTTTCAGTCTATCACTTAAGGATAGCAGGGAGTCTGGTGGCCCTTTTTGCTTTCTTGCTGGGGAAGGGCAAGATGTGGCAACTGGGAACAATGTTGTGGAGTGACTAATGGAAAGGGAGGTGCTGTAGTTTGGCATCTTCCATGGCACATGAGCGGTCATTTTAGAGATGCTTTTTCCATAGGGACAAATTTTAGCATTGCTAGCAGTTTTTCTTTTCTGGTTGTAATCAGCTTTGTGGACAAGTCCCAAAACTGTATTCACAACTGACTTATACATATAAGCATGGCATACAATAGATGTGCAGCCTTCAAAACAAATTCAAAGAACAAATTGTCTTTGTGATTGTTCTTGTTATAAAACAATTTTATGATTCCAGAATTTTACTGAACAGATAATATGTTGTTTCTCAAGCAGAAAAAATAAAAAAAGAGTCCTGGAAATTAAATGTAGAGTTTTCCACCTGGCAGATCAATAGCTTTTCAACATTTTCCTTTTCTTGTGTTTCCCAAGTGAATGCCCAAGTGAATGTTATTTGGAAGCATAACAAAAATAGGACAGAAAATTACTGTAGGAAAATTCGAAGCAAAGTCTTTTATTTAAACAACTGTAACATATAAAGAAACGATGAAATCTGATTTCTTTTTTTTTCTTTGAGAAAAGAAAGTAAACAATGCTGTATTACTGCACAACACTCTTGATTTGTGGGTGTTGGACTGAGCAGGCCCTTTTCTAATGGCAAGTAAATAGTTGGAGTCAGTATCTGTAGGAGCATACTCTGTGGTGGCATTTCCAAAGCATCTAATGTAGATGTCCACAGCTTTTGCTACGTGCTTGGCACTGGAGACCTTGATGGTGTTTTTACATGGATAGCTGAGTGCATGAAAAGAGATCCCCAGTAATGCTTAAGTACTGCCAGAAAAATAGGATTTACCCATGGCTGTAGAGATGTCTCCAGGAAAGTCTGAGTTCTGCTCGGAGGGAGGAAGATCTGGCCAAGTTGTTCAAGCAATAATGCAAGAGCATTGTTAGCTTTCAAGCTACTAAATCTGCCAGTGAACTTGATCCTTTTGAGGGAGCGGAGTTACCTATGTGGTGGTTTGGGGTTTTTTTCCTTCTTTCCACTAATCTATGACATTGTACTTTTAAACATGAAACATTCATTTGCCTTCTGCACCTCTGTGCTTGTGTGCAGCTGTGCTCTGCTGGTGATGCTCAGGAAAGAACCAATGTCAGCAGAAGAGTCTTGCTCAAAAGTGCATCTGCCAGTGGCACTGAGCAGGGGCAATGGAGTGACTCCGTGTTTCCAGTGAGTTAAGAAAGCAATGCTCAAAACAGCAGCTTTTAGGGGGCACTTAATGAAACTAAAACAGCAGTGGAAACAAACTTAGAAGTGTGACCAAGCCCAATATTGCTGCCCTACGAGATCCTGGAGTGGCCAGAGCAGCGTGGCTGCTTTGCTGAGCTGATGAGTGCTAGGGAGGGAGGTTGCTGAATGCTTGGAGAGTAGATCTTGGAGCAGGGGTGTGACTCTGCCTGGTGTCTCCTCAGCCACCAGGTGAGTCCCAGTGGTCTTGTGCACAGTGGGTTGCCCTGCCCCACCACCCACTGGGCCTTCAGTAGGGGAGCTTTGGACAGGAGCAACAAAGGGTTAGGGTTAGGATTAGGGTTAGGGTTTGGGTTGGGTGAAGGAACGCTTCAACACCGTTTGTTTCCTGGGAAAAGCTGTTCATTTCCATGTGCAAGCAGGGAACAGTGTCTAAGACAAGGCTGCAAAAAAGCTGCCAGCTACCTGGAAATCCCTGATATCATCCAGAAGACTGGATCTGTCCTGGTGCCAGAAGATGAAGTCTGGCCATTACACTTTCTCTTTGGGAGAAGGGAATTTCTACCCCATAGTGCCACCCACAGTGCCTTTACATTCATGTCGCGAGCACTGAGACAGGACCCGAGGAGAAGACCTGAGCAGGTGAACAAGCACCAACTATAGCAGGCAACTGCAGCTCTCCTTGTCCAAATCCAGCAGAGCCACTGTGGAAACATGCAGGATCTGGAGAGCATCCTTGATGAAGGAGCAAAAGGAGCACGGCTTCTGGGACACAGTTTAAGGAAATGTGCTGCTTGGGAATGCCAGGGGTGTGTTTACACCACCTTTCCCCAGCACCTGCCCTGTGCTCACCCTGTTATCCAGAGGGGGACGGAGAGCACATGAGCCAAGGCCTGGGTATGGAATGCATGACAAAGTTAGGAAAATCTGGGGAGAATGAGGAGGAATTTGGGTGATAACTGTGGAACATCCATGGGTTGTGGCAGCATCCTCTCCTGCACAGGGACCTCTCACAAGCAGGACTGCTTCATGAAGACCTTACTGACGCTTCAGGCTCCTTCTGTAAGCTCTTCCTTCCCCCTGACTGTCCCTGAAGGTACTGTGGTGTCTGCCTGACCCTGCGGAGGAGGAGGGCTCAGATTGTCCATCACCGTGCCTGTCCTCAGCCTATGGCCACAGTCAGCAATTATGTTTGGTACTGCACACCCCTCTGTTTGATTTTATTTAATTTGATTTTAAAACATTTGTGGAGCAACAAGTTTTGCCTGATGACTGCACCCCCAAAGACACAAAAAAGAGTAAAGAGAGTGTCATGGGTGAAAGCTATGGATCTGGATTTCTCAAACATCTGGCAGGCGATTTTGAGGACTCAAAAGGATGCTCATTTAAGGAGAGATGATTTTCAGCAGGCTGTAGGCCACTTTGGCTATATAAGGGTTATTAGGCAAGACTTGATGCATTCCAAATCACTAAAGTTTGTATTTCCAATCTTGGCTATGTTTTATCCTAACCATCACCCTGAATGCTACCTTTTATTCAGGACAAGTTGTCTTTTCAGCAGTGTTTAAATGCATTCTTAATGTGAATTATCATGTTTTATGGTGGAGCATCTGAAAAAGAAAGAGGCTTGAAGAAAGCTTTTTGCTGGCAATAAATTAGATCCAAGTTTCTGTGATAAGCTGTAATGGCTCTTCAGAGCAGATGTATTTTATCAATTTAAGAACACAGACAGAGAAAACATGTACTGCGTTCAGACTTTTAAAATAGTATTTTCATGTTAGTGTGTTCACAGTCAACAATAAATCCAGAGAAGCTATGATTGTCTTCCAGTTAGACATGATGCAGCTTGTGCTGTCTGTTATATATATAGGATGACAAAGTCACTTTTCAAGCCACAAGTTGCTCCTCAACACAAAGCTGAGTACTGTTGGAAATGATGGGCTGTTGGCCCAGGTTTGGCCATCATTTCCAGGTTTGGCCAAGGGGCAAGGCATGCTCCCAGGCAGATAATTCCCCACATGCAGGTTTATGGACCCCCAGGACACAGGAGAAAACATTCTCAGTTATCTGTAATCCTGTGTCCTGGCTCAGGAGCCTTCTCAGCTCCTGTGGTTCTGCCATACCTTTGAGATATGTCACGGACACCAACTTCCTCCTCCTCCTCCTCTTCTTCCTCCTCCTCCCAAATGTCTATGTTCCCAGCCCCCAGGGAGAGAGGCTGGCATTATCTGCCAGCTTGGGCTGTTCTGGGGTTGCAGCTATGTCCTTCGTGCCAGCAGCACATGTGCATTTCACTTGACTCAAAGGGGTGGCCCTGAGGGTGGTAAGGCTGTAGGGGGTGTGGGAAATCCCAGCCAGGCTGTTCGACCCTGGAGTGCTGATCCGCTGAGAAATCAGCACAGTGCCACTCTCCCAGGTGTTTCTGTGGCTTTTGTCTGTGCTTCTTCAGAGGAAGCAGGTCCACCTTCCCTGGATTTTATACAGTGGGTGTGGAACGTGGTCCATTCCCCTGCCTTGTCATCTTCCTCCTTTTTCCAGTGCCAGCCTATAAGTGAGGTGGTTTTGCTCACCCCCCAGCTATACAGGTTGATGAACACCATCAATCAACATTTTTCTTGCTTTTTAACTTTTTTTCCTGAGAAGAAGGTATTTTGAAGAGAAGTCTGCTCAGTTTTGCACAGACTTGGATCTGTTTTTCAAGTGGGCTGTGAAAATAGTCAACAGAATTTTCATTATTTATTCTCATCAAAAGACATTGGCAAACAAGGGAATATTTTGCTAAACACAGGGTTGATTTCCACACCTCTGTAGAGGATTGGGCACCCACAAATTTCAGGAAATCTCTAGGACGTTACAGATACAGATATGCAACTTCTGAGAATGGAAAATTTTCCAGTCCTACTGGCAGACTAGTTTGTTGGAATTAGAGAATTAAGAGAACGGAAAAGAAGCTACTTTGAATTTCATTGTTTTCTAGCATGGCTTTTCTAAGGAAGCAAGTCTTATGCAATCACTTTAGCTGCCTGGCTTGAATCTCTCAATGTTTGAATCCTTTGGTCATTTTTAGGCACATTTTTCAGAGGGCGAAATGTCTGAGATGTCACTAAATTCAATCAGTCATGTGAAAATTAGAGTCTCCATTAAAAAAAAAAAGAAAAAGAAAGAAAAAAGTGTACTCCAGCACAGGCAATGTCTGCAACATGACTGCAGATGGTGTTAACTGCTGGAACACCCACATGAGAGAGAGAGACTTTTTGAATGTCCCAACCACAGGAAAAGCTTCCCTGGGAGTTTGAAATCAACTACAAGACACAGATCTTCAAGAAGCCAGATTATGTTGAACTGGGATGTGTGAGGGAATGGCTCTCAAACATCTGCATTTTCCCCATGCCAAGGCCATCCCTATATTGTTTAATTTGCTCTGCATCCCTGAGCAATTTGCTCAGATCTCAAATATCTAACAGTTTTCCTTGAGTGATGTAATGGATGCCAGTAGATGTGCACATCCAGAGCACACAAGGGATTTTTCAGAAACCCTGCTGAGCTGAGGACAAGCAGAGTGAAGAGACATTTTCTCTCCTCATTGCCTCATTCAGTCTTCTCCCACCCACAAGCAGGCAGACCTGGGCGAGGAGGTTTCCAGAGGAGCAGTGCTGATGTGACACTTTGCTGGTCACATTGCTTCCTCCTTTAGTTGTGTTTGTTTCTGTTTCACTCTGTGGTTGGACCAGCAGGGGTTGTCCAGGGTTTGCACTTCCCACTTCAGTTCCTTCTTTCTGTGTGGAGGAAATTTGCAACTTCCACTCATGACATGATGTGATGAAGATCATGACTGTCTTTATGAAAACCCTTCCCTAGTCCTATTTCCCTTAAAGCTTAGCAAGAGTGACCAAACCAGATTTGGTCACACTAAATTATTTGGCACAGAGTGGAGCAGCTCCACCAGGAAATGCTGAATCTTTAAGCAGAGTAGCTAGCAGCCTTGTGGTTCAGAAATCACTGGGGAAAGCCCATGTCAAAATCCCCAATCTGTCTGGTTTGGAGAGGGAAGCTGAAGCAAGACTGTCTGCTGGAGTGCCCCTTTGTGCCAGAGTGAGAGCTGCTGTCCTTTGTGTTGAGGATGATAAGCTTTAAACCAGGTCTAGATTAGAAAATCAGATAAATGCCCACATAATGTGTAGGAGAAGAGGCCTGCCAAAGAAAACCAGAGAATCAGAGCTTCACTTGCTCCTACCCTGTCCATTTCAGTGCTGTTTGTACATGGTCACAGACAATTAGGTCCAAGATAAAATGTAAAAAGCACACGAGGATCACTGGTATGGGAGATGGTTTAGCAAGGGGCTGGTCAGCGTCAGGTTTATGGCTGAACTCTATGTTCTTAAAGGTGTTTGTGAAACTAAATGATTCTATGATTCCCTGTCTGGTCTGTGCTCTTCGGCTCTTTGGCTGCTGGGCTGGGTCATCACAGGCATATTTCCCCACTGAGATGAGCTTTTCTTTTCCTCTCTCTAGGCTGAGGTGCTCCTCAGGGCAAGTACTGCCTCTTATGGTGGGTTTCTGTGGGGCCTGTCACCATGGGCAGTGTTGTGAGACCTCTTACCATGACTCTAAAATGCAGAATAACAGCCCCTGTAGAGTCTGTTTGTTGCCTCTACAGGCCTGGTTTGTGTCTAAATAGCGTTGGAAGGAGATGTTATAGGAGCTGCATAAAAAACTGCTTGCTTCTCCCTGGGCTGAATAGCCTTCTGGGTGGTCAGAAACTCTACTGGCAGGGAAATGTGACATTTGCCTTTTTCTCTTTATTGGATTTGGCCCCGAGGGACAAGAGCCAGAGGCTGTGGTTTCTGCAGTTGAAGATTGGTTTTCTAAGTCACTGTCCCTGGCAGATAGGCATACTTACATATTTACTCTGAAATGTGATGGTAGAGGTTCTATGCTGTCAAGGTGCTCTCAAGGAATAAACACTACACATTTTAATTTTACATTAAGATTGGAGCAGAAATGTCATTTCCCCTTAGATGCAATATCTGTTTAAAACAAAATCTCCATGTACCAAACAAAATCCTGGCTTTGGGTCTCAGAAGGAAAAAAAAAGTCATAGTTGTACACCACCATTCTCTTCATTTTCTGCAACAGCTGAAACTTTCCAAGAGAGCAGTCAAGGTACTGAGCCAGATAAACTCTCTCTTCCTCAAGCGTCAGGTATCTTCTAGACACATTCAGATGAATGACATATTCTAGAGTTCAGAGGAAGAGAATGAGAATTTTTTGGAAGGGCTAAAATCCATATGTCATTATGCATCCCTTCACGCCAAAGGAGGCTTCCTTATTGAATACATCCAGTGCCAAGGGGGTTACTGTGGCTTACTAAAGGATAAGACTTGCATGAGAATTCGCATATAAACCCCTTGACTAGAGCAAGTGAAATAGTGAATTTGAAATGGCCAGAAAAAACTCTTAGCAAAGCCACAGGACATTATTTGGGAAAATTCATGGACATGTAACCTCAGGGTGCAAGGAGCCTGAATTTTTCTTAGGGAAAGGGACAAAGCTCTAAAAGCTCCTGTTGCAAATACAACAGCAGATGACTGAGCCTCAGACAGCAGAAACAGTTTTCTGGACATGTGGACATGTTTCTATTCACTAAATTCGGGTTTATTTTTTTTTGGGTTTTTTTGGGTTTTTTTTTTTTTTTTTGGTTTTTTTTTTTTTTGTTTTTCTCGTTGTTGTTAATTAAATACCTCCCGAAAAAAAAACCGATTACTTTCCAGTGCTTAGCCTAAAACTGCTCTGCAAGTCTGCATACGACACGCTGGGCTTCACGAAGCTGCAGCTTGGTGCACACAGGGTCTGTGTCCCACCACTGCCCTGCAAACAGGGGATGGATGGAGCAGCCCCAGCTGCTCCTGAGTCACTGCCGTGGCACAAACAGGTTCTCTGTTCTCACGGGTGGGAAAGTGCTTGTCCCAGTAGTGTTTGGACTTTCCATAGCTCCAAGTGTGCCTGTGGTGTTATAAATAGCAGCGGTGGGGCTATTCAGGGGTGCAGGGTTGTGAGTAACACTGTTTGAATAGTGCGCTCTCTGTGGTAGATTTATGTTTTTATTTCCAGCGTTTGTCCAGCATTTATAATCTTCCCTTCTCGGAGTTCATGATGAATCTGGAAGGGAGAAGCTTTGCTTTCTCATTTTGTGAACTGGAACAACCCTGTACATTGGAACTCTTTGCAGATCTCTGTCCAAAGGCACCCCACAGTATAAAGCAATGTACTTTATCCTTTTTTTTTTCTCCATTGCTTTAAAATATGCCTTTCACCAGATTAGCCTAAGTGGTAATTCTCTGCCAGCTATCTCTGAATCTCACCCTCCTACGTGTCATCTCTGACAGTGTAGAGTCTTCCCCCTTCCTAAGCGCTGGGAAAGAGGGAAGACAAAGGCAAGAAAGCCTCTGCCGGAGGCTGTAGGAATGGCTGAAGTTAAAGCAGCCGGTGCCTCATCTACTGCATGTGGCAGGTCACGCTCGAGCACGGGAAGGTCTGAACCCAGCCCGGGATGTAGGGAAGGTCTGAACCCAGCCCGGGATGTAGGGAAGGTCTGAACCCAGCCCGGGATGTAGGGAAGCTGCCTCGTGTTTCCACAGCTGCCACTGCCCATGACTGGGAGTCCTCCCTGCAGTGATGTGTGTGGCTGCTGTGTGAGAGGCAGCAGAGGACAATGAAGTGAAGCCCGGGATTCCTCCAGGGCAGCCGGGCATGCCAGGGGAGGCTGGGATCTGGCAGCAGGTTACACCTGGCTCACACCGAGGAGGTGAAGCACCAGGGACATGCCAGCTCTCTCCCTCCACACGCAGTTAATGCCCGAGACATCCCTTCTAACAATGAGCTCTCTTGGCAAGCGAAACTGGAAAAAAAAACCCACAAAAGCCATTGCAGAGGCGCTGACACAGATTAGATATTCAGGTAAAATATTCAGCAAGAATACCTCCTGCTGGGTTAGCTTGGGGGAAAAAAAAGCACAGAACAAAAATTCAGTGCAAAGGAAGAGTGCAGACTTTTAGATATGGATGCATGAATTTGAAAAGCCTGTTTCTTAAAATAAGGAGGACTCAAGAGTTCAATGTATGGGCTAAAATATAATGTGGAATATAACTCAGATATGCAGATGTAAGAGTATCTTTCAGGATTGGATGTTTTGTAAAAGCCTACTTTTTTTTTTTTTGTAAATAAATGGAGCTAAGAAGACCTGCCGGCACAGACCTCATCTAACAAGAAACAGTCTAATTATTCCTCAAGATTTAATGGCTTTTAATGAGGATCACAAATCTCAGTAATAGGGGTGGAAATATCCATTGGAAAACATATCTTAATTTTCTCAGAATAATGTAAAAATCCTAGCTTTTTAGTGGGATTGAAGTTGGCCTTTGAGGATCAATTGGTAGCAAATAGGAGTATTAGAAACATCTTTGTAGAAGCCAACAATGACATTTTCCCCCAGCTTTTCCCATGTGTTTCAGGTAGGCGCAGATTTATTAATGCAGACAAGTGTTACCAATTGCACCCTGAGAGAGCAGGTCCAGTCAAGCAGAAATCTAGTTTACATACCTTGCCTTCACCCCTCTGTGATTATTTTGCTCTCTATTAAATAGTTGGTTGGATTACTAATTAAAAAGGAAAAAAAAAAAAAGGCTTTCCATTCGCAATCGTTTCGGGGCCTTAATTTCCTTGGAGGTCTAACAGTGTGTGCTGTTGACACAGCTCAAACATTCACATCTCAGTTATCCTGAAAAAGAGCTGCAAACAGGATAATGAACTTAACACGTGTGTCAGCGTGGGGAGCCGGAGAGGCCGACTCCGACCTGTTGCACTCCTCCAGCAGCAAAGAGTGGAGGATCATGCCCTGCGTGGAACATCTGTGCAAACACACCCTGCCATGCCTGTTGGGACATCCTGCCCTGCTCTGACACTGCCCTTTGTCACATGGGGCTGTCACCAGCTTACACTGAGGCCCACAGCCTTGCAGGAGGCTGAGGTCTGGGGATGTCTTGTAAGGTGGCAGCTGTTTTTCCACAGATGCAATGGCATGGGGGAGGAAAAGAAAGCTTTGTGGTTACCCCAGTGAAACCAGCAGAAGATACTGGCAGGTGTGAGACCATCTGGTGAACGTGGCACAGAGACCTCCCATTGTGTTTGCCTTTTTTAAAGCACATTGGCAGGTCTGTGCATGTGTGTGAGTTCTTACCTGCTCAGCCCATCTGAGCAGTTTCTGCCCAGCACAACCACTCCTACGGTGGGACATTTTATTTCCTCCTGCAGAGAATATGATCTAGTGGCTGTGGCCACTCTTCAGAAAAATGCAAGTCAAGGGCCTGTACAGCCTGACAGAACACAGCTTTCTACAGAGATGAGAAGTGAAAGGAGTTGTAGGGGCAGGAAAGTGAAGCTACTCTCTAATAAAAAATCAGCATGCTTAATCTTGCCATTCAATCCTGGAGTCCTCTGCCATCACATGGGAGGCTCCCAGCAAAGTACACCTGAGCTGGTGACTCTTGTACCAGTGGGATGCCCCACAGGAAGGGGCTCAGTGGAGGAATAAAAGCTGCCATTTAAAGCTCTTTGCTTCTCTGCCAGGTTCAAGCACAAGCTACAAGATATGTGACAGCAACTCTGGGGGCAGAACCCAGTGCTGGAAGATTTCAGATAAGCAGCCAGTGGCCTCTGCACTCCTTGTGTTCTTAGATGTTCCAAAGGGTCCTGACAGTTATTGATCACAATCCTCCAGCCTCTCCACATGTCTGACCCTGAGTCTGAGGGCAAAAGAAGTGTGCCCTCATGATGCAGGATAGGTGAAATCATTGCTTGGGGATTGCCAGAGGGTGCTGTGAAAGAGACTCATGTGTTCATCCTCTAAATGTGTCAGTTTTGCTCTAAGTTCAGAAGACAACCTTGTTGTTACCTCTAAGGCAGTTTCTCTCCAGAGAAGCTGCTACAAACAGCAATAAAAATTGGCTTCTGCTCTCTGCTTCCGAGATTTCTTGGGTCAGGGCAACACCCTACAGGCAGTCAAGAACTGCAGTGCAGGACTATGATTTCTGACTTGAGGGCTGCTTGGCCCTGCCACCAGATCTGCCCAAGGAGGGCTATGTAACCCTAAAATAACCTAGCTGCAATCAGAAGACACCCCAAATCCAAGCTGCTCACATGCCTTCCCCATTCTCCAGCTTGGCAGGAGAAATGGAGGTAGATTATAATCAGAAAGGGAACATGCTCTGCTTATCAAGCTGCCACAGCAGTCATCGCACTACACGGGATAGTTATTTGCTGGCCTAGGAGTAACTATGCAAGTGTATTTATGGAGAAAAATGGACTTTCAGTGTTTCAGGAAATGTCCCAGTATCCAGGCTTCTCAGGGGAAAGCAGAAAGAATCCAGTGGTCACAAGGTCACCCCCTAGGCTGGTGGCTATGGCTCCTTGGTGATGCTTCCTCAAGTCCCCAAGGACAGTGCAGGTGGCCTAGAAAGTGGCCAAATGCTCCAAGTCCCCATGCAAACAGGGAGCAACAGCGCTCCTGCCCTCTGTGCAGTGTTTGAGGGATGGGAAGGAGTGGGAGTGAGGACAGTGTTTGCTGGAAGGGGATGATGTCTGCTGATGAACAGATGCCATGAGGGACCACAGTGCTGGTGTGGCCAAGCTCAGCCCTGTGGCTCAGCACCAGAAGTGACAGATGCCCATTTGTGAGTCCAGCGTGTGTGGCACGTGCTTTTATAAATGTACACACTGCTCCCAGGCCGTGGTACTGATTTCACCCAAGTTAACTTCAAATTGCTCTAGTTCTGTTTACCGTAATAATTTCTTTCACTAGATCACTTCTGCTTTCACAAAAGGTAAGATCATTTTAACCAGATTATACAGTTGTAGACAAATACTCTAGATTTTGTTACATATTCTTTTTTACCTTTTTTTTTTTCTGTGCTGTTCAACCAGCTCCAAAATTTACATTGGGGAAAATAATTCCAAGAGCTTTTATTCTACCCACCTTTGTGCTGTTGAATGCCAATACAGCTGCAGATTTCTGTTTCAAAAAAAACAGGTTAAAGGCAATGTGGAGTGTAACCCCCTTTGTGCCCAGCTGAAAGTTAATGGAATTCCAATGTTTCACTCTCCTGTGATTATAAAAATGCTGCCTTCTATTGCAGTCTGCAAAAGCATATTTTTATATATGTAGATGGTCACTTAACTGTTTCAGAGAAATTAATCTTTCCAGATTACTCTGTCTGGGTATAGGAGAAATGTAATGAGTAATGCAAGTAAAAGAAGCAGCAAAACAACAATTCTAACTACCCTACTCTAAAATACCAAATGTCAGCAAGAAGACAGGGTTTAATCAGTATTTGCTCCAGTGTCTCTCAAAATGGGATTCCTTTTTTCTCCATTGGGATGCAGTTTATCGTGGCACAAGTGCAAGTAAATAGTGCACTACAGGTCATTCCTTACTTTGAACTGTAGGTAACCAGCTTTACTGAGTACTTGGATGTGACTCCTGCTGACCCCTGGTCAGGCAGAGGGTAAATGTAAGAGCAATTCTGCAGTCCTTCTGTCTGAGCTGATTTACTGCCCGAGTCTATCACTTATTATAGAGCAACTGAAGCCAAGGAGCACTGCAAAGCAAGGCAGGGATTTACAGCAACCAGAAAGCACGGATTTAAACAGTCAGGAAGAGAAATAATTGTAAATTGCAGCATAATTTGGTCTTAACATCAGGTGCAAAGCTTTAAGGAGCTAATCTAACAGCATGTGCTTGTGCAGACTCGCACAAAATGCTTAACAGTTTCATTGGGATCCACCTCAATGATCTCCAAATGCAGGTGGAGCAGAGACCTGACCCAACAAGGCTCTGGACATCCCCATGGATGTAGTTGGAGGCTGAGAGCTCTCAGCATCCTGTAGCATCAGTCTCCCATTTAGGATTGATTTGACTACTCAAAGTTCTGTTAAAAATGCTTTGTTATTAAATCCATTTGGAGAGATGAGCTGTGTTTACCAGACAGACACTCCTGCTGTCATATACATTCTCCTATTTTATGCACATAAGCTGTACTGACACTGGAGAAGACCACATTTTGTGGAGAATTTTAGAAAAGTTATTAGCAACTTGAAAAAAAAAAAAAGCCATTTCAACAGCCATTTGTCTTTCAGGACCCCACTGTCACCACTCCCTGCTACTCAGAGTCAGGAGAGGACTCTCTCAGTAGCTTCTATTCTGTTTTACAAGAGCTGAATGCTGGTTTCAGATCTCTGGTGTAGCACTGCTTGATGCTGCTGGCTTTTCTGCTTTGGATCATCCATGTTTCAATTTGCTGCTGTGCTTGTGAAAAAAGAGCCTTTAAACATGTCCCCTTTTCTCCAACCAGCTTTGGGTTTTCTCTGTTTATTAACTATAGATGTATCAAAACAGTAGTTTTTAGCTTAATTCAGAAACAAAAAGTGTTGGGTTGTTGTGGTTATGCAGTACAAATTTAAACAGTATCAGGCAGCTTGGCTTGGAGAAACATTCAGAGTTAAAGATAGAATAAAGACAGCAGAATAACAATGAATGGACTTAAAAGCACAAATTATTTCTCCTTAAAAATATTCACTACTTTTAACACTTTGAAGGTTGTTAAAATAACAACCTGATGCCTGTGCCACTGCTGGCCTCAGTGGACAGGACGGGGACAATGAGCTTCTGCTGCTTTGTGTCCACTCGCTATAAACCACAGAGTAGGTCAGAAAAATGCTCTTGTGGGAAAAAGATACTCAGTTGCCCTTGGTCTTGATGGGAGCTGTGACCTAACCTCTGATCCAGCACAGTCTTGTTTTCCAGGTCCAGTCATAATAGCTGCTGAACTGACACTTTCCTGCTCAGATGTGTCAGGCCATGCATCAGCTGGTGATGCCCTAACCCAAAGTATTTAAACAATTGTCTCTGTGTCTCAGAAAACATTAGCATTGCTAAATTAGCCCCTTGGGTAGCACACTCTTTCGGTGATTCTGGCTACACAGCCTTTATTTAAACACCTTGACAAGCTTAAATCAGTGTCTGTATGGCAAATCTTCACCTAATTTAAATAGAATTGATTTTATCTATTTTAAAACGATGCTATTTTATACCGGCCAACATAATGGCACTTGCTTTCCAAAAAACAATCCTGAAAACTTTGTTAGATAGAATTTTCCTGAAATGTACACCCCAGATGATTGTGCAAAATCATCTATGCTATGTTAATGCAGAAAGAAGGAGTTTTACTCTCATTGTATTAAATGGTTTTGTTTTTATCTTCTTAGAGCAATTATTTCACTTGATTATCATAGAAGAATTTCATCTGACATTGAGTTTAGGTGCACCTGAATTCATTATACTGTCTAATTTATATTTGATATAAAATGACAATAGCTTGAAACTGTATTGACAGATCTTTATTGAAGATAATTACTCAACAAGAATCATTCTGAATGAATTACATTGAAAATTCGCTTCAATTTTACAGCACTCCAGTGATAAGAAACAGAACTATACAGGTTTCCTTTGCTAAATTGTAGCTATAATTTTGTTTAAAACTCTTTGAATTCTTTCAGGTAAATTTGAGCTCCCCAGAGAAGCTTGTAACACCTATGCTCAACTTCTGAGACTTGATTAATTCACAATTCAAGATGATATTACTACAGGCAGATGTCTCACTCTTTTCCCTGGAATGGCAGGTTGTCAGCTGTTTCAAGGAGACAGTTTTGTGGGAAGGGTGGGAAAAGTGGCCACCTTCCCTGCTCTTACCCAGAAGAGGGTTTGTTCCCCATCTGCAGAGCAGGTAGGAAGCTGGTTGCTGCCATGTGTGTCTGGTGATGTCTCTCCCTCTGCCCAACTCCAGGGAGGAACTGGAGGGCTCAGGTTGCACTCCAGTCCCTCTCCTCTGGCTGTTTCAGTCTCTGACTGCCATAGAACCAGCTGTAGGTTCACAACTGAGCATCTGCATAACTTTGGGATTACAGAGGCCTTTTGCTCAGCACTTTGCAGAATCAGTACATAGAAATGCTAAATATTTTAGCTACAGTGGGTAAATACCTTTTACCTCAATAGATTGCAATAATTGATTCCCTCAAGTTTGATCTATTTCCACCAAAGAGAGCTGTCATAAATGAAAATCTAAGATTTGCCTTCTGTTTTCTTAATCATATTAGAAGCCATATGAAAACGCAGGTAATATGTGTGATATAATGGTTGTCATCCATCTTGCATTCTTTGGCTACAAACTGGCATGTGAGCAACCGGCTTTCCAATATCTTACTTTTAGAGAAATTTTCTAAAAATTATACTCGGCCAGGATATAAAACACCAAAAAGGAGAAAAAAAATTTAACAGTAGACCATGGGAGGGGAGAGGAAGGAAGAGAGATAAAATATCATCAGTACCTCTGAAATACAACTGTGGTGTGTTCACACAGAGAAGGCATTCAGCATCCACAATAGCTTGACCTAGTAAGTAGTGTAACTGTCAGTCAGGCATATTGTAGTAGTATTTATTTCATGTCGTGTTTAAAAATTAACACAAAAGTTGAAAACGAAGAATAGAAATATTCCTGAAGACAGGAATATTGAGGTAGAAGACAGAAGAATAGGGAATGATCACACTGAGAAATCATACTGAGAGTGAGTGTGCTACAGATAAGCTAATTCCTTCACAGACTATTAATTAAAGGTTTATTTCCTTGTGTTGAAGTATCATTGTCCTAACAGAGTTAGAGAGGAAGGAAAGGAAAGAATGGGATGGATGTAATTCATCATCAGAAGAGCAAAGCCACTGCATGTAATACAGTCCTTCCATCCACATGGTCTGTCTCTCCTAGTAAAACACTTCTGGATTTTCCTCAGCGTCTTAGAAATAATTTATGTTATTGTGCTTCAGCTGGTTTATTAGTATTCATTTTCTTCTTAGCCAAATGGAATTGTTGATTGAGAAGCATTACTGCACATCACTGAGTATCCAAGCTATTTTAGTTTGGCTGTGCTTGCTTCCTTCAAGTCTCAAAGGTTGCCAGCTGCTTTGTGCTAAGGATTTGAGCCAGCAAATTGTTGGTACCCAGCTAAACATTGACTGCTAGGGGCTTATATGGCTCTGCACAGGAACGTGCCCCAAAGGCTGCTCTCACTTTCTTGTTGCTATTCCCATCTGTTCCACCAGCCCTGCAAAACTCTTCATGAGGGATGCTATGTATAGGGCACTATGTGTGTGGGGAAGAGGAGGTGGTCATTGCCTTAGAGGCCATGCACATGCTCTTTTCTTGTTCTTCACCCCTAATAGGACGGCTTCTCCCCTCTAGTTTTGCTCTTCTGGCTCCAGTGGGGTTCTCCTGATTCATTCCATTGTGAGAAACTAGAGGAACAGCTGGATTTTGAATCCTCGTTTTGCTAGCACCACTTGGATAGCTGTGTAACTCTATTAATTTCAGTTGAATAGGTTAATTTGATGAGAAGTGAATCAATTTCGATATTGCAAAAGTTGCTGTACCTTTTTTGCATTACCTGATATCACAAGTATTTTCCTGCCTTTATTATAACACACCTTTACAGACTTAATAAGGGTTTGCAGAATTTCCAGAAGACTTGGTTAAACAACTGTATATTTTGTGCAAATTTGCTGAGCCTTTCTAGGAAAAGAAATAAAAATATTCTGCAGGACAATGCAAAGGATTTTTCCATACCTTTAGGCTAAGCACAGGAATAAAAAGCAAAGTCTTATGTGAGAAGATTTTGCTCGTTTTCACAACCTAATTACAGACCTGTGAATTAGATGCAGGTATAGACTGATAAATTCTCCATCACGTTTGACCGCCAGTCAAGTATTTTCACACATGAGTTATTATAGAAAACCCATAAACTACCTGAAGGAGAAAGCAGAAACCTCACTGGAAAAAGATGCATGTGTGTTGGCCAGCTGTGGTTCCACTAGGAACCAATTTTAGTACATTTCCCACTGTAAAAGCTAATTCGGAAGCTGCTGAACTTTCCATCCATATAGATTTTGCAAATAGAAGATGAGGGGAAAGGGCATACAGTTCAGCAGGTGGACTTATTCTACCCTTTGGAAGACAGGAGGTCGTGGAGAATGCTTATATGTCTTAAAGAATAAAAATAGTAGTCATAGTCTATTCAAGTATGTTAGAGTACACTGATAAAGTATAAATCTGGTCTCAAACAGAACTGCCGGCCATTAAGCGAATTGTGTTCCTCATCTTTGGACAAGGAAATGTATCCTGGCATAGTCCAATAACACAGTACTTTAGAAGAATGATTTTAAAAATCAGATTAAAAGCAAAGAAATATTCAAAAATTTTAGGTCCTACAGAGGGGGAAGAAAAAAGGAAATGCCCCACTGGGCTGAAAAGCCTGAAAACAAGGCTTTTCAATGTATTTTTCTTTCGGCCTCTGTTTTTGAACCCTTGCTGATCTACACTTGCCAACCTCAACTGGTCTGGGGCAGAAAAAGCAGAAGGGGAATATGGAACTGTAGTGAGAGGATGTTTATGGAAAGGCTGCAGAAAATTAGAATGGAGTTGAGGTAGCAGCTTCCTCTGGGTTTGGTGTTTGGTGAAAAGAAGCCCAAGAGAACCTAGAGCATGTCAAAAGATGGATGGAATATCTTTTTTTAAAAAACATATCTGTACTTGGAAGAGAACATAGAGAAGTGGATGACTGTGGTTTTCATTTTCCCTATGTCTTACATATTTGTAACAGCCTTTTGTAAATAGTGAGCAATTTTAAAAATTAAAGTCATGTTAGAGCAGTGTGAGTGACAAGTATGACTTCACCTGGGACATCAAATTGGATTGGAGCTGTCCCTTGCCTAAAAATATACAGCACAAAGATTTCTGGGAGAGGAGAATAAAACAGCTTAGTTTGGGCAAGAACACAGTTTGTCCTTCTTCAGGAAGTGAGGGAACATTGGACTACTAGAACATTAGAAAGAAATTCCTCTAGCAGGAAGACTTAGTTATCTCTTAGTTATCTACTACAAAAATACTTGTGTGTCCTGTAACCCTACTTGTATCGTGGCAATACAACTTTCATTTGGTGCAAACTTTTAATACTGTATGTTCTCACTAAACCATAGTTTATGCTTTGAGGAAAACTCCATGAGACAAAAAGTAGATATTCTGACTATACCCCTTATTTTTATTGCTCAGTCTGTTCTAAGGCACCTCCCAAGTCAAATTTGCAAGACTCAGTTTCAAGTTACTCACACTTTCTGATAAATCTGAGAGTAGCACCAAGGTTTAGGGCTTTTATCCTTTCAGTAATGTTCTTATCTTTCAAGGTCTGCAATAGAAAGTTGGTCTTACCCAGGTGCATCTGCATCACTATTTAAGGAAAGTTGGTTTTGGGAGTGCAGGTACAATTCTGCTTGATTTAGGTATGAGGGAGTATATTTTTTATTGGAAAGAGGATTGGATTTGGCATATGTTCTGAAACACTTTTTCTCATGGTTGAAAACCGGACTTTTGACTTGCATATATAGTTTTGCTTAAACTCACATCACACTTAACATGGACTTTCTGAACTATTTTTATGGCAATTCTTTCACTTACTACTTGAAACAACTAACAAGGTAGACGCATGAGAACCAAAGTTATTTCAAGTGTTGTCTCATAGGTAAGGAAACTCATACTACAAGAATTAAAGATAATATTAGTGGTTACATATCTGGTGATTAAGTCACTGTCATTGATCATAAAATGTACTGGACTTGAATTTTTTCTCCAGACTGTTGTGGAGATACTTTTTCTTTCTTTGATTTATAATAGAGATATCCCAGGAATTGGAAGCCTGAAGCTAGATGCTGAGATCAGATAATATGAAGGATGTGTAACTACTGCACAGTAATGGCTATCATATAAAATAAAAATTTAGTAAGAGAGTGAAGAACATCCATGCTTGAAATTTTCTATGATTTGGTCTTGGCTTATGGTACAGGATAACTGGTTAACCTGAACCTTTTTTCCAATGCAATTAGGCCAAATTATCAAACTGAAGTACACAGTTTAGTAGTAGTAGTGAGACAATGTAATAAAGATGCACCAACACTGAGGACTGCAGTCCATTAAAACAACAAAAAATCCCAACAACAAGACCTCTTATGGACCATCCCCTATGTTCCTTAAAGTAAAATCCTTTATTTGCCCTCACTGGAGCAAGGGCAAACTGCCTAAGTAAGAAATGTGGGACTGGTCTATATATGTGTTATCATTCTTCCCCCAGCTTGGCTGAAACGACCCAGTATCTCAGCTCAGCCTGTCTGGTAGCAGAAACTCATGAGCCATTTTTCCACTACTTGACCCTGACACCAACAAGTAAATCCCAGGGGCTGAAAAGGTCAGTTAGAGGGAGAAGAATAAGAAAACATATGGCAAGATCAAGAGATGTGTCTGGTTTGTAATCTGAAGAAATAGACCTTTGGATTTTCCCTCTTGCTCTGAGAATGCAGCTCTTAATCTTCTTTCTGCCACAGAAAAGCTTGGTCACCCTTCTTAGATAAAGCAGTCTACTTATCTCATCAATTCCCACTCACCCATTACTTATTTCACAAGTTAGAAAGCTGTCAGCATTGCATAAGAACCATCAGCATGAATATTTGATGACCACAGCTGCCATAAGCATAACAAATCTGATATACTGCTAGCAGCCATTAAATATTCTGTTTACTCCATAAATGTACACTTTTAGAAATCTATGGAGAGACACTGTCCAAGGAGATTTGAAGCTGGGTATTTAATATGAATCTTAGTTTTGAACATAAATTATAAACTTCCCTGAGAATCTATACAACATTTACATCCTCAGTGCATATTTCTGCATTTAATGAGTGCTTAGAATGCGACATCATTTTTTGCTTCTGACTATTGTGTGATGAAATGCAGTGACTTGTCAGTTTACACTCTACTGGAATGCATTTGAAAGCCACATGAATATGTCTGTGTTTTAATAGGCACCAGTATTTTAAAAGGGTGGAATAATTTTAAATTGTTTTTTATGAAATACTAGGTTGTAATTGCATATTTTTCCAATTTTTAATCCTATTAGAACTTCAGCAGCTTTGCTTTTATGCACAAAAATCTCCCTGGATTTGTAAGCAGACTTTGTTTTGCTATCTATGTTTAATGCAGCAGAGATTTTGTTTATCTGTGCTGGAATGTGCTCCAGTGGCTTATACAGTGAATAACAACAACACTTTCTCTCAAGTTTAAGAGTTACTTTTAGATTTCAAAAATCCCCCAAATTTTCAGCCTGATTTGTATTATATTTATATTTTATTACAGAACTCAAAAAATGGTTTCAATTAGAAATCCAGTCAAGAGTGTTTGTTATGGACCAGTACTCAGCTTGTGAGACATTCGAGTGAAGATGCCAAACTGAGGCAATGATCAGAAGAAAGTTTGGCACTCAGTAATTCCCTCATAGAGAAGCTGTTGAGCTTTCTTGAGAAAAAAAAAAACGCTATTTGTTTCTGTAAAGTTATTGAGCACTAAGTCTTTCTTAAATTATTTTCATTCTGGTCTTAAAACAAAAATTATTTGCAGTCTTGGAAAGTGGGAAATAAAAAATGGTCATTGTTCAGTCAGGGGCCAGCGCAGACAGAGGTGGTTTTCCTGGGGGTGCCAAAATGAGCACCCCACATAAATTGGCAATTTAATGTCCATCACACCCACGCCCATGGAAAGGGCAATAGTATTCTTCCATCTTCCACACTGTTGCTCCCAAAGGCTACAAGACTGAATGGAAAATCTGCCTGGCGATAGTTAACATGAAAGTTTTACCATTTGAGATGAAACCTCCTTCCACCAGTGTTTACAGATTCCAAAACTTGCCACGTTTGCCAGCAACCTCTGTAAACCTTTTAGCCACACTGACTGCTTTGTGTACTTTTACAGACCTGTGGCCATATTTATGATGTACATTCTCTATCTAATATCAGGCTATTTTACAGAAATTTTATATGAAGTCCAGTTTAAATAGCTTGCCATTAGATATTTAAAGTTTAAAAACCATAAACAGTGAGAAGAAAAACCTTAATGAGCTTATTCTTACACTCATGAAAAGAAATAAAAAATCCCCTGGTTCATCTGTGTCTGTCAAAAAGCAGGGCAGTGGTAGCAGTCTGAATTCATCATGCTGTGTTGCTTCTCAGGAACACTGGCCTTTTCTTCTTTGCAAACAAAGACTATGGATCTGATTGAGCTGGAGATTTTAAATCTGCATCTTTAAAAGAATTGTTGACACCATTTTAGTAGACAAGGAAAACAATGCAAAACATTCAGAATGAACATGAAGTATCAGCTGTACCTTTTAAAATTATTTTTCTCCTCCTTGCCAGTGTTTCTAGTATCTCTCTAGGAGCCTGAAATTAAACCATTTCCCTGTTGATTTGGGTTGACTTTTTCCAATTGGAAAGAAATAAAAGAATATGCTTTCCTTTTTTTCTTCTTTTCTTAGCATTGCAAAAGCCCCTCAAGAATTCTCTTCAAAGAAATCTGGTCAGTGATTTAACACAATATAAAATGTTATGTAAAAGCACTAAGAAAAATTCTCATAAAAGCCATTTGGGAACAAAAAAAGAGACAACAACAAATGTTTCAGCCAACATTTCCAAAGGAAGATCTATCATTTTTATTATTATTATTTTTAGACTCAATCTTTTTCCTTGTTCAAGCACATGAAGAATTGGCTTTTCGTACGCATCTTATGCCAGAACCCAAGCTGGGAAAAAGGTGCTTGTCTGCTCTTCAGCATTTGATGTGCTGAAGTTGATGCTTCTGAGGGGAGGAAACAAGGCTCAAAGCAACATAACAACCCTGGTCTTCAGGAGAGCAGGCTCTGGACTTTGATCTGCTTGGAAGAATCCTACAGGAAACAGCCCTGGAGAGTAGAGTGGTCCAGGAGAGCTGATTGATTTTCAGAGGTGATCTGTTCCCAGCACCAGAATGGTCCATCCCCATGAGCAGGATATCAAGCAAAGGTAGCAGGAGATGGGCATGGATGAACAAGGAGCTCCTTACCAAATTAAAATGCAAAAAGGAAGTATGAAAAAAGGGGGAGTGGGTGCAGGTGATTCAGGGGGAATACAGAGACACTGAGAGTGCATGACTGGGGAGAGGAAAGTCAGCCCATATGGACTTGAATATTTAAGGGGCAGTAAAGGTTAACAAGAACAGCTTCTCTGGGTACATTAATAGGAAAAGGAAAACTAGGGAAATATGGGCTTGGTGCTGTATGGGGCTGAAGGGCAGGAGACTTGGTGGCAAAGGGCATAGAAAAGGTCAATGCCTTTTTCCCATTGGATTTTACTGTAAGACTGGACTTCAGCAATCCAAGGGCCCTGAGACCAGAGGGAAAGCCCAGAGCAAGGGAGATGTGCTCTCAGTGCCAGAGGACTGGGTAGGGAGCAATTAAACAAACTGGACACACTTGAGCCCATGGGAGCTGGCAGGGAGCCCTCACACTGAGGCACTGAGGGAGCTGGCTGACAAATTGTGAGACTGCTCCTGATAACCTTTAAAAGGCCCTAACTTTTGGGAGAGGTACCTTAGGAGTGGAAGAAGAAATAAAATTCACTCCCTGTCTTCAGGAAGGAGGATCTGGGGAACTACAGGCCAGTCAGCCTCACTTGGGTCCCCAGGATGATGATGGGAAACTCATCCAGGATATTGTTTCCAAACATATGAAGAACAAGTAGGTGACTAGGAGTCATCATGGACATCAGAAGGGCAAAACTGTGCTCAATCAATCTGATAGCCTTCTACAACAATATTAGTGTGTTAGGTTATGTGATACGGGGTACAAGGGAGGGAGTTAGATGATTTTAGCAGGATCAAAAGTGGGAAAATAGCAGGGCAAAGGTATAAAAAGGGGTGGTTGTCCATAAGCTGTTGACTGGTCATTTGTATGGCTGTGGCCTGCATCTGTATTCTGTCCTGAAAAAGATGAGACTGTTTCATGCAGAGAAAAGGAGGCTCGAGATAGGCCTTGTGTGTAAAAATATCTGAAAGAAAGATGTAAAGTGACAGGCTCTTTTCAGTGGTGCCCAGTGACAGTACAAGAGAGAATGGGCACACACTGAAATACAGGTTAAAGCCTTCACTCCAAAAGTGGGATATGTTCCAGGAGGTTGTGAAATCTCCATCCTTCAAAACCCAACTAAAAATGGCTCTCAAAAACTGCTCATAGTTATCCCTACTTTGAGAAGTGAGGTTGGACTGGATGATCTCCATAAATCCCTGTCATCAGTTTTGTAGTTTGGTGGTGTCAGTGTAGCTAAGGTGCAGCACAGCAAAATCTGGGAGCACAAGACATCCTCTCCTGGACTGTCACCACCAACAGCTCCACAGCTGCCAAAGGAATTGGTGAGCACATCACTTGCCTCTGAAGCAGGGAGCAGAAGAGGTGACAAGGAAGAGCTGCAGTCTGTCCCTCATAAATGGCAGTGGGGAAGCTTCAGCTCTGCTCCCAAGGCTGGTGTTGAGATTTAGCTGCTGGTGTTGCCCTGCAAGAGCTGCTGACACCTTCCTGCTGCTGCACATCTCCGCCCTCACCCTGCCCCAGTGAGGCACAGCCGCCTCTTGGCATGCGCCTGGTGTGAAGCCTCTTCATGGAATCACAGAATCTCTGGGCTGGAGGGGACCTTAAAGACATCTAGTTCAACCCCCTTGCCTTGGCTAGGGACACCATCCACAGGATAAGATTACTCAGAGCCCCATTCAGCCCACCCTTGGATGGGTTAGGGTGTCCAGGGATGCTGCTCCAGAGACAAGACACAGGCACGAGCACCTTCCCCACGTTGCAGGAGGTGATGGAGCTGGGAGCATGTCCCAGACCACTGCCATGGCACCTGCCCTTGCCTGGCCACACTGCTTGATCCAGAGGGGGAGGTCACTTGTGAGGGTCCAGGTGCCCTTCACATCCCCTTTCTGCCACAAGCCAGGCTCCTCTCAAGAGGCATCCCACTTTAGCACTGGGTAAACATTATTTAATCTAGTAAAATTTCTTCAGAGTGCTCTAGAGTCTTTAAAAAAAAAAAGAAGAAAGAAAGGCTGCCTGCTAATTTTGGGCACTTGTTACTGAGACAGTTAACTCCAAGGCGAATTTTATTGGCCTTCTGTAATGCAAGTTAAATATAGGGGCAGCAGGAATTTCCCTCCAGGCCAGATAGGTCTCACACAGAATATTTGAACTTTGCAGGCATGCACACCCCATAAGGCAATGCCGAGTATTTCACCCAAGTAACAACATACTCTCCAGTATTGCAGCAGCCCTGTGTGTGGGCGAGGGTGGCTGATTCCCTTTGTCTATGTTTCGTTCTTACGCTACTATGACAAAGTCTGTGTACCATCATCCTTACTCCTACCTGATCATTCCTCTTCTATGATCCTTTCTAGCACCATGAATGAATTTTTAATTCATACTTACTCCTTTATGTGTAATTACTTCAATAATTTCATCTGGGCTACTCCACATTTCCACCAGCACACCAGCGAGAATTCTCAGTTTATTTACCTGTTTTGTAAAGTTCTGGAATTTACTCTTTTATCCACTAAAATTCCATGGGAGAGGTTTATTTTTCCTTTCATCCAGTTTAAAGTTAACTTGAAACAAAATAATAGAAAAGGGGCGGGGCGGGGGGGGGGGGGATAAAAGAGAATGGGTAGCTGCATTTCCTTCTCCTCAATTAAAGCAACTAATTGGCCTGTCCTGGAAGAGCTCCTCTTTTGACAAAATAAAGGCCTCCACACCTTGTGCACACACCTGAAAATCCCCAGAGAAATGTTACTGTTCCAGTGTAAACTACTACTCACATGTAAGTACTCACAGCTAGCTTGCAGCCTAAAGAGGAGGGGAACAAAACATGTCTGGTATGAAAGAGCAGGTCAGTGGAAATGCTCCTAGAAACTTTTCAGATATTTTTCAAATGAGCTCACTGTGTTAATCACTGTGCTTCTTTTTTTTCTTTTTTTCTTTTTTTTTCAATGGTTGTGTATTCTGGTAGAGTAGAAGAGGAGGTTGTGCTACAACCAGGCCTGGATTTTGTGTGCCTTACAACCCTGGCCAAAGAGAAACACTCACTTGAATTTCTTTTGTAATTTATTTATTGGTAAACTGAGATCCCAGACTGCACTGAAAAGATACATATTGCTCCAAACAGCACCTGTCTTCATATCAAGATACTAAGTGGATTGAATATGTAATGTTTCCTGAAGGAAAGAGTGTGCTTGTAACAAATACAACTCTTAAACCTGACATTTCTGCAGGATAAAGGAAGACAAAGTTCCCATTAGCTTTCCCCCCTTCAACACTACATGTCACTGTGACTGGAGGTTCACAAGTAATTAGATACCTTAAGGAGGAGGTGAAGTTCCCAAAGAATATCGATTTTTAAGTAGTGAACATACTTTCTTGCTTACTTTGTTCAATACAGATTTCTCCTTTTCTGTCTGCAGAAAACCTTGCTGGGAGCATATTTTCACTTGCCTTGGCCATACTGATGCAAGCTGGGTGCCACAGTAGAGAGGTCCAGGTCTAATGCAAGTGCTTGCTGTAAGCATGGACTGCAGAGCTGGGGTTCTCATTGTAAAACTGCATCCAGAAAAATCAGAATTTGGAGGGGAATGGGGGCTGCCATACGTATAAACACCTACAGACAGGCTGATTTTAGACAATCCAGGACACCTTGCCATTGGGTGTCTCAAGAATAATATTATTAATTTATTTTATTATTTAAACAATTTAAATGGTTTAAATAAAACCCATGGGAAGTCAGTGCTCCCTATGTTTGGGTAGCTTGAAGGAACAGGTTGTGCCTCAGTTTCCTTAGGTGGAGAATTCCTTCAAGGGGGACCCATTTCTGCTCTTCTTTGGTGGGAGGAGGCTGTCTACTTTGTGGTAACTGCTGGAGGTAAACAAATTAATAACATGAAAAAAGCCAGCAAAAAAGCAACACCTACAACAGAAAGGACAACATATACATGCAGCTAAACTCAGGATTTGTTCCGGAGGTGAAGAGATGAAAAAAGACATACAAGTCTGTTTCTTTGTTTTGTAAGCTGTATTTTCTGATAACCATCATTTAAAGTCTATGCTTATTCTGTTCTAATCTTCTTCCAGTAAAAGAAATAGTAAAAATAAGTATTTTTAACCCATCTTTGTGGCACCAGCTTTTTGATATTTAATGAGAAGTGAGTTTAAAGTAATCATCTTGTACAAGGGAGAAGTTTTATTGTCTCAATCATGTCTTAGAGCCTTCATGTCAGAAATATTACTCTGCAGCATTCTCCTGTGCCTCCTGCAGATATTAATAACACTGTGTCACTGAGACCAGACTATCAAGTGAATTTACCAAACTAACTGTGGAGTAGAATAATTGAATCCTCCTCACAGTCGAGTATCTTATCATCCGTACGCAGCAGGTAAGTTGGGCAACTGCTGTAAAAACTGAAGGCATGTGTGTGAGCTTAATGGTGATAAACAGAATTCATTTCTGTGCAAAAACATCTGATGCAGCGTTCCCTCATCCACAGAGTTCCTCCATCCCCAGTTTATTTTCCTGTCCACCTTAAATCAGTTACTTTTACTGGTGAGCTCAGCCAACCCCAATTGCTGTAGCTTTGCTACCTGCAGTGTGAACACCTCTAAGCCAAGAGTGCCAGGTAGCTGTGGCTGTGTCCACGAGGAAAAGACTCTCACCACAGTCTAGGCATGTCAGCAGCACCAAAAAGGGAAGGTGCAGCATGTGAATGGACCTTTCCTGAGAAGCTGTCACACCAGCAGCAGCACCCAGACACCGTGTGACACTGCGCCGATGCTGTGCCCTAATCTGCTTTTTCACCACCTTCCTGCAAAACTGCAGCCATCAGTTCTGTAGTGAATTGTCTTCTTGGAAGTGACAGACCAGGAAATTCTGATTGAAACACCCACTTATCAGGCTCTTCTCAGTTACATGCAGTCTGCATCAATCAGTAAAGCTGTGCTATGAAAAGTCATTTCGTTTTGTGGAAGATTTTGATATTGCAAAATCTGGTTTTGTTTCAAATTGGAATGAAACCTAAATTTCAACATTTTTCCATGAAAGGGAAAACCCTTGGGTCACTGCATTTCTGGCAGGCTGCTGAACAAGGGAGGGTGCTGGAAACCCTCAGTCTCTCATCCAAGGGCTTTCCATGTGACTGGCAGGACTGGGACCAGTGAGCCTGAAAATCACAGCATCTCCCATTTTCCCAGGCAGCTGCAAGGCTGCAAATTGGTGATTCAATTCATCATTCCCCAGCATTCCACATGGTGATCTCTGGAGAGCTTGGTGTTGTAGCCCTTCCCTCCCTCCTCCTTTTGTGACTTGGTCCAGTCCGCTGCATGTCTTTGCTTCACGACTTTGGATTTCTCAGAGGATTCCCAAAGTGCAGACCCTCTCTGAGCATCCCCTTATGAGAACTGGGACCTTGGAATTCAGTCAGCCTTGGTATTCAGCAGGAGCTTTGGAGCTGAGTGCCAAGTTCATGAGCAAAAGCTTTGTGGTTGATTGGCCTTTGGTGCCAACTCAGATCTTTAGTCAGAGTGAACTTGACCTTCGTGTAATGGTTTGCTCCCGTTGATGCAGACCCTGAGACTGGTCTCAGGTCTCAGAGACTCCCTGATGGTTTAATCAAACTCTTTCCCAGAGCACCAGCTCTGTGGATATTCTGGCAGGCCATCTCCTCGGGGACACATGATAGCTGAAGTGAAAACTGCAGCATTTGTGTGAGGTTTCCAACCACATCCCAATCCTCCCCCTTACAGCTCCCTCAACACTATTTTAGGCAGCACAAGGGAAATACAGATCTAGGCAAAACAATAACATGTCTGTGTGCCATACTATGCCTCAGTTTTCTAATCATGCTGAACGTTTTTGTAAGCTTTCTGGGGTCTTGCTCTCAGAAATGCAGAGCCTCTTATCTCTGGACCTGACCCTACAACATGGACCAATAGTTTTCCTCTTCCTTTTGTGAGCCCTAACCCCTTCCTTCTTCCAGCATTAATAACAAACAGTCAAAATGATGCCTCTTTTCACTATCTTCTTTATCATACCTATTACATATCTTTACAGTATCTATTGCACTGTCTAAATCTCTTGAAAGTGCCAGTGACCCATCTAATCCCTTACCAAAGACAGGGCGTCACCTTTCTTTCACCTACAGTACGCAGATTTCATCCATCTATCCCTTACCCAAGCACAAGTCTCAGGAAAGATCTCTGAAAGCAAGAGGGTCACGTAGCATCAACAACTGGACATTTTCTGTAATCAGTCTCTTCAGAGGATATAGTGTGGATGAGTCAGCTTTCTCCAATGGGCAGAGAACACTTCTTTCAGAGAGTTTTTGACCACTTGTGATTCACTTGGAGAATGAGAGGACCAAGTTGAAGCGATTGGAAGAGCAAAAAGGGTTTCTAAGGGTGTGAGAGCTTGCCACCATTCTCAGCTGTAAATGAGCCTGAGGACATGAGATGCTGTATCAGACTATTGTGTGAACACAGACTCATTCTACACCTAACTCAAGAGCCAAACTGTGATTTTAAGGGCCTTATCTGAGCATCTTCAACTCCACCTGAAGTCAAGGAGGGTCGATGCTGTTTAACATTTCTGAAAAACAGGCCTAAGATGCATGGGGTTATGTTGATGTTCAGCCAAGGGTTTAAACAATACAGCCCTTTCACTCCTTCTGGAGCATTGGGCCAGTCTGTTTTCTTGCAACAACACAGAACAGCACTGAGATTTTATATGATGTTTGCAAGGTGACAGACATTTGCTGGAAACCTCCATATGTAAGTCTGGATACAGGTCTGGTTTTATGACTTTTTTGTTTGTTCAGTTGGTTAGTTTGTTTTGGTTTTGTTTAGGTTGGGTTGCTTTGTTTGTTTGTTTGTTGGACCGTCTAGAAACTTTCTATGTTGGACTATCTAGAAACTTTCTGCAGGATACCAGAAGAGTTTAGCTTGTTTACCTAGTCAAAACCAATGCTGCCAGAGATTATGGGAGTGGTGTATAAATACTGGGTAAACAGTGGGAAGATCACTGACATGAAAAGACTAGGTTAGTTAAGAAAAGTTCAAGCTGGCAGCGAGGTGTTTCTGAACAGACAATATCTTTTTAGAGGAATTAATGGAAAGAATTGCCTTACCTCTTCCTTCCTTGGCCCTTCCTTTTAAAGACAGGGCTTTGTCATTTATATGAATTCAGATGCAGTGTGTTCTGCAAGCCACAGCAGGGAACAATAATCAGACACACAGAAAATCTTCCCAGATCCAAGGTCCTGGAAGTATCCTTTCCACGACGGTCTGGGCTACGGAATTGACAGAAAGCTGCTGGAAAAGGAATGTTATTTGAAGTTAAGCCTGCTCATGGTGAATTCATTTGAAAATCCAAGCAGATGACTTCAGGGAAATTATTATTATGTTGCTTGCTTAGCTGCAGCTGTGATTTCCTTTTTGCATAGTGTAGACAGAGTTTTACAGAATGTTTCCCAGCACCTTCTGTGGTAATTGACAGCTATATGTAAACCCAGCCTATTGTTTCCGATAGCACAACATCTTAATTGCAGGTTTCAGATTAGAAATTTATTGAAAAATGAATAGACAAATAAAGCAGTAAAGTATTCAGAATTTGTTTCACTCATTCATTTTTTATATGCACTCTTGGGTATATTCTCCTTCTGCCACATGCATGTGAACTCGGCGTTTAATGGAAGCTTTGTGAAAATGCTTAAGAAAAACCATATTTCTCTGAAATTCAAGTAGTAACTTTGATATCAGGTTATATCATATGGGCATATGAGAGACTTTCTGTCCAAAGGAATATTGTCTGGCTTATTTCCTTTAGCCTGTTATCTTTAGAGATTATTTATTTTTAATAAGGCAATGGCATCAAAAAATTGCAGAGCTAGATTGTGCTGCCTACACAGAATGGTGTGTAGGAGTCTAATGACTGTTTTTCCTCAAAAAAAAATCCCACAAGTATGCAAACTGCCCCCAGATGACCCTGCTAGGATGAAGCCTGAATCATAGAATCATTTAAATTAGAAAAAACCTTTAGGATCATTGAGCTCAACCATTCACCCACTACTAGTGAGTCCACCACTAAACTATGGCCTCAGGTGCCACATCTACACTTCTATTAAATATCTCCAGGGATGGTGACTCAATCGCTTCCCTGGGCAAGATCCTAATATCCAGGAACATATATCCTGGAATATCCTCTGACACAACTTGAGGCCATTTCCTATTGTCCTATTGGTTGGTACTTTTGACACAGCTGACTCCCACTCACTACAACCTCCTTTCAGTTTGCGAAGACACACGAAACCTCTGCAGAAAGTTTGCTGTAGGAATGAGGAGGTGGAGGAGACAGAAAAAGTATTTGGATATAATATCCCTTTCTCCATTAAGAGGATTCTTATAAAACGGGCTTTAATAGAGGATTGAGGGACTTACATTTTTTTAATAGTAAAACAAAATCTGAAACACCATCACTAATCCACTAGACCAGCAATAATCAGAGAGCAAGAGAGTACTGTATGACACTGGAAAGGATTTTATGCAGATGATGTCATTCTTTCTTTGAATGAGTGCTATTAATCTGCATCTGAAGCATAAAATCATGAGGTAATGGAATACATTAATTACTGCAAGCTGCCAGTGTCTCTAGGCCAGTGGTTACCAACGTTTTTGGAGTCAGCCTCTTAGCACTTTTTCTCCTGGCCCTTGTCCCCAGCAGATTACTTCCACCTTTGCCCATATCAGCTGAAATTTCCCATTTCATCCTGCCAGACTGAGTTTCTGCTGCTCTCCTGTGTTCCAGGTCCCCATGCTCCTGCTGCTTTTTCTGACTGTCAGCTCCCAAGAACAAGACCACAGACCCCTGCAGAGATATTCACTTGGCCCCTTGCACTGTACTGAGCCTCACCTTCCACATGAACATACCTCACTGGCTGGGAAGGGAAGTCCTAAGTTACCTGAATTGTTCTGCTAGCTCAGCAGGAGTGGTGAAGGGAATGTGAATGCAGAGGATCAGTGCAGTGTGTGTTCCATCACAAATGATGGAAGTGTGTGAGAACTCTCTGATAGGAGCTCATGGTTGCATTCTTCCAGGTCCTCGGCACCTGCTCAGGAGGGAACCTCAGGGGATTTTCAGAGCATGGTGTAAATGGCCTTGCAGAGCAAGCTATCAGCATTCCCAGAGTATGTCCAGAACTAGTAAATTATACTAAGGCAATAGCACTTCCATCTGGGTTTGGAGGTTTTTTTTCCTGGTTAGTTTCTTGGGGCAGGTATTTTTTGGTCTAATTAGATTGTGCATCCTTTGAAGCATATTTTGTAATGTCTAATGTAATTACAGGCAGGTAACTGATCCTGATACTCAATATAGGTTTTATAGTAACGTATTAGAAGGATAAAGATAGTCCTGGCTATTTTTATAGTGGTGTAAGTGCCAGGTCTCTGACCCCATGGTCTGGCCTGCCATTCCCTGAGGACTGGAGCTTAAGCTCTCAAGTTGTAAGCAATCAAGAGACTTTATTTGTGCAGCTGACGTGCTAAGATACTTAAGGTGTCTGAGACCATGTCCAGGTGTCTGTCAGGACAGAGCCAGCAGCAGCTCCAACTCAGGCCTTGGGTTGAAGGGACTAGACTGAGTTCCCTTCTTTCCATCTTTGATAATCCATCCATGTGCTACCAGCCAAGCAGTTGGTAGCTCCAAGAGAGAGGAGAAGTTGTGGAAGAGGAATCTGGGAACCAGGTTTTAAGGGATAATGAGACAGAGGAAGCTAAAAGAAAGATGACAAGGTTGATAAGGAAATGGAAAAGAAGGATGAGCATGGGAGCTGGGAGAGTACAGTGAGGACTGGTTCAACTATGTGAGACTGTTTGGAAAATCAGAATGACCGGGGACAGGGGAAAGTAGTCAGGATAAGAAAAGGCAGAAGACTGGAGCTGGATGAAGGGTCTACAGAGGCACCCTTGTGGGCTGAGAAACTTTTTAGGAGGAAGCTTTGGGGTAGAGCTGGGACTGTCTTGGGCAAGGCAGCAAAGGCAGAGCATTCTTCAGGGGCAGGAAGACTGTAGAGCAAGGGGATGCTTGTGAAGCGGAAGGACTGAGGGGAGGAAGAGACTCAGGTAGGGCAAAGTGCAGTTTGGCAAAGAGCCTCAGATAGGGATTCACAGCTCAGAGGAGATGGAAGGAAGGGAGGAAGGAAGGGAGGAAGGAAGGGAGGAAGGAAGGGAGGGAGGGAGGGAGGGAGGAAGGAAGGAAGGAAGGAA
>JAYDZK010000113.1:64614546-64630512 GCA_034509185.1 Euphonia xanthogaster | reverse complement strand
GAAGGAAGGAAGGAAGGAAGGAAGGAAGGAAGGAAGGAAGGAAGGAAGGGAGGGAGGGAGGGAGGGAGGGAGGGAGGAAGGAAGGAAGGAAGGAAGGGATTCAGCTTACAAGGAGACATGGATAGGGCTGAGGAGAGCCAAAGGAAAAGAATCAAAGCAGAAACATCATAGTGGGGTGTGAGAGAGTCAGTCAAGCTCAGGAAGGAAAAGCAGAAGAGCATGTGTCTCAATGGACATCAGTGATAAATGCTGTCCCTCAGGGGCCTGTACTGGGACCAGAGGTATTTCATAACTTCATTAAAGACGCAGACAAAGGGACTGAGTGCATACTCAGCCAATTTGCAGATGACACCAAGATGAGTGGTGCAGTTGACATGCCTGGAGGATGGGATGCCATCCAGAGGGACCTGGACATGCTTGAGAAGTGGCTCATGGAAATCTCATGAGATTTAACAAGATAAAGAGCAAAGTCCTGCATATGGACTGTGACAACCCCTGATAGGCTGGAGGATGAACAGGTCAAGAGCAGCCCTGCTGAGGAGGACTTGGGGGTGCAGGTGGATGAGAGGCTGGATATGAGCCAACAATGTGTGCTTCCAGCCCAGAAAGCCAAGTATGTCCTGGGCTGCATCCAAAGCATCATGGCCAGCAGGGCAAGGGAGGGGATTCTGCTCCTCTGCTTGCTCTTCTGAGACTCTGCCAGGAGCACTGGCATCCAGCTCTGGGGTCCCTAGCAAAGGAAGGACATGGACCTGTTGGAGCAAGTCCAGAGGAGGTCGCCAGGATGATTAGAGGGTTGGAGTACCTCTCCTATGAAGAAAGGTTAAGAGAGTTGTGTTTACTCAGTCTGTAAAAGAGAAGGGTTCAGGATGACCTAATTGTGGCCTTCCAGTACGTGAAGGGAACATACAAGAAAGATGGAGAGGGACTTTTTACAAGGGCATATGGTGACAGGACAAGGGAGAATGGATTCAGATTGAAAGATCTGATATTAGGGAAAAATTCTTGACTATGAGGGTGGTGGGGCACTGGAACAGGTTGCCCAGAGAAGTAGTGACTGCCCCATTCCTGCAAATGTTCAAGGCCAGCCTGGATGAGGCTCTGATCAACCTGGTCCAGTGAAAGGTGTCTCTGCACTTAGCAATGGGGTTGGAGCCAGATAATCTGTACGGTCCTTTCAGACCAAACAATTCTATGATTCTATGACTCTGTGTGCCTCTTGCAGCATATATTTCTTTGGTTCATACAGTGTCAGCAAACAGCACTGAAACCCACTGGCAAAGTGTGTGTGTGTGTGTTTGTGGTGTACACACTCACACACACAAACGTGCATGCCAGGTGAGAGCCTGTCAGATACACCAGGCAACGGTCAAACACTAGTGAAAATTGTCCTTTAGTTAAAGTAGGTGATGCCTGCAAGAACGGTATGAAGGCTCCTGTGTGCAGGGAAACTGCGAGAAAACAGAAGCTTATTTCTGTGCTTTCAGTGTGTTTTTATAAATTTAGGAAATAATGGCCATTTTTTTTCCTTGTTAATGTTTAAAAATACCAAGTCCTTACTTTTTGGGCAACACTAGAATTAAGGCTGCAAAATGCTGTCAGCCCTGAGACCTATAATTTTAACTGCATCATCATACATGCTTTTCCCCTCAGGACACCTCTTTGCTGAAGACACAGGATGGATCTGCTCTGGGATATACCCAGCGTCTCCTTCCTTACTCTATATAGAAATTGGCAAATGGGTATTGCATGAGACAAAGAACTGAGGATAGAGACTAGAGATTGTCAGAGCTGTATCTTGGTTCTGCTCTAATTCCTATAAGATGTTAATCAAGCTTTGACAGTTTGACAGCTTATTTAAGCAAGTGTGTTTCTTATGTACTGTATTCCAGATTTCAGGTGCTGATGCTTATGTTTGCAGCAAAAGTTGACGTAAGTTGTTCCCTTGTCAAGTAAAGTGCTGTATAATGCTAAAGCTTCTGAAAGAAAAAAAAAAATCAAACTGGGCATTTAAAATTAATGAACAAATGGGTATTTGTGATATTAGAGTGGCGGGTGTTATGGATATTAGTAATTCTGTCTCCACCACAGGGTTTGAGTGGCACCATTACTAAGGTTTGGTACCATGCCTTGAGCAAGATGGTAAAAAGGAATATTGAACAGGAGCTCATTAATGGTGCAATCACACACAATTTTCTGGCTGCAGCGGATCCTGTCTCACGGGTTGCTGACCTCTCAGGTCTGCTGGTAGAAGAGCACATCTCACTGTTCCTCAGCTTTGCAAAAATGATCTGCCTCAGCGTGGGCACTGCTTTGACTGCCATTTAAAAGCACACACACCCCCGTGCTGCCTCCCCAGAAAACTGGATCATTTGACAGAATTTGAGTTAGGAAATGACTACAGATGGAGCTGTGCTGGCAGATCAGAAAGTGTGATTATGTCCCTGGTAGAGAAGGGGTGATGAGCAGCTGGTGGTAGCGCCAGGGCAGTGACTTTTTCTTGGGACGAGCTGTGATCAAAACACATCTGATCCTGTTTCTCCGGGGTCCCACCCTCAGCAACACACAGAACATGGGGTGGCCTTCACACACAGCAAAGGAGCACAACACGCTCTTGGGCTCCAGGACTAAACTATGCTGCACAGGTGACATTTCTTACAGTGTTTCCCAACTGCTAAGTGGTGAACTTTACAGTGTGAAATGTATTCTGAGCACATTTTTATATGTCAGTACACATGGAATACATGTTACATAAGGTATATGTGTGCCATGCATATGGAAGGAAATATATTTTTGCCACCTTTTCTTTGCTATGCACTAGGAAATACTCAAGGGGCAGATGAATCAGTCCTATGGCCCAGTCAAAATTACAATGAGTCTATCAAGTAGACCTCACAGAGAACATTTAAATCCCATAGGTATTTCAGAGACACTTACTAACTTCTGGTGCTCCTTAAATATTAACAGCTGCTCTGGACTGCTGGACGAAAGATCATTTGGAAAGTGTTTTGTGCAGATCCATGCCGTAACGGTCTCTCAGTTGAAAAGGAATGATTCCTTTAATCAAATCATTGTGTAACATGTTTGATTCACCACGGATTTGCTAAGTAGTGTGTCCCAAGTCTCTGCATTAGATACATGGCATAACTGGGCTGGGGGGTGGTGGTGGGGGGAGTTGAAAAGGGAGATGTTTTTTAAACCATGCCCATAACCTAAATCTTAGGCCAGAAGTGGACAAAACAAGTTTCCTAACTGAAGGTGGAGTCGGAAAGCTTCTTTGATTTGTGCCAACGGGTGGTCCCAAGAGCAGTTTGAAAAGAGAAGCAAATAGGCTGAGGGCAGCAACCAAGCATTGACTAGTGGTGAGGATGCCCAAGTCTAAATCCTCATGCCATCCTCCAAGAAGTTAAATGGATATATAAGGTGCTCTGCTAACTTCATATTAGCAAGTTAGGCAACTCCCCCAGAGTGAAACCAGATGGTTTTCAGGACATTTTGGTTTGTCTCTGCTATTCCAAAAGACTGTAGTGAAGATACATGGGCTGAGCTGGGGAACCTGCCCCTCTGCTCTGGTGTACCTTGAGTGATATTCATGCATGAAATGCATCTGTTTCGATTGAGAAGGATTTACCAATGGCAAGGAGGCTTGGCATTGGCAGAACTAACATTCCCACCACCTGGTACAGTTTTCTGTACTAAAAGAAGGATTGAAAGGTAGTTAGAGCTCAAAACCCATTTTATAGAAATTTACAAGACAAGAGGTGCACCACTACAGTGACATGAGTGTTGTGCACAAGCCTTGAAACGCCCTAAAAGACACTTTACCACTTTTCCACGCAAACCTTTCCTGAGGGAACTAATTTTCCCTGTTGGGAGAAAAATAATCTATTCTTCTTTGAATGAGAAAAACTGAGTTTAAAAATGGAAATCATCTTCTGACAAACTGCACCACAAAGGTGGAGAAAGCTTCCTGTGGCACTCTTGATGTGATAACCTAGAATAAATGCCAGTTGGTTGAAGAGGCTGTCCACATGGTAACCATTCATGCTATGTACAAGTGATGCAATTGATTTTTGTAATCCAGACAAAAGTAGACTCTTCTGAAGCATTGTCAGCCTGTGAAAAGCTTCCAAAGACCAAAGCTGCTGCTGAAAAGCCAATGGTGTGGCCAGCTTCCAGCTTGGCATCTGCTGCTAATGTTCCATCTACCTAAAATTGCCATTATAACATAGTTAGAAAAGGCGTTTTTCATTTCCTGCTCTGCACTGATGTGTAGAGTTACTGTGTGCTGTTAGCAACTAAGTGCTGGTTTTCACTTCAGGAACAGATGCCTTTTATTGAAGGTTGAATCCTGGCAGCCCCTCCATAATTACAGAGATGGAAAAGGGTGCAAGAAGCTGCCTGGACTCAAATGTGCATGTGCAATGCTCTTTCTATCAAGTTTGGTTTTCTCTTTTCCTCATCTTTGCTTTCTCAGATGTGAGGCTTCTCTTCTGATAAGAACACACTCATGAGGTGAGAAGAGGAGCCCCCACTGCATCTCTCCAGCACGTGAGAGTGTTCCTTGGTGCAGGTAGCTGCAGTCCCTGCCCAAATCTTCCTTGTGTGAAATCATTGGTCTGAGCCTTATGGTCTGCTCTGTAGTTTCCAAAATATTTCAGACCTCCTCCATTAGGACGTGCTAAGCAGCTGCCAGTCTCTGAAGATCAGGGCATGATGGGCACTCATGGTGGCTAGAGTTTAGTGTGAATCAGATGCATTTTCTCTGAAGCAAATTGAGAAGCTGAAACTGTCCCTGTCCTCTCCCTGGATAATCTCCTCCTGACGGTGGTCATGAATCATCCTTGAATAACTCTTCCATAGAGATGGTTTTGACATTCTGTTGAGTCATCTGTGCAGTCTGGGAGGGTTTGCTGTATGCTGGCTCCACACCTGCATTTTCCAGAACAACGCAGTGGGAAAAGGCCCGTGCACTCGCTCACTGTGTCCTGCACTGCACTGCACAGCAGTACCATGCACTGTTCTTGGTCATCCCCCATCTCTTTCCAAAGGTAATGCAGCTTCTGCAGCATTCTTGCTTTCCAGGTTTTAGCTCAGCCAGGTCATAAGCACACGTTTACTGTGAGGCTGTCTCTGCTGGTTGAAGATAGTGTCTCTGAGAGGTACTG
This sequence comes from Euphonia xanthogaster, assembly GCA_034509185.1. Classification (NCBI taxonomy): domain Eukaryota; kingdom Metazoa; phylum Chordata; class Aves; order Passeriformes; family Fringillidae; genus Euphonia; species Euphonia xanthogaster. The sequence goes on along the minus strand of JAYDZK010000113.1, from coordinate 64,625,344 downwards.
CTGACTGTTCAAGCACAGAGGTCTCTATTCCCACTGATCAGCCAGCAGGTGGAAATGTGTTTACATACACCATTTACTTCTTTACAGAATGAACTCAGTTATCTCAAACCACTGAAGAAGGCAGTCTGAACTAGCCCATGTGCAGTGGAGCAGCTCAAGGAGTGTCCACACAATCCCTTCTGCTGGCAGAGGAGCTGTGAACTTCAGCTGGGACTTGGACACACACAGTCACAGCTAAAAAAGTAACATAAGAAGAAGACATCTACCCACAGACTGGAAATCCATCTGACTTCAACATGGTCCATTTGAGGTAATGGTAGCACATGGACAGGATTTTAAATATTAAAAAATTCCAACATAAACTAAATTAAAACCTAATTACACAAACTTGCAATGAAGGGGGAAGAATAAACATAATAACTGAACTCTATTAAGGGATTTGCATTTGTACAGGAACATTTGCAAAACTAAGTGTTTTAAGAATTGTTTCAGATAATTTGGCCAGGAATAATTATCACATAAAATCAGACTGTAAACACAGACAAAACCAAATTAAGCTGAGACATGAGGTAAAGTAAGATATTAATAAGAATCATTGTTTCATATTTTGTACACTTTTTTTCAACAGCCCTGAAACGTCTTACTGCAGGGTAATTAGAATATAATCTTGTTCCAGGAAATCCAGCACTTGCAAGCCCAGCCCTGTGTGTGTTTGCATTTAAGTCTGTCTGCACACTGCTTGGAATAACCTGACTGATGTGCCAGGTACTCACTAGTATCTACTAGAGAGCAGGGAGAAGGCGAGCAGCACTAATTTTTCAGTTGATTTTTAACTTAGGAAGAAGCACAGGTGCCACTAAAGACCATAAAAAATAGAGAGGATCTTGGAAAAGTTATCCTTGTGGAATGGAAAGAGCAAAGGGAGAATCAATTTGGGGAAAACAGTCTAAAAGTGAGCACAACAGGTAGTGGCAGAATTACAAAGCAATAATGCAAATTAAAAAAAAAAGAAAAAGAAATAAGGGATGTGGAAGGATGTTGGAAGTGCAGAACAATTCTTTCCAGATTTATAATGATTTGTAGACAAGCAAACTAGGAAGTCCTTGAATAGATTTTAAAGTAGCCTGGATGCAAATTGGAAAGCAGGCCATATTATCTGGAGCTTGAAGCTTTTGCCTAAAAGTACTTGCAATTCCTTTAATGCAGCTGTATCTTTCTTTAACTTCCTAATCTTTTGCTTGCTTTGTGACATTAGATAGATTTTTAGAGTTAAGGTCTATTCCAAGCCTTAGAGGTTCTAAAATCATAAGCCAGATGTTTGGAAATGGATAGTGGGGGCTTAAGAAACAGAGAATTAACGTAGTGACATATAGGTTGTGTGTGTGTATATATACACACACACACGTGTATGTTTTGCAGTTTCTTTTGCTCATTCCCTCCATCAGGGTCCTGAGAACACTTAACAGTTCTCAATAAACCTGGCCAGCCCCATCTGGGACCTCCACCCAACCACCTTAAAAGGGAGCAGAGCCCCTTTTTAGTTCAGCTGGGGTCTGTCAGCCTCTGCTTGAGCTGTTGTGGGGGAATTTGGTCTCCAGCTCAGCTGGTCTAGGGCTTGCTATGGAGACCTTTTCTCTGGAACTCATTGTCTGGACTGGTTTCTCAGCCTAAACTGGGCACTGTCTCATCATCATGGCCCTACTATCCCTGGACCTGACTTATGAACTGGCTTCCTGGTTCTGCCTTCCTGGTTTGGTCTTGGATCTGCTCTGTCAGCATGCTTTTCCCTTATGGTCTGGACTCTTGGTTGCTATCTCTGAGCCCATCCTGCTTGGCTCACTTGAGGCTGAGGGGCAGGCTATGGGGTCAGCTCAGTTCCTGGCTTGCTATCCCTTGGAGAAAAGGCCTGGATTTGCTGCTCTCTCCTCTGCTTTCGTCAAGTGTGTGTGTGAGTGCATAGAGGTGAGGTACTGTGCTGTCACAGTGACAGAAGGTGGTGACTCCTACCCACTCTACAGAAGTGCTGTGACTGAAGCCATCATTTTGCCTAAGGAGGAAGGAGCTGTTGTTAACTGTCTACTCTTCCCTTGGAAGCAGGAAAGCAGCAGAATATACAGCAGAAGGCAGAGATGTGGAATAGAAGTCTCTGGCAGCATTGCTATATTATCTGCACCACAGGAGGAAAATCTAGATAATGGTTTTACTTTCAGAGGTGAAGATCTGTGGTTCAGATTTAGTTAGAGGACTTTGCCCACAAATATAGATAATCTTTTATTCAATGTTTCACTTCACTGCAAAGCCTTGCTTGTCTAGGTAAGAAATGTGCACTGGCATGCCTCTTGTGTTTCCGGAGCTTGGTGTTCAGGTCACACTCAGTACTCCTTATCTCTCAGACTGATCCACTTGTGTTTTACAGGGCAAGGGAACTGGGATTCTGCAGTAAGCTTCCAGAATCACTTTTTGATCACCGTTTGTCACTGCATCCAACCAACTCCACAATATCAAGGAATGTTTTTGGCCTCAGTAGTAACAGAGCTGGGAAGCAGGTCCCAAATTTGAAAACAAGAAGCTGCTATTTGTATTTCTATGTTTTCTCTGTTCTTCCACTGGGAGATGCTTAACAGGTATCCACACCAAATGGTCAGCCCAGAAGGAGGATGATAGAGAAATGAGTGAAGGAAGCTTCAATCCTTCCTTTGCTAACCTGCAACTTCTCAAGATACATCCAGATTGGGAAAAAAAAGATGGAAAACAGTGTCTCCTCACACAGTCTGGGTAGGAAAAAGGTGATTTGAAACTGGGAGACAAGTAGTGTGGAGAACAACTGGATAAAGAGACAAAACACAGTGGAAAGACAGGCCCTGGGAATGGGAGTAGGGAATGAAGAAGTAGTTAAAAAGAATGTGTAAGTGGAAAAGGTATATTAAAAATAAAGTTTATATGCAGTCTGTGGGGCAAAAAGGGGAGATACAAAGGTAGGTACCATGATTTTGGCCTCCATAAACAAGACTGAATTATTCTGTTTACTTAATCCTGCAGTCCATAGCAGTGGAGTGAAGTATTTCTGCATCTCTTGGTTTGTGTGAATAATATGTTCTTGGCATCAGCTTTGGTTTTAATGTGATTGGTTTTTAAACATAATTAGAAGTGTTTTTACAGCTTTGTGTATTTCTGTTTAAGAGACAACAAAAAGTAATGCACAGATATGTTTTTTTACCAGAGAAAGATCTCTAAAACATTACACCAGAATGGGACTCCTGTCTTGATAATAAGAACATGCATGGTGGATCATTGCAGAATTGGCTTTGAATGTTTGCCAGCAAAGCCTCTGACTCAACAGAAAGCACAACCTGTGGTTTGTTAGCCCTATTGACCTCGGTGCCTCGTTGTGCAAGCTGTTCACAGGATCAGATACCCCTTAGATGGGGGAGGAGGTGTTCAGCAACGTTTCAATTATGAAATTTCTTGATTTAGTAAAATTCACTTTCCTTTTTCATTTGAGTTTACTGTGGAGGCTACAGTGAGATCATCAGGGACTCCAGGAATGCATGGTCCCACTAAGCCAAGGGGATAATATGCATGCTCAAATGAGGCCTGTAAAACTTGATACAAGAGCCCCTTAAGCACATGATCTGGTTTTCTGAGAGTGCATTAGTGGGACTTAACAGACATACAAATTCTTTCCTGAAGATAGGCACAGGAAAAATTACTCCACAAAGGAAATGCCTCTCCATAGAGGCACTCACAGCTGTGCTATGTACTCTTCCCCCCACACTGCACTCTGGTGCCTGAAGCCTTTGGGGACCTGAGCTGTTCTTCACAGGCTTGTCTCCTATCTGTGTCCAGCATCTGCCTCATGTGGCTTGGTTTTCTTTATCTTAACTGGCCTGGCTGCCATGCTGGATTTCTTCTGGACGAGCAAACAAACCCAGTATTTTTAAGAAGTGAGTGCACACCGCTTTTGGGTTTTATGGGTTGACTGCTGCTCCTCCTGTAGCATTTCCATGGCAATAATATAATCTAAGTATTTTGAAGGAACAGTGGAGGATTCAATGTCTTAACTTCTGCTTTTTCTCGTGTTTCCATGAGCTTGTCTGCAAGCTTGACAGTGCATCAGTGTCAGATTCTACTTTCCACAAATGTACACACATTTGATTCACCAGAATGGTTGTTCCACAGTTTGGTCAAAATAATATATAAACCACTTTTTTTGTGACTTAAAAAAGGCCTTAACACTTGCTATAAAGACAGGGCTGGGGAATGATTCACCTCTGAAGGAAATAGTGTGCTGTTTTGTTGTACCACTTCTTAAGCCAACAGACAAACAGCTTTGAGACTTGCTGCTGCACCCTAGAACATGTTTTGATGTTGCCTTTTAAGTGTTTAAACAGAAGATAGAGTCAGTTGTGAAATGTTTTACTCCTTTTTGATGAAAAGGAGCTTCAATTGGAATGTGGTGAAGCCATGGCACAACTTTCTAGAAGGTGTGCACTCTGCAGCTGGAGCTGAAGAAGTTGGTGTGGAGGCTGCCAAGCCAGACTTGAGTAACCTCCTGGGTCAGGGGCAAACAGAACTGGATGTTGCAGCCATCAGCTGCCATCAGCTAATCCATGAAAAACCAAACCTCAATTATTTCTCTCCTTACTGCAGTGAGAAGCCAGCCTTGACCCATGTTTCTTATTCATATCACTGTAGTTCTCCTTCATCTGTCTTTCCTCTGTCTTGCACGCTACGTGGGTAATTGTTTATCCGTGTGTGAAAATGGGTAAATGATGCAGTCATAGTGCTGTGATAGGATTTTTGGAAAATGAGATCCATGGCTTTTACAGTGTTGGCCTTGTGAAATTTTGGGACAGCTGCAAGACTGCAAGTGCTGTGTTTTCAACTTGCATTTGTTTCCTACAGTGTGTTTTTTAAAATTTTCTACACTCCTCAGCATTGGAGCTTGACCTCCTTAGCCTTAGACTAAAACGATTTATAAAATCACTGGCCACAACTAGAGAAAATGATTTTTCAGGAGACCCCATAAACAGGGAAATTACAAAGAACCGCAATAATTCAAGGCAAAGCCATATGTTTAATTATTGTTGTAGCCATTTGGATTTAAGGATGACTGAACATCTTTAAATGATAGAACATGGCTTACGAAAGGTGAGCTGCGTGGTTTGTGATGCACCACTGCAAATATTCTGTGCACTATTTGAATGCCACTTCACAGTTATAAGAAATAAAAGCTAAAGGAACCTGAAGCTTTGTTGTTGATCTGTACCTAGTGATCTGCAATATGCCTACAAAGTAAACATTCCAGTCATCAAATAAATTTTAATATATTTGAGAATTTTCAATAGAATGGGAATTATTTTCTCCTTTGTGGATTTCTTCTATTCATATCTGTACTTGGAAGGAGGCAAAGGAGAACATTTCCACAGAAAACAATTCTGTTTTGCTTATTTCCTTTTAACCCTACAACCTTTGAGCTGCTAAGCTAACTTAACGTGCTCAAAAAGGGATATTTAAAAGAACTGTCCCACACATGTCTGTGGCAAACAATTCTAGAGGGCCACAAAATGGCAAAAATACTTCGGGAAGAAAGCATGGGTTGGAATGCTTTTTAATAATTCAGATATGTTAAAATGTTTGTGGTCAAACCTGAAGAAAAAGCACATCACTGAAGGCATCTTGGCAAGGTGCACTTGTGTTAAGTGCCTCATGTGTCTTCTGTTTCTTTAACTGATAAAATAAAAGGCTTAGGAAAAAATGCTGGCAAGCCACACCATATTTAAATGAACACTTCAGAACCTAGAGCTACGAAGAAAGAAAGATCAGAGTGAACTGGTGGGGTGAAGTATAAAGGAGATGCAGTGGAAAATATGAGCAACTTCATGATAAAGTTCAGAAACCTATCTAACTCAGAAGTAAAAATACCAGGGTGGAAGGGAGTAAAAGGGCTGTGAAAGTGCAGATCCTGCTGACCTATAGAGAAGCAGCTCTTTGTGAAAAGACAGAAGCAATTTTCAGTGGAAAGCCAAAAGCTGTGGGATTTGCTTTTCATGGGTACATCTACACTAACTTCAGAGCAACGACCCAAGCTCAAACTTGCCTCGTGTTTGGACACAAGACTCTGCTCAGGGCCTTGGGTGAGCTCCATCTCTGGGAGGAAGTGGGGAGTCTGTGCTGGCTCAGCCCTTTAATATAACCCAAATGGTATCATACCATGCACTTAGATGAGCCTTTGTCTTCTCCCAAATCCTCCATTCCAGATCTCATAATTCTGTGTGGCAGTTACCTCCCTCCTAGAAATGTTTAATGTCACATCCCACAAAACCCTGCTGGATGTGTGGTGGGCTGAGTACGAGGCATTCACAGCACGCCAGTGGTCCAGCCTGCTCCTTATCCTGCTAAGGGCAGGTCAGCAGCAGGGCCACATCATCTGCCCACCACTGGGGCTTCCTCTTGGACAAAAAGGCAACAGTGGTTCAACCAGTACAATTTTAATTATTTTTTGTTTTCCTCCTTAGACTTTGGCATGCTGTCATAAATGGTTTGGCCAGACATGGAGTGGGGCCAGCCTGGGAAGTGCTGAAGGTGACTCCCGGTCTCTTGGCCTCACCAGGTATCTCTGCAGGGAGGATGCTGCATGAGGTGTGGGCTTGGCACTGGTCTCACCAGGGCTTGCAGCACTGAAGGACACCTCAGAGGGACTCTGTCAGAAGGTATTCTTCTCATCGGCTGCTCTGCTCTGTGGCTGGTCTCTTGTCTGATCTCTGTCCTGTGACCAGCCACATGAGGCCTCATGTGCTGGGAGGAAAGAAGGCTGATGTCAGGCTGTGGTGGTGGTGGTAAAAGTAGGGTTAAAGTAGGATTTCTTCCCCTACCTCCATGAGCTGTCCTCTGATTACTCTTGGGGAAGCACCCCAGTAGCTGGGACTCTTCCAAAGAGGGAGAAGGACAAAAAATCACAAAAGAGATTTTAGCATGGCCTCTTAAACACAGGTATTCTTGTCTGAGATGCTTTGATACCATTAAGATGAACATGATATAAATAAGTAGATATGGTATGAGTGATGTTGAAGTTCATTGAAATGTTTGGTTAACAATATCTGGAAAAAAGGTGAAGCTCTGTCAGTGAACTGTGCCCTATATCACGTGATTAACCTGAAGCTGGACATATTTGTACCTTTTCCTGGCCACAGGACTACCACGTACCAGGTACCAGCACACAAAGCTGCAGTGTATATGCATAAAAAAAAGGAAGGTTGTGCCAAAATTCTTCGATGGAACAGTTTACATTATTTAATGCCAGTTTCTCCAAATCAGAAAGAACTGAGCCCACTTATGGGACAATGAAAAGCAACCCAGCTTCAGGACATCCTGAGAAGGGTGGAGATGAAGTATATTGCCATGCAAAATGTCCCAATGAAGACCAGCTTCTTGTTTGGAACTGCAGGCTGTGAGGAGCGGTGCAGGACCAGGTCCCTGTGTTGTTGCCTTTGTCTACCTCCAGGAAAGCATCTGGCTGCTGCTGACAAGGGAGAGCTGTGAGTATCTGGGGTGGCAGCTACTGCTACAGAAAAGGGGAAAATGACCTCCCCTCACATCAGCGGTTGCTGCCCTATCTCTCCAGCCCTGCTGCAGGAGTGGCAAGCCCTAGAAAAGCTCTAAGCACATGCTGGTACCAGGTAAGCCAAGCTCCTCTGACTTTTATATGTAGTGCTCAATGAAAAGCCTCAGAGCATAATCTAATAGACAGCAGTTCTTTTAGTGAAACCTTTATGTTAATTCAATACAGACTACTTATGGAATTTCCCTTCTCTGAGAAAATCTCAACTTCTATAGAGAACAGCACTCAGTCTTGTTCTTTTTCTTTTCAGAAGTTCCCTTGAAAATTCCCCGAAGCCTTAATAATAATGATTCTCAGTTGCATGTCAGGATGTAATGTACAATGTAAAGTTTTCACATTTGATGCTCAGCATAGTCAAATTTACCACAGTGCTTCACATTCAATGTATCCCAAGAATTCTATCAAAATCACATACTGTTCAACTAGAGATTTATCATGGGGTGCTTAACAATGAATTATTCAAGACTACCTAACGTATCGTGGTTTCTTGAGAGCCTAATGTGTGTATGTGTATATATTTATACATAAAATACCTGTGAGCCATTACAGAAAACCAGTTTCTGAACAAGGTTTCAAGAGTAAAACTAGAGGATGTTTAAAAATAGGTGTCCTCCTGAAAATACAGTGGAGTTTTAGAGAGAAGAAAACCTCAATAATCTTCCCTGTTCAGCTATACACATAGTCATTTAAAGAGGATCTATATCCTGCAGGACTCCTTTTAGGTGAAATTTTAAAAGTATCTAAATTCTGCAATGAAGGTGGTGCGTTTTTTTTTTCCTATGCACATATTGATATGGCGTTTTAAATCTCACTGAAAAGTTTTAAAGAATTTCCCTCATTTGCAGGTTTGAGAAGATTACTCTGTGCCTCCTACTAGCAATCATCCACAGCATTTTTCCCAAAGTACTTTACTGAGTGGGTAAGCACTTCCTTTTGACTGATGGAAAAACAGACAGAAAAAGATGAAGTGGTCTGCCCGGGATAAACAGCTTGGTATGCTGCCTTTTCAAAACCCTCAGGATTGCATTTTTTACCTGGCCAGGGGGCAGCCTCCTGGAACGACATTGAACTGGGCTCACGGCAGCCCTTTGGCCCTTAGCTGTGCTCGCTGGAGGGGAACAGGCTGAGGGGAGTCCCCAGCTCACAGCTGCATCTTTGGCCACTTTTTCAGATGGTTGTGGAAATAACCTCAAGGGACCAGACTTTCAGTTCCTGGTTTTGTCCTCTGACCCAAACTGACTTTGGGATGACTGGTTTTATGTTCAAGGGAGGATCAGCTGCCACCGTATGACACACATCCCTGAGGACCTGTCGCCTCTTTAACACCTCATTGCGTCTTTCTTGTTAAGACAGTTGTGCTTGTCTGCAGAGAAAGGGCACTTATTATATTCCTGTGCACATAGGTGTGGCGAGGAGGCTGGATTTTTACTGATGGGTGGGAGGCAGTTGGACTGCTTCTAGCAGAAGAAACTTTTTTGCTGGCTGCAGGGGGTTTGCTATGGTCTCATTTCAACTTGCAGGCTGGAGCATCTATTTTGAACCTACTCATGTCCTTGTGAAAAGATGAGCGACCTAGAACTGCCTTTGGCACAAGCAGCAGCTATGATGGCTCCTTCTTCCTCAGGCATCTTGTGAGGAAGGGCCAGTATCTGACACTTTCTCCCTGATGACTCTGGTGATGACGATCTGAGGCTTTCAGACAATGAGTAGCCAAGAAGGATCTAGGTGCTATGTGTCCCAGAGGCCTGTAGGACAGACTTTAAGGGACAGCTGCGCAGCACAAGTTCAGACCTAGCTTCCGAGGTCACATGGTCCTGGGTTTGTGACTGGTCAGACTTGGTACACTAATTTAAGCTTATGGCACCTGGAGGATCATATTCATCCTGATGTGTTTAGGATAACAGCAACTCTGTTCTTTAGCAAGTCAGAGTCACAAATCTAAAAGCCAGACAAAGGAAGAACAAGGTGGGGGAGGGGGGGACAGACAAGGGAGAAGACAAGCACTGTCTCTAACAATAAACACTCATCACTTGCTTGTCCAAAAGGAGCAGCAGAACACATTTCTCCTGAAGATACTCTCTGTGGGTCCGATTTTTTCATGAATCCCCAGTTCAGCAATGAATACTATCTCTTGTCCTAACCACCAGTTGCAAACTAGCCAGGAATTTCACTTACACTTGCCTCCTGTGCTGCCTCTGGGCAGGACATAGGACGGGTTACCCACAGCAGAGAACCTGCCACCACTGTAAGCTGGAAGTGTTCTCAAGGTATAATTTAAGTGAACTCGAGAGGAAAAATAGCCCAGAGACAGCGCTTGTGGCCAAAAGCTCAGGAAGAAGTGGTGTCATGTCAGTCCACAGTTATGCAGCAAGCTACTCTGCATGTTCCTGCCTTGGTTTCTCCCCTGTGAAATGGGGATTAAAATACTCATCTGTCTTACAAACATGATTAAATGTAGGTTGAAAGAACTCCCTGTAAAAACCTTGAAAACTCTTGAGAATGGTGGTCCTGTTCGCTTAAGGCAGGATCTGGTCTGGACACTGAACTCCAAAGGGAAGGACATAGCAGGGCCAAGATGCTCACAGCTGAGTACACAGACTGCCAGGGGAGTGCAGGCACGGGAGGAGGGAGAACAGGGGGGTAACGCAAGAAATATTTATTTGGGTTTATTTGCTAAAGACATCACGTACTGGCTTCAAAAGCAAAACCCGATCAAAAACCCGAGTGGCAATGAAAAGCTGCCAACACTGCTTTGTCGGGGAGTTTGGGTGACAAAAAAAAAAAAAAGAAGAAAAAAAAAAAGAAAGAAAAGAAATGCCAAACTCCCCAAATTCCCCTCCTCAGTACCCAAAGCCCAGCACGGGTCCCCTCGCCTTTTGGAGGGCGGCTCAGCGCTCGCTTGCCAGTGGTGTGGGAAAAGGGAGGGCAGCCCTGGGCCGGGCAGGGTGACCCGGCACGGGGAGCGCACACACACACAGACACACGTGTGTGGGGAGCACACACACCCCCGCAGCTGATGCAGGAAACCAACCGCGGCAGCACAGCCCCCACCGGCAAAACCCGCGTCCCGGGCCAAAAAAGGGGCGCAGCGGCGGAGAGCACGACGCGCCTCCTCCTCGTATTTCCTCCCCCGCCCACTTCCAGCGGCGGAGGGGCTCGCTGCCGCCGCCGGCTGCC
>JAYDZK010000113.1:64570710-64609652 GCA_034509185.1 Euphonia xanthogaster | reverse complement strand
CGCTGCCGCCGCCATCAGCCGCCGCGCCGGCCCCTCCGCCAGGTTTGCAGCGGGCCCCGCGGGGGGCGGGAGGGGGCTCGGGAGGCGCTGCGGGGACGAGGGTACGGGGCGGGACGGCCGCCCCCCGTCGCCCCCCTCGGCGTGGAGCTGCGGCAGCCACAACACAATGTGTCCTCCGCCGGCGGCGGGGGGGGGAACGGGCGGGCGGGGACGGGGAGGACCGCAGGCCCCGATCCCCCCCTCAACCCACCGCTCTCCTCCGCGGCCCCTCTGGGACGCGCGGGGACTCGGCGCTCCGGCTGCGCCCGCGCTGCCCCCGGGGGTGCCGGTGCGTCCCGGCTCCCGGTGGGTTTGTCCGGGCGTCCCCCCCCTCCGCCCCGGGTCTGCAGCCGGGGTTTCGGGGGCACTGGGAGGCGCGGAGCCCCGGCCCGGCTCCTCTCGGCCCCGCCGCCGTCCCCGCTGGGTGCCGGGCCGCAGCCGCCCCCCGTCCCTCTCTCCCCCTTCCCCCCCCACCCCCCGCGGCATGTGTGCAGCGCTTTGTTCGGTGCGGCGTTGCAGAGGGGTTTTCCCAGGCTCCTCCCTCTTTATTCATTCATGGATTTTTTGCCTCCCTCCCTTCCCCTTCCCTTCCCCTCTCAGTCCCGCTCGCACATACCCGCGGCTCCCCGGGCCCCGCCGTGGGCTGCCTCGCGCCCCGCTCCCTCGTTTTTGGGTGGATACGGGGGGATGTGACCGCTGCGATCGCAAAGGCCCGTTTCTCCCTCTCCTCGTTTTTTTTGTTGTTGTTGTTTTTTTTTTCTTTTTTATTTTTTTTTCCTTTTTCCTTGTTCAGGCGAGAGAGGGAATGACTTTTGGCGTGGGTCCTGCCCGGTGTTTCCGCCGTGGCTCTCACACGGCCATCTCTTCCCCGAAGGAGAGGGTCCTGCTGGCGAGCGGGGAAGCTTGGTGGCATTAAAGCATCAGTAGGATGTCATTTGTGCTGCAGGGAAGCGTCGGAAAGGGGCTCCCGATTTACCAGGGGATTTCAAACTCTCGCTCCAAATAACTTGTGTAAAGAAGTGACGGTGTTTATTAGCGTCTTTAAAAACCTCAGCCCACCCCCAGGGACTTTCCTAGTCGAGCCAGAGGAAAGCGGGGAGGACTGGGGCTCAGGGAGTGCTGGTCGCTTCAAGCCATCCAGGCACTTTTCTCCATTTCCAGTTCGTGCCTAAGACCTGGAAAATGGACCTGTTAACATAAGGTTTTATTTAATTTCTAAATATTTCTGTTATGCTTGCAGATAAACTGATATGAGTTAACAGCTTGACAGGCACTGTTTTGGATTTTTTCTGTCTTTTTCCTTCAACGTGTGGTAATACCCTAGTGAAGAATCATTTAGTCAGAATAACATTTTCCAGCTTTCCTTTGTGTCAGTTGCAGTAATTTTTTTTCTCCTGTTTGGGTCTTTTTATGCAGCAACAGACAAAAGAAACATTAAAAATTAATGATTATATTCCTCAACAGTATGTAGACTGAAGGGGTGGTTGCAAGTAGTCTATTTTAATTTGGTTTGAATTAAATTTTCTCAAAAACATGGTTGCCTTGAAAAACAATGTAAGTGCCCCTAAATTAATACTTACAACAAATGCTAAAAACTCTACATCCTTCATCCTTCAAACAGCTGTCCTTAATCAATTTGCCTATATTAGGGGCCATTCCAAAGTTCATACAGTTTTTTAAAAAATTCTTCCTAATGTTTACTTAAAAAGTAAAATCTGTTGACATGAAGTAGAATTACTTTAAAAAGGAGCAGAAACTTGTTACTTTAAAATTTTGTTTAGATGAAAGAGTGTAATTACACCAGTCATTTTCTTCTTTAGGTTCTCGTGTGTAAGTAGTTTTCCATAGATCTTTAAGAGATTTCACATCCTGTATCAGAAACTGAACAAAATGCTCATTGAACTGTTAGCAATTCCTAAGAATGTTTGAAAAGTAAGAAAGTGCAGGTAGGTCAAGAGCTAGAGTGATCCTCGGCTGTACACTGATATTTCGGCAGAACTATCCCATGGGGAATTTTTCCAAACTTACATGCTGCATGTAAGGATTCTGTAGGTAATGCTACAAATAGGATGATGCTTGTGTGTTTGCCCTTCCCTCTGTACTTCCCCCACCCGAAGATGAAGATGTGTATCTGAAAGCCAGATGCCAAATTTTGTTTAATTTTTTTGATTTATTTGCATGAAGCAAGGGTTGTTGGAAGATGTTTTCTGGCTAGAAAACAGCTGACAAATGTGGAAAAGTGTTTTCGTTTTCTCATGCTTCCTGAGTAATCCTAAAAGGAGTTTCAGCCTCACGTGGTTTTCTTAAGATACTGGAACGCCTGACTCCATAAACCCTGTTGAGGAATCCGTTCAGTGCAGGTTGTGCAGCTGCTCTGGGAGCAGCTTGAGCTCTGGGTGGCGGGAGCCCGGGGCAAGAGGCCGGGAAGTGGTGCCGACGCTTTGCACAATAAAGGGCACGAGGATCTGTGGCCCTGCCGGGGGACAGGGACACAGCGGGAGCCTGGGACTCAGCTGGAAGACCCCCGACTCTGGCACGCATAAGACTGGGAGGGTATAACAGCCCGGGGGATCCTTGAGGATCCCTCCTCTGAGGCACCAGCTTTACTGGCTGTTACTCTGTTGTTGCACCGTGAAAAAAATACTTAAAGGGACCAGGGGTCTGTGACTGCTGTGGGAAACGTGGGTTGAGCCGGCAAGGAAATCTTGTCTGTGTGAGAGTGGAGGGAGTCAAGCCGCTGTGAAGAGAATTCGGTCCCAGCAGTGTAACTCTGGTGGTCGGAGTGTGACTGCCAGGGTGGCTCCTGGGCTGTCAGGCAGGAAAGTTTTCTTAGCAAATCATAGGTGCAGAAATGTTTCTTGCTAATTTCCATAGTCATTTGAGGATGAAAGGGATCAGATAGGTATCTTTGTTTTTCTTATTGATGCCTACATCTCATAACTTTCTCTCTGTTTTTTTAGCATACGGATTAACTGAGCCCTTTGACAAGTTTATGGAGCTGCCATCTCTCTGCTTGCTGTACTTTCCATTTCTGAGAGGAGAAAGTGGTGCATGAGATTAGAGGAAAATGCCTCGGACAAAGCAGATACATCCCAGAAATCTGAGAGGTATGTAGCTCTCAGTTGGAAAGGAAAAGCTCTTGGGAAACTCGGTTGCAGTTTCAATTATGAGGTTAAAGGAATATGTATCTAAGAAGTTGATTTTGTTCCAAAAGTAACTTGTAAGCAAGTTTTAGGAGTTGTCTGTGAGACTACTCTGATTTTCACAGAGAAATAACTGGAACATGTCCTTATTCCTGCAGTCTGTGTACTTGACAGCATTCTTGATATTCTCCAGCTTACAGCAATAGCCAGCATGAACTTTGAAAATGCAAAGGAAGAAGCAGTTTCCTTATCAGAGAATTTACAGTTGAAATACAGGGGGAGGTGGGAAATGGGTGTGACGTGGCAGAACTTGACCTCCTGCAGCCGCTAGTTGTTTTTCTTTGATAGTTGTCAGTTCAGCTTGCTTTTGAGGGGATCAAAACCTCCCATGCATGGCTTCTCACTACTTATCTATCACCTGTCACCCATGGTACCTTGAGCGTTGCTAGGTTTGACCTTGGTCTCCTTGCTCCTTTCCTGCCTTTGCACAGCCACATGGCAGCTTGGCTGTAAGGGGCAAGCAGGTGAGAAAGCTGCTCTGCAAACTGGCAAGCTTACATGTCCTGGCATTTCCTTGAACAAAATCCCAGTGCACTTTACCAATCCTGTGTGAATGTGAGGAATATGATCCTATGGATATTTTTTACTGCCTTGGTAGAAGTGGCCCTAGAGGAATTAAATGAGAGGAAAAATGCAGGTCAATTGAAGAGCAGACATCCATGTTGAGGAAGAACACGCTTCCATCCCTGCCCTTTTGCCCAGCTTTTGGGAGAATATGCTTCCACCTGCACCCTTACATGTAGCTGTCATCAGCTTTTTTCAGGTTAATTTTACAGTTGCAGTATGGAAGCATCCCTTCAGAGGAAAAAAGCCATTACAAAACCACAAACATCAACATAAAGCTTTAGGGGCAGGAACAGCATTTGATTCTGGTTTTAACTTTTTTATGTCAAAACACAGCAAACATTCTCGTGTCTCAGTTAGTTTACAGTTGAGCATCTCTCAAGGGCTTGTGCATACAGCTGTATCTGAGACCTCATGTTTGCAGACTGTTGTCATTGCTACCACTAACAGTCTCAGCTGGAGAAGACATTTTTGCAGTGGCTTTATTCAGGAAGTGCTGAGTAGCATTTTGGTATGATGGATAAACCTCTCTCACAGATCAGGGATTTTACATTTCTCCTTCTTACAGGATGTGAAGTAATAAATCAGAGCTGAGTTTTCAATATTGCTGCTTACCAAGTTGCTGACATAACTGAGCTTATGTTTTCTGATCAAATATGAGACTGATCTAATTTTAGTACTCTGACTGATATCTACTCTTGTATTGCTTGAAACTTAATAGGAGTTAAATCTATTGTAAAGCTCTCTATTCACTTAAATAAATAATCTAATTAAACTCTTTAATTGTGTAAGAAATTAGTTTCCTTTTTTCCCTTGCATAATTTCTCCAGTCATTTAGCTTTTATCAATCCTGTTACAGCAGTTTTCATAAGTTCCTATTTTTCTACAACTAATGGAGTTCTTGAATGAGTTGAGATGGGTTAAATGTTGGGAAGGGAAATAGCAGTGTATACAGCAAGCTCATAGTTAGAAATTATGTTGGAACAGCTCAATGATTGTCAAAACTACACAGGTTGCTGTAAACTTCAACACCTTGTGAGCGGATATTGCTACTGTCATGGGTTGTTAGAGGTGAAGTGATTTGAAAAATCAGTTTACTTCTCATTAGTTATACACAATTTCCATTTCTAGTCTAGATAATGAAGAAAACTGGATTTCACTTTCTTTAGTCTCCTTATCAGTCCCCAAGAACATTGCAGATAATACTTGCTTGAACCCTCAGTTTGTGCTGGAACTTGGGGAAACTGAAAGGTTTCACAGGTCTGTTTTCTGACAGCTTATTTGTGCGTATGCAAAGTTAGACACATCTTAAATTGATGATATTAATTAACCATTAAGACTTTTAAAAAAGGGTGATTTAGCATGTGGTTTAATCCGTGGTAATTGGTATTGATGACAACTAAGTGTGCAAAAAAGCATAAATGTATATGGTTGAAGGTGGAACTCAGCAAACTTGGCAACCAAAAAATTATGTTCTCTAACATTTGAAAGACGAAGGTGTAAGATTAAGTAACCTGTGTTTTTACAGGTTTTTAGGTTAAAAGCTATTTTTACATTGTCTAAACCTGGTTGTCACCTTTTGTACTATGTACAAAGAACACTCCATGGCCTTACCTGGCTTCTCCTTCCCTGCTGCCAGCTCCTCTCATTGCCCCATAGCAATCAAATTGCCAACAGCTTTAACTAGACTTGCTCAGAGCCCATCAATGTTTAACTTTTTTGGAGATCACTGCTGAACAACCCTTGAGACACTCTCTATGCTGTTGTGCGTTAGATGAGTTATTTGGGTTGCACTTGCAGTCCAAATCAGCCTGGAGAATAAACAACCAAGAACCTAAAGTATTTTCCCTTAAAAAAACGCCAACACAATTCTTCTCTCCCTTCCTGCCAAGAAAATAAACAGGAGAAAAACCACCATAGAGGTCCCCCCCACACACTCCCATTAGTTAATTTGAGGTTTGCTGAAATGTAGGAATAAGTTTTGAAGGTTTTACTATTGGCTGTGTTTACCGTAAGCAACCTTATTGTCTGGGTAAAATAAAGTAACATTGTTTAATATAGAGAGGTAAATTTAAGATTTTGTCAGGAAACCTTAAGGCTCTTTGTTTTCTGTCATGGCTTGATTTTGCTCATTTTATATATTCTGTGAAATCTGACAGCCTTTGGCAGAAAAACTGCGGCCCTAAAGTGCTAGGATCGGTGAAGATCCTAATATTCTGAAGATTTCACTATCTTTTATCCTGAAGATTTCACTGTCTGCTTATAGATGATCGAATATAGTGCTATGCTGACCTGATGTTACAACAGGAAAAGAAACCTATATAAGTAAGATGGGGTATGGAAAGCATTATTTTGCAAATAAAAACAAATCTAATTAGTTGGCCATTTGTTTTCATGAATGTATTAGTGACATGGCTTTGATGCCTGTTTGCGTCTGAAAGAGCATGTTGAATCTGAAGGTACCAATAAGGCATGTGCTGTGCTGCCCTTGTTTCATTAGGTTGTTTTGTCACATCAGCCTTCCCTGCTTCTCACTGCAAATCCCTCCCTAATGCGAAACATGTTGCCATCACCAGTGGGCTGCTTTGGTAAGAGGAGTCACGCACAGCGTCAGGCCGAGTCTCCTGACCAACTTCACAGTCGTTTTCATCCCCAGCAGTGGGGCTGAGTGGCTGAAATTTGGGAGAAATTAGTTTTCCGTGTCTCAAAGAAAGATGTGGATTGGATGCATGGAAGTTCTGGAGAGTGTTTAGTAGTTTCAGAGGTGAAGGCCAAAGGTATGCGTGGGAAAAGCCTGGCATGGGTTGTCCATCAGTGATGTGACTGGAGCTGAGTTCATAAGGAGGTGTTCCTGATGTTGTCCTAGTCTTTTAAACATTAAGGGTGTGTGTTGTATTGCTAATCAAAAGCATCATCATTCCTCCTTCAGAAAACAAAAAGGGAAATATTTGCAAAAGAGGAAAGTACCTGTCTTGCTCAGACACCCAGAGGTCTCATTTTCTTTTTTTTTTTTCCATTTTAGCTCACTAAAACAAAAAGACTCCTTTGCATGTGGCTGCACTCTGTGTTTACATGGCCAATTGATCCACACGTGTAACAAAGCATTTCACGGAATCTGTAATGTATTCCCAGAAGTACAGTTACATTAGAGAATCATGCTTTTAGCAGGGCTGAGTGGGCTTGGTTTGTTGTCAGATGGTTGTGAGGATATAGAAGGAAAAATGGCTCATGTTTTTGTTTACTTAGAAGTACCCAATTGCAGAGTTTTAAATGAAAAGTTTTGTTATGTGTACCCTGTTTAGCACAGTGCTGTGATCCACCAAAACAAAACTGTAACAAATATTTTGAATTTTGTCTCTTTCTAGATAAGCTTTCTGTTATTTTTTCAGAAGACAAGTTGTTGCTGTTTTTCCTTCTCAGTCAAGTATTTCTCTTTGGAAACAATGGCAGACAGGCCCATAATGTTCAACGGCCGCTTCCAAATCTTCTAGTGCTTTGCATTTGATAAGGAATTGCAAGTATAATATGAGTATCTTTGCTGAATAGATTGATAGCTTTGCAGTAATCTAAAAAGCATGCTTAAGTTTGCTGGAAAGCTGTGTATGTAATGGCCTTAAAATGGTCCAGAAGAGCTGGGCATCTTCTGCTTCTCAAGTGTGAGTTAACAAAGTCTCTCTGTGTTGTTTTAAGATTGTAATGTGCTTTTAGTGCTGAAATAGGTCTGTCTATTTTGAAAGCTGACGGATTGATATTCCTTATTAGTGTTGGTCCTGTAGTCTGTATAAGTTATGAATAGATTTGTGTGCTGTGCTTTATTCATGATTTTCATCAAATGACTTAATAAAAATATTGAGCTTTCTCGAGGCTTGCTTCTAGAATTTGTGCTTGCTTGAGTCAGAAGAAGTGTAAAAGCACATTTGACTTTTGGGTCTTTGTATTGTTTCTGAGACAAAAAACGATGCCCTAATTTAGGATGTTCCAGAGGGGCTGCTGGTGCAGTATTAGTCCATCAGAAGTGCTGGTGGTCTGCACTTTGTGGCTTACTTGTGGGCATCTGTAAAGGTGTTGCGTATGTGTCTTGCCTACGTTTCTGGAGCAAGAGTGAGACACAGGTGGAAGAAGAAGTCAGAGTTTTGACTTGGTGACTTTGCTACAGAAAATATCCTGTGATTTGGCAGCAGTTTTTGTTTCTGTATGTCACATAGTTTTGTATAATTTCTTCTACAAACCAAATCTGTGCTCTAGACGTCTCTCATGAAGGTAGAGAGAATGCATGGCTCTGTTGATTTATCACCAACTGGAGTACCAGCAGATCTACCTGTAGTGCAGTGAATAGACAGGTCTCTTATTGACCACAGAAGTACTCTCTTCCTGTGTGTCTTGAGTTTCTCATTTGGGATGTGGAAGGATAGTATTTCATTTTTTTGCTTTTTTTTGTTTTACTGGTTAAAGGTGTAGGATCTTTAGTCTGTGTCTTACGGTGTGTATGGTCCAGCATCTTGCAAATTAGATACCAATATGCCTGCAGACCTTAAATTTTATTGTAATGTGAATGATGTCAAAATGCAATAAACTGTCCCACATACTCCATGGTGTAAGAAAGACTATGTTTAAAGCTGCAATTTGCCACCTTTTCCAATCACTTCTATTGCTCCTGTCTCATTGTGCTGTGTTCCCAAATCTGATCATGTGTTTTCAGCAGGGTGTAGACCTATTCACTATCCGGATGGTTGGGGTCTTTTGTCAGTAGCCACAGTTGATGGACAAAAGCCTGTTGAGAGTGGATTGCAAGAGGGGAGGGAACAGTAGGATGGATAACACTGGTCACTGTTGCCTTGAGACAGCTGTGTTGAATTTCTGCATCTACCACTGAGTTTCTTGTGTTGAGACTGAGAGATTCTGTTACACCAAACCTTTGCAGTCACCCACTAATAGTGAGTGCTGCACTTTGCCTTGAGATTCTCAGGCACAAGTTCTGAGTTTATGCAACAACTGTTGTTCCACTGTAGTGACAGTTAGGTGCAAAATACTGCAAAAAATGCAAGGTACATTAAAAAAAAATTAAATCAAGGTCTAGGTGATGTAAGCTGAAGATCCAAAAT
The DNA here is from genome assembly GCA_034509185.1 of Euphonia xanthogaster. Lineage (NCBI taxonomy): Eukaryota > Metazoa > Chordata > Aves > Passeriformes > Fringillidae > Euphonia > Euphonia xanthogaster. Next base: position 64,600,744 of record JAYDZK010000113.1, on the reverse strand, counting down.
TAGCCAACAATTTTGGCATATCTTTTAATCTCTCTCTGTCTCTCAATCCCTCTATGCCTCTGTTTTCTGCTGGAAACTGAAGATACCAGTTCCACATCAGCTTTTAATGACTCAGAAGATGAAGTTGTTAGTGTTGTGAAGCAGACACTTGGTGGCTAAATAACGGAAAAGATGATGAAGAAACTGGTAGTAAACAGAGCCAAGCAGTGAGCACAGCTCAGTTTGCAACTGGCTTCTTTTGCATAAACACCCTTGCTTTTGGCATCCTCCAACTTCTTGCTGCTTCACCTCACAATCTTAACATTTAGAAGGTATTCTTAAAGCTTACTTCCTAGCTTCTAAAATACCAAACTAAAACCCCAAGACGTTCCACCATATCGAACCACAAAGTTCTTCTGTGAGTCATCGACGTTTTGGGACCTCAAGCTGCAGCGCAGGTTTCTGTTGTGTGAGCTGGGCAGCATGTGCTGGTGTGCCCTGCCTGGGCCTGGCTCAGGGCTCTGGAGAAAGGAATCTCTTCCCATCAGTGAGTGTTCGTCATCGTGTGTCAGAGTTTCACACTGTTGCCGAGAAAGCCCCTGAAGCCAGAAGGGAATACTCACTGGCAGGAAAGGTCTCTAGAGAGGAATAACATTAATGTAATTTCCCAGTTGGTTTTGAGACTGGTTTAAGCCATTACTGCTGGAAGAGGAGGTGGTATAGTGGTCCTGCCTCCTGCCCACCTCATGCTTATTGCCCTTCTTGCTTGTCTGTTTGCTGGCCCCACCATGGAAGTAGTGACACCCAGAGCTAGTTTTGCCAGCATCATCTGGGTTGGCTTTTTGGGCTGGGTTGGTTGTTCCCTGATGCTGTACACCCTTGCTGGAGCTGATGGCAGTGGCAGACAGGGAGAGACGGTGCATAGGCAGGAGTTGCCTTGAGCCTCTTGCTTGAACTCGTGGTGAAACTATGTTGTAAGCCTCTATTTGCCATCTGTGAGCAGCAGGCTTTTTTAAGCTTCTTTAATTGCCCAAAAGCAGGTCTAGATTTTCATGAGGATAACAAAAGATGTGTTCCCTGTTTCTGCTTTCTTGGCTTTGCTTTCCAGAACCCTCCTTCTACTGATGAATGTCCAAACTTCCCAAGTGATGCAGGTTCTTAATGGATGACTTTAGGAATTATATTGTACTGGTAAGCCAGCAGGAAACTGAACTGGTCTCAGCTCACACCTTAATGAAAAATAAAATAAAACACTCTCTCTAAAATTTGGCATAGAACTTTCTTTCAGAATGAGAAAAAAAATCAGCTAAGATTTATCAAATTAATAAGGAGGTCCAGAAAACTAAACTTGATTGTAGCTGGCACAGACAGCTCTGAATATGTATAGATTTTTGCATATTCATGCTAAATATTGGAAAAAGAGAATTGGAATAATATAAAGAGAATCTGCTGGATATAGACCATGGTGAAAATAGGTGCTTTCAGAGGGAGTTAAAATAACATGAAGGAGGAAGGTGTAAGAATGGTATTCCAGCTAACAGGATTGCAAAGAAATACCTGCAAGAATGTTGATAAAAAATAAAAGAATGGAGGAAGGAGCTTAGTTCTGCTCATTTGCTTTCAGGAAACAACAAATTGTATTTTTATGGAATAGAAAACCATTATAATTGCAGTTAAATATCAGTCTTGAGCTGGAAAGGAATGGTCAAGGGTAATGTCAAAAAAATTGAATTCCTATGGAAACAAAAAAGTAGCAGTGAACTGGGACTTGAAAGCTATGTATAAGCCAGTTTAGATTTCTTTATGAATTCATTGAGGTGGAAACAGGGCACATCTTTAAATCTGCATCACCTTTACATCTGTATCTTCTTTATTGCTAATTGAGTGTGGAGTAAGAAATGCTACAGAATTTGACATTTGCTGAAGAACGAACTCCAGTGTGTTAGGAAGGTCATGAAGAAAATGGTAGCTGTGGAAAGAGAAACAAAAAGTAAGATTTCAGCAGTTGTTCTTGCAAGTACTTCTGTTACAGCAGGCAGTTGACCTTGGGATGAAACTAAGACCAGTCTTTTGAAACCAAGAACAATTACATTTTCTAAGAACCAAGCTTTCTTATGAGCATTTAGGAGAATTTGGCTTTTTGTTTAGTTTTCTGGGTTTTTTTTAAGTCCTAGCATCTCAGAATCCATATTTGGGTTGCTGTGTGTATGTAAGGTAACTTTAAATGGCGGGAGGGGGTGTGTGTGTGTGTGTTTGTGTGTAAAAAACCAAACCAAACAAATGAAAAACCCAACAGCCACCACTAATATGTAACCATCTGAATGAAACATGTAAATAGCAAAATTCCATAGAACCTTGGTTAAGAGAGCCTTCTTGCAGATTTATGGTCAACTACACCTTAAATGGCTGTTTTGAAAAAGGCAAAGGCTTGTGGTCTGGTGTTTTCACAACTGACTTTTTAGGGCTTCAGAACTATGCAAGTTTGTTGACTCCTGTCAGTATTTTCAAACTTTGAAGTCTTCAGTCCACTGGGCTTTGCAGTTGTGGTGGTGTTACTGCCATGTCTTATACCCAGCCCAATAAACTATCCAAGAACATTGTTACCATTTAAAAATACTTGTTCTAATTAATTCTCCGTAATAAAAATACCAGAGAAATAAATAACAAATAATAAATAATAAATAATAAAGCCAGTGTTACTATGATTGAAAGGGCTTGTGTCCCAAGTACTTGCCTGCTGCTCCAGGTGAGGATTCTTATCTGTGGAAAGAATTCCCAGTCTTTAGGTGGGCAGACAGGCATGCAGCAGGACCTTGGGCAGGGAGCTCAGTAACAGTTGCCTGTATTTAGGTGGGAGCATCTGTTTGACCTAACCCTTTGCAAAATTGTTGAGAAAATGAAAACTGTTTTTTTCCTAACCACAGTCAGCTGCTACCTTCAAAACAGTCACTCATAGCCCACCTTAATGTATTCAGGAAACTTTGCAAAAGACTGTTTTGAGAGTCATCTTGTTCTTGTTTTGGTTTTTAATGCAGGAATTGTTCCCTTTCATGGTGTGTATTCTGAGTTTCTTCTTGCAATCAGATATTTTGATTTCAAATTGCAAACTGCTGTAAATATTTATGCTGGAAAACATAAAGGAGACTTCCTAGAGCCACACATTTTTAGAGAGCTGGTTATACCAGTACAAAGTTTCTAGGCTGGTTCATTCTTTGGTACGTTGGACTTCTGTGTTAAGCATTTTAGTTCAGAAATGGCTTATGAGATTATGGAGAGAGAAACTGGGGTTCTTAGTTGGAAAAGTGAGATTTTCCTTGCTATGTTAAAACAGAGAAATAAACTAGATTTTAGGTTTCCAAATCACATGTGTTGGGCAAAGTGCAGTCTTTCCCACCACTTGTTTAAATGTATCATAACTCAGAATATTTACATTTAGAGGAAGGAGGGGGGAAAACACCATGGCAGATTTTTGGAGCCTTCAGTAAAGCATTCATGGGGGAAGTAGGGAAGCTCTAGTTCAGTAAGTGAGGCAGTGCTGTTTGTTTTTAAATAAAAGCTTTTAAAATGCCTTTAAAGCTTCTATCAGAATGAGGCTGCTCAGAGAACTATGCTGGCTTAGCAATTCCTGTACGACCTTTGGTGGCAGGCTGAAGAAGAAATCTCTTTGTCAGGATCCACAGGTTTTGAAAAGCAGAAGGAGGATTTTTGCTAAGGCAAAGTTGAAAAAGTGTCTGTAATTGAAAATTTAATCTTTATCGTATACATATGGCCAGTTCAGTAAACTGGACTTAACATCTTTCATTACCAACAGAAAGTAGAGAATGCATGTTCATATTTTAAATACCCATGAACTTTCTTCCCGCTGAATTCCTGTGTGTTTTAAAGATAAGTTCCCATCAAGTGCCCTTTGTAAATTCCAGGATAGACCTCCTGAGCTGAAACTGGGAAAGGCTTGGAATGAGCTGCAGGGAGGAGAAGCAGCGGTTCAGCAGGAGCCCGTGGTGTAGTGTCGCTACAAAACAACTGTGTGTGTGTTCCTAGTTACCTATGAAATATGTGGCTTACTCTCTGCCAGCGGTGGTAGTCATGGAATATCCAGAGCACACCGCATGATTTCCTCTGATTTTTGGCCTAATTTTGGGGGCTGGGAAGTAGGGTAAGTGAATATTAAATGGCATTGTTTTTAACTACTGAGCTCTGTTAAGTCAGATGGGAGACTGCAGGCTTGTTCTTACCCTAAAGTTCGCAATGCAGACAGAATACAGAGCCAGGAAAAAGGAAAAAAATTGTATGGAAGTGGCACTTAAAATGTAATTGCTGTGGTGGTTTTGTGTTCCATTACTGTAAGGAATCTCTAGCCACTGTGCTTTTTGAAGTGAAGTGCATGTCTCATACTCAGTAGATGTATGGATTTTACCTTCCTCCCTGTTTTAGAATTTCTTACAGAAAGAAGTATTTCTGTCACAGGTCCATGGAGAAAATGCAATGATGTATGTATTAATAGTGTTTCAAATACTGTGTTAGTATAATTTTTATTAGCAGAATACCTAATATACCCAAGTGTTCCTGTAATTCTCCACTGTCAAGAAGCAGAGCAAGATATGTACATGGCATAGTTTAATGCCTGGAATTGTAAAAGAGTGTAAGGGCAGTGCTTTTGTGGCTGAAAGGCAGATTAGGAACTGTGAAAATACTAAACTTTATTGCAAGAATGATTTAGTCATTTTCAAACATATCTTTATGTAGTTCACAATGAGAACTTGCTGCATTTTTCTCAAGTATTGCATGTATTTGTTAGGAGGTGTGATAGTACCCTTTTTTGTGTTAACAGTTTATGGAACATTTAATTTTGTCTTTCCCTGGTGTTTTTCCTTTATTTTAAACAACATACATTTCTGTGACAATAAAATATTACATTTATTTTAGAACACTGCCTACGTGTGCTATATCCAGATATATGGTCCGTTAGTATGTTCAGAATAGCATTTTCCTTACGTGCTTTTTTTCCTTTTCTTTCTTAAAATTCTGAAATGGTGATGTAACTTTTGGAGATATCAGGAGAAATTGCTGTACTCATACCAGATGGTTTTCCTTTTGTCAGACTTATGAAATGCAATTGGTCCTTAGTGCCCTTTCAGCAAAGTCTGGTACCAGAATTGCTGCAGAACCTGGCTGCCATCCCTGTTCATGTACATGAAATCCATTGCTGCAGTGGAAGAAAGCATGCCAGTTTGTCTTGTTTGGCTGCTAAAATGTGGGTCTGCCTCTCTGTTGAAAGCGTCAATCTTCTCTCTCTTAGACTCATTAATTAGGCTAGAATCCTATCCTGGAGTGAGAAGGCATCACACACAGATGAGGCACATCCCAGAGCTCGTGGGACATTTTCATAGGCACCCAGGTGGGATGTGGGCTTGGCAAAAAACACATTTTAATTATTAATGTTTCCCCAGTGTCTTACGGCCTTTTCAAAAATAAAGAGCGTATTCTCCTTTAAGAATTTATTTTTTTAACAGCTTCTTTTTTCCTTTTTCTTCTGTGATTTTTTTTCTTTTCTATGATTGTGCCTGCTAATGCAAGTATGACAAACAGTTTAATGGGCATCTAGGAAACAGAAAAATTCATAGTGTCATCTTATTCCTGCCTGGTTTTTCCTCCCATTTCAAAACCTGAAAAACCTTTGATACTGAGAACATCTCACACATTTCAGTTTGCTCCTTGAACAAAGTTGTAGATACAACAAAACAACCAGTTAAAGGATGTTCTGCAGGAATAACATCTGTGTAGTGCTTTGAAAAAGCAGAAAAAGAAGTTGGCTGTGGAGAAGCCAAGTTTGAAGCATGGGATGATACCCGTATGTAACGTGCTTGGGAAACAAGGACAAGTAATGGATTTATAGGTCTGTATAAACACATTTAGGACTGCTTGAAAGTGCAAAAAAAAAGGGTTAATATTGGAATATTTTCCCAACTTTTACAGTAATTTTAGCTCTTTTGTTCTTTTTTTGGGGAACAGGAAGGAGAGGGGACGGGCAGAGCAGTTCTCGGTTTTCCCATTTGTAGGAGATTCATATTCTAGCAGCTTTTCTTTTGAATGTTAAGCGTCCATGCTTTAGCAAAACACTGATGAGATTTTCCAGTAGATCTCTTTAGTCAAAGGAAACTTGAATGTGATAAGCAGGCTGATGTGCCCCACATGCCTGTCAGACTCCTTTCTTGTGTCACTTTGTAGCATCAGGGGTAAAAGATAGATTGAAGCCATTAGAATATATTTTCCTGTGGACTTGTATTGCCTGCAGACAAGTGCTAAAATCTTATAAATGCCACTTGTGAATTTCTGATTTTCAGTTTGACTGCTTCTGATTTTCAATTTGCACAGCATGGCCAGTGATGGTCCTAGTTCACCAGCATGGCCTTCCATAGTTGGATGTATTAGTTTATAAAAACTGTTAAAAAATACTTGGAAACAGGTGAGAATCTGAATATTAATTTCATACAAGTGGGAACTATTGGCCTGAAAAGGATGTAGTGGTTAGTGTTTTCCAGAGCTGAAAGTTTCTGGCTAACCATGTAGTTCTGCAAGGGCATTCAGAAATATTAAATATTTTAAAATCTTATGTTATGAGGAAAGGGAGAGGGGAGACAAAGCCTGGTGTTAAGGTAACAGAAAAAGGTTAATGCAAATGCACATTTATGTAGTGGTTACCTGCAAGTAAATTGCAGTCTGACATTTCTAGGAAACATAGTTCTAAAATGTGTCTCTTGAGCCAATGTTGTAAGTAATCAGCTTTTTCTCCAAGAGGCTTTAAAAACACAATTTTGGCAACAGTAACTAAGGCAGTATTTTACAGAAGAGCCCCCAGTAAATGGAAAGCAAGCTGGTAATCAGTTTTGATTAACGGATCTGCATTCTGTTATTTAAATGTTTATATCCTGATTAGCATTTGGGCTGTATTTAAATATGCAATTTTATTTTAGCAAAATATGAGGCATGGAGAATGGAGTTAATCTTTCAGATGCTAAATGTTGGGGATGTAAGGTGAAGAATGTGCACCCACCTCCCTCAGCCTTGTAAAGTGATATTGATGTGACTGATATTTTCACTTCAGTTGTGGGATTATGGAGTTTCATAATCAGATATTACTAAAGGAAGAAGTGTTTGTGTCATTTAAGTTACAAAATTAAGTTTTAAATTAAGTATTGAGACTCTTGTTCATGAACTAAATTTCTCCTGCTCCTCATTTTGTTAAACACAAAGCAAGTTGAGCTGGTACAAAAGTTTGTAAGTTTTTTCTTGATTATTTTAAGAACTGCCAATCTATGATAGCATCTGATCATCTAAATCTGCATTGCTTCATATATGTGTGGAGAATAGTTACTATTCCTTATGTTGCTCATAATGTGGGGTTTTTTTCCATGCAAAAGCATTGATTCGGATGACAGTTGTTAGCTACCAGAGATGGTGGTTTGCTTTGCCAAATCACTTCGGCTGCAAAGCTGATACTTTGTGGCCAAAGGAGCATGCACCTCTTTCTGGGTTAAAGAAGATCCCAACTTCGTGAAAAACTGACTGATTCAACAGAAAGGTTGGCCTGCCACGTAAGCATGCCATAAAAAACGAGCATCTGACAGCTCTGTGGCTTGAAATAGTAGATCTGACACAGGCATATGGAAAATTCATGCAACAGGGATACTGTATCAAAACAATTTCTGTAGAGAGGCAAAACGGAATCCTTTCCCTCCCTTCCTCCCCTCCTTTGCTTTCTTGTGACTCTCTGTTTTTATGTTTGCCTTTTAAATGATGCCTCTTTAAAAACTGATATCTTACACAAGGATTGAGGTGTTCTCAAATAAATTTTAGGTAGAGTGATTTAACTTTGAAAGGGAACATTCACACAGGGATAGCATCAGGAAGGTGGGACACTTCTGAAAAGCCATGGCTGCTCTTCCTCTTAATGTGACTGCCTGAAAGGAAAGACAGTGTACTGTGCTTATGAGTTGGACTGGGAATTCCTGCACAGGGTGACTTGACTCTTCCTTCTTCCAAAGCAAACTCAATATCCTTTCTGTGCCTTCTGATGACATAAACCTTTTCTCCCCTCCACCTGCTGTATTTCGGTTGCATTAGGTTTGATATCCTCTGTAAGGTTTCTTATTAGTCTTCTACCTGGGCTTGTAGAGCTGACTTCTGTTTACACAGAAGGACTTCTGTTGTTGAGCTGGCAGAGGTTTTGAGGACTGGGAAGGAATAGAAAGTAAACATATGCAAGCAACAAATGGAACAATCGCCCTCCTCTCATGGTGAGCAAGTCTATAACTGATATTACTGGCTTATCTTTTTCATAATTTTCTTTTTTTTTATCCTCCCCTTCTGCTTTTCACATTTTTCACCAACTGTCATTGGGGTTTCCATAATTTTAGCTGCACTTTTTTCAACAGACCTTTGAAAATAAGATATTGCTGTTACAGCTACCATGAAGCAAAGAAGCAGAGGCACAGGAGGATTAAGAGACAGCTTAACCAAGGTGTGTAGGCACCTTGGAATGATCAGTTAGGGTCATGCTGGGAAATGAAGCTGGGTCTTTCCTGGTTGGCCTGGTTAGCAATGGTTACTGCTGACCCAGTGTTTTCCAACAGATCCTTTCCTAAAATGTTTGAGCTCTGTGGTTCTCTTTACAAGAGCCACCCATTCACGTATTTGTACCTACCACCACAGGGTATAGATTAACGAAATATAGATGTGTTTGTGCAGGGGCCCTTGACTTACACTGCCAATGGGACACAACTGAACAGCATCACCAGCTGCCCGGTCTGCACTTTCCTCTTATGAGTTTTATCTGAGGGAAGCTCTCTGTGGTGAATGAATTACTGAAATGAAGTGCCTGAAGACACAGTTAGACTTTCATCCTGAGAAGTAATTAACATCTGGATATCTTGCTGATGAAAATTAATTTCCTTCAGTAGTGGCCAAGTCCTTCTCTGTGTCCCTGCAACTGTGTTTGTGACTGTTCAGCTGGGCTGTTGCAGTGAATATGGCAGGTGTGCTGCTGAACGTGAAGAACTGTGTGTAGAGCAAGCATGTGCAGTGGACTAGGGCACATACTCTTGATTTTGAATCACAAGCAGGGTCAGTGGAGCCTGGCCCCAGTTGTGTGCAGGCTGTGGAATTCTCATCTGTATGCAACCTCTGTGAAGCAGCTGACTTCATGCCTGTGGAGCTGCACTAGCTTAGGAACCATAAAACATGAATTATGGGAATGAGATCCTCATGGGAAGATTGAGGGAATAGACTTTTGGCTGCCCAGAGGGAGGAAAACTTATTCTCCACCACTGTGTGCTCAGGAGTGCTGAGGACCTTGGTGCAATGCTTCATTGGTAAAAATTGACATGGGTTTATCCTTCATGTGTGGCCACATGCGAAAAATGTGTTTGGTGAATGAATTTAAAAAAGCCTGGTTTGTTCCTTCTGCTTCATATGAAAATCCCAACGTTAGAACTGCAGATCTGCTTACTTAGTGTTTAGAAGTTGTAGAGGGCTAATGATGCTGCAGCGTGGGTGCGTGAAGCCACACTGCTGCTTTTTGTGTCATGTCAATTTTTTTGTTGTGTGCAAATCATCCAGGAATCTGCCAACGCATGGAGAAAGGGATGTCTCACTCCTGGTAAGTTGCTTCTTTGGTCCCTTGATAAAACTGCTGGATCCACACATTGCTTAGCTTCTTTTGGAGCTCTTCTAGCTATTCTAAATATTCATTAAAATAACAATGCAGCCTTCTAAGTAAAAAGCTCTTTGGAAAAACACATGAGCTTTTTCCAGAAGCAAATCCAATCGCCCCACCCATTTTCTTCAGAAACTGGAGTTGAGGCATTGCTACAGAAATTCTCTTCCAAGTAATGGTGGTTGCTTCATCCCCTTCCTAATAGCTGCACTCCTGTGGTGATGAAGTACAGAAATGCTTCCAGGCTCAGTGTCAAAATCCTCTATACAGTCACAAAAAAAAAAAAAAAATAGTTTTCAGTTAAGTGGATAAATACATTTTCAAAGAAAAGCTTTTGTCCATAACTGCCCTTATCTGACACTAATGGTGGAGCATGCAGCTGAGAGAAAGATGGGGGTAAATATTTCAATATTCCAGCTGACTCATCTTTGCTTCTTCCTGATTATCCCTTTCTATTCATGATTAATGCCCATGGAAATATTTTGAGACATTGTTTGCTCTTCTTTTCCTTTTTCTCTATAGAAATTATATATAGAGTAGCTTACCTTAAAAATTAGATTAAAATAATATATTTGAGCAACTAAGACAAGAAGTAGAAATCAGAAAAGCAGATTTGTGGGTTTTCATTCAATATTGATTCATTTTATATGTACTCCTGTCCTGTATTGGGCTGAGTCTTTTTCTCTGCAGAAAATGAAAAGCATGTACTCATGTCAAGAGCATAATTTGTAGTTATTTTCACCAGGTGCTTAAAAACATTTGTAATAACTGAGCAATTCACCCTCCACCCCCTATATGTAAAATTGTAACAGAGGATTCAATAAGGGGTTTGAGTGTTTAAAAGATACCTTTATTTTCAGTGTGGAATTCCCATTGAGAGGCCAGGCCTAAAAATACCAAATGTTTCCACAAACAATTCCTGCACACTGCATGTTGAGCAATACAGCTACAATCAAGGGGAGAGCTTCTGCTGACAGTTGAATGCAGGAGTCCAAACTGAGTTAGGTTATATATAGTTTTTATTACTGGTCATAAGCTCTTACCAAAAATCCAGATGTGCTTGAATCATGCAACAGATTAATGACACAAAATGACTGTGGGTGCAGGATGAAGGCTCTTTTTGTGTACTGGAGAGGACACTGTAGCTTCCAGTTAATGACTTCAAAATATCTTACAGAACACAAAGGAGCAAGTTAAGGCATGTAAACAGAAGTTGCCAGACTTCTTATCAAGGTAATTACATGGTATTGAAATGTGTGACTTGATTTAAAGAAATAATTTTGTATTAGTGCTGCCCTTTTCTAATGGAGTGTTTCAGTAAATAAATATCTAAAAAGAAAAGCCCCCAAAAAACCCACCTCAAAACATTCTCAGTAAGTAAAAGGGAAATTTAAAAGGGAAAAGCCAAAGGGAGTAGTGGAACTTTACAGGGCAGACCATGTATCTTCTAAAGTAGTAGAAAATCTTGTATAAGGGAACCCAAAATGCTTTAATTATGGGATGTTTAAATGTAGTATATTTTTGAGTGGTTGCTAATTTGAGGTGTTAAGTTCTGCTTGAAGTTAGTAAGCTTATGAGTCTGGGTGTTTCTCAGTGCTCATGTCCAGTAAGTAAATAGGCATGTTTGTGCAACATCAAAATCCTTGATTTTTCTTTTTCCTGCTCCTGCCATACTGTATGTTCCCTGAGGAAAATCCTGGTTCAGTGATTGTGGTATTTCATGTCAAAATACACTCTTTCCTGATTAAGTCCCTGCAGAAGCAGGTGAGTGGTATCAGGAACCTGTTTGTTGTGGCTGCATGTAGCAGGTAGAAGCTGCTCAGGGTTTACTCACATTTACTTATTTATTTGGCAAAGTCAGTTAGGGTCAGGCTGTCACTGGATTGATTTCTCCAGTATCTCTGGAAGAATGGTTTAAAGTACAATATGTAATTGGAAGCAATGTGGGAGAGGTCAGCAGCCCTTTTGGGGTTTCATCTTAATTTTTGCCACAGCTGATACAGTTTCACTCTGGAAAGTGAACAAAAGATCCTTGTAGACCTGTCAGCACTACCCTTTGGCACTCAGGTCAGTCACTGTGTCACAGAGTCAGCTCAGGACTGTAATTTCCACTCCAACAAATCCGGTTTAAAACTAGCATTGGGCACTACTTACACCAGCAGCTGTTTTAGCCCAACATGTCCCCATGAGTAGCTGTATTTTTCAGTCTGTATTTAAAGTCTAAGCTGTTAATAATGGTTGAACTCTTCCTAAGCTTATTTTCAGGGTTTTTTTGACAGAGTATTTTAATTATTGTCATAGACTGGGATGGGCTGCATGTTTCCTCTGTGTTGTGAAGCTTTCACGTAGTGACTTTTTGCTTGCCTTAACTTCTGTAGAAATCCACCTTTGAGAAAAGGGTAACATGCACCAAATTCTCTGCTTCCTTTGGAAACACAGAAAAATGAAAAACATGTTTCCTGTTAGTGACTGTTTTAATTTGTATTTCTGTTTGCATGAGAATATATCCCAAATGTACAGAGAGGGATTTGTTTCAGGGTGCTGTTAACCTGAGAACTTTCAGGGTATTTTTTGTTTTTTTTGTTTTTTTTATTCCTGGCAGTAGGATTACATTCACTGTTTCTCCAATTTTGAATCTGATTTCTAAACATTATGGGAATTGTAATGTAGTCATCTTCATGAAATGTCATATTATGAACACTTCCAGGTTTTTTTTTTGGTTGTTTTTTTGTTTTTTTTAACCAGTGGCTTGTCTATGCTAACTGAGGCTGTTCAGCCAGAGGCACTGGTGGCTGTGTTAGGCATGGTCAGGTACCCTTTAGTCTTTGCTCACTGTAGGTCTTAATGGTACTGTAACGGTAATGGGTAAAACTGATAAAACTTCCTAAAATAGACAAACATTTGTGCATGGTTTGTTGTGGGTTTTTTGTTTGTTTGTTTGTGGGTTTTTTTGGGGGGTGATTTGTGTTGGTTTGTTTTGTTTTTTTTAGAGATAATAAGGATGCTGATGGCATTTTGTTGTTCCTAAGGGAAGCACAGTATTGATACAGAAGTGTTTTCTCTGGGGACATCAGAATTGAGTCTGGTTTTTCTGTATGCATACTTAATCCTTCTAGGCTTGTAATATTCTCTGTAATTCCCAGTTTTCTGCAGACAGCTTTATTATTAGATATGCGTTTTCTGAAGTCTCCATTTAGGTTATCTTCAATATCCTGATAATACTGAGCTCACACCTAGCAGCCAGACAGCCCAGGTCAGATATATATGCATATGTGGGGGAAAGGAGAAATGGACAGGGAACAGGGGTAGAACAAGGGGTTATGGAGGAATCAGAACTATGTAATTTACTTACCTCTGTGGGAAATGTCTACATCTAGTTATGAAAGAAACTTTCTTACATGTTTCCTCAAACTTATTTTTTTTTTATTTGCCTGAAGTAAAGATATTGCAGAGAGATAAGACATTACAACAGGATGTGGTGGAGATTCTCATAGGAGTATAGATTTTCCTGTTCCAGAGAAGATTGTTTTTTAAATTACTGATATGCTCTGAAAATATGTAAAAGAAAAGGTAAGAATGAGGGTAGATGGTTGGTGCAAAAACACCCAACAAAATTAGATCCAGATGGAGGAAGTGGGATCTATGTTTTTGAGCTGTGCAAAGGCCGTCCCGCATTTATTCCCCTTTCCCATTATTTTCAGCACAGTGTGAGGAGCTCTCTGCTATATTTATGTATTGGAACTGAGAGTAAGAAGGTAGTAATGAGTCTGTTGTCAGCATGTTGTGCTTTCTTTAATTTACAGCATCATCACTGTGCTGTGCTGCCATAAAGGAGAGAATATAGCCTTTGTCCCCGCTCGGCGCTAGCGGAACCGAGAGCGATGCACGCAGTTGGCAAGGGCTGCAACAACAGAGTCCCCATTCATCGCTGCCCTCAGAGCAGTTTGGTTTAGCTGTGTTACGTAAGCCATTTGTGGTATAACTCAGGACATTGCACAGAATAATATTAGGCATGGATATCCAGCTGTTGTATGAGATATTGAGAAGGGAATAAAGGTACCTTATTGCAGTCAGGGGCTGGGGCACGCCTTCAGAAGCTCATTGAATTGAGATATTGCGACCCATTCCCTCAGCAACCATCACATGACAAGTGCTAGAAGCAGTATTGAGCTACTGCACTAAACATCCTTCTTGTACGGGAAATACTCAGTTTTACCCTCTATGAACCTAATGCTAATCCATGTGATTTTGTGACCAGACTGGTAAGGGAGAGCTTTTTCTGAAAATACCACATGAGTTACCAACCTTATGCTGTAAGGGTGATGCAGGGCTGTAGGAACTATAAAACCCATAATATATTTGTCATTGACTCTGAAAAGTTACTGCCATTAGCTATTGGGATTCCTGAAGGTAAATCCAGCTGACTTTTGTAGTTAGTATTCTGCCCGAGATTATGCAAAATAATATTATTAAGTGGAATGTTTTGGCTTATCATGGAAAGAAGGAAAAGAACTGCTGAAATACATCAGAAGTTGGCAATGGTGAAAATACTGCCTTGCCATCCTGAATATTATCTGATGAAGTAAGATGCTGCATAAAATTCTCCTCAATTAAAGTAATGGGTCTCAGTGTTTTCTTTTGGAGTACTAAATAAGCGAAATCAGATGTTTCTCAGAGTCATGGATTGTCTTTGCCTTTGTTTTGTCTGCCCTGTGCCAGGGAGGCACTGGACATTGCCTGCTGGCAAAAAGTCTTGCTTTTCCTGGCATTTGATATCACTACTCCTCAGTGTGACCTTGAGAAGTGACTAGAGATGCTGGAGAAACTTCAGGCAAAAACTAGTTTTGTTTCATCCAGGTGGTGGTTTAAGTCCTTGATTACTGAGTTAGCACAAACAAAAAATGTAAAACATAAACCAAATTACACAGAGACTGTTGCTATATGTTCCATTCAACCTGTTTCTCTATGATTTTGGCCACGGTGTTTTATAGCTACAAAAATCTGAGAATCTGGCTCTGCACAGGTGCCTTTTGCCTTTATAATCTCCCTTTCTAAGGGGAAATCTTACCTAGAGTTAAAGAAATAAAATTTCAGATCATGTTTCTGTTGATTTTTTTTAAGCTCCTTTTTTCCTGTTTTGTTTTCAGTTATGTGGCAACCAAGATGCTGATCCTATCATATCCTTAAATCTTATTTGGGAACAGGTCTTGATGCTGAAGAGCATCCTTAAAATTCCTGTGTTTTACCTTATAATAATTCACTTATATCATGCACTAGATGCACTTCATTGTATCATGTAACACTTTGTCTTCTAGAGCAGTAACGCTTTATTGTGATTATGTATGAAATTAACATGAACTATTACTTTTACTTGGGGACCAAACCTGATGGATTAAATCCATGGCAGACTTGGGCTTGTGGAGTGATACTTCTGAATTGTCTTCAGCTACTAGCCTGTCCTACAGTTAGTAATTTTTGGGAGCGCTGGCCATCACAGTGATGAATTACTGAAAATAACTAGAGAGTCTATTGTGACTACAAATTTTGGTATTCATAAATATATATGGGCAGGAAGTGCTGATAAAAATTCTAAGTAATTTTTCATGGTTTTGGGGCCTTCTTTCACTGGAGTGTAAAATTGAAAATAACCAGTTGAATCATTTTATTAGAAGGCAGCATCCATTCCTTATGTGTATAACCACATCTTCTGTAGTTGGACCATGCAAAAAAAAAAGATTTTTTTTTTTGTTTTTTTTTTTTTCATTTGAAATTAAATTGAATTTAAAGGATGTATAAATGTAAAGTTAGGGAATATTTCAGTTCTGGAACAAAACCAAGTGCTCTGTGTTCAAATTTGCCTATTTTTTAAATAGAATAATTAATTGAGAATAGCTCCTAGCTGTGCTTAGCTAGGGTTTGAGTGTACAAATGCTCTGTCTTATTTGGGTTCCTAAGGAGGCAATGCCCAAGTATTATTTAAGTATTGGTTTCAGGCTGAACATTTTCTCTCTGCTTGTTTTGCAAGCACCTAAAATTACTGTAAGTGAGAGAAGGGGAAAAAGTATAGTTTTTGCTTTTGCTAACAATATGTATGTAATCAGCACCTCCTGGTTAATGAATTAGTTGGCTGTTTCTTTCATATAGCAGTAGCAGGGAAAACTGCTGGGATAATCAGCAAGTGTTGGCAGAGGGATTCAGCAATGTATGTATCAGTTAATATTTCCTTTAAATAGTTTTCAAGTAAACTAGATCAAAATTTTGAATGGGCCCCTATGTGTCTAAATATTTTTCAGGAGCTGAGACGAATAAAATATTATCAAGATGAAGTATTTAATTACTTTCTTAAACCTTAAGGAAGCACACAGAATGGTTTTATTCCCCTTTCACAGTGCAATCACAGTTTGCAGAATAAACTCCTAATTTTGAATTTAAAACGTTGAACATAATTGAAGGTTTTGCTTGGGTTTTTTTGTAACCCAAAAAGGCCTCCTTATAATGTCAATATAAATAGCTTTTTCTTCTTAAATGGTGATAAAAATATGTTCTTTCTACACATATCCTTTGCAATTGCAATGTGTTAAATACCTTAGGCTCAACCTTGTGTGGGGCCATCCCACTCAAGTGTTAAGAAGTAGATGCATCAGCAGAGAACAAATAGACCTTTGGTGATGGCTACCAAACCTGTGCCCTCAACAGTGTCATGTTCCAACATCCAGACTTGTCTTTAAACATTGTCTCTTACCAAGTGGACTGACAAACAGGCCAAAATGGGCACAGGGCCATTCCCTGAGAAAGAAAGAGAGGGCTGTGCATGGATGACCACCAAGTGATGGCCAGCTCTTCCTCACAGTGAGAGGAGCAGCAGCACAGAACAGTTGTGGTTGAGGGGAGGCTCTGCCTTCAGCCTCACTCCAGTGCCTGTCTCCCCTGCCCCGTGATGTTCTTCAACACAGATCTGCTTCTGACAAACTCCACGCTTTGGGAGTTAAGCACTGGTGAGGAAGGGAGCCAGGCAGCTCCTAGGACAGGCTGGAATTTGGTATTGCAGGGGGAACAGCCCTCTGGAGGGTGTGTTTGCAGGGGATGTTTGACATCCCCTTGTTACCTGCACTTAGACAGATACTTCTGCTGATGATGGGGATTTGGGGGACTTTTGAGGGTATTCTTTGGCTGTTCTTTTTTTTTTTTGTTTGTTTGGTTTTGTTTTGTTTTGTTCCTTTTGTTTTGGCTTATTTAACAGAACCAACAGTATCTTTTTATTTAAAAGAAAAATGCTGTAAGCTTAAGATAAGATTTTTTCAACTTGGCTATAACAAATCAGTAAGCCAAACAGGCGGCGTGGAATGGTGTGTTTTTCCCAATTAGCGAGCCTCATTGCTAGCACAGGGGTTTTGTAGAGCTTATTATTTGCTGTACATGAATGTGAGGTACAGATTCCTTGCTCAGTGATGGTAGCTGCCACCCAAGGACACCATGCTGGAGAATAAGGATTTTTTCTGGCTTTGCACCCAAGCCAGGTGCCATGTAGGGAGGCTGATCTCTGTCCAAGCAGGGAGCCAGGCTTCATGAAGTGCAGAAGACTTTGCTGACTGTGGCTCTTGGGAGGACCCAAGACCTCTGTTGCTTCATGTGTGAAAGTAATTCAAATAATTTTAGCCTGACCTTGGGCTGTACCACTTTCTGCTGGGTGGTAGTGACCAGGTCTTAGTGTGTTCTGGTGATTTGGTGTGACTGCTTTCCTTGTCTGCTTTGTTGGTGAGCCAGTGAAAACTCATTATTTTCTGTTTAACAACCCTACTGTCCTTCTGTAAGAGGTTTAGTAGCAATATAGTAAATTACAACAGCATTTTTTGTCAAATGTCCAGCAAAAATAAGTTTCTGGAAGGACTCAGAATTGTGGGAAGGTGTTTTGCAAATGTCATTTTCTAGTACAATACAACAGGAGGAAACCATAGTATGTATTTTGCATTTAGAAATAAGACTAATTTAGGCTATAAATAATTGTAGAAGTTGGGATCACCAAGATAAAAAAAAGGTCCACACAAATGACTTAAAATTTTTGTGTCTGACTGTGTTTGTACTTTTCTCATGTCTAAAGGCTGCCAAATTCTAGATGCTGTCTTTCCTGGGAACTAACCAATGCTCTCTGGCATGATTTTCACTTCCCCTTATGTCTATATTTGAAAAAGCATATGTGTAGTCCCTAAATGAATATAGTGGTTAACAAGCTATGGATGACAACCCACAAAACATATTTGCTAAAGCAAGTTTCATACTGCTTAATGGAAAACAAATACCAGAACAAAAAAACAGGGATATTGCTATGCATGCATATATTTCACGTATGAGAAAAGGTGAAGGAAAAAATCCCCTTCTGAGTTTTTCTTGGGCATGCTTCTTCCCCGCTGGAGTTAAGTTACTGTAACTCTGGGGGCAGAACTTGGTTCTTCAGTACCTATTTATGTTTTCCCTGGTAGGGCAGGACATGCTATATAGCCGAAATTACTAGTTACTGTCATTACATGGGTAATAGCTTCATCCTTCCTAGCTCCTAAGGAAGGAATCATCCTTCACATCCGAAGGAAGTAGGGCCAGCAGCATCCTGCTAAAGCAGCACGGTTAAGTCATTCTGTAGTAAACAGTGTCTCTGTTGTTCCTAAAAGAAAAGAGGCCATGCAGAATTTTCAAGCCTTCAAGACTTGTGTCTTGTGTGCAAGTGATGGGATGTATGTGATGCTGGAGAGGCCTGGGGAAGGACTGCAGTGCGTGGGGAAAGCCCCTCCTTGCAGGTAGTGAGTGCATCATCCCTGGCTGAGGGGTCACCTTGGGGGCAGGTGGGGAATGGACCATGGTTAGAGAAGATGAGACCATGGGATAGAGAAGATCTTTCTGCATTTTTCAACAGATTGCCACAGGTGCATGGAGCCCTTGCTGCCCAATCCACTGAATTTGCAAGCTCAGGTAGTAACTGCTGGCTTGAACACAGCATGAAATTAGAGGTTTTATTAAAAAACACTAAAGCTTAGTAGTGTTCTTACCCTTGGATGCTCAGTCTTCAGCCAGAACTTCCTGAAGCTTGCTTATTTTATTAGATTTTATTTTAATTTAGAAGTAACTTAAAATGTATTTACTTGCCTTCTTTCATCTGGTGACTCACTTTAGTTTCTTCCACGTGACTGCTCTGCTGAGAAGGTTAGGAACTTAAGAAGTAAAACTGAGACTTCTGTAACTTTCTGCTTCCTCTATCAAATCCCTTAAGAAATTATCAAACACTGGCAAGGTTTATGATGTCATTAGAGTCTTTTATAACTGCCTAATGCTCCAAGTAGAAGAAGAAACTTGGTTATAACATGTTGTGTAACCAAGCACACTGGTCTTCAAAAACAGAATTTAAAGCCCATTTTTTTCAAATTACCTTTCAGGTGCCTATATTAATACAGTAAGTTCTGGTGAAATCAGTGAAAGTTGTTAAATGGGCAGCACTCTCATATGAACCACAGCTTTGTTTTGTTTTTCTTTTTCGTTAATTTTGGTCCTCACTTTCCAAATAGTTTGCTGATACTAGTGCACGAGGTATTTAGAAGAAAGAAGGTAATTTCCATATTAGTTACCTGGTTTTGGTAAAGCAGCTGTTGTAGAATGTCCACCCTTCTGTCAGGGTTTAGTCCATGAAACATTTAAGAAAACAGCCTTGCATATGCATGGCCATGTAAGTTTTTTTTTAGTTAACTGCTGTGGGAAACAGTGGTTTTCTGATGAACTTTATACAAACCAGGAAGTGGCCTTTCTCATTTGCTGTAGGTGAGCTTGCTGTAGCAGGGGGATTGGACTAGTCCCTTCTAACCCCAACTATTCTGTGATTTCAAAATGAGTTGAGGAGTGGCTGCTGTGTACTTTCCAAATGAGTGCAGCGTGACATCTGTGGCCCACATGAACCTCACTCAGGCCAGCTGTTGGTACTCTGTCAGTGAAGCCAGATCTGCCATGCCCTTGCATGAGGCTTTGGCTTCTTCAGCAAAAAAGGAGGGTGAGTAGAAGTATAAAATAAACTTTCTTTTTATTTTCCTTGAAGTTCAGAGAACATGTGTGTGTGTTTGAGATAGATAGATAGATAGACAGATAGACAGATAGATAGATAGATAGATAAACAGAGAAACAAAGCCTAGTATTCCAGCAATCCTAATGCATGTGCAGGGGAGAAAAATATGCTTTTCAGATAAGCACCCGTAGTCCTGGCTATACCACGTAAGTGTCTGCCCAGTAATGGTTCTGATAAATTTTTTGTTAGAAGCAGTTAAAGCAGTTAATTTTTTTTGTTAGAAGTAGTTAAAATCAGCAGCTGCTTTGCATGAGATGTGACTCCAAAACAAGTTGCTGAAACTTAGTTATGCATGTGCTGTGGACAATGCTGTGCTAAGGCAAGCATGTGTTAGTAATATCAGTACTGTTGTTACTGAGGTGTTCTGCTCTGCCTGGATTGTTTTCTCAGAGAGCTTCAGTTCTTGATATAGTGCCAATTTCTGTGTTGTGGTAAAAGGAAAAGCCAAAGGAACGTGTATGTGTGGTGGCTGCAATCCTCACCCAGACTGCAGTCCTGTCGATTTTCACCAAAGTGCCCCAATCTAGAATGTTTTTCATGGGATCTTTGACAAAGGGTAATGGTCTTAAACTGACAGAGAGTGGGTTTAGATTCATATTAGGGAAAAAGGACTTCTTTGACTGAACCCAAACTCGTAGCTGTAGCTAAATCACAGTGAGGTAGGAGATGCAACTTGCTTGGAGAGCTAACAGCTGGTTAGTACTTATAATCAAAGGAGCAAGATCCCTGCTTTTCTGAAGGATGGTGTAAATAAGTAAAAGAGGTTTTAGCCTCAAACCACTAGTAATCTGTGGAGACAAAAAACACATAGGAGAGGAAAAAGCTGTGTACTTTATATAGAGGCGAGGTGTTGGAAAGGCTGATGTCCTCAAATAGTATGCCTTGTGCTGGTAAAGTATAAAGAAGTGAGAGGTAGTGTTGGAGTAGACTTTTCCCCTTTCTTATTTCTAGATCTCTTAGCAGCTACCTGCAAACCCCTGATTTTATTTTCTCTGTAGCTGATCAGAAGAATGCTGGGGTTTTTGTCCAGTTCAGGTGTCTTGCAGTTTTCCACATGGCTACAGCATCTTTCGTCATTCTGCCTTAGACTTGCTGTTGATGGGCAGGCTGTACTTGACCTTCACCCAGGACTTCCAGGGACAGAACATATAAATATATATTCTCATCTTAATAAAAAGATATTATATATATATATATGTGTGTGTGTGTGTGTGTGTATTTATGAATGTATATGTATATATATGTGTGTGTATGTATATATGTATACATATATACATATACACACACATATGTATATATAAACATATATATGTATGAAATCTATTAATGTGCTTGTCTTTCTGTCAGAAAGCTTTTCTCACTGTCTTGGTAAAGTCTTTCCTCTTTAAATTTGAAAATACATTCATTTCCTCTTTGCATCTTCCTTCTGAACACTTGAAGACTGTTACCTTCTCTGCCTTCAGCTTCCTTTTGTTTAGATTAGATATTTAATTTATCTTCTTTCTACTCTTCTCTGAATATCTTCCAACTTGTCCACATATCTCATGGAGAGCAGCAGTGAAACTTGACCAAAATGTTCCTATTGACATCTAGTGATGGTGAGTACAGCAACAGGCTTTCCTCACAGACCTCTCTTGCTGTCTGCTCCAGCACAATATTTGCTTTTTTGCAAGAGTGTAATATTGTTGATGCTTATCTAGCTCAATTTGTGCTGTAACCTCTAGCTTTCTTCCACAGAACTCTTGCCTGTCTGGGAGAGTGCAAGTTGGGCTGAAAGATAGAAACCTGGTTGTGAGGCTGGCCTGGGATAGTGAAATAGAAAAAGGGCTAACAATGGCTAAGAGGAAACTACCTGATTAAATACCGGAGTAAACATTTCACTGAAAAAAAAAAGGACAAGACATGGAATATTTTTTTTGACAGTTACTAAAGCAGACGCCAAAGGGATTTTGGCATAAAATGTGCTGAAGTTCAGTTTGGGTATCAAGGTTATAAAGTGTTTGAGGCTAGGAGACTGCCAAAGAAATGTTTGCTTGTATATGCAAGACAGTGTTCTTAATAGTATTAAAACTAACATTTGCCTTCTTGCTCTGGTGCCTGCTGAAGTCTGTCACTTTGCAGCCCAAGCTGCTTTTCTGTGTTACCTTTTCATCTTCCTTATGGAAAAAAATTCAGTTCAAGTGATTATTGTATTGGATTAATTCAGTTGAGTTTGTGCTCATGCATTTTCTTGTAACAATAGTAGTTTTGTATGTTTCAAGAAGTGGTACTTTAGATTTTTGTGTTATCTTTTTAAAATCCCACATATGGAAGAGCAGTGTTGCCTTGCAGTGTCTGGAGTGGGGACCTATGCAGAGCAAGTCCATGATAGTTTTGGTTATTTAGAATGTTCTACACATGCACAGTGAGTTTATTCTTCCTGAAAAGAGGGGAAATCCTCACTCATTGAAACAATTTGTCTTCCAGATTGGACAAAAAAAACGTAGGTTTTTGTAGTGGGCTAAAATCCTGCAAAATTTCAGCACTGTATTTCTTCCAGTAATCCCAAGATTGTTTGTTCAGCTGCTTTCATTCAGCGTAGCACTTAATGAGAGTATTTTTTAAAAAGAGAGGTGGTTAGAGCACGGAACTTTTTTTTTTTTTTAAGTTCTTTGACATATACTTGTTCTTTCATACCCCTTTCCACATTCACATTGTGTGTGTGTAAAGGAGTGTATGAGAGGCACTCCCAGGAGGGATGTCAGCAACTTGTGCTCCTGAGTCAGCAGAAGTTGCTGGAAAAAGGACAGAAGTGTAGTAACTGCTGTGGCGAATGCCGCACTTTGCGTTGTGTTGCCTGATCCCGATTATGGGTCTTAAGCCCCTACTGACAGCCACAATCCCCTTGTTTATGAATCTGTTTCTAAATGCTTTCTTTCAGAGAGTCACACAGCTATGACTGCACCCTGCTTCGTTTCAACACTTCCTTGTTAGCCTGAAGGGAACTCTCTAAAACCTGCTACCTCACACTCCTTCCATCCTCAGCAGGAAAGGGGATGGGTTCACAGGCCTATGCAAGGGCCAGAGGCTGGGGTGGATTTGGGAGCCAGGAGGGAAGGGTGCTCCATGGTGGCTGCAAAACCATGTCATCAAATATCAGCTATATTATTTATAATTTCTGATCCAGCTATTACGCCAACGACTGGGTTGAAATCATATGGGACTCTGAGAACTTTACATCCCTTTGGGTCTTTCACCTTGGGCTACATCGAACCAGAATGGCAAAAATTTAATTAAATTATATTGTTCAATTTAATGCATCTTCCACCCATAATGTGGTCTGGGTGAGGGGGTTGGGGTTGCTTTTTTTTTTTTTGTTTTGTGTTTTTAAGTAGCTAACCACCTGAATCCACAAAGTAGTGCACTTAATAATCCTACTTTACTTCTATCCTTGAGCATGTGCATTACTACAAATGGGACAATCACCTGCAGAATTGACCTGTGCTTCATCTTTCAAGGCTTGCACATTGGTGACTGCCTTATTTGTTGTTTAGCATATTCTGTGATCAATGCTAAAATTTGAGTTGCATAGTTTGCAGGAATGCTGAATAACTACTGTTTCCATGTTATTTTGTTCTAAATAATTCAAAAAGATGCTTATACAAAGCTGTGGGTGCTCTCCTGCATAATTAATACTACAACAAAACCATGGCAGCACTAAAATGAATAGTCAAAAAGGAGCCCTGCCTGTCTGCTACCTACAGAGAAAATTCTGTCCTACCTTTTTATTGCTCTGGAAAGGTCTCTACACCACCAGTTTAAAATAGATAGCTTTTGCTGAAGTGCCTCAGTTGAAATTTAAGGAAGAGAGGAGCAAAGAGCTGACATGCACCTGGAGAGCTCAAAGGAAGGAGCAGTGGATGCAAAGTGAAATCAAATCTCTGCTCTCAGGAAGGTGGGATCTGTGTCCATCAGTTTCCATAAAGGTACAGCAGGGTTTGAGCAATGCGTGGAGCTGGGTACAATAAGGCAGGTCTTGGAGTAAGTCACCAACTTTTCCTGAATTTTTTGTAGAAGAACCCAAAATGAGCTCTCAAGTGTTCCTGAATTGTGATTTTTTTTTTTTTTTTGATTGGTACACAAACTGAAAGTTAAGTTGAAAGTTAACAATGATTCCTTTGTAGCAATCCCTTTTGAAGTAGACAGTCCTATAGCTAAAAGAAAACACTACGCAGAGGGATAAAGTGTGCTTTCAAGTCTATATTTTATATTAAACTATTCCATTGAATATGTATCCCTGTCCTTGCTTGATTTCTTTTTCTTCAAATAATCAGCAGCCTTTGGCATTTCACACCCTTCTTACAGTAATTTTCAGTAATTTCTTCCTGAGTGATGATACTTGGTTCTGTCTTAGCTATTTGATACTTTAGTTTCTCAGAAAGCTTTTACATCTGTAGTCACTGTTTAGAAACTATTTGGCTGCTGCTTTTTTGAAGTTCCCATCTTAATTCCTATCAAACATTTCCATTTTTAGAAAACCACTTGTGTTCTCAGCTGTAGCTGTGCTGTCATATCCAGCAGGTTCATG
The DNA here is from genome assembly GCA_034509185.1 of Euphonia xanthogaster. Lineage (NCBI taxonomy): Eukaryota > Metazoa > Chordata > Aves > Passeriformes > Fringillidae > Euphonia > Euphonia xanthogaster. Next base: position 64,576,384 of record JAYDZK010000113.1, on the reverse strand, counting down.
GCAGGGCTGTGACCTGATGAGAAGCCCTTTCCTGGGCTGGTCTGAGAACACTAGTAATGGTGCTGGTTGCCTCTCCTGAACCAAGTTTAGCACCAAGCACAAGGGAAACACCCAGGCCATGCAAATGCAGCCGCCTTGGGCCCATCACAGGCTGCATTGCCTCATGTCATGCAGAGCTGTTGTTGGTTATTAAAGGCATCCATGCTCTCATGTTGGCAGCCTACCAGACCTGTCTTCTTCCAACTGAGCCTCCAGGCTTATTGTATCAGAGCTCAAGAGAGACATGCCTGCCCTAGCTGTGTGCTGATAGTGTCAGTCAGACGGGTGATGTGGGGTAACTGGCCACTCTTGATCACATATTCTGTGCCTGATTTAGGGGCCCCAGTAGATCCTAGCTCAGGGGAGCAATGTGTGTGGCTGCTAAAGGGCAATGGGGCTGAAACCTCAGCCTGATGACAGTCAGAAGAGGTACTGTTTGCTGGGTCCCCACAGTTGGAATGAATCCTGTGAGTTATTCCATTGCTGCTTGACATCCCCATTTCCTATATCTTTGTGCTCAAAGGGAGCCCAGTCACTACCCCCAGTGCCTCCTTCCCTCTTCAGCTTCATTCTCCACCTCTGTGTGGTCTGGGCAGGCAAGACACTTGTTGTAGGAAAGAATGTTGATTTTGACCACCACATTGAAATCCATCCTCCATTAGCATGGAGTGAGAGCCATTCTGTCATCATCTTCCATGAAGTAACTGCAAAGTTGTGTTATAAAGAACGTGAGGTTCTGATCATCACCACAGAACATGCTGTGTGACAGACAGCCTTCCTTAGAGGTCTGTATCTTAGGGACTGTGTTGAGTCATACAGTTGACAATCTAAATGTAAATAATAGTTGATGTGTGTTAAAATTTGAATTTCATTAGGTGGAGGTTTTTAGACTTGAACAAATGATTTTTTTTCACATAATACTGTAACATGCTTACTAGCTTTGACAAAGAGTGTTTTCCCTGATACAGAAATAGCAGATAATAAGCAAGCAGACAAGGTTATGCAGCAAGGGGGTATTTTAATCATCTTTGTTTTGGAGAAGACAGACCAGAGTGAGGTACCTCTTAGAAACCATCTACTTACTGATACTTGGCTTCAACAGATTGACATCATCTCAGGAAAGAAAATAACTGTTTGCTATTCCTGTCATAGACTTCTTTCAATCACTGCGACAGATGTTCTAAGCATGTTGTTCCTCTATTAGGTTTCTTTAGCAGTAAAAATACTGTGGTCTAAATATAGTTTAAATTGGTTGAGGTACCTTGTTTAAATTCGATTCAAAATTGTGTTATACCTGGTTTAAATCAGAGTGTAATAGGACAAAAACATTGGCAAGTCTAGTTAAGATAATTACAAGCCCAGGAAGGAATTCTTATTCAATCACATTTAAAGTTAAATGCTATCTTTTTCTAATATGTCTTGCAATCTGATTTAGGATGAACCTGGATAACATAGTGAACTTCCCTTCCCCTGCTCATTATTTGGAATTACCTTAGACAAAAAATAGGAAAAGTACTTAGTTAAATAGTTCTCTTTTGTGTTATCTTTTGTGGCAGCTGAATATTTTACATCAGGAATACACAGATTCTGTTGTCCTTTTTTTTCAATGAAATGGAGTTTCATGCTCAGGAACAATTGAGGTGGCTGAGATTAGAGAGAGAACCAGTACACATGCACAAGGTACCCATTACTCCTTTGGGAACTTAAGAAGCTGAGAAGGCCATGGTCCTTATGACCCCCCCACCCTTTCCTCTGCCAGTGAGTTCTAGTTCAAAGCTCTTCTCGGTTGTCCTTCCTGCTCACTTGCTTCTGGGAAAGCTAACAGGATGATGCAGGCTGAGTTCTGCTGAGCCTGTTGGTGGTAAATAACTCATCCTTTTCATTCTCCCACTAATTTTGTACCTAGATGATTGGTTGTTGCTCATGTGGCCCACTTTTTGAGACCACTGGGTTGGGAGCACAGCTTTCTGCCTGGAACTGAGTTGTGGTGGTGTGAAATTAACTGCACTGGTGTGCATCCCTTCCAAGTGCAATTCCAGTCAGTGATGTTGATCAGGGGAATTCTCTTGTTTGGATACTAGCTGGCTGGAGCTTTCTGCTCCCTCTTTCTGACACGTATACAGATGAAGTTGCTAAATTTCGGTGTCTGGGACAAGGTGCTCTTTTGTTTCAAAAAATGATGAGTAAAGCAACAAAGTTCAAGGTTTATTTCATCACTTGGACTTTTACTCCAGTGATAGAGACTGGGAGTTCAGCTTTAGAAAATTGAGATCCTCAATCTGTAATCTGTCCTTGTTTCATTGCTAGCTAACGTTATTTAGTAGACTGTTAAAATAATCCTCCAAGAAGGAAGTAAATGTAGGGAGATACAATGATCTCCAGTGCCTAATGACACTGACTTGTAGCATCCTTCATTTTTTGTGCTTGTTTTTGGGGGAGGAAAGAGAAGCTTATGTGGTAATCACATGCTGCCAGGTCATTGCAGGGAATCTGGTGCCAGCAGTAACACTCTGTTCAAGGTCCTGCTTCAGTGGGAAAACTCACGGGTGGTTAACTTGAGCATCCAATTTTGAGCCTTCAGAGGGGAGAGTGGTTCATGTATGCTTTTTCTTGAAGCCATTTGGACCCCGCTATGATCTCACATAAGGAGACATTTTCTTCTAGATTTGGCTTCCAAATTTGGAGTTTGGATCATTCATACTGATCTTTGGTTTCAAGCTTCTTTGTGCAGCAGTGAAGGTTGTAGTTGTTTACTTAGTAATTTCATCATCATACTTGTGTTGATTTGGTGCCCATAGGTATTTAAGCTGTGAGAATAGTGAGAAAGACTTTAACATCTAATTTTCCCCCTTTTTATTCTTATAATTAAACAGAAATCCTATAGCATTCATCCAAGGAGTCACTCTGTAAAGTTCATGGTTAATTTCACTATCCATGGACAGCTGAATGCACTTTTGGGGCTTTTTTGCAGCGTGATCGGGGCCTTCTCTTAATGTTTCTATGACTTTTTTATATTCAGTTGGGTCTAGAATGAAAGAACAAAAGGATTCTTCAGCATTCAAACCGGCTGCCTAGGGAAGTCGTTGAATCACCATCCCTGGAGGTATTTAAAAGATATTTATACATGGCACATAGGGACATAGTTCGGGGTGGACTTGTCAGCACCGTGTTAGTAGTTGGACTCGATGATCTTAGAGGTGTTTCTAACCTAAATGATTAAATGGTTTTAAGATCCAACCTACTATTTCCTGAGTCTGCTCTCCTGTTTCAAGGGCTGAGTGAGGCACATCAGGAAAGTTGTATCTGGGTCTCAAACTTCATCTCTTTTGACTGCCTTCCACGCCAAGTATAGGAGCATGGTGAGACTTAGTTCTTGAAAGGTAGATTGGTTATTTAGGGACAGACATTTGAGATTATTCTTCATTTCTTTGTCCTTATTTGTTTATAATAACAAGGCTTCCAGGAAGAGGATACTGCCTTTAGTTCAGGATTTAGCAGGGCAAATTACTTCAAGTGAGAAGAAGTTTCTTGGAGGTGAACGTAGCGGAAGTGTTCCTGCCTGCCTGTGGCATTTGGATATACCTAATAAGGATGGGAAACACCCTGACCTTAAGGTAACCTTCTGCCCTCCTACTTTGCCATCTGTCTCAACACCTGCAAAAGATTTCACTGCTTCTCACTTTATCAAGGTTGTCTCCCAGAAAGGGAAAAAGAAGAGTTACATAACAGTGTTCTCCTCCAAAACTGTGTGTAATGAAATTCAACCAAGACCCTAATTTTCGTTCCAGTAAAGTCTAAAACTGGCACATATTGTTTTCCAAGGTTCCTTTTCCTGTGCGTATAAAGAAAGCAAATGAACCAATAGTTTAGTATGTGGGGTAGAATATTCCTAAATAGCAGCAAAGGAGAATGGTTCTTGGGAAGAGCCACAACCACCAATTCACTAGTTAGTGAGCTTTCCTTCTCCATTGGGGGACACAATTTGTCAGAAATCAGCAGTGAGAGGAGAGGAAATGCGCTGTGATACAGAAATGGAACCCATTTCAGATATTATACCCTCCTGTTGAACATTAATGAACTGCAGCAGTTGTATGTAAGGCTTGTGGCTTGTTACCATATGCTTAGCTTGTCAAAAGTTTCTCGGGGCATTTAGGGCAGGCAGTGTCATTTGTGCAACAGGCAGAGCTCTCTGCCTGTGGATGTAACACTGACCTTACTTGAACTGATAAATAGCTGTCTTATCCATGACCTTTAATAGCTGAAATGTGTACATCATCTACAGCCTTTTTCAGGTTTGCTTCAAAAGAGATCACTGGATAAAGCATATGAATGTATGTATGCAGTGCTCTGTGTGATCTTCTCTGGCTTGTAAAAGCACATCAAGACAATTCCAGAGTTTAGGAGTAGCAGAGCAATCACTTTTCCATGAGCTCTTTCTTCCCCATGAAAGGTATTCATTCATAGGGATGCATAGTGTTGTGCAGCCAGCTGATCTTAAAAAAAAAAAAAAAAACACGACAGAACGTAATGTTGGACTTTATCCTCTTAATGTAACGTAAGAATTACCTTCTGTTTGCATTCTCTGGTTTAATTTGAAAGAAGACAGAGACAATATTAAAACATAATGAGGGCAATTAATTTTGTGGCTCACAGTGGCTCAGATTTAGAAGGGAAAAAACCCACCTTAATCAGCGCAGTACTTAAGGGCTCCCTGTAAGAAGGTTGTGCTTAACCTTCAGCAAACGCTTATGGGCTGCCCTGAATAGTAATGGGTTTAAGCACATGCTTAAGTGTTTTCCTGAAGGAAGACCTAAGCATCTTCTCAAGTGTTAGATTACGGCTTCATTTACCTTATGTATAAATCCCAGCATCAGAGGCAAACTTTTCTTTCATCTCTTGGCAGATATCTGGGTGTATAGATTTTTCCACCTCCGTTTGCCCTGCTTTCTGTGGCTCTCTTGCTGCAATCTGATCAGCCCAGGCTGACCTTCAGGGGTGCTCCACATGGTTCGGGAGCCTGCCCGCATGGCTCCGATTGCACGATCAAAGTCCGTACCTTGCCTTTCATCTGCCGGCTCTCTGCCCTTCCCAGGGTTATTAATTTGAAGAACTCAAAGGCACAACCCCTTTCTGCTGCGCCCGTTCCCCGGGAAGTAGGAATGGGAATTGGCGGGTTGTCCAACGGCTCGGTCAGTTTTCCATGGTGGGAGATGGGATTGGAGCGGGTTAAACCTGTACCAGCTGGCTCTTGGTTAGCTGTCGGAAATGCAAGGAAAAAAAAAAAGAGAAAAGAAAAAACAAAGCAGGAGAGGAAAAAATCCCGCACAAACCCTACAAAAAATATGGGGGGAGGGGAAAGAAGGGGGAAAAAAAGAGTGGGGGAGAAGGAGGAAACAAGAAGAAAGAGGGGAAAACAAAAAAAAAAAGAAGGCAGAAAATGGGAAGAAAAAAGGGGGAAAGAAAAGAGTAAACAGGGGTGAAAAGGAATTTAAAAAAAGTGAACAAGGAAAAAAGAAAATTAAAATCGGGGAATAAAACAAAAAATGGAATGAAGAAAAAAGGGCAAGGAGGGAAACGAAGGAGAAATGGAGAGAAAGAAAAAAGTATCACGGGGGAAAGGGAGAAGAAAGAAGAG
>JAYDZK010000113.1:64557200-64568964 GCA_034509185.1 Euphonia xanthogaster | reverse complement strand
ATAGGCAAAGCTGTAGTGTATCTTTACCACTGGGTTTTACAACTCTGACAAGGCCTTTACCTCCCAGTTATACTTGGAAACCAACAAAATCTCAACCAAGCCAGTTTTCCAGAAGCTGAGCATTTATTGTATGAAGACATTTGAGTAGAGCATCATTGCTTTAGTTAGCAAAGCCTGGCTGCTACCTGTGTGCTCGCATGCTGATATTCTAAAAAAGCAGAAGTCAGAGCTGGCATCACAAAAAGCCAAATCTTAGAGCAGTACTGAACTGTGGGGGCACAGGGGCAGCACGGAGAGCCAGACGCTGGGGTTTATTGCTGCAGGGTTATGCAGCAGTGCAGCTCACTCCAGGTGGTGCAGGAAGGAGCTGAGAATCAGTTTCTGAGCTCCCTGCCTGGGAAGCAGGGGTGCCTGGAGGGTGGAAGATATGCCTGCAGCCTTTTCTGGTGCCTTCTGGTTTTGAAACTTCCCATGGGGAATTTGGTAGATAGTTTTGTTGCTGGAGTGTTTATTTAGCAAAGCAGGCCTGGTACCTGTTGAAGCAGCCTGCAAAATTTGCTCTGTGCTCTCTGGGCATGAGTGATTGTTGTTTGCTCAGAGAACTGGAAGTGTTTGAATATGAGAACTTTGCTTGCATTTAGACATCTTCAGTTGCCCCCAAACTAGCTTACACCTTGACTTTTCAGAAGCTGGAAATACTGCTTCTGCTGTATTTCTAGAAGTAAAAGAGTACAGGAAGGGGTTCTATGCGTAATTCAGCTGGTTTTTGCATATGACTGCTCATACTGACTGCTACTTTGCAAGAGATAAAGAAACTTTATGTTTTGGTTGTTTCAGCTATAGGTTTTGACTCCTGTTTATTTTAAATTCAGTGTTGTTCTGCATCACCAGCAAGATACTTATTTAGGTGTCTGAGGGAAACACATGACTTGGCATTAGCTTTTCTTTTCCTCCCATCTCCCCTGACCCCAAAGTAGTTCAGCCTGAAACTTGATAAGTTAATCGCAGCTACCTTTGCAAAATTATAAACAAATTAAGATGGATGAAGCCTGGCCATAAAATTATTTCAGATAGGCTGGGAAAATGCAGCTGAGAGCATTAATTGCTGCTACTTTCACTGCTACCTTTGACAGTGTAGGGTTTCAGTAAGTAATCCCTCCTTTAAGGAAGGGAAACATGCCATGTCATCTGTTTCACTTCTGAAGCCTTTCTGAAATTCCCTGGATTTATGACTTGTGTTAATCAATGTTGTGTAGGTAAGTCTTTCATATTTTTGCTTCCCTGATCTGGAACTAGTCTATCTCTGTATCTTTATTTTGGTATATGTATGCTTGTCACAGGGAATTACATGTTTTTGAATTGTTTTAAAATGGCAGACCCTTACTACAGTCAATATAGTTTAAATGGAATTAATGACATTTTAAATTAAGAAGAATTTTTGCTCATTTGTCTCTTATGGACCATAATGTGATTACAACCCCCAGCAGTGCTGATGGCCTTGGAGATGATAGATGACAGGACACAGCACATACTGGAGGATCAGCTGTTAATGTTGCTTCATCCAGTCCTGCTTATGGTATGAAAAGACATTTAGGAGGTGCCTAGAGCTCAAGCATGGAATTTATTTAGAGGGAGATTTCAGAAGAACACCAGGCATAAATCTTCCCATATTTGCAAATTTTTTTTTGTGATATTAAATCTGATGGTGCACATTTTTGTAGTATATTTTACCAAAAGTGATCCTAAACATTCACAAGTTGTCTTTCATCCAGGAGGTGGGTAGTACAGTGAGAGTGAAAAGCAGGGATAAGGCTTTTGAATCTTAATGAAGCTAGCTCAGCCAGAGGGGATGTGTCAGGTGGGAGGCAGAGCTGTCTTTAAAGAACCATATGAATTTCTTTTGGTGTGGTCTAAGTGTCTATTTGAGACCCTTTACAGGTTTACCATACTGTTTCGGTCTTTACTTCTTTGGGTTTTATATATTATAAAGTATATGGTTGTAAACCACTTCATACTGAACACAGTATTCATTCTGGTTGAGCATCCGTGCCTTATTATATGTCTTTATCATCATTGCAAGATAAACATCAGGGCTTTATGACTTAATAATAACTTTTATCTTTAAAGATCATTTTCTAACAGATTGAAATGGGTTGTTACCTCATCTAGGAGTTATGAGTGTGATTGTTGGGAACACCTGAGAGTTGAGTTAGCTGAATGCTGTTTTAATTGGCAGGAGATTACCAGTTTCTATGGGAAAATGGATTAGTTAAAACCCGTCACAAAGGCCTTTTAAAAATTCTCAACTGTATTATGAAGATTGTTGATTTTGAAATTAATTACTACAAGTTGGAAGAAGAGGGTACTTTCTAAATACCCCAGTTTTGCATTGTCTGTACAATAATTGGTTTACGCTGTATTTAGGAGACACATACAAAACAGCTGTGTTTTTGCAAAAGGGTTTTAGCAGTAGCTTTGTGTGGGCCCACTCTGGGACAATCTGATAAGGTCTGATTTTCAGAAAGCCCCCTGCTGAAAACCAGGCTGGTTTAAGAGAGCTCTGGTTCGGCACTTTGGTTCGTTAGCTGTTTTGGAAGTCTCTGGTCTCACTAGTTAGTACTACCTGTCAGAATGTGTAAGGGCAGGAGGAGTTTGTGGCCACTCTTGGATGCAATAATAATACCTGATGAGACACTGGCACAGGTTGCCCAGAGAAGCTGTGGTGCCCTATCTCTGGAAGTGTTCAAGGCCAGGCTGGATGAGACTTTGAGCAACCTGGTCCAGTGGAAGGTGTCCCTGCCCATTGGAAGGGCGTGGGAGCTAGATGATCTTTAAGGTCCCTTCCAGCCCAAACCATTCCATGATTCTATAAAATAGTGAAAAAAGCTGCCTTTAAAGTTTTGTGTATCATTGGAGAGGGCACTGGTAAATGAGAAGATAGGCTCAGGAGGGCAGGCACGAGGTTAACTCTAGAATATCTCTATGTAAGTAGTTGGCAATAAAGTATCTAAATATCTTTGTAAGTCTTCATGTGTGCAGCCACTATGTTCCTTAGGAATATAATTATCTTTCCAATAAAATCTTGTAGTGTGGGAGTCTTGTTTAATTGACTAAAACTATGAAGCACACAGGAAGGTTGTGTTGGATGTTGGTACCAAACTCACATATCCCATGACAAGTTCCTAAACCCAGAGATCAGACTTCCCCTCACTATGAAATTCCCTCACCTCTCCATCATCATCCCACACATTCTCTTCTGCCTTCCCATCACTGAGCTATGTGGTCAAAAACAAGAATCCCCTTCCTTTTTCCCTCTTACCTTAAAAGAGGGAATTTTGGGCTTTTGGTAGGTGACTTGCTGCCTGCTGTTTTTACTGCTCTGTGCCTGGACACTTTCCAAAGCAGTCAGTCCTGACTTTCATCTACACCCTGGGGATTCCACAGGTGCGATGGAGAAGTGAACCTTTGTGTGAGATTTGGCTGGTTTGCAGTCTCTTGCCACAGGGGAATGGAAGTAATAACAAGGGAGTTCCCACAGATAGGTGAATGTTGTGGGGTTGTGCCAGGAAGTTTTGGTTTCCTAATAAAATTGAAAGACCAATTTCTGCTTCTCTTAAAATCCTTGGGAACTTTATAGTCAGCCCAAGCACTGTCTGAATTTTACCTGAGACGTGAAGCATGGGGTTGGGGGAGGCGTTTCAGCTTCATCTAATTCTAATTTATTCTGTGTGAGATATTCACCTGTGTGTGCCTTCGAGGGACGGGTGGATGTATAATAAAGAAAAAGCCCTACATTTCGACATCCATAAATGTCACTTTACAATGGCTACGATGTTGTTAGTGCAAAAAGCAAAACATATCCCTGTTGAAATTGCTTAAAACAGGTGTATTTTCAGAAATACAGTTCCCTGAACAGTAGTAAATTTGATCACAGATTGGAATAAGCAAGAGATGTTAAATCCACTCTTAATAAGTGTGTGCCATGCCATCCATTGTGGGTTTGTCAGATGACCTTCAGAGTAGATTTGTACTGTACTCAAACATCTACAATTAAAGCTCATTGAAATTAGATTCTTAGGACAGTGTTGACATTATTTTTAGAAGAGTGACCTTGTTTTCCTTTATAATTTGTATTTAATGGGAGAAAACCAACAAAAACTAAAGTGTTAGAAAACTCAAAACTTGTCATATTTCTATAGTTTTTCAGTTTTTCTGAAATTATCTGCATTAAATGAGGAATTCATTATTATAAATTTTACAGACTTTTGCGAATTTGAATTTTCAAAGTCTGAATGGCTTCTAGTTTAAATTATTAAAAGACTTCAAAGAAAGCTTTGGACAAATGTTTTTTGAGGTTTTTTCTTGTGTATTTTTAGGAAAGATGAAACTGTTCATTCCTGAAAATATTTTGTAGTGTAAAACTTGCTGAAGCTCATCCTTTCCACAAACACCTTAGATTTTGGTAGTGAATTTTTTGGTCAGAATTTTTTTTTTTGTCAGATTCCCTCTGGCAGCATCATTTTGTCATCTCCATGGGAGCTTACAGTTTTAGGGAAAGATAGGTGTCACCCACCATATACTACAGATAAGCGATGTGTCCTTTGGTAGTATTAGAACAAGAGAAATGGCCAGTACATCATTAAAGAAAATTGAATTTAGGATTTCAAAATGCTGGAATATCTTAGTAAGAGTCCCAGTATTGACTCTGGATTTAGGAAGTCTCTATGTGCCTTAACAGTGTGTTTCCCAACCATGATGTGTTTCAATTTATTTTGCTTTGATTTTATGGATATTCATTACTTGTTTTGGGGATAAATGTGAGGATAATGTGCCATATAATGCATTTTAGTCTCCAGTTGACATTTATTGTCAACCTGTTTTCTTAAAACATAGTTTTTATGGGGGAAATTTCAGATGAGAGCGTATGGATTGATATATTTGATCTGCTTCTTGTTCCGCAGGATTTGCAGTATAATACTTAAAGGCCCTTTGATAATACAGCACAGAGTTTCTTATTGGCCTGTACAAGGTATTCCTAAAATGTGTTTGCTAGTGTGGTTTAGTGCAGCCTTCAGGTTTTCCTTGGTATTATGCCTTGAGGAAGCTTTACTGTTGCATTGTTTGTTTTCAAATTTTACTTCTTAAATATTAATTAGAGGTGATATAAAGCAAAAATTTGTAAATTAACATGGCCTACCATCTCAAATCAGAGCTAGAAGTGAAATATTACAAATAAAATTTTGGTTCGCTCTAAGTCTTGTTGATCTGTATGAGACAGAAGGTATCATTTCCTGCTGTGTATCTTCAGCAATCAGCAGTGAAACGGCAGACTGATATTTACTTTTTATTTTCTCTCTCATAGATCTTATGTCAACAGCACTCAAGCAGAGTGTAGCGTGGTTATTTTTACTGTGTCTTTATTGGTTGCCTAGATTAGAACATAAGCAGTTTTATGGAGGTTGCCTTTTTGCATCCTGACAACTTCATATTTGTCCTTGTCTCTATTAAAACATTTAATTTCTCTCAGACAACTTAACCTTTTTCTTCTACTTCAAGTAATGACATGGACAAATATTTGTCAACATCCTTTCAACATGATGCATTCACGACGCCGTCAGCATCTTGGGGGTCTGGAAGAATGTTTCTCACCCTTCCTGTAGCCGAGGTGGTGGCCAGATGTGGGAATGCTCATCTCTGCTTCCATCTCTGCAGCAGTTCTGGTGGTGATGTGCAGCTGCCCCGGCATCACCACCAGCCCTGAGGGCCACTTGGGAAGCTTTCCTTACTGATGCACTCTCCCAAAGCCCTGGGTCACTGTGGGAGCATGGCAAGGAGCAGGCTGCAAGTTGGGTATGTTTCACATCTTTCTTTCTCCTAAGGTGTTGTCCCAGACCTCTAAGCTGTCATCAGGTAAAACATAGCAATGAAGCAAGCAAATTCTACAGTACCTCCAAGCCCACTATAGTTGTGGAGTTCCACCATTTTGCTTCAGATAAAATGATCGAAAATAGTGTTTGGGGAAAGAATGAGCATTAAACAGACACAGAGACTTTGTCAGGATGTGTAGGGTCTTGAGCAGAGATATGGGGTTTGGGAATCTGCAGTGCTTGTGAAATAGAAACAGTATTTTTTAAGAGTATGGGTAAGTTAAACTTCTTGGGAGAAAGGGACTAATATTATATAATATTTTATATGTGCTGGGCACACTGCTCCTAATCCTGCGCTAGCAGACTGTGATATGAACACCAGTGATTTCCCCATGTCTCCTTCAGACCTGCGTGATTAAAAACCCATGTGTGTGATTAAAATCTTACATCAGCATTGAAATGATCTGGATTCCTTCATGCTTTCAACTATTCAGGTTGTCAGTAAAAAAGGCCTATTTCTACCAACATGTGATCAGAGATTTCTGTCTCACTCTGCCTGGCACAGACCTTGTGATGATGGATGTGACTGGTACCCACACAGAATGTTCCTGCTGTGTCTTTTCCTGAATGTGTGCCCAAAGGGAAGCTTTCCATGGTTTTTGAATTGCCTTTAGCTGAAGACTTGCTCAGGAGGCAGAAGGTATTTTAAGAAAACTGTGGTAGGTACGAATCCTGGTAATAAGGCTCTTGTGGTCTACTCAGTGCTGCCTGACAGGTCTGTATTTGATTTCACTGATGGCTTTTCAAATGCAGAGTTAGATTTTTCTACATGTTATTGCAGCTGAACAATTGTAGGTATCTCCCCACAGAAGGCCCCGTTGCCTTTTCCTGGGCAAATACTCTCATGTTTTTTCATATCCTACTCTTTCTTTTTCCAAATGAATTGAAGTGTTTAATTTAGGAAGAACACAGTCAAGTATTTTGTGCTGTGAGATGGCAGAAGGAGTGTTTGTTCCTGGTGGTGGGGTTTGCTGGCGTAGGTGTCTTCTGTGGCTTTGGAAGGAATGTTCAGCAGATACTTGATGACCTTCTGTAGGAGGAAAATAGGTGCACAGGTGAAAATGGAGGAGTTCTTGTGAATATCGAGGTCTCTTGCAAGTCTGGAGCTCAGCCTACGTTTCAGTACATAGGGAGAGATTTGTGCTGCCAAGAAATTAGTGTCTCTTTTACTGGGATAGTGAGTGTCTCTGTGCACCACATTCAGAGCGCTTCTATGGCTTTGCTTACGGACCTAGCTTTGAAAAAAGCAAAAATGTTCCAGCTGGAAAGGAACTGATTTTTCTTTAAAAAAAAAAAAAGCCTTGGAGTGCCTTGGGTGTGTTGGGTAATTGTGTACTCAAGAAATGCACTTACATAAGTGAAGACACTCCTGTAACCCTCGCCTGCCAGGAAGGCAGGCGCTGCAGAAAACCCACTCATCGCAGAGGAACCTCCAGTAGGTGCAAAAGGGGAGGAGAACCTTTTGTTCTTTGTGCTGTGTTTATCCACAAAGAGAAGTTGTCTTTGGCATGTGCGCTTGGCACCAGAGGATTCCCGTTTTTTATCCTGCGGAGCTGCTTTTTCTTGTCGGTGTTGCTGGTAGGTTTCCTTTCCTAACGCAGAAGGGGAGAGGTGGGTATTTTCCATAGTTCATCACAAGGCTTTGTCCCTCCTGGTTGAAAGAGCCCAGCGAAGCACCTTCTGGAGGCAGGGTAGGAGTCAGAAGCAAAGTCCTGGACAGCAGCTCTGGTGGATTGCATTCCAGCGCTGTTTGATGAGAGAGGGGAAAGATGCAGGAGGATGTAGAAGTGGCAAGCGGCAGGGTACAGGGTGCAGGATATTGGTCTGTGTTCCCTAGTTCACTAAGGAAAGCCCACACAGATGGGGAGGGACTTTATACAAGAGCATTAGTGATAGGACAAGGGGTGATGACTTTAAACTGAAAGAGGGTGGATTTAGATTAGGTATAAAGGAGAAATTCTCTACTGTGAGGGTGGTGAGACATTGGAACAAGTTACCCAGAGAGGTATTAGGTGCCCCGTCTCTGGAAACAGTCAAGGCCAGGTTGGATGGGGCTCTGAGCAAGCTGATCTCGTTAAGATGTCCCTGCTCATTGCAGGGGGGTTGCATTAGATTACCTCTAAAGGTCCCTTCCAACCCAAACTATTTTATGATTCTGGCACATGCTCAGTAAATATGGTCCTAAGCCTTCACTAGCAAACTGTGATATGAACAGCACTGATTTCCAGATCTGCCTCTCATGCTTAACAGTGTGCATTTAGGGGAGTTCTAAAACAAGGACGCTTTCTGGGCAAAACTAGGCTATACTGTATTTACCAAGTAAGCACATTTTCCATTAATGTAGTTTATAAAACGTACAAACAGGCCTTAGTGTTTGCTTACATTGCTTATGGTACAAATGTCAAGTTTAAATGCATGTGAAACTTTATTTCATATGTTTATTTCAAATGTAATTTGATTTTACTGTGAAAACATTTCAGGAGTTAAGTTTGAGATGCGTGACAGAACAGTGAAGATATTTAATACTTCGCTTAATTTAGAAAAATGACCTTTCGGAGGAAAAAACTGCTTGTCAAAAATATACTGATGAATTAATTTCTTGTGATGCCAGTGTGATAGCTGACTTTTGAGAGGAACCTTAAAGATAATGAGTTTTATTTTTATCTTAGATCTATCTGATTGTAGTGCCTCTCACAAATCAAGTCACTTTACTGACTTCTATGGCTATAAATACATAGCAAAATTTGGAAGCAAAAAAGAGCAACCAGAAAAAAACCCCAAACAAAACCAAAAAAAACCAACTCCAACAAAATTAAACCAAATCAGAGCAACACAAATCTGACTGACCCGAGTGGAGGCATACTTGGGATTTTAAATGACATTGTAGCTGTAAGATCAGTATCTCCTTTCACCACCACCTCCCCCACTCCCCATAAACCACCCTTGCAATGCTATCTAGAAATACCAGCACTGTAATCAGTTTTTAGATGTCCCTAATAGAAATGTGGTAGCAATGTTGCCTTAGAAAATACTAACTTTGTTCCCAGAGACACGTCAATGACTTTTATTTTGTAAAAATCTGCAGGGAATTTGAAAGCAGTTTTAGTACTTGTAGATTTCTGACTGCTTAAATTGATTTATGTTTAGAACCTAATCTTGCTCACTTTGACAAAGCTGGCAGCTTCAGTGGGTTTATTTGTGCAGATAGAGTGAGAAAGATTCAGCTTTTGATATAAATACTTTAGCTTTCTGGTTTCTGAGAACTATTTTCTTACAGTTAATTATGCATTCTTAAGAATGTGTACATTCATAGGCATATGTAGAGGGAGACATGGCAGCTTAGTTTGCAAAATATTGAGCTTCATTTTGCCTATCAATGTTTTTAATTTTAGTCAGAACAATCTCCAAAATGTTAAGACAGATCAAGACTTAGAAGTCATGCCATATATATTGTCACATGTAGCATTGTAAACTGTATAAGCATAGCTATTACTGGAACATCAATATGTTTCAAAACATTGTTTTAAATATTTTTTCTGGGTTGGCTCAAAGTGGTCCTTTGAGGTTCATTTTGGGAAGGACAGATGTCAAAACAGGAGGTTTGTGTTCTTGTGGGCCATGGGTGGCTGTCAGGTGGAGGGGAGAGCGTGGGAGATGACTCAGCATGGATGGGCCTGGGAATGGGTTTGTGAAAGCTAAAATATTGCAAAACAAAAATTCCTTTCCATGCTTGAATTATATTAACTGTGATGGTTTGAAATAAAGTGGTGCCAGCTTGAAACAGCTTACAAGTTTAAAAGTCTGTATTGTTTAAAAGAAATACTAAAGTGTCAGTGGTGAGGTGTGCTTCTGGCTACAGGTGAAGTGTTTGTATCAGCAAACAAGAGAATGTGAATTCATCAGTCTACAAGTTTGCAGTTTGGGTGAGATGCAACCATAAAAATGGATAGTAAAACCACATGAGTTTACCTTAATCATTAAATTTTAGCTGTATTTTAATTTTCTTGTGTAGAAATGTCATCTTAGTTATTTGGGTTGAGTATCAAGTTTGCTGAAAATACCTTTTGCTGCAAGCTGCTGTTGAAAATAGAAACACTCCTCTTGCTGTTTGATCACTGTGGTTGTGATGGAGTTGGTGAGCAGCAGTCACTGTCGTGTTTTGGTGGTTACACTGAGATCACTCCCTGCTAGGCTTGGCTGAGCATTTTTGGTAATGTTGCAAGTATAATCCAGCTTTGCAGCAGCAAACTTACTGTAGTTCTGTGGTGATCTCCTTTTGGGTGGTAGTTTCTTAGAATAGCTTTAGTTATTGTTGGAACAGTGGCAAGTTTAAAGAGTATTGCATGCATGTAATGGTATTTCATCTCAAGCAAAACAAAGGATGTCAGTTTCTAAAGAAACCAGAATTTTTTTTAACTCTTTCCTCAGTTCTTTAAAACAAATTCAGAGTGATTCGTTGGGATCCTGACTCCTGTAAAGTGTTTCTAAGAGAGAATAACAAGGAGTTCAGTGGGCAATTTTGCAAGAGCCAGCTGTGGACTGTGGTATTTTGTTTTGTGGATTTTTTAATATTTAGGCACTGCAGTTAGTAGCTGGATGGTGTTCTGAAAGTCACATTTGATCCTCATTGAGAGTGTTATCTGTTTTCCCTTACCTAGGGTGTCTTCTTAGTAAAGAAAGTGCTGAGATTCCCCAATACCCAGCTTCAGTATTGCAGGACAAAAGCCCAGGAGCTCATATCTCATTGTGTTTTGAAGTATTTCTCAAACAGAATTGATCAATGAATTCATTTGCAGTGGGAAAGCTAAATCTCAAACGTATGCATTTTAAATATCTGCCTGAAAGCAGGAAGGAAATGGGAGCTGAGAAAAATTGGTAACACAAAATTGGTGAGAAGTTCAACTCGTAAGACCTACAACTTGACCTAAGAAGTAAGAGTTACGAAGCTTCACTTCAGTCTTCCATTCCACTAATGCTCAGTTTGACCTTCCCTGTATCGTTTATTGTTTAATATACCCTTATTTCAAATATTCCTCACCTCTCTGTAAATTAAGCTGCTGTAAACTTTCAGACTCTTCTCACTGGGAGTCATCTGCAGGCTTGTAAGTATTTGTATTGCTCTTTGAACTTTTTTTATTTCTGATATAGTTGTATTGTCTGTATTTTTCCTGAAGCAGCCTAATATTTTATCTGCAAAGACTGACCCTTCCTACAAAGAATTTAAAAAATAAACCAGCAAAGTGCTCAGGAATGAACTTTATGTGCTATGTGGTTATTTTCAGAGAGTCATCAAGACCTGCAGGTCAGTTCTTCAGCGCCAGAGACCAAAAGGTCATAAATTGAATGTTATGAGTAGTTGAAAAAGGTACAGGGATTTGACCTATTTCTTTCTTTATGTATTTCAGTGCTTTGACTGTGGCTTTTTACCTTAGTATTCTTGTTGTAACACAGCATTCCAGGTACAAACACTTTCCCGTAGTCCAAAGTTTAGGCTGCCAATGTGCTGGTTGGGTTGTATTCCTCCAGCTGTCCTGTAAGGAGGTGACTCGCAAGGTACCATATGACAGCCTGTAGTTCAGCCAGGAATTAAGCCAGGAAATTAAACTATCTGCATGCTCAGAACTATATCCTGGTAATAATTTTAAAACTCTGTCTGTTTTTCCATATTTAAATCCTAATTTTTCAAGGGGTATTTAATGAGCGCCATTGGGTTTATACTTTTTTTTGTGCTAAATTTGGAGTGATAATGTCCAAATCTTTTCTTTACTGTAGCATGTGAGGTAATGAAATTAGAGCCACCAAAATCTTAAAGATCATCTAATAGGGGTGTAGATCGG
>JAYDZK010000113.1:64489001-64557100 GCA_034509185.1 Euphonia xanthogaster | reverse complement strand
GATCATCTAATAGGGGTGTGAAAATTTTATCTAGTTGATAATTGGTAATTAAGGTTGGATTCTGTTACTGAATCCTGGCTCGAGTTGTTAATGAATACTGGTTGAGTATTCAATTTGAATAAAGCACAATTTCTGAAAGTTCTTAAAAATAAAACTGTCTCAGTTTAATATGGTTGGAAGTAATTACTAAAATGGTTAAATGAAAACTGAAGTATTTAAACACTTAAACCATAAACTTGATATGAACGGAAAGGGTGTGGGGTGTATTGTTGACTTTTGGATGTTGTTGGTTGATTTATTCTTTTATTTGTTTCTCTGAAAGTATTCTGTGCTTAAAATTTATTCTACAGCATGAAACCAAAAGCTAAATACTTGACAATCTATAAGAAATTGGTTATTCTTGTCTCAGGATTAACCCAAGATTATTCATTTTGTATTTATGAATTGTAGAAGCTGTACAGAAGGACTGCCAAAGATATGAAAGCATCAGGTCATCTGCTGTAAGAGTATTTATTCTAATTAAATTTAATCACTGATAAAATATTGTCCAGTGTTTTGTTAAAAAGGGAAAGGAAATTGGAAATCATGTGTTTAGTATTTTCCTATTTGCTGTGATTTCTCCTAAGTAGATTCCTCAAAATATGAGCTGATCTATCACTTTGTCAGGAAAAAGAAAGCGAAAGAAGCAAATCATTTCAGTGCATAATTTCTACAGTGTCACCTCTTTTTATATGTTTTGTATAGTACTTAATAACATTTTTCTTTTTTCCCTGTGCTTTTATGCTGCCTTTGTTCTCCTATGTCCTTTCCTTCTCTCATCAGTCTCCACATGGAGCAAACTATTTCTATTTTTGAGAACCATAAAGAAAGAGAGGAAAATGAGGTCTCCCTCAAGTCAGAGCCATCAGAAGCCTTTGACCTACTATAGTTCACATGGGCAATAACAGATCTGTGCATTTGGTGGATGCCCACGACTAACAGCCCTAAATATCAGCACCAGGTGAATCTGGTGGCAGTAGGTGGGAGAAACTTGGTCTTGCTGCTGTGATTCCTGGCTGAGGAGGGGTTGGCAAGAGAGAAAACCTGAGAGAGGCTGAGGAGCACAGATCCCAGCCATTCTCCTGTTTCTTCTGCACTAGAAAATCCAGTCATTCCAGCAGTTCTGTGTGATGATTTTTAACAATGAACAAAGTGAATTTGTAGAACATTATAAGTGGCGAACAGTAAGTCCTAGGGAAGCAACATTTCTTCCTTGGCAGGCCATCACTATGATTTCTTAGCTTGGTTTAAACGTTCAAGATGTAAGCTTTAGTGAGAAGTTGGCCAAGCCTTTTCCCTCAACACAACTCCAGGTGCTCGGGCCCAGGAGACTCTGGTTTACAGCTCACTGTGAACCTCCTCAGAGAAGAGAAATCAAGAGAGCAAGAGAGGTCATCCAGTTGGCTTTACTTGCTGTCCTCCTTCCCTTCCTTACGCAAGTGAAGTTTCCAATGTTACTTTTCTTCCTATTAACCATGCACAATTTTTGTCTCAGTTAGCCTTTCTCTGCCAGGAAACATGGAAACTTCAAGTAGCAATTTATTTTAGCTAAGCTGTTGGAAAAAAAAAAAAATAACTTCTGTAAATAGGTACAACATTTAAAACTGAAATAAACAGATTAGACTATGTATAGGGGTAGGGAGGACATGCCCTTTAAAATCTGAATACTTCAGGAAATTTGGGGCTGTTTCTTGAATCATTAATTTTAGTGCTACCAAGAAAATGTCCAAACAAACTTAATAAAAACAAAACCAAAAGCAGTTTCGGGACATTCTACTGGGTTTTTGTTTTCATTGTTTTAGTCAAGTGTCACATTCTGATAATCTCTTCTCCCACACACCAAATTTTCCAGAAGTCATTGTTCCAACAACAACAAAAAAAAATCTTACTGTAAATTAGTTAATAAAGTTGGATGTAATTCTTTCTACTCTATTGTGGCATGGGGTTGACTAATGTTAAATCTTTATGTTAAAGGCCAAAAAAAAAAATTTTCTTTGAGGACTTGAAATCGTTGGATGTTCACTTTGGCACATGGCTGTTAAAGTAAGCTCCCTCCAGGTTGAATTGTTCACTTCCAAATGCAGGATCAGGATGGTGTGTGCAGCAGCTTGCTGTGGCTTTCTCCCCCATGTTCCTCACTGCCCCCTCATCTTCAGTCAGACAGCACAAAATTGAGCGTGAATTCTAAATAAAAAAGAGAAAAAACACTTGGCTGATGTTCACATTGCAGAGTGCCATCATTTCGTAGGTGTTTAAGAAGTAGCTCATTAATTATCTCCCTAAGCTTGCAAGCACAGAAAGAAAATTTCACCGCTAAGCCTAGAAAAAGAGGGAAGAGGGCTGGGTTTTTGATTGGTGTAGATTTTACTTGTTAGGTTTTTTTAAAAATAATTCATAGTAGCTTGCTGTTCTATAGCAATAGGAACTGTACTTCTTGTGGGATGAGGTGAGTGTGAATTGATCTAGAAAATTTTTTCTTCATCTTTCAAAACACTTCATAGCATGTTAATAATACACTTAACTATCTGCACTGCCATATTTGTTTTCTATTATTTATTTACTCAACAAAACCTTCTCAGCTACTTGTAATAACTAGGGTTTTTTGTATAAAAGTCAATGAGTTAAATTTACAGCACCAATATTCCAGGATATATTTTTTCAAGAGCTGATTTCTTATCCAAGGGTATCTTGGATATAATCAAAAAAGGAATGCCAGATACTCCAGCCTCCTTTCTTTTATTTCCTGGGAGGGAATGTATTTCTTGGAGGGGGAGAGAAACGGCATTTCAGGTTTTTTTCTTCAGATTTCATGCTGATTACCAGCTAGGGCAAATATTTTTAAAACTCCCAGCCCTCCTCAAAGAGAGAGAAAGAAAAATCATTTTGGTTGGGACTCTGCTTTGGAAGATTGATTAAAGATTTCACTGTTCTATTCCCTTTCTGTATAAATTCAGTTGTCTCCATTGCCTTTTACTGGGTTTGTATGATCTAAGCACTTTTGACTTCTTGCAGTGGTCAGGGACAAGGGCACTGCTGTCCACATGGGTGAGCCAGGCTGGGCAGGGTGTTTGTGGGTGGGGCCAGGAGCAGGGAGGCTGCAGCAGCAGTGGCCCTGGGGCCAGCCTCCCCTCTTGGCTCCCTGGACCAGCTGGAGCAGGCATGGAGGAGGAGAGACAGAGCTGGCTGTGCTGGAGACAGGTTTTAACAAGTACTTTGGGGCCAGCACAATCCTGCTCCAAGCAGAAATCTTTTTGGAGAAGAGAAGCATTGGGGAGCTTGAAAATGGCTCATGTGGTTTGTAGGGTAACCAGCTTGGTGCTTAAAGCTGAGCACAGCTTTAGCAGGCTGGTGTGTGGTGTGACCAGAAATTATCCCTTCATAATGATGTGAACTGTCCTTTCAGTACTGAGTATCTCCCTGGCACGCCTGATTTCCTCACCGAAAGCCTGCTGATTGGTCCCCTCCTTCCCCAAGTCATTCCTTGGGGTGTGTCTGGGAAAATTTGGGTGATGTAGGGTAATCACCACGCAGCTAACTTGCTCTGCTTAGGGTCTGCCTAAACCCGGGTAGGGTGTGATCAGTTTCTAGAGAGATGGTTTATCTTCCATCCTGCCATCTTTGTCAGAAATAGCACATGGGTTGGAAAAGACCCAAGTGCTCATTGGGATACTTTAGACCTAGTTTTTGACTCAGGTCTTGAAGGAGAATGGGAGCAGATAGAGGAAAGCAGTAAAATCAGTCACTGAAATGAGGTATTGGCTTTATATGTATATTTATTACTACCAATTTATAATTTGCACAGAGAAAAGAATGTGAACTCCCTAGGGTTGTTTGGTTTGTAAGCCTCTAAAAGTGGCTAACCCCCTGTTTGTGGCTGCAGCACATTGTTAACATAAAAAATGTCACATCTTTGTGCCTTTGCTAAAGTTTTGTGTTTCAGGTACACCTAGTTCTACATCAGCTTGTACTGACTATCTTTTCAAAGGTGTTTTTCATTTTATGAATCCGGTTTCTGATGTTGTTTTTTCATGTTAAAGCTGTAGCTAGTAACATTTTATTTGGCATGTGAAATTCAGGGCAAAAATAGAAAATTAGTATGAAAAAATAAGTTTACAAAGTCTGTAGAGCAAGGTCTAGTATAGCAAGTGAATTGTGAATTTTTAGGTTTTTTTTGTTTTATCAGTGAGCACTAAGACTCACTGACGCTTATATGACAGTTCATATGTTAGACTGACATTAAGACTTACTAATTTCTTGGAAAAACAAGTAAGCAAAAAAATGAGATACCTTATCTAAGTTAAGGAAAAACTTTGACTTTGAGTTTAATGTTCAGTCATGCTAAAAGAGTGATTTTGAATTTGAAGGTGTGATTTTGCAGCCCTGTTGGAAGGGGATTTACCGCATAGCACAAGAAGGCAGCTGCCCTTCAGTGCGGAAAAGGCCCAAGCTGTGTGCCAGAGTCGCTCCAGTTGTTGCCATATTACATGAAGATGCTCCAGCAGAGGCGGGAGCTGGTGAGGAAGGAGTGGGCAGGGTGGCTGGAGGTAGCGACCCAGAGGCGCTTTGTACTTTGGGCTGTACATGGTGAAGGGATGACAGTGTTTGGGCATGCCTGATTTTAAAGACAGGTTGGAAATGAGGGCAAAGTTTTAAAGAAGACACAGTACCAAGTGAACTCCCCCAACATACCCCAGCAGAAAAATCTCTTGTGTGTAAATTTACTGAGAGGCTGATATTTACACATTTTGCAGTCAATACCTGCTCCTTAGCAGACAAACATTGCCTTCTGTTTTACAGTTAATAGAAATGTGCTACTGTCGATTCCCATTCGCTTGAGTGATCCAGGAAAAGAGCAGGAATAGTGAAATGACAGTGTTACTGATTTGATGGAAGTTATCAAGGGAGGTAAAGATGAAGATGCAAATGAAATTGCAAAGGATTTCAAAATGACATTAGGTTGCTGTGCAACCAAATTGCAAAAATGACAAATGAAATTCAGGGCAGATAAATGTGAAGTGATGTCCACAGGAAAATTATTTAAACTCTTCATTTAAATTGAGTTGCTTGTTAACACTTGGGCATGAGATCTTGGGGTCATGCATTTGTGTGGCAAAGTCAGCTGTATACTCACTATCTGTCAAGAAGCAAATAAAGCATTAGGAATATTTATGGCAGTGGTACAGAAAAACATATCTGTCATGGTAGCATCTGTGGTATGCCTTCATCTCTAACAGTGGGATCGATTCTGATGTCTTCCTTCTAATTGTCTTTCCCCTCTTCACTTCCACCTCCAAAGAGGATAAAATAGCACTGCAAAAGCTGCCAGAGGTCATAAGTCTGTTGAACAGTTTTTGTGTAAGGAATGACTCAAGCAGATGAGGCCATTTGGAGTTTGAAGAAAGATGTGAAAAGCTTACATAGATTCAGTATGAAAAGCTCCCATGGATTCAAATGATATTTGGAGAAACTAAGGTAGGAATAATCTGTGGGACCCATGAAGTTCGAGAACAGCTCCTGGGGCTCACTTCTGAGCTGCCTGGTTTCAGAATCTGCAACTTACTCTTCTGCTTTTCCCTCACCTTATGCTGGCAACTTCTGTTGGAGGCAAGATGTTGGGCTGGACTTCTGGCTTGTCTTATGGGCTTTCGATTTGTTTTGGTTTCTTGTTAGTCATCAAAAACCTCCTTTTTCCTTAGCCAGCAGTACTATTTATTGTCCATCTTAATACCAGGTAATTGTAAGATCTTAGTATCCAAAGTCCTACTAAAGATCTCATATATTAAACCATTTCTGTAGACACTTTAGAATCTCAGTAAAGAGAAACTTTTTAAGGGTATATGCTAATCTTAACAAAATTAATCTCTGCTTAAACAGGGTTGTTGGTGCAGTAGGTTCCTCGTGCTGAATGAATCTACTTACCTGATGTCTGCCTTGTAAACTCAATAGTGTTTGAGGAAGTCCAGAAATAGAAGAAGAAATTACAGAAAGTTTGACCCCTCAGAGAACTTGCAGAAAGCCTCTATACTGTTGTCTCAGGTGGTGAAACACCAACTCTTGGTGTTGTTCTACCTGTTGAACCAGTTTTGTGCCTTTTTGTGTTGAGCAAGCCCTCCTTCACCAGCCATGCAGCTGAGAACAAGTGCTTTCGGAGTATCAGACAGATGCATGGAAGCGTTTTCCCCTGTTTGTCTGGGGAGTGGCTGGCTCCACTGTTTGTTGCTTTGGTTTAGGATCTGCATTTGAGAAAATACAGAATTTAATGAAATCTTTTGGGTTCCTCATATTATTATTTTTTATGTTTCCAGTGAGTTTGGTTTGTTGTTTTTTTTTTAAATGGTTTCAGTTATTTCACTGGCATTTATTTAATTTCTGTATGAGACTAAAAAAAAAAATTAAAAAAATAAACGTATATCATTGAAAACCTCGCCTTTTTCCAATTTGGGGACAACAGATCATAGGCCAGTAAACTGCCAAGGGAGGGAACCTGTCTCAGTGCAGAAGGTATGAAGGTGCTCCTGGCTGCAGCTTGGACAAGGTGGTGAACTACAGCAACTCATGGCTTTAATATTATAACTTCTTACACTGATACTGGGTTAGGTATAGAAAAAACACCCAGAAAGCCAAAACTTGTGAACAGTGAATACCCTAGAGGCTGTTAAGTAATTATTATGCAGATTTTAGTGATAATAATCACCCTGTCCTAGGTAGGCAGCTGAAATTTGGCAGTGGGATAGAACAATGCTGTAGGATCAGCATAGCGATGGGGTAATTATTGTGCTAGATGGCTAATTAGGAGCTATGCAAATGGAATACAATCAGTACTTGTGTTTGTAATTCGGTACCGGAGGGAGGCAATGTGTAAAGGAATTATCTCTGGCGACTCAGCTGGGTGCTCTCAGAAGCACACACAGGATGCGGGATCACCTGGCTTAGTGGGGCCGGTGGGAAAGGAACTAGCCCTGGCAAGTGCCACCCTTGTGCGCTGGCTTACACCGGCTGAGAAGGTGCCAGGCAGGAGGTATTTCTGAAGATACTTCACCTACACTTCTGAAATTTTATGCTTGGCAGCTACTGTGCCTCTCCCCACAGGTGCCTCGCTGTTTGCTATATCCTTCTGTAAGGCGACAGTCATCCAAAAATTCTCTTCCTCCCCACCCCCTCCTGTGCTCAGTTTTTAATGAGTTTAGAAGCCTCATAATAAAAATTCAAATCATGGAAACAAACAAACAAACACAAGATTGAAAGCTCCCCAATAACAAATAAATGACACAGGGACAGAGTTTGGGTTCATATGTCAAGTGCTTATGTAATTTATGCACATACACCTTGCCAACCTCATCAGGAGCCCTTACCATATTTGAGTAATATATGTGATGGCAAGGATAAAGCCTTTATATATTTAATTTGTATACAGCCTTTGCATTGACTGTTTTATTGTATATCCAGTACAGCAGATCATTGCTGGTACAAATTTAAACTGGAGATTATAGACTGTATTTTCAAATATACAAGCACCTTTTTTTCTTAAAATGAAGAATAATAAAAAGAAGATTTTAATTTTCTGTTTTCAGCAGGGTTATATAAAGTATCTGTCATGAGTTCTTCATTTTTAAATGCAAATAATTATATATGGCGGGGAGTATGATGAGCATTCAAAGTTGACATTAAAATGAAAATGCATCAAATTTTTCTGAAAAACTGATCAAACAGGTCATTAGTCAAGGTTATAATGATTAGTGAAACATTTTAAATTGTTTAAAGTCTCATTTTAGATGTTTAAAAAGGTAGTTTATAGCTCTTAATAGGATGGCTGCTGCTGCATCCCCCTACTAGGTGTTAAGAGTTTTGAATTTAAATAATTTTTAAGAGGTCTTTTTTGCCCCCTCTCTTACAGCTGTACAAACAATCTTCAGAATCTTCAGACCCAGTAGTACTGGACAAACTGAGATTTAATCTGTTTTACCTTGCATTTTTGATAGGCTGGGGAGATCCACGCTATCGGTTATTAGGCTCAGCATTTGGCAACTCACTAAGCTGTGGTGCTGTGATTCTCTAAGCCCCAACTGGGAAGGAGAAACCACAAAACAAACCATATGCCAAAAAGTGTCAAGTTCCCACAGTATGAAATTATAAGGATGAAAAGACTGTCTTTCCTCATCTGATCTCTTCCTTTTAATCTTGAGTGTTCCTCATTAAACTGGAAAAAGGAAGTGTATGGGGACAGAAGAGTGGTTTCTAATTAAAAGTAGATTTAAATCTGAGTGAGAAAAGTGCCTCGTCCAGTGGGTTTCGTGCGATGCCTTCTTGCTGCTGTCTGCCAGCTTTGAAGGCGTTCGCTTTGTGGCAGGAGGGCGGTGGTGGAAACTTGGGGCCATCAAAGGCATTCTCAGCTGCCTGTGTCTGCCAGCCCTTGCACCCCTGGGTGAAGGGTCCCCTCCTTCAGCACAGAGGGACAGTGCTGCCATGCCCAGGGTGCAGTCGGGACCCCGGCTTGGCTGGTTGGGTTTCATGTTTGGAGGCTCTCCTGCAGTGTGGGGACATGCAGGGGCCTGCCGAGCCTCCGCGCTCCCCAAGAGGCAGCATCCCACTGGCTGCACCACCTCCCAATTAACCTAATGGGCTCCTTGTACAGACAAGACTCTGGGGTTTTGGGTTAGGGGTTTTTTTCTTTTTTTTTTTTTTTCCTTAATGAGCTGGTTAAAGGAAGTCTTGGGATTCATCTCAGTTAACCAAAACACTTTAGGACTGCAGAGTTCTTGTTTTAGCAGGTTGTAAAGAGCATTTCCTCCTCCTAGCAAAAGGGAAAGACAAGCATCACAGCCCCCTTGCAGTGGAGCGTGGGCGCTTCTGCATGCTCCCCAGTCCCATGTGGGTACCCACAGCTGCAGGCTGGGTGCCTTGGGATTGAACACTGCCTCCCGTGCCAAGGGAGCCTGCCATCTGGGAAATGCTCCAAGCTTGCATCATCTCTGCGTCGTTCCTTGGCTTCATGTGGCTGCCCTTCCTGCCCTGCCCGCACTGCATGGGCACTGCTGCTTCCAGCAGCAGAGAGTCTTCCCTCTGGGGGAGGTGTGAAATTGCTCAGATGGGATGTGGGGCTGGGCTCAAATCCTCCGTGGCAAATCTGAGCCCTGGAGATGTTCAAGGCCAGGCTGGCTGGGGCTTTGAGTGGTTTAGTGGAAAGTGTCTTTGCCTGTGGCTGGGGGGCTGGAATTAAATGATCTCTAAAGGCTCTTTTCAACCCAAACTATTCTATGATTCATAAAATGTGCCATTCTGCACCACCTGTCTGGTGCTTAGGTTTTTTTTTTTTTATTTGTTTTTAAATTTATTTAATAATAAATGCTTTCAGGCACACTTCTCATCCAGTGAAATGTGAAGCACTTTGTTACTTGTGCATGAGCCTGGAGGGTTTCAGTAGTCTGAAGACAGAGATTTTCATGCAGGGACTCAGCTTCTTTTCACTTGCTCTCTGAATTTAAGTAGTGGTGCAGCATTTTGTACTTTCATCAGTATTTTTCTTAAGCTGTGCACACCCCTCTCCCCCCAAATAAAAACACATTGACAGTTGTTTTCAGTAATACTGCCCAGTGCGTACAGACTGATTGCATTAATGTACTTCAGCTAAAGAATATTTTGTCACTTTGATTTTCTTTTCTGCTCCTGATCTAGATGATCAATGCAAGAAAAAATAATTGAAGTGACATCATTCTTTGCGTCCATCTTAAAACCAATGCAAAGTGATTTTCTAAATTACTTTTCAAATGTCTTCTGATGCAGCGAGGTAAGAGAGATTGCAATTTATGAGAAAACAAGAAGAAAATCTGCTGCCATCTGAAGCTGTTTTGCAGGAGGTATTTTTAGGATGACTCAGGCCTAAGGCCTGAGAATTGTTCTTCTCTTTAAATGAAGGGAAAAAATATGCTGATATTTTCCTTCCAGTTGTTTTGGTTAAATACTTGAGGATATAACTCTAGCCTTTCAGGCAAGATAGAAGCTTGTATTTTTAAAAGTTTTGATGTCATAGCCTGTTCTCAGCATCCAAAGTGGTCTAGACCTACTAATTTTCCACTTAGCCATAAACAGAGTATTTGGGATTAAAAAACCAAATGCAACAAAACACTTATTGTTTCAGAGCAGCAATTGTACAAGAAGCCAAAAAATCCCTCTATCTGCAGTGATACAGACACATGCAAATACGTGCAATGAAAAATCCTCCTGTTAGGGCGCTTTGCAAGAACTTAATGAACTTACAACAACCACTCCCTTGTAAGCTTTCCTGGAGGCTTAAAAGTAGGTCTTCCTCAGTGACTTGATTCCTCTGTGTGCTGTCATTGTATGGGGCGGGGTGACTTGTTCAACAAGACAAAGTCATCTCATTATGCTGCTATGGGGACACTCATGAGCAGAAAAAAAAACCCCAGAGAGATGAAACAAACCAAACCCATAAACACCCTACAAGAAAATATAGTGTGCTCTACCTTAAATTGCTGTCTTAAGTTACTGGTTTTATACTTTGCCAACCTCACACTTTTCAGTATTTCTGCTTTCCCTGATGAAATTAGTAAACCTTTATTTTCCTTAACTCACCTTATAAGTGAGGCCTTTAAAATCTCTCTGAAAATGTGTAATGCATATCTGATACATAGAATACTAGACATATTCAAGGTTTTATACATTAATGGGATAATCTCTTTGAAAAAAAACCTGTAAATTGCATTTTATTTATGAATTAATTAAAATCTGTGAGGTTATATCTCTCAGTGAAGACCAAAAATAGAGACTGTAAAGCTGTTGAAAAATCTGGTTTATTTTTTCATTTAAAACCCCACCACAGCGCCACCATATCTAATTCAGACTGTTGGTATCCTTGTAATGATCTATCACAGCAGGAGGTGTGTAAAACAAAAAGCATATTTTACTGCATGCCAGTCTCCTTCCTTGCATTCCTAAAAAGAACAGTTACATTACATATTTAAAACCTCAAGGAATTTGATGGTATTTCCACACAGCAGATACCTGCTGGGAGAGCTGTGGTGGAGAATAACGTGAAAAGGTTTCATGCTGGAGTAAGAAAAGCCATTGTGCACGTTGTTTCATTTTCTTTTACGCATATGCAGGTGTGTGTGTGTATAATTTATATCTATAATGTATAAATAAAATCATTTCATGATGCTACTTGTGATTTGCATTTTTGTGGCATGCACCTGCCTGGGATGGCCAAAAGCTGTCTCTGTGGCTCGTTGCAGTGCTGTCACATGAAATCGCCATTTTCTACAGCCATGCATATGTTGATTTCCTGTTTCATTGCACCTCCACATTTTCCCCTCTAGTAAGTGCTTGGTGGGAAGTGTCCCGTCTTCAATGAGAGTGTGTCTGACTGTCATTTGCTTCTAGATGTATGCTACTCCAGGAGGCTGTCTGCTGAAGGTTGGGGCCATTGGGATAGGTCTTACAGTAAAGTAGTCAAGATATGTACTATTCTGGCACTTAGGGGAAATGAAGAGAGTGCTATACCTACCTTGTATTAGAAATTCCCATTAGTTAAATGGTTTTCTCTTATCCTTGTAGAAGTAGATAATATTTCATTGATAAGGAAATGTTTCCTTTGTAAAATGTTCAGGTTAGACAGTATCCCAGGTTTAATTATTAAATAATATTAGAGCAAACACTTATTGGATTGGATAACATTATTTGCAATTAAATAGAGGACTTCTTGGTTTTCAGTTCCTCCTGGGCTTTACAGATGATTTTTTGTGTGGTGTGTTTTTGCTTATAAAGCGTTTTCAAAGGTGTGTACCGTTAATGCACCTATAATATAATTATGGCAGAACGTGGTATGTTGTCTGAAATAATTTTCCTTAAGATGTTTGACATACAGCTAATTTAATGGCACACAAGAGAAGGGGATGACTGAATAATATAAATTTGTTAGCAAGTTATTGCTGGTGTACGTGCGAGTTGGCAGAAGACCTGGGGAGGCTGCCTTTTGGTGTTGCTGGGGTACTTGGCTCTAAGCCTGCTTTTGCCACCTGCTCCACGGCCCTTAGGGATAACCCTCCAGCCTGAAACACAGCAGTCAGTCAGGCAGTTGCCTGTGTAGGATCTGTAGCTGTAAAATGCAGCAGGGTGGGAAGCAGCTGCCACAGATTTTGTACAATGGTTTGGACATGCCTTGGTCCAATAGCCAGAGCAGGTAAGCATGTGATGCTGGCCATTAGGAGGATGTAGGCCCTAACAAAACATTTAGCCCCAAACTGATGTTAATACCCATGTCTCATTTACAGTCCAGGTAAGGACTGTATGCTTTAGGTTTCCAGCACCTACACCAAGATTTTTCAGTGTTCAGAATGTTCAAAACTGTTCTGCACAGAGATACTGCCATAGGTATGAAGAAATACACACAGCAGAAATAACACCTTGGGGAAAATGTATCAGGAGAGGCGGGAAGTGTAGGAGACTTTCTGGCTGTGTACCAGTCACCTGTTTACCTAGCTATTATTTCTCTTATCTGTGGTTCTTTGTTTGGGCTTACAGTCTGACAAAGGAATGGTGGGGAATTACTGATAGGAACTAATTTATTTTTTTTTCCAATAAGAGAGACAGAGTGTTCAGTTAAGGAGATCAAAGCCTTTAATCTTTCTGGCAATCTCATGTAGCGTGATTCCGAAATACTTAAGTAATTTTTCTCTAAAAAGTAGGATGATTGTGAATTTAAATGCATATATTTCTTGTGGCATTTATGTGAAATATGCAGACAATTATTTTAATAGTAAAACTACAGTTGTCTATGTACTTAGATGTAAGTTTTGTTGACTAAACATTTACTCTGAGAACAGAAACACCATATATTGTGCATTAAATATATCTCTAACATAGGGAAAGTGAGTTTGAGAGCCAAACTATAGATTTGATTTCTTGTTGCCTTTTGCTAAAACCTACAGCTCCATTTACATGGGTAATTTGTTGTGTTCATATGTTTTATTGTCTGTCCTGCAATTTTGTAAATTGCTTATTCCATCACCTTTCTGTAAAGCAGCAGTCTGCGGAAAAACCATGTAAGATTGCCAGATACATTTTCCTCTGAGAGTATTAATGGCACATGTATATAAAAGATGCTTTATTTACATTTCCTCCTTTTTTTGTTGGAAATGGTTATTTACATCCCTTTCTATACAAAAAAAAATAGTGTGAATACATTTAGTATTTCAGCTGTAGTATTTAATCCAGGAAAGCATTAAATATTGAGTCTTCTGTGTTTACAGTAAGCCTGCATAACTGGCTTGGTAAAGAGATGGCGAAGGATTGTGCTCTTTTTGAGTTGTGTTGGTCTTCAGCACCCAGTAAGTCAGTATAAAAGAAAATGTGGTAAAACTTTCAATTAAATATGTATGTATGTCTCACTAACCCCAGGGGAAGCAGGAAGAAGTTTGGCTTTTTGAATTGCCGTGGTTTCTTTCTTTCTTGTGAGAAGCTTTGGGAGTCTGCTCAGTTAGCACCCTTGTAAGATGTTCTGGTCCATTCTCTGACAATGTACAACAGAGGAATTACTGAGCCTTAATGAGAAGGGAAACCTGGTACTTGTTCTGAAAAACAGAAATGCAGAACCAGAATGAGCTCAACAAAACTCAGTCTTAAAAGCTGCAAGAAGGGTTTGATTCAGTTATAACTATTTGGTTCTGTGGAGGAAAGAATCAAGAAACTATATCAGACTTCAACTGTGAATAAATGGTTCCAACACGCTTGAGTGATTCAGCTGATAAATAATAGAGAAGTCATTTAAACCCATTTTTAAGGATTGTGTTGAAGAAAGAGCCATTTTTTGAAACCTTGTGTTGTATAGCAAGGTTGAGTAAAAGTCAGAGTAAAGCCTCCATGCTTGTAAAGAAAGAGGTGAAGGCTTTGCAGAGCTGTCGTCCTCCCATGTATGGCAGCCATGAATTGTGGCATTTCTTGAGTTGCACCAATAGAGTCTGGGAGATTTAGGATGAATCCAATTATTACATTCTGTTCTTTCAATTTAGTTCGATAAAAACTGACCCCACCAGGGGAAAAGAAGAAAAAAAATACAAGGAAAAAAGGTTTTCACAGGTATTTTAGAAAATGATCATTTACATCTGAAAGCCATGTTCCAAGCTCAGATATTGGACAGTCAGGCCATAGTTTGATGCTCAGAACACCAGGAGAGAGAGCTCAGCCTCTCCCAGTGCTGCTACCTCTTACCAACACTACCTTTTCTCCTGAACCTACTCAGAGGACTGTTTGCTATCAAAAGAAGATCGATCTCGAATTTTTATTCAGTCCACTTGCACCTTTTCTTGCTTCTTGGTCTGCACATGCAAACATGCACACATGCAGAACAAGGATCTCCCCTTTCCATGGGAGCTTCTGTGCAACAGCATGTGAAGCACAACTCTCCTTCCAACACCAGTGTGTCTGAGGGGCAGCAGGTGAACTGCAAAGACAGACTGGGAGTAAAGACTCAGGGCCTCCTTTTGCTCCTGCTCTGTGCATGTGGCAATTTCTGGTTGTTTCACAAAGAAATAAGGTGGGGGCTACCACTCACCCCCTGTGCTCCCATGTGAGATGATTGGCTCCATTGCTTCACTTAGCAAATCCTCTTTGCTGTTCTCCTCACTATGTTTAATGCAACATTGACTTGCTCTAACAGCATTTTTCAAAATGTATTAAAACACTCTGTAATGCACCATAATACCTATTCCAAAGAGTCCCCTGACTGCACACATTATTATAGATGGTAGGAAGCTGCAGTGGGATTAGCTGTTAACTGCAGATCCGACGCCAGTGCTTTTCTTTCGGTGGTTCCGTGTAATTTAACATGTCAATAGCCTCTCTGGTAAAACATGATAAAATTTTATATGGTTGTATTACTCATAATATACCACATAGTTACACATGAATGATATCACTCCTAAATATAAACAGATATTTCAAGACTGATTTCAGTAAATGACTTACTACAATCTTGCCTTTTTTATATATGTGTTTTAATAGTGACCTCTCTTTCTTGCAGACAAAATTGAAGAAGCACAAAAACAACTTAATGGAACAGAAGACCAACAGAGAGGTAATAACAACCCCCAAAAAATAAAATAGAAAGTAAATAAAGTATTGTGATCCTAGAGGCTGGTCCAAAGCCTTCCTGTGTCAGTGAAAAGACTTGGCTGGGCTGGGCACTGGATGAGGCCCCAGCACGTCTGCAGATCAGGGGCTGTGTCTGTAATGTCCCACTTCAGCTGAGACACAAAGGCTTTGTTTTAACCACTCAAGTAGCTGCCTTGACCTTGATGAGATTGCTGAAGCTGTAGCATCAGGGACATGCACATTGCTGACCACAGCCTGTGCTAACCCTTAGTTCATTATGTGATTTACCTAATCATTAACAACCGTACTCAGTTTATGGTGAGCAATATGTGATGATTTCCAGCAAGATGCTGAGGAAAGGGACTGATCATCACAGCTTATTTTAAGAAACAGATGACCTGTGTCTGATTTAATCTGTGTGTTAGAGCTTAGAAAGCTGCTGCAAAGTCATTGCATTTCAAGAATGGCTGACTGCAGTGATACATGATGATGCCCAGACACGGAGTGGGAAGCCCAAACAGAACTTTGCCAGGTTACTACTGGGTCTGTCATGGGAGAGGCACGAGAGGTCATCTCTACAGCTTAGAGAGGAGCAAAGGGGCAGGAAGAAACACAGATTAAGGACTCAGAGAAAGAGTGATCCTGCCCAGTCTCTTCTCAGGCCTGTGGCTGCAGAGCCCCAGCCTGTGTCCAGCAGTGAACCTGTCACCATGTGGAGTCGGGGAACAGCTCTGCAGTTTGCTTTTTGGACTAACAGTGTTGCTAGCTGGGGTGTGGGACACATTAGGGGATGCAGGGCAAAAGTTTCTGGGGGTTGTGTAATGTTCTGTACCAGCAATTGGAGTTGGGCTGCAACCATGAGGGCTGTTATGTCCAGGTGCAGCAGCTGAGGAGTCTGGGATCCAGGGGTGGCTGAGCCAAGATGCTGGTGAGATCCACCTTGGATGCATAGAAATATTTCCATTAGTGGACCTTTGCCCTGCTTAGCCAGATCAAGGAGCAGGATGAGGTAGGAGACCTCAGAGTATCTGTCCTCGATCTGTATGTCCAGCCGTATATATGTACATATGTAGGGGAGGGGGTGTGTTTGATCTGTGTATATGTCCCTCTTGGGAAAACATTTTCAGCCTTGCTACTGGTTGGATCTGGGGGCATGGAACAGCAGCAGCCTCACTTCTCTTGAGCTGCTGGATTTGGCAGCTGAGATATTTTCTAGTGTCAATGTCTTGACTGTTTTTGGGTAGGCATTCACCTTTCAGTGGTAGCAGCCTGTGACACATCTGTGAACAGTGTTGTAAATTGTTGATGCTCTGTCCTGGAAGGTTTATTATCTTTCAAAACAATGAACTTCAAAACTTTTTAAAGATTAGAGAGGAGAAGACATACCCAAGTGGATCTCAGCAGGGTCTCTGTGGCCCAGCGTTTGGCCTCCACTGGAGGGAGTAGGACGTACTGTTTAAGGATACCACATAAGCCTGGCCACTTTCTTTAGTGTCTTCCCCTTATTAAGTCCACATACATTGAATTTAGGGATGTCTGCATCATCCCTTTATTATCTAGACATTCATGGAGCTGTTATCTCTGAGTACAGTTGATTAAATGCTACTTGCACACAACATTCTCTGGCAGCAAGTTGCAGTAGTTCACTAGCAATAAGATTAAAAATACAGATTTTATCTTTTCTCCTCAATTTCCAATTTTCCTTCTATTTTCAACAGGAAACAGCCCTAGCTCAAGCACTGTGAATCATTAAATAGCAGTTCTACACCCACCTTATCCACTGCCTTCACAATTTTATGAATCTTGTCCATATTTTGCTCAGCTTTTTTCTCTCCAAACTTGTAGCTGGCTTCATATTTCAAGATGTTGATTATAAACTGTCTCTTATGAGTACACCAGGACTGCTCTATGTATTTGTAAAAGGTGGAAGAGATAAAACATAAGTAGCTAGATAGTGGACCTTCAAATGTTTGCAGAAACTTTTAAACAAATTAGACCTTCTAGTAAGTATTTCTTAGGTATTTCTATTTAGTGTGTCATACATAAGTGGTATTGTCATCCAAACATGAAAAACTTGGCACATAAGGTATAGCTGTCTGTTCTTGATGCTGTTGGTCTCACAACATTAATGCTGCTCTGGATGTCTTTCTGTGATAGATGTGTTCAAGCTAAAGACAAGCTAACCTCTGCTTTCAGGCATTTGTTCTCACTCGTGGCCCCGTAACATCTTTGCATAAAAGAAGATAAATTCTCTAGGGTAAACTTAGCAATGTACTCTGGAAGGGATGGAGTTACAAAGGTTTATGTGGTGGTAGCACTCAGCTTTCAAGCATCTCAGAATCAAAGAGAGATTTGACTTAATTTTTGGCTTCTAGCCTAAATTCTTACGGCTGGAAATTGAAAAATAAAGTTTTACATTGAAAACTGATACATAAATAACTGAGGTAATAGTTACTTTTTTTCAAATTAAAGCTGTCCTCTGCCCCTGTGGGTTTTTTTAGTTTCTTAAATGCCTGAATAGGTCACATTCTTGGTAGTAATAAGTAAACAACATTTTTTATTTTGAAGCTTTTGACTCTGAAGGCTGCTGAAACAAAAAGAAAATGCATATTTTGAGCAAAACAAGTAAACAAAAATATGCACATATTCACATAAGTTATTGTAAATCACAATCCTGTGTATACAGATTCGTGTGAAGTATGACTGTATATTTTTCCTCTTGGTTAATTTATTTTGGTTTTCAGTTCATCTAGATCACTTTAGATTTGTTTATTTTCTATCTGAAATGATTAAGAAATGTAATTTTGTGGAATTTATCATAAGTTAAGTGTTGCTTTGTCATTGGCACTATGTATTTGTGGGGAGGAGTTTTTCATAAGTTTATTCGTGCTGAGTTTCTGCTGAGTAGCTTTTTGCACTGATCAGTCATAACTTTGTACATGTTTGGGATTTAAGTTGAATTTAATTGACTACAGAAATACATGTATTTAACACCTCATTTTGCAATTAGCTATAGTAATCCAATTAAGTGCAAATTGGAGTAGGACTCAAGCACAAATGAGGCAGTAAATGGGCAGACATAGTTTTCAAGTTTGCAATTTAGTTATTTAGTATGGAGTTGCAACTGCTTTTTTGTTTTTTTAAGTGATAGTCCACAAATTATTCAAGTGGCCTTTATTCAAATAATCACTTGAGACCATGAACATGTTGATTAGGGGCTGTGCTCAGCTTCCTGCTCAGCGAGTGTGGAAGGTGGCTAATTCTCATGTAGTTTCATTTTCTCTCTGCTGGTCACTTGCCACTCTGAATTTTCAGGAGGAGAAACTGTGCTTCTCCTTGTTTTTGCTGCTGTCCCCCAATGCTCTTTTACCCCTGGGTGTGCCCCTATTTTGGGGCTGAATTTTGTCTTCTGAGACATGTACAGGGTTTAATTAATGTGATAGAGAGGGTCTTGCTCCACATGGTATTCTTTAAAATCTAGGATGGTGAGCTGGAGCTACACAAAATTTCTCCTTGAGAATACAGTTGAAGTTTTCTGTGGTGTGGGACTTGGTGGGTATTGTGGGCTGGAAAACATTCAGGTGAATGCAGCTGCTTTATCTTTGATCTGCCAGTGGCCATCCTCCTAAGAAAGCCATTCCAAGGGTGTCTCTCTGTCTTCTCCCTTCCAGACAAGTCAAGTTCTGTAAGATTGTGATCACCACAGAGGCATCAGATTTGGTCATCCTCAGAGACAGTCCAGCCTCTGAAGTGCTGTAAGCATTTTGTTTCCTGCTTTAACCGCTGCAGCAGTTCTTTGCCTGTCCCAGCACTCTGGGTCCTAGGTACTTCAGCACTACCAACAGTGCCATTGTGTTCCTTAGGACTAGTGGAGCTAACTTGGCTGTCTCCATACTTGGTGTCAGCAATGCTGTCTGCCACCTAAATCTCTCTCTCTGCTTTTGGATGCTTGGGGAACATTCAAAACACTCAAGTTGGTGACAAACTCTAGCAGCACCAAGATTTGACAGAAAATGGATTGAAGGTTTCCAAAAGGACCCTCTCATCTCATTGGTAGGCAATACAGATGTATACTCTGTATTGCCTACCAATCCTGGGGTCTCTCTGGCTGTTTGGACTCCGTCATTTCAAGTAACTGCTTCTTGCTGTGTCACCAAAAGGGTCAATGATACATTTCTGGGTAAGATGACGATGGATTTCTTCATTCTCCTTCTCATTCATGGCTATTGTTGTGTCTTCAGGCTATAGGGTGGTCTGTGATGGACTGGAGACATGCATGTATTCATCAGTCTCGTTGGAGTTTAGACTTGGAGGCTGGTCTAGTTGTTAGTCAGGTGTGAATTCATCTCTCTGAATAAGCTGCTGCCTATTGTTTGATCAAGTTTTTGACTTTCTGCAGTATCAAGGTTTAACCCCAGCTGGCAACTAAGCCCCACACAGCCACTCACTCACTCCCCCACAGTGGGATGGGGGGGAGAATCATAATAATAAAAGTGAGAAAACTAGATGGAGATAAAGAGAGTTTAATAGGTAAAGCAAAAGACACTCAAGCAAAGCAAAACTAATAACTCATTCCCCACTCCCTATCAGCAGGCAGGTGTTCTTCCATCTACAGGGGAGCAGAAGTCCACTGCCGTTTGTCCAGTGACAAATTACATCATTCCTCCTGTCCACCTCCTTTCCTGCTTTTTCCCCCAGCTTTATATGCTGAGCATGATGCCATATGGTCTGGAATATCCCCTGGGTCAGCTGGGGTCAGCTGTCCTTGCTTTGTCACCTCCCAGCTCCTTGTGCACCCCCAGCTCACTCTCTGGTGGAGTGGTGTGAGGAGCAGAAAAGGCCCTGACACAGTGCAAGCCCTGGTCAGGAGTAATGAAAACATCCCCGGGTTACAACCCTATGTTCAGCACAAACCCAAAAGAATTCTTTGAAGAATTTTGACTCTATCCCAGCTATAAATAGCACATGCAAGAAAGGGGGAGATTAGTGTATTGTCCATACCTATTCAATAGGTAAAATTTTAAACAGGTTACTGATTGTCTATGCAGGCTGTATATGGTATAACAAATCCATCCTGAGCTCATACTTCCAGACCTTCTTAAGGGTATGTAGGCATCTGCCAGTCTCTTCTCCTGATTTCTTCCCAGAAAGATATCTCTGTGTCTAGCTTCAAGGAAAAGCCTTTTTTTTTCTTTTATGGATTTGAGGATTTGTATCACATGCCACCTCAACAATTGCAGCTGACTTTATTCAGACAAAGCATGGGAATACTTAGTTCTTGAATAACACCTTTCCTTCAAGGTCTGTGCTCCATAGCATGAACAACGAGGATCCATGTTGCTGTGGCTCAGTTTGTGGCAGCACACCTAGTCTCACCCCTAGAAAAGGCAATGCCATAAATAGCAGAAAGGAATAAGCTGTTACTTAAGTTTCAGGTCAGTGCATTATGTTGGTCCCTTGCAGTTTGTCAGTTCTGATAGTGAGTACTCATTATGGAGTACTCATTTGAATTAAAGGGTCTGTGCTATGGTCTATTTAGCACCTCTTTTAGTTTGTCATTTGCTTATCAGTCAGGTTGCTGTAGTTTCTCACTCCATCCTTTCCACATTCCTTAAAGAGCTTTTTCAGTTTCTTGCCTTCAGCTGGAGATGCAGTAATTTAAATACTAAGATGTTCATTCTTCTGTGTCATCAGTTTCAGATCCTCAGCATAGCTGTTCACTTTCTAGTCTGTGAAGTTGAATTTCTGAGTTGCTCTCACTTATTCCAGAGGCCAGTTGTGGCAGATCTGTCTTGATGATAGCATTCCCTTTCAGAGGTACTGCAGTTTGTCTCTGAGACAGTACCAGAATTTCACCCAGATTAGCTCTCTTTCCAGAGTCCTATGCTTTGTTATTAGTAGAGCCTCTTCACGTTTATCTTGAGATATGGAAACATTGTTGGCCCGTTCAGGAGTTTTGCTTGACTTGATCAGTGATTGTTCAAATGGCCGGAGGTTGTGTCAGTGCTCACGAGAAACCACCTCCACTGAACCATTCAAAGCCCTGGTTTGGACTCCAGCAAGGTCCAAACAACTCTGGGGTGCTGTTGAAGTACACCTTTATTTCCAGCCTCTGTCATGGAGCTGCCTGAAGCATCCATCATCATTTTCAGTGGGTGCTGCTCTGTCTCTTGTGAGAAACAACTGCTCACTTTTAAAAAGGTTTATTAAACTTTTACAAAAATACAACAAAAGGATTATATAAGGAAAAATTCATGGCGCTGAGAACTGCCCTCGTGGATTCCACGTGGCTGGTTCATCTTCAAGATGGATGCTCAGTCTTTTGTACCCCTGGGTGTTGCATCAGCCAGCCCTGGCCCCTCCCAAAGTCTGTCAGGCTCTTCTTTGCCATTTATTGGTGCAAACTGCTTTCTTGTAACTTGATTGGAGATCAGGTGTTGCCATGCTGCACCCCCTAAGCACCAAGCTTTTCCATTCCCAGCTGCCCCATGCAAGGGACACATGTGCCCCCCTTCTTTTTACCTGTCCAAGCCAACCCAGGCTGCCTGATGGTCACAATAGGGGGGGCGGAAAGGGAACTCTGGGGAGATCAGAGGACATCTAAACTACAATAGCATAACCATGCATCACAAAAGGTTTCCTTAATATTCACACTATAGTTATCCCTTAATTGTGAGAGCCAGTCACCTCATTATCCGTCTATAACATCTCTGAAGCCTAAAGGTTGAAGCAGTGTTTGGTGGAGTGGCTCTGTAGTCACTCTCTGCATGCAGAAGATTACTCTCCATTTGCTTCCTTCAGTCGCGTTATAGCTGTGTGGAACCACTCCTGGAGTGAGTGGACCTTTGAGCTGTCGTGCATAGAAAGAGGAAAGAAAGGAGAGGTTGCATTCACCATGTACTCTCTGAGATGCACAATCCACATGCACATATGTTCCACTCCCACACTTGCAGTCCCTTCAAAGCAGTGTGTTGGCATGGAGGAGAGGCAACCGAAATTAAATGCCCTTTACCTTGTTTGCCCATCTGCTGTTTTTTTAACCGGAATGTTATTTTTCTAGTAAACTGAATAGCACTGAGATTTGAGTGAGAAGATTTGTCTTTATAAATGTGAGCATGAGACTTTAGTTCACAAATATATATTCTGCTGCAGATTCGTGGTAGACATATTTTGTATCTTGAGAGTTTTTACAAACTCTCCCCACTTTATCATCCCTCTTGTTACATGAATGCATGTGGTTGACAAAATCATAGAGGGAATTTGAAATCAATTATTATAAATATACCAGCATCCTGTTTAGATAAACAAAGCATTGCATATGTCTTACCTTAAAGATTGCTGCTGTTTTCATGTTGTCATGTCGCAGCTTACAGATGACTCTCACCAGCCCACCATCTGGCCCCAAAGGAGCAGACAGGTACCTTCCCTCCTCTCCCCTCCTCATAGGCACTCCCATTCCTGCCTTCTGCCACTACACCTCTCCAAAAAAAAACAGGTGGGAGCACTGCATGCTGGTGATGGCTCCCTAGGCCATCGCAGAATCATAGAATGGTTTGGGTTGGAAGGGACCTTAAAGGTCATCTCTTTCTAGCCTCTTCCACACCCCCTGCCATGGGCAGAAACCCCTTTCACTAGACTGGATTGCTCAAAGGCTTATCAAACCTGGCACTGAGGACAGCCAGACAGCTGCAGTCAATACCGTATTCTTTCACTTGGGGGAAATAGAAAGTGGAATGAGAAGGGGAGGTATCAGACAAAAATCTGGAAATGGGATGCTAAACAATTTACATGTTTTGATTTAGTAGCTTAGTGTGACGTCATCTTCCTCAGATGTTTCCTTGAATTTTTCCAGGAGGTTTGCTGGCACAGGAGCTCTCTGGATTCTTTGCTGCTGTGTGGTACCAGTGTAGTATCATTAGTCCAAAACATTTTCTTTCCATTTTGTATTTGTAGGAAACTGCCTTACTTTTTGGGCAAGGTACATAACCAAGATCCAGT
Organism: Euphonia xanthogaster; assembly: GCA_034509185.1. Lineage (NCBI taxonomy): Eukaryota > Metazoa > Chordata > Aves > Passeriformes > Fringillidae > Euphonia > Euphonia xanthogaster. The sequence goes on along the minus strand of JAYDZK010000113.1, from coordinate 64,533,958 downwards.
TTCATTTGATTCTTTTCATCTTCTCATCTTTATTTTCAGCAACCCTATGGGCTAGAAATATAATCATTGTAAATGGAAATATATAATCTTCAAAAATTGCAAATTACAGTACTGTCGTGTTTGTTACTTAATGCTGGTGAGAGGATTAGCTTTTTTTTTTTACATACACCAGAACTACCTGGCTTTTACTTTCCAAGTGTTCAAAACTACCACTTAGCAGTTAGATTTCGAGCAATTCACTTGTGCATTTTCCTTATACCTGATTTCATCAAGTATTTGTATCTGCATTTAAATATGTCAATACATCTATCTGAGTGGTGGTTTCTTTAAATTGTTCTCTGTGTGTCAATATATAAGGCTTTCATTCAAGACTGAAATGTCTTCCTGAAATATTTACATCAGCTCAGACATCTATGATTGGCTCAATGCAGGAACTATTCGTGTTTATAGCTCATGTCGTACAAGATCTCACATTTTCATAGAGTCACATCTATTCTTAAAATCTCTGATGTTTTCACATTGAAGGAACATTGCATGCTGCTAATAACAACAGTGACAACTTGAAAGGTCCCTTCTGTTTTCAAGCACATTCAATACAGGGGTTTGTGCCCACAAAGAACAGTGAGAAAACTCTCCTGACTTCTGTAGGATCAGAAATAGTCTCTGATATCATTTAACCTCATTTTTCTTTGCTCTTGTCTTCAACAGTTAAGTACATTTTAATGTCCCCACTTAGCCAGTGGGGACAAACTGATAAAAATGGGGATGTTTATGTGTTCTGTGCTCTGAGAGACAACGTTAGAATATGGGCTTAACCCAGGGAAGTTTCCTGGCTCCTGTAGAACTCCTGCATTGTGAGTCAATGTCTGTATCTGTTATTTCTATTTTAGTTTTCTTCTGTTAGTACATTTAGTTTAGACAACTAGCAGATGAAATCTGCTCAGTATATCCACTGCTGGTGCTAGACATAGCAAGAGCTGGTGTTGTTTTGACAGGCAGACAAACAGATTTACAGTTTTAAATTGAAAATTTTATCCTTTGGAGCTATTATGAGAACTTGGTTAAATCATTAATGGGATATTAAAGTGATAGTATTTTGACTTCTTCTGACAAGTATGGCAAATTTTCTGAGTGACAGTTCAACAAAAGAGATTCCAACCTGCAAGTATAATTTTCAAAGGGACATTTTACAAACTAACATTATAAAACAATCATTGGAAAAGCATCTTCCTAATAGTAAATGGAAAGTATCTGTTCCAAATCCACTGTACAGTACATTGTTAAATCGGTGTCTATGTTTTCAGACACAGCAAAATTTTGAGCTTAGGCCTGCTTTAATGAATAGAAGGATTTCTTTCAACTTTATAGAATCTGAGGCCAGAACAAGCTCATTTTTGTGGTGGGAGGATGCTGAGCTAACAAACTGGCTAATTTGAGAGCATACCTACACAGACGCGCATAGTGAATTCAATAGGGTGCTAATTTTAGCTGATGTGAACTGGGAGCAAGCCAGTTGTGGAAATGCAAGGTTTTTACTTGTTAGCTTCCTTGCAGTCTGCCTTGCATATGAGTAATGAGTGGGTTTTTTCATTTTTTTCCTGATACTCCCTTAGCTCGGGGAGTTGTTAGTTTCCTTTGGTCTGCTTCGGAAGGGAAAATATAACATATAAATGGATGAGTGAGGAGTTGAATGAAATGTACCACTCTCTGGTAACTATATGCTTATGGGCTGACCTGCATGGAGCCTTTCCTAGGAATCTGCTTGAACATATGGATGTGTGAGAGGGCAAAAAGAGAGACTGTGCACATTTATGGATAAAGGGCAGGTGAGGCTGGGGGAAGGACTCTGAGTAGCTCAGAATTGAGGACTACCCACTGATGCTGAAGGAAACCTACCCTGGGGAGATCATCATTTCCACCTGCGTCATGACAAAACTGCAATCTGGATATTCCTTGGTTAGGGCATTTCTCACATCTACATTTCAGTCAAATGGACTTGATTACTCTACTTCTGTCATGTTCACAGCACTACTTAGTCCCAAAAGAAAGACCTGCTGTATGGGACTTTTCCTACTCTGCCAAACCTCCTGGTCCTTTCTCTATCTTTAAATAAGGTTGTTCAGTGTGAGCTCTTTCCTACTCTTCATTCCTGATGAGCTGCTACAGGCAGTATGGAAATTGCTCCATTTGATCCCTGCTCTTCAAATGGAAGATTATGTTAAAGAAATGCAGAGAATGTGACTAAGGAGCTTGTTCTGTTTGAACATCATTATGTGCAGGGATGGTTTAGTTAACATCTTGTTCCTTTCATTTCTGTTTTTTTCTCCCCAGACTCATGTTTGGATATTTTGTATTCAGTGTCTTATCTGACCATGTCGCAGTTGCTCTCTGCTGAAAACCCTTAAACTGGCTGCTGTTTCACGAGCCTGTCTGTCATTCTGTTTTCATGGCCGTTCTTCTTCTGCGGTGTTAGAGACAGAAGTTGTTCTAATAATTTGCTAGCCAAATCCTGACTTTCCAGTAACAATTGGATATCCTTAAATTACAAACAAGTACTTTAGTTGTGAAACTGTTGACAACATTGCCTGATACTCAAGGAAAATTTCTTTGTCCCTGAGATATTTTACTTAATTTCTGGCTGTGTAGTTTTTTTAACTGTTTATATTTAAGTAGCTTTTATTTTCACATGGGTAATTAGGTGGAAGTGGTTTCTGCTTTGGCTTTGACTTGGAGCTCATTAATATGCCTTTTGCGAGGCATCCTGTCTTTTTGCTTGTCTTTGGAGTGCCCAAGCAAGAAAGAACTTCTCAGGCTGTGATAGCTGATGATGTGAGTTATCATAGCATTGTCTCGCCGCTTACTCATAGTCAATGTGCTTTATCTTAACAGCACTTAAAATGTGATTACTTTTCTTAGATTGGTATGAAGGGTTCTGTGTAGTTTAGTAATATAGAGCTGTTAAAGGGCTATAATGCAGAGCCAGTACATGAATGCCATAGGGCTTCTTAATATAGTAAATACTTTAAATTTTTTTCAGGATGTTTAAAATTCTGTAGTATACGCCCTTGCTGAATATTCATACATTGCCAGTTCATGTCTGTAGTTAGGCATTAACTATAGCCTGTGTGGTCAGTGTCTTCTGTTTTTCCATTGCTTTTCCTCTGTCTTTCAATGTCAAGTCTAATGAAACTTCACAGTGGTTCAGCCTCTGCTGGTTTCTTACACCATAATGGTAGGAAATCTTGATCAGTATCAAATGTCATGTTTCATTTAAGGTATGTCATGCTGGGCAGGAAATTAATTCTTTTTGGGGAAAAAAATCCTATTTCACTTTGGTCAGAGGTTTTCAGATGTGTCCAAGTGTTGCATTTGATTGCTGTTTGCATATGGACGTTGGAATGTCACAGTGGAGGCTCTCACAGTTACCTCAATTGTGAGATGTCTATTGTTGTTTGATCTTCATGGTCTTCCTCATCAAGCATGCTGACTTTATGGCTAAAAATCTGGTGGTTGTTACTTTCTTCACTTGAGATGCTAGATGCACTAAATGAGACCAAACTGCTCTAAAGAAGGCGTTTCTTGGTCTTGTTAGCTAGGGGAGTTGTGTCCTTTACACCTCATCAGAAGTCAAGGGTGTCATGATGTGAGTAGCCATGACTTGAAAAGGTGCCTCTGGGAAGACAGCCCCAGACTGCAGCTTATCATTTCCTCTTTAGCTGTCCCAAGGCCAAACAAGGGTTGGCAGGCTCTCACAGCTGAGATGAAACTGTATCATGGGAGAGCTTCCTGATACGTCCAAGCCCTGTGCCTGGGGGCAAAGGTGTCTCCCTTTGCTTATGCTAAAATGTTATTGCACAGTTTATAAAGCTAATCTGCTCTGCCCTCACAATGGTATTTCACCATATGTGAGGACTAGCCCAGAGGACACCTTTGTGGCTGGAACCTTTAAACATGTTAGTTGCTGTATTTCACTTAGGAGGTTATGTGCGTTCCTGTTTCTTGGGGAGGAACCTTTTATGGTTTGAATTAATTACTGGATCATATCTATCTCTTCACTTTAGTTTCAGTCAGTGCAGAACATTATTCTCTCCTTTCAGCTTCAGTGTAACTTTGCATCTTAAACGCTGGTGAGGAAGGTCCTGAAACCAGGGGGCTAAGGAGCCCCTTGCTCATTCCCACGCCGACTTCTCTCTCCCTCACAGGAGAAGTATAGGCAGGCCTGTTATTTCAGGGAAACATTACTCAAAGGCAAGAAATAGTTCTTCCTTTCCTCAGTTTTACCTTCATAGGTAACATACCTTCACAATTCACTCCTGTAAATATGGAATCAGTGGAAACAATAGATTGTGTAGTTTAAACTTTTCCATTTGTACTAAGCATTACTAAATTATATTTGCCAGTTCTTAGCAATTGCTTGTTTTTGATAGCCAGCACTATGGGTATTTCTTGGAATGTCTCTAGTTGAAAACTCCAAAAGTCCATATGAGCAGAATGTTTTTATATTGCATTGATTTGGTTGAGGTGCCTGTTAGTTTTGCCATTAGTAAGATGAAATGTGAACAGAATTTAGTGGTGGGATTTGTTTCATGATGGAAGTCGCAAATGGGAAAAGGAATTAAGCAAAAAGGAAAATAGAAAAGCGGGGTTCCTGGGGATGCTATTCCTGGCATAGCAAGAGAAGTATCATTGGTGTGTATTCTGATCATGATGGCTTAACAAGATGAAGACCCCTGGAAGCAGGCAAGCATTGTCTTGGGTGTGAACATGAGCAAAAGTACTTTGCAGACATTCAGCTTTATCTATTCCAATCTCATAACAATGGAAATTGATGAAAGCTCTGATAACTATGATAAAATGGCTTCTATTACAGAGCTGGGGACAAGGGGACACTGTTTCCCACAATATTGCTGTATCCAGGTGAGGGTGGTAAGGTCTGGCTAGGTGGACAACCAGAGGAGTAGTTCAACAAGTACAAATGCAAAGCCCTGCACCCAGGCAGAAGGAGACCCAGGCTGGGGACTGACAGGCCAGAGAGCAGCTCTGTGGAAAGGCGCTGGGGAGTGGCAGGCAGCAAGCTGGGGGCCCACCAGCAGCACACCTGGCTGCAGGGGAGACCACAGCATCCTGGGCTGCATGGGTGAAAGCATGACCAGATCAGGAGAATGAATTACCTTCCTCTGCTCAGCAGCCCTTAGACCACTTTCAGATACTCTGGTTATACCAGCAGCACCCCACTCTCCCCAGTGCAGGAGGAACATCAGAAAACTGGAGTGAGTTCAGTGTTGAGGCACCACAGCCATCAGGCTGGAGCATTTGTGCTCTGAGGAGAAGCTGAGGCACCAGGGCTCGTTCAGGCTTGAGAAAAGGTGGTTTTGGAGGTGGTTATCATGGAGTCAGACTTCATGATGGAGAGTGGTGAGAGGATGAGAGGCAATAGGAACAAGTTGAAACAGGAGTGATGCAGACCGGCTTGTTCCACATGAGGACAGTCAAGCAGTGGAAAATGTTGCTCACAGAAGCTGTGTAGACTCTTCTCCTTGGAGGTTTCCAATACTTTATAGTTCAAAGCCCTATGAGCTCAGGTCTGATTCCATAGCTGGCCCTGATTTGAGCAGGAGGCTGGACTTGAGATTTTCTGAGGTCCCTTCCCACCTGAATTGTTTTGTGATGGTATGAAATACCAATTTTCAGTTTGGAAAATTCACTCAGTGGTAGAGGTACTGGATGTGATTTCTTGGTGTGTATCGATCAATATATATTTTTCTCTACAATTACTTTTAATATATGAACTTGAGAAACACTGATTTTATGGGCTTGACAGGGTGTGATAGTAGGGGGCATTAAAATTTAATTTGACTTCACGAAAATGTGTGCTGTCATTGAAGTTAGTAGCACTACTCAAATAGGTGCAGGTACTACATATTAACACAGGTGCACCTTTCCTGGAGCTTGTATTAGTAGGATATTTAGTATTTTGGTTTATAATGAGAAATTATGCTGATAAAATAGTCATTCCAGTACAAAAATCTGATGGAAATGACCCTTGAAAGAGGATTGGGGAACCTGTGCCCGATAGCCAGTACAATACCTTTGATGGGTCACATATCAACATTGTCTTTTAAAAACACCAAGAAAAATAATCATGTGCTTACAGACAGTGTGAAATCCTGAAGCCATACTCACTTTATGCATGCTCTATGGAATCATCTGCTGTTGGCTGGTATGAACAAAAGGACAAATGTTGGCACAGATGAACTCTTGATCCAATCCCTGTCATACTGCTTTAGCTTTTGAATGTCAAAGCTCCTCCTTACTTTTCTTTTTAACTAATCCATGTTAAAATGTGCTTTACATACAAATCCAGTGTTTTTAAGGGTCTGCTCTAGATATGTCTGGACTGGTATTCTCAGTAATAAAAGTATATAAAAATGCATTAATCCTGCTGACAGGGCTTTTCAAATAGCGCTGCTGGCTTGGAGTTCCCCAGGTTCTGTCACTTGCCTCCTGACCTCTGATACAGGGAGTGACCACCCTCTGGCCACTTCATGAAGCCTGAAATTAGGCACTGAAATAAGACTGTTAAAATTGTTTTGCTTTAAAATCCGATTTTATTTGTACTTAAAATTAAGCATGGCACTTGTGTTAATCATGTTCAAATGTTCGTGTTGACTTGTCGGCTGTGAACATTTTCATAGTTGTATTGGTTGGTTATGTAATCAAGATTTTGTCGTTAGGGAAAATATTTATGGCTCTACTTAACACATAGGAACTGGTATGAAGCTAGAAAGGTAACTTATTAAAAAATGAACATTTAGTTATCCCTTGCTGCATTTAATCTGAGTCCTGGTGGCCTTATATTTGCCAGCAAATATATTATTCCTTATTTCTTTATTTCATAATCATGTTCTTATTCATGAAAACAGACCCAGTGAGGTGATTCATGAGTGCTTTTGATAGTTTTGGTGAAATCAAAATTAAAGAGTATCTAAAGCTTAGCTTAAATCAGTATGAGGTCCTTAATAACAGTCTCTCTCTTTTGGGGAACCCTTCCATCTTTGGATCACTAGCATTGCTGGGTGTCACAGTAACCTCTCAGCCATTCATTTAAGACATCAATTAGTGGTTGAAGACTTTCAGAACAGGCTTGGTCTTACTTGCCATGCCCTGAGAGCCAAAGTACAGATTTGGAGCTAAAAGATCAGGCACTTGGATTTTAAAGTCTGGTCTTTGTATGGGAGCCAACAGTGATTTTTTTAAATTCTACAACTTGAAGTGAGTACATATGATGAAAATTATGGTGCTCATTGGACTGCAGGGATAGATAGTGTTTGCTTGCTCCATGTTCATGGGATGGCACTGAGGGAGAAGGGAGTGGTGCCTTTCCTTGGTTCCCTCTTACTCTTTTCTTTAAGTTCAAGCCTGTAGCTCTATTAGAAGGGAGAGAAAGAGAGTGGGTGTTATAATAACATGTAGGCTTTGAGACAGGCAGTTCTGGAAGTTACTTAAACAAAACCATTGAGATAATTTTGTCAAGACACTGTCTTGTTCACCAGTAAATGCTTTAAAAGAAAAAATCAGATCACTTATAACTTCCCTTATTTGCTGTGCGAGTTACTCTGCAGATTGCTATCTGCACCATCACACCTGTGTTCTGCTGTTCTATTTCCTGTGCATAGAGCAAAGTGCATCAGAGAAATTGTAGGTGAACAAAATCATGTTTAGAAACATCAGCTTTCTCTTGTCATGTTTTGAGTGTAGAATTCATGCTGAAGCAAAGGAATTAAGTGCAGAATCTTGAGAGCAGGCAGAACAAAGACAACCAGGCAAAGCACAAAAGAGATGCTCTGGTGTCCTTGGAATGTGAAAAGCGAGATATCGAGCACAGTGGCATTGTCCCCTCTTCTCCTGGCCTGGGTAACTTAATCCTATTTCATGTAATACAGCTTATGAGAAAGATTCTTTTTTGACATCTGATTGAGGTGACAGCAGTTCTCAAAAATACCACTTCACCACCAGAGGAAAGGGGGAATTACCACTGAAGGGTGAGAATGGCTGGGTGACTGCAGAGGGGGTAAGCAGAGCACATGGCGTGGCAGGGAGAGAAAGAAAAGCAGATCAGCTTCATACTTTTTTCCACATTAGGATGTTTTCACATTCTTTTTGTTCGGTGTCAGTTTGTAGATGTGGGTACACAGAAGGCCCTGGCAAGTCATTGCACTCCTGAAAGCTGCAAGGCAGAGGAGTCTTTTGCATTTGGAGACCAATGCTTTCTGCCAGTTTTGTTGATGCCTCTGGAAAAACTGATGCAGTTGACCTTTGTGCAATCATGTAGCTGTAGATTAAAAAACCTGTGGTGGAATGTCTTCAACATAAACTGGGAATACGAAGCAGAGACTTAGAAAGAATGACAAGCTAAAAATAAGTGAAGCAAAGTTGTTGGTAGTTCCTTTTTTTCTCCAGATATGCCAAAAAATTTGGTTATTAGCAAACATAAGGTTAATATTTCCATATTTCCATTAAGAACAGTAATAAAGATTTCTAAATTTTCCAGGAGTAGGGTAGAAGACAGGACTTAAATATTTTTTAAGCCACGTAAAGTTGTTGTCAAGTAAGTACATTTTACAAGATTTTATACATGGGTACACTGAAGCAATTCTATGACTCCATCTCTGGGATCACAAAATCTGGAGAGGCAGAAATACTAATAAGAAATTAGTTATCATGATTTCTGTAGACTGGAATTTTATTGGTATAGAAGCGGCACACTTATTGTGAAGACTAAAAAAAATACTTTTTCCATATGTAATGCAAGCATAACTTGCCTTTGTTTATTCTTTTTTCTTTTCTTTTCAACTTCCCAAACAATTTTTATACTTTGGCATGTGTTGAACAGCATTTTAAAAAGTAAAGCAATAAGCATATTATGGAAAATTCTGATCTTGTTATTCAAAGTGAGTGAATCTTTATAATTGCTTGTTGATAGATTAGAGATATATTTTTACTTCCGTTAAGGCTTTTGTAAGCCACATTATATCTTTCAGCTGTGTTGGTTTCCAGTTCACCAGCACATTGTGCAGACTGAGTATCCTTGTTCTTTGGCACTGTACGGTTGAAACCCAGAAACAGTAGCTTTGAATATTCCAGTGTATCAGGAAGCACCACATCATTTGATTGTTCAATTGCTGCAGTATGAAACAACTTAGTCTTTTTTGTGTACATTTGCTTGGATGTTTGCAATTGATGGCACTCTTAATTTCCTAGCTGTGTAATCTGCCCAGCTCTTCCCGTCGTGCTCCGGTGCAAACACCAGCAGTATGATCGGTGTGGAGGCGTGATTGTGACAGCACAAAAGCTACAGTGTAGCATAAAAGGAACCAAATCACTTACGAGCAATTAACATGGCCATGTTTCAGAGAGATCACCAAACCATGGCTAAAAGCACGCTTTTATGTAATTACTTTGTTATTTTCTCTTTGATTCGTATAAAACTGGTTTTTGTTGCTATTGAAGGAAAAACAGTCAGAGTAGACTATGAATTGTAAAGAATTCACCCTTAATAATATGAATGATAAGTTATTAGTTTAAGTCACTATTAAATTGTGGAGCAATGGAAAGTACAAAACGTTGCGATGGAAGACTGCTTGGCTTTGAATATGTTAAATCCAGCCCAATAGGAATAGATTTTTATGATACAGCAATAAATCCAAAGTTCATTTAAAGGTTAAGTGAACAATTACCACAGAAATTTCTTTCTGGATGCCCAAGAGGAGCACAGAGTTACCAGAACTAGGAGTTCTGGCAAGGGATTCAAGTATCTCTTTCATGGGACTGTTGAATGTGGCAAAACAGACTTAATCTTCATAGGTAAGCTTTCCCTAGTAGGGCTGGGAGAGGTATGGGTGAAGTTCTGTGGAGATTCCACACTTGCAATGAGTTATGTGTGCTGTGGTTTCACCCCAGCCAGCAGCCAAGACTCTGTAATTCTCATTCTAGCCACTGTACAGAAAGTTAACTCTACCCCAGCCAAAGCCAGCACATTGTATGATATGTAGTCTTTATTCTTTCAGTTTGCACAGTAATCTGAATATCCATTCACCCTAACTGAATATTTGTGTATAATTAAGTTGGCATTGAGACAGATTTTAGGTTTTGAAATTCCAAGTATCTGGCATTACCACACATCCCAGTTGGGTTGTGCTCTGGCATGGAGAAAGCATAACATCTTTGCTTTTTTTGCCTTCTGGTCACTTTGCATTCTCTTGTGCTAGGCAAGCTTTAGGCATGGCCTGGATTTCCTCTAAATGGAACAGGAATTTCACTCTGGATTCATTAGCTGCAGTATCTCTTGTCAGATACACACAATGCATTGGCTTTCCTCCCACCACAGTATGGAATTCAGCTGGTGTTTCTGCAAGGGGACAATGTGTGCCAGTCCAAAGGGCTGTAGGGTTAAAGAGTACTGGGAAGTCTGAGATTCTTCCACATGCCTCCTTGACTGTGAGAATTTCATCCCTTTTTGTGTCGTTGTAAGGCTGTTCTTCACCTAGAACTGCACATAAACCTCTGTTCCTGAGTTACTCATGCAGGAAAAACTGCTTGGAATTACTCAGTGCTGCTTCCCAAAATTATGTGTGTCTGAACCTTCCCAGAGCCATCAGCCCTCCAGTCATATCAAATTCCTCCTTTGCTTTTAATATTGGCAGTCAGACGAGTAGGGGCTTTGCTAACAGCATGATGAGGGAGTTGTTAAAGCCTAAAAGAATGAATTTACATCCATTTAATAATTAGCTTCCTCTGCCCTACCAGTGATGCTAGTGGAGGCAGTGGCTCTGACTATGTTAGGATAGAAGCAAAAGAAAAGCAAATTTGCTGATAGATTATCATACATTTGAAGTAGACAAAGATGTGTAACTTGGGTATCCACTAAAAAAAAGGTTTCTGTGTAGCAACACTGAAATTCAGTCGATTTGTGGTTTTTGTTATAGAGGGAGTTGGACTGTCTACAGATACAAGTGCTTCCTACAGAATTATTCTGCTGAATAATCCTCCAATTCATTTGCTATTCCCAACCCCCCTGAAACTCTGCATGCATATCTGCTTAAAATCGGCAACAAGTGTAGCTAGTAATGAAATAATTCAAATTTAGTTTATTTTGTTTCATGATGCACAAATAGGAAGTCATTTAAGTGTGACTGATTTTATTCATCCACAGTAGTTGCTCATCTGAAATGCTATTGAAATTCAGTAATTGGAGCTCTGAAATACAGTATTTGACAGATGGTGTGGGTGGTTGTGCCATTTCCATGATAAATCTACTTACAAATATAACCATGAGGAAGTTGTGTTCATTCCTTGACGATGGGAACTTATAGATGGAAAAAGTGACAAACATGACATATGTGTCTTGGTTCCTCGTTTTCCTCCTATAATGATTTGAATTCTTAAACTAGTGCAAGAGACAGGTTTCTTTTATGTCTGAAAAGGAGTTGCTAAAATATTCTTTCAGTAGCCTTCCTTTTCTTACATTTCATTTGAAGCTTTTCCTATAGTGAATTACTTTTGTAATGTCTTCAAGCATCAGTTGGAAAGCATCGCTCATTTTAGATGAAAACAAAGTAGATCTTCTCTAAGATACGTTTACTGTTAGCTGAAAGTAATGGAGGCTGGAGAGACAGACAGTTCTGTTGCCCCAGGGCTTACTGTTGAAACTTAGAGATGGTAAAATGGTATAAATAAAAAATATACTCCATTATCCAGTTTGAATATTCTTTCTTTAAATTCTTTTTATTCTCTTTGTGTTTTAACAGAAATCACCGATGCTGGTACTAGAGGAAACCAAGATACAATTAAGGGTGTGAAAAGAAAAAAGATTGTGTCTGAAAACCATCTTAAAAAAATACCAAAATCGCCTTTGAGAAGCCCTGCTGAAGCCAAGGTTAAGCAAAATGTAGACCCTTCACCGCTAAAAGCTCTTCCAGATGCCTCCGAACATGCCACAGCACAGGATCACCTGCCTGTGCAAAATGGAAATCAATGTACCAAACAAAATGGGGGAGCACTTAGCAGTGAGATAAGTGTTGAAACAACCAAATCTGAGACATCAATGCAGACAAAGCTTTCACTGACACATCAGTCCTTAGACTTGTGTAAACAGGCAGCAGGGGATACTGATGCACACCAACTGAACTCAGCAGAGAGGAAGCCTCCCTCAAACTCCTCATCAAGTAATACAAAGACTGACAGTAATGAATGTATTAATTTTGTTGATTGCAGTACGTCGTCCCCATGTACACGTACTGCATTTGATGTCTTACTAAAAGCTATGGAGCCTGAACTGAACACCTTAGCACAAGAGTGCCCCCCTTATGGGATGCAGATAGAGAAACTGAGACCAAATAAAACTGTAAGCACCTCTTCTAGTCTCACGTCCAATACAATAAGTGTCCAAAATCAGTCTGCTTTGTCACAGCAAGAGTTTGCAGCTGGACCTCCCTATTACCCATGTACGTTGAACAATGTGCACGTAGCAACAACAGCCAAGACTGGAGAAGCACAAGGCCAATCAGTTTCTCATTCACAAGACCTTATGACTAAAACCAGTCAGCAAAATCACCAGGTTGTTATGTGTCCAAGTTTAACTAGGTCGCTGGTGCAACAGCAGAGTCAAGAAAACCCCAAGCTCCAGCAGATCTACAGCATAGCAGTAACTTCATCTGTCGTTCACACCTCATCTTCCACTGTAACTCAGGTTTTTTCTCAAAACCCCTTAGTAGCTAGTTCGTCTTCACCGTTGTCAATTAACACATCAAGTTCAACACACTTGTCTATAGGTCCCGTGTATAATTCAGCCCAGATAGCATCAGTTGTAAACCATGGTGTAGAACAAATATGTAACCTCTTGAAAGACCAGAAGCCTAAAAAGCTAGGGAAATACGTCTGTGAGTATTGCAATCGGGCCTGTGCCAAGCCCAGTGTTCTCCAAAAGCACATCCGATCCCATACTGGAGAGCGACCTTATCCTTGTGTGACATGTGGGTTTTCATTCAAAACCAAAAGCAATCTCTACAAGCACAAAAAATCTCATGCACACGCTATCAAACTTGGACTTGTCCTGCAACCAGATTCAGGTGGCCTCTTCTTATCTCATGACTCAGACAAAGCACTTAGTATTCATTCAGATGTGGAAGAAAGTGGTGAAAGTGAAGATGAAGGCACTGCAGATGAAAGACAAGATGATCAAGAACTGGAACCTGCACAATTAGTGAAAGTCATTTCGAGTGCAGAAACACTGCAGAAAGGAAGCCCTATTCCATTAAGCAACCCAGACTGTATATCAGGTGACTCTTCATTACATGATGCAGAACCTCAAGTAAGGGCAGCTTTACCAAAAGTAGTAGTTCATTCTGTAAATGTTTCTCCATTGAGGGCCGATAGCCCAAAAGTGACAGAGCCAGCACCTGAGCTTGCTGCAGCACAGAGAAAAGGAGATTCTAAAGTCACAACTCTTCATACAGCCTCATTCAAGGAGAATGACGTAAAGCAGCATCAGAAAGTAGAGGCAGGCCTGTTAGAGGAACAGCCAGGATCTACAGGAGGACCAGTGCATGCTCAACTCCAGAGACAACAGGCTACTGATGGTTCTCAAGATCAGCAAGGAAAATGTCTTTTGAGCCCTAGAAGTTTAGGTAGTACTGATTCCGGTTATTTCTCTCGTTCCGAAAGTGCTGATCAAACAATGAGCCCTCCAGCTCCTTTTGTAAGGGGATTGTTGACCTCTGAGAAAGATCCAAATAAGAATCTGCCCTGTGTGCCACGAGCAAGTGGCGTGGTAGCATCAGTGGTACAAACTGTTTGTGCCGAAAAGAATCTGATTCTCTCTGGCCAAATGCGACCTCCCTTGGCAACGAAAACTCTTGAGGAGCGTATCTCAAAGTTAATTTCTGATAATGAAGCTGTTGTGGATGACAAACAGTTAGATAGTGTGAAACCAAGAAGAACATCTCTTTCAAGAAGAGGAAGCATAGATTCACCAAAATCTTACATATTTAAGGATTCTTTCCAGTTTGATTTAAAGCCCATGGGAAGAAGAACTAGCTCAAGCTCTGATATACCAAAGTCTCCTTTCACACCCACTGAGAAATCCAAACAAGTTTTTCTTCTTTCAGTACCATCTCTTGACTGTTTACCTATAACACGAAGTAATTCCATGCCTACCACCAGTTACTCAGCAGTACCTCCTAATGTCATACCTCCCTCTCATCCTCTTCGAGGAAGCCAGTCATTTGATGATAAAATTGGCTCTTTATATGATGACGTTTTTGTGTCAGGACCTGCAACTCCACTGAACCAAGGTGGACATCCTCGAACCCTGGTCAGACAGGCAGCAATAGAAGATTCTTCTACTGGTGAAAGCCAGGGTCATGGACCCCTACGATCTGGAGAAGAAAATTATCTGGGGTGTAACTTATCAAATGAATCCTTATTGCAAAGGAGCAAATCTCTGGCACAGGGATCAAATTCAGAAAAAACAAAGAAGTCCCCTCAGGTGCGAGGAACAATGTTTGAATGTGAAACTTGCAGGAACAGATATAGAAAACTGGAAAATTTTGAAAACCACAAGAAATTTTATTGTTCAGAGTTGCACGGACCTAAAACTAAAGCAGCAATCCGAGAGCCTGAGCACAAAAGTGCTCCGAACAGTACACAGCCTCAAATTCTGCACTACAGAGTCACAACTTCAACTGGTGTCTGGGAGCAGACACCCCAGATAAGGAAAAGAAGGAAAATGAAAAGTGTTGGTGATGATGACGACCCACAGCAAAATGATACGAGTGTACCATCAAAGAACACAGAAGGCCAAAGCAAGCCAGCAAATTCTTCCAGTCTGTCAAAACACAGCGCCACAACTGTGGTAGGATCACAACAACCAAGCAAACTTCTACTTCAAAATTCCCAAATTCAGCTTGTGGCTCGTGGCACAGATCAGACTACTGAGCCAAAGATGGCTTCCCTCACTGAAAAGCAGGCAAGTTCAGCTGTGCAAGAAAAGGTGGAGTTGAAAAGACAAGGGACTGGCATTTCAGTAATACAGCACACAAATTCACTGAGCAGAAATAGCTCATTTGATAAATCAGAGTCATTTGAAAGAGTATCACCAGTTTCTTCTCAAGAGCCCAACAAGGGCGCAAAGCACCGTTCTTTGAATACAGTTGTAATCCAAGAAGACAGACACTGTCATCTGAGCACTCCCCAGCGTCACCAACCCTTGTCATCAGAACCACCTAGAGGGGAAGTTCAGGGAAACCAATTAGTTTCTAATGAGAGAAGTGCGCCACTTCAGCCATCAAGACTTGTTCGCCAGCATAACATCCAGGTTCCTGAAATACTGGTCACAGAAGAGCCAGACAGAGAGCAAGAAAACCAGTGCAGTGACCCAGAAAAGACAGAAAGGTTTAACTGGCCACAACGCAGTGAAACGCTGTCAAAATTGCCAACAGAGAAGCTTCCACCGAAAAAGAAGAGAATTCGGCTGGCCGAAATGGAACATTCATCTGGTGAATCCAGCATTGACTCCACACTTTCCAGAAGCCTAAGTCGGGAGAGTAGCTTGTCTCATGCCTCCAGTTTTTCAACTTCACTGGATAAAGATGAAACTTTAAAGGCTGAGAACCCTTCCAAAGCAGAGCCTGTTAGTAAGTCAGAATTCCTCATGATTCCTGCTGGCTCACACGCACTGGCAGTGCCTGGACCTCATTACCGGGAAATGAGACGTGCTGCCTCAGAGCAAATCAGCTGCACCCAGCCTTCAATGGAGGTCGTGGACTACAGGAGTAAGTCTTTCGATTGTGGGAGCATGTCCCCATCAAAACCTGTCCCTCTTGTAGAGGTAGCCACTCCGAAAGTGTCATCTGCAAACGGAGCTGCTGGACATGTGCCTCTGCTAGAAAGGAGGAGGGGGCCATTTGTAAGACAGATATCTTTAAATATTGCTCCCGAAAATCAACAGCCTCAAGTGAAATCGACTTCTTCGTTGCAGGCAGCTCATGCCACAGATGTGCCCACAGTGCCACTGCACAGGCTGCAGACCTCTGGCAAACCCTCAGTGGAATTTCCTTCAAGTACTCAGCATTCACAGACTAACTCCAGACCTCATTCAGCAATTCAAAATTGTAATCCTGTTAGCCTGTCTTCACCTCAGCAGCCTCTAGATCACATGTTGAATAATCAAGGCCAGCCATCCTTGACTCACCAGCCTTCTCAGCCATCTACTAAAACATCAGCCCAAGGCGAGCAAGCTAGCACAAACTCACTTTCTTGTAATCCTGATGAAAAAAAGGACTGTTTTGCTCCAAAGTATCAACTTCAAGTTAAAACATTACATATAGGTCAGCCATACTCTTCTAAATTGCTAAAAAATACTTTATCAACTCAGACTGGTCCGAGTCAAGTTGGGGTGGACCAGAATGCATCTTCCTTTGAAGTGCAGACAAAACTCTCTGACATGTCTAATCCGTACTCT
This sequence comes from Euphonia xanthogaster, assembly GCA_034509185.1. Taxonomy (NCBI): domain Eukaryota; kingdom Metazoa; phylum Chordata; class Aves; order Passeriformes; family Fringillidae; genus Euphonia; species Euphonia xanthogaster. The sequence goes on along the minus strand of JAYDZK010000113.1, from coordinate 64,517,439 downwards.
GTGCCTCCTCTGAAGCAAATTGTTCCTAATAACTGCAGCAGTCAGATACATCAGATTCCTCCTTTTGTGGTTCCCGTCCGTATTCAGAGCAGTATGCCATCCTATGGCTTTGCAACTGTTACACCCCTGCCTCACATTTTAGTGACCCAGGATCAGGGAAATCAGTCCCTCTGCAAAACAAATGTTGTGATGGTGCCAACGCTTGAGGGCAAAACTCAGCTGCCAAAATCTCACAAAGATCATCAGAGGACTTTGCCAAATTCATTTGAATTTGAAAATTCACCACTGGAAAGTGGAACCAGAAATTCACATTTGTCAAGCTCTTTGAATATAATTCAGAAAGTGCCAGCTAGTGGACTCTTCCCTCAACCAGAAGTTACAGCTTCAAGTAAACGAATGCTTTCCCCAGCAAACAGTTTAGATATTGCCATGGAAAAACAGCAAAAACGTGTTAAAGATGAGAGTGGAGCTGCTTGTATGACAGATGCTAGACCATTGCATTCACTGAACATTAGATCTAGTGACCCTACTAGTAAGCAAAAGAAACCAGTTTTGGTAAGACAAGTTTGCACCACAGAGCCTCTTGAAAATCACCTCTTGGATCCTGATGTTGTTACACAGCATGAAAAAAGCAGCAAGGCCAGTACTTCAGACCTGCCTGACCATCAGTCATCTGACACAGGGGTTTCAGAAACCCTAAAGAAGTCACCAGAATCCGAAGACCTTAAGTCTTCCACATCACCAGTGTTTGTAGTTAGGAAACCTTCTGAATTGTCTCCAGTTAATAGCCAGAGTTCTCTTCTCAAGGCTGTAAGTAGCAGCCAAGAAAGAAGGTCCCCAACTAACAGTGATGAGGACACCCACATCAGCAGCCCGGGCCAAGCAAAGCCTGTAGCGACACTGGCTGTGATGAATGCAGGAGAAATGCAGAGGTTGTCATTTCCAAGCCTCAAGACCACAACGAATTTTACCTGGTGTTACCTCATGAAGAGAAAACCATTGCACCTGCTGCAAAATGATCAAAAAATCTCTGCCTATTCTACGTGGACCATTAGTCCCAACAACCCCAATCCACTCGGTTTGTCGACAAAGGTAGCTCTCTCCCTCCTCAATTCCAAACAAAAAGTTGAAAAACCACTGTACACTCTAGCAAGAACTACGCACCCCAGATCTGATGTATTGGTTTATTCAAGCAAGTGGAAGAACAGCTTGACCAAGGTACTTAAGCTATGTTTGATGTATACTGATCATTTACAGAGGATTTGCTTTGGAAATCGTGCTTCTTCTTATTTTAGAGAATGTAATATGCTTGACACATACTGTATATGTGCTTATTTATTCTAATTATGCTGGATCAAACTGCTAAAAAGATCTTAAGTAATTCAATTAGGAAACCTGTTCATAAGGATTTATCATTTTTTATGGGAATTAGTTCCTGGGCTTAAATCTGTGTATTGAGTGTTCATTATGGCAGGAATGTGTCTGGCTATTTTTTTGTCATGCAAAGGGTAGAACAAAATAAGTATGATATAAATATTTTTAAACACTTCCAACTTAAATTAATTTAAGATCATAATTACATATTTTGCCTTAAAATTCAGCTAAGGAAAGAACAATAAGGGTATTTTCTGCTTCAAAAGAGTACTCAGCTTGAGCAGGTGTCCATGGATACACCATGAAAACAGTTGTCACCATCACTGATCATCTAATTGTGAAAGGAACATTTCCCTTTCTCCTGCCTTGGTTAATCAACGGTGTGAAATAATGACAAAAATAGCAAGGTTTAAACAAAATTGCCACTGCCATAAAACCACTGACAACTTCTTGGATTGATATGGCTCCAAAGATAACATTAAATCTTGTGCTGAGGAATCCAGGCAAAGGTTGTGACCCACATAAAAAAACCACATCATTCCAGAGTCCAAAGTGGCAGAGCAAAATAGTCTCTTGTTATTTCCTTAGCTGTTTTGGGGCTGCACAGATGTGATCAAGATTTTACTTGCTGGACAGTTTTGTTACAGAGAGGACCAAAGCTGTTTGGTTTAGACTGGATTTGGTGTTCTTAGTGATTGAACCACCGCTCTGCACGGGTGAAGGTGGCTCCTAGCCCTGCATTATGGCAGCAGGTGTCTGTGCCTCTGTAATGGACCCTGCAGTGGATTTTATTGTCCCATCTACTGAAGTTGTAAAGTGCTCTGAAGCGTGCAGCATGGTTTCATGCTTTTCCTTCCTCTGCACTGCGTACGCTGTGTCTTTGGTGCCAAACACATTGGAGCTGGCAAAAACAGGGCATCCACGAAGCCATAGACCTTCCTTTCTCCATGATCCTTCAGGGCATGGAAATGGTTTGGCAAAGGTATAAAAGTAACTGAAATTTGTCCTACTGCCATCAGCAAAAGGTCCCAGACATTGGGATTCAGGGTCCATAGGCCAGCAGTCACTCTAGAGGAGACATTCCACAGCCTCAGGAAAAGTCCCCTATTTGTGTGGGTGTTGAGGGACAGAAACTGCTGCTGTCAGAGTTGGAATGTTTCTGTTTCTGTTTCATTTCCCTGGAATGTTTCTATTTCTGTTTTGCTAAGATACAACATTGTCAGTGGGGAGAAAAGCAATGGCAAGAGAAACTGTGTGATAAGTGAAGTAGTTTCTGAATTACAGGAAGATGTGCTGAAACCTTTAAGGCCAAAAGTGCAGTGGAGTTAAATGTGGCCCTCTTGTAATCAGTGGGAGACTTGCTAACATTTATATTGGAGTTCAAAACTTTATCCATAGTGTTCCCTGTATAAAATGCATACATGCTGCTGATTTTGTTTTATTGCTGTAGTTGAATCAAATTGTTGGTTCCACGTTAATGTGCTGCCTTGGATTAAACTCTTACTGCCTTTTTTTTTTTTTTCAGTCTGCTTCCTCATACATTTCATGAGATGTTGCACTTAAATAGTGCTAAATTTAAAAAAACAAAAAGGAAACAAATGTTTAGCTTTTTTCATTGTATGTAGTTGAGCAAGTCTTTCTAAGGCAAGTCTCACATCCTTGTGTCATCAAGTCATGTTTGTTTTATTTTTGAAGAACAGTCTTTCAGAAGAAATTCTGTGATAGCAAAGCAATTGTATGCCTCTTGAAAAACAGATTTTCTGTACAAACAAATTCTGTTTAGAATACAAATAATGGATAATAATATTTTTAAAAAATATTTTGACAGCACCATTTTAAAAGACTCCAGGAGTGCTTAAATGCTGTAATAGGCAGCTGTCAGGTACATTTACAGTGCTTCTGCCACAAAAGAAACAGTTACTAATCTTTCTTCAGTCTTTCTTGCTGACATTTTGAATGAAGCCCATGAGCATGATGGAAATGAAGAGTTTTTAAGCTCTGCTTGGGCTAATTTACAGGCTTTGCTTGGAGCCATTACTAAGGAAAAAAGTGCAGCAAATAGCACCAATTAAAGTTTAATTGGCACCTCAGATTGTATGAGCAAGGTGTACCATGGCAGAAGTTAAAAATTTCAAAGATCTGATAGGTTTTTCTGTCTAATATTTCTGGAGTTTGTCTGCTTTCCCTTCTGATGATTATGGTAGCAGGATTTAAGCTGTTTTCCAGAATGATGTTGCTGCTGCTGTTACAGTGTACCTCTGTGTTACCAATCTCCAGTTAGACCCGGTAATGGAATAGCTGATGCCAGCTCGGAATCTTCCTCACAGATGCCATGTTTAAAAAAAACAAAAACTGAAATTCCTCAGCTCAGGCCCAGTGATTCCACTGTTTTGGGGTTTTTTTGTTGGAGTCTGAGGATGGAAAACATTGGAGATCATTTTGGAAATTAATATTCCATTAAAAAAACAACAACACAAAACCAAAAAACACAGCATAAACAAAGCCAACAAAGAAAATGGCAAATAATTCTAAAAAAAATGTGGTTGATTTCCTGCTTAGAAGCTTGGCAGGGTCCTGAGTTCCTTGGGGAACCATGGTTTGGATTGCAGGTGTTGGGGGTTGTGTTTGCTCAAGTGGTTTGCACATTTTAACCCTGATCTGACAGAGAGCTTTAAGTGCTACCACAATCCAATTTATGAATAACAATGAAAACACAGGACTGTTATGTCTCACCTCCTCTCTCACAGCCGTAGCCCTTTCCAGACTCTTTTGGTGTATTCTGCTCATGGGGCTCTAACTGCTGATCTTCTCACTGAGATAAAGCAACTTGCTGAACTGTTCTGGGTTTGCCCCCAGAACTAAACCGTGTTTACAGACACCTCGTGCTGCTGCATAACCACTGCTAATCAGTGTCACAAAAAAAGGCAGCTCTTTCAACAATAGGTACCATGGGAAAGGAAGATACACGTGAACAAAATGCAAACAAAAAGGAGCCCAGGGACTTTGTTTGCTCTTCACAATTCACTGCTCAGAGGCAATAGGTGAAGTTGCCACGTTCCAGTGATTCAGAAAACAAACCACAAAATGTTATTGTGAAAGAAGCTCCTGGAATGAGTGCAGTATGTTAAAATGTAATAGGAGGTTTCACCTGCATGGAAAAGGCTTATTTTATCTCCATCCTCTTTTTATGTTATTGTTCCATTTATTACTACTTTTCACCAGTTTTTCTCACTTGAATTCACTGGTGTTATATCTTTCTCAAGCCTCCACATTGATCTTGCTCTTCTCACTAAAGTGATTCAGTAGTGTGTGCAGTATTCCAGGGCGATGATTTTTGAGCAAGGATAGGCTGAAAAATTGAAGGGTTCTCCTAACTGTGGAAAGCTTTCCTTTCTTGGATGATATGCCATGACAGTCCAGCTCACCACTGGAAAGTAGTTAAATGCAGAAGATTTTTATGTGTAAACTAGTAAAAGGTTAAAGATATTAAAGACATTTTCCCCAAGTGACTGTGTGCCAGTGGGAAAAATGTTTAATGAATATTCTAATCTGAAATTTATAACTTTGATGATTCAGGCTGCAAGCATGTTTTTTTTCCAAAGGATGTTGTAAAGTACCAGAAGTATCTGTTGAATTCTGGTCTCTGGGCCAGCCCTAAGAGCATTTTTTTTTCAGTTTTATTGTAGTAATTGAGGCCAGTGGAGGTAAATTGGAGCAAAATGAGTAAAGTAGGAATGAATCACGGCCCTTTTCTCTATGGCAGTGAGACAAGTGTCTCTGTTAAAAACAGAAGGCAGAAGGAATCATAGAGAGGAACATTTAATAGCACTGCTGTGTTTCTGCCCTTTCCACCAGTTCATGTGGGGCTTGGGGGGATTTCAGGTGAGGTGCATTAAAGGATTTTCACACGAGAAACCTGTGCTTGTTGAAGACTGGTTGCTCCTTAAAATGTACAGAGGGGCCGAGTAATTTTCATCATCAGTTTGAAATTTTTCAGAAAAAGCTAAACAGACTGCTTTTTTTTCATTGTCAGTGAGTATTTCTCTAGATTTCTGTGACAGAAACTCAATGTTTCTTTTACTCTGATATCAGTATTTTACATGTCCAAGACACTGAAACAATTTCCTAAAGCAGCAAATAACCATTAAACTTAAGCACAGCAGGGGAGGTAAATAATTTTAACACAAGTTGGGCTGTCTTATATCTGTACATAGACATGTGTTTAAAAAAAGATTGGGTAGTGGGAGCATCAGAGGTACTTGGTTTCATGATAGTTTTTGCATTCTAAATACTTTTGTAAATACACAACTTATTGTAACAGTTTCATCATAGTTTGGATAACAACGTGGGTCTAAGGCTTCTGTAATCTTTCTTTTTCCTTTGTGTTTTCACTACTTAAAAATAAATCTGGAAAAAAATTGGTATATAATGTTGAAGGATCAGGCACTAAAAGATTGCATTATTTCAGGTGCTGGAAATATTTATATGTTTGGTTTATTGTGTGTATTCCATATTTTCCACAGCTCTCTTCGTGTTAGGCTACAAATCTCACCTTGTTACTCTTTGTTTGCAGTGGAAACAAAAGCAGTTCATGTGGCAGGTAGTGTATAGGAACTGCAGAATGGCTGAGTTGTGATTATTGGAGCAGGCTTCACTTCTGATATTTCTCATCCAGAGCATCATCTCCTTTCACCTTGTATGAGTGCTGTTAAAACGTGCAGGGTGAAATTTCTTTCTTCCTACACACAGGCAGAGTTGTCATGTGTGAGGGCGTATGGATTGTATGGATTGGGGTAGTGCTTGTGCATGTGCAGCTTCCTGGGGCTTTGAATTGAATAGGGAGATGCTTTTCCTCTGATCTATGTTAATTCCTTATCCTGTGGGAATTAGAAGTGAAGGCAGTGTCTGAGGCTGCAGAAGGACAATGGGCAAGAACCAGGTGCCAGAATGATGTCACCCTTCAATGTATGTAACAACCAGCATAACTGATCAGTCATTTTAAGCCAGCCAGTGAAGTCATTCCTCTTGCCAAGAATTCACAAGCTTACAGCTTAAATTTTATAATGAGTGAAAAACATAAGGCCAGATTTTTTTTTTCTCTCATCATTTTATTCATTTATCAATATGAGCAAATGAGGTAAATGTGCCAGCTACGTGGGTAGAACAGTTTATAAATATAGCAGTAATAATTGCTGGCTAATTGGATCATTCCTTCATTGTTGCCCATTTTATAAATATCCTAGGATTGGAAGGAGTAGATTTTAATTGGCAAATGTTGGGGGAACTCATCCTCTTTAAAACAAACAAAAAAAAGTTCCTAGACTAATAATCAGGCAAAGTGAAGAAATATAATCTTGTTCTGCTAGACAACTGTATGCTTTTTCTTGTGATTTGGTCTGGCAGTAGGAAATAAGGTGTGGAGTCTTGCTTTGGGAGTGTTCTGGAACCCCTGTTAATAACCTCACCAAATCGGGAGCAGTCAGTCTCCAGAGCAAAAGAGCTGTAGTTCTTGAAAAACATTAGCACTCAGAAATGTTACCTGTTAATAACCTCCCTAGCTACCCCCCTCCTTCCCACCCTTCTCCTCTCTGCTGTGCCATGGGAAGGCAGCTCCTGCAGGCCATGAGGTGCTGCTGTATCCTGGGTCAGCAGACATGTTGGTCCAGGTGCTGCTGTTCAGGAAGCACTTCGGTTTGATTGTACACATCTTTCTCTGAAGGCTATTTGTGAGCTAAAAAGCATCACCTTTAGCTTCCCAGGTCAAGGAAAAGGAATGTCCTCCTTCAGATTCAAAGTATTCCTGGTTTCCTACAGGGCCATAACCTCTGTATAGATTTATCAGCCCACAAACAGGCAATGCATAGTAGAGAAGAAGTTCAGCAAAATATACTTTTTGTTTCATGTATCTTAACAGTTTTAAAAAACAATTATTAGAATTGTGGCTTTTATGATGCTTTTATTCACCATAACTTGAATGTTTGAATAGCATATGAAAGACACTAATTTTAATGATGAGCATATCTCATTTTCTTTCAGAGAGCATTAAACAGGAAAAAATTGACTCCAGCTGAATTCAGCAATAAGGAAAACTCTGAATCGAGTACTGAACATGATAAAGAAAACTCATTTATCAAAACTGTACCAAGAAGAGTTAAAATATTTGATGGAGGGCAAGTATTGTACTTTGTACACTAGATATCATTGGGAAGATATTTTTTCCTAGATTCTAGACTTTGCAGAGATTTTGTTTCCTGATTGATTTATTTTAAACAACAGTTCCCATATTGTGGTCTGTGGATGTTGGTTTATGTTTCCAAGAAAAATGGAAAGTCATCAGTAGCATGGAGCCATGAGAGTTATGAGAAGGGGTAATAAAATAAAGAACAGTAGACTGCGCGATTCATTTTTTTTTCCAGGGAATGGGCATTAATCAGTGCTATGGGCAGCTAGATACAGCCAGAGATGTAAATTCTGTTCCTATGTTTCTCTTACATGATAAATAATACCTGTTCTGCGGCAAGGTTGTATAACTGTAGCTGGAGAGGAAATAGTCCAGGGGCTAAGCAGCAGCCTGCAGTGCTGTCTCTGTCTGGCAGCTTGCTGTGGCATACACAGGCTGGAGAGCTCTGATTTGAAAAGTGCCATGGAAATATTTACTGAGAGCCCTCCTCCCTGCACCATAATACTTCAAATCTGTTGCTTTAGCTACAGTGTTGCACTATGTACAACATCTTATAAAATTTTTAAATAGGAAAGTGCTGGTGATGACTGTAAAATTTTGTAGCACAAATAGTTCATATTTGATTAGTCTCAATGGTCAGCTGTAGGGCTTTAGTTACTGGTTCCCAATTTGAATCTAGTCTAGCCCAGCAGTTAAATCGTTACCAGCTGCCCAGGTAAAATATCGTTGTGTCTCTTCTCAGATGCAGACATTGCAAGGACCAGGTCACAAAAGCTTAACACAACATTTGGCACCCTTGAGTGGAAATATGAAGGGCATAATTGAATCCGAATGGCTTTTTCTATCTAGAGACAGTCCCCATAGGCTGAGTCCAGAGGACATTGATAGGGAATTTTAAAAGACTTTCTCATCATTGTAACTAATGTTACTCCTTTTCTGAACAAGGCAGAGCCTCCAAGATGCTCTTTTAGAGCTCCCTCATGGTGCTCAAACCTGCTTCCAACTGACACCTTTAAAAATATGTTCCTGTGTTGCTAAGAGGAAATTTGAAGTCTTTAAATACTTAGTATCAACAGTACCTTTATTTAAAAAGATTAGCTGCTATTCCTAGACAGGTCTATGACTAGCTAGTGATAAATATAGATATGGATTTAACAAATACATGCAGGAATGAGCAAAGAGCATGATTGCTTTTGTGAGTCATGGATTTTCATCTAATGTGTTATTTTAAAAATTCTGGTAGATCAGGGTTTCTAGCTGGACTCATTTTCCCATTACAACTGATTGCCTTACTCTTATGGTGCTTTTACTAGGTACAAGTCAAACGAAGACTATGTGTATGTGAGAGGGAGAGGGAGAGGGAAGTATATCTGTGAGGAGTGTGGAATACGTTGCAAGAAGCCCAGCATGCTGAAGAAGCACATTCGCACACACACCGATGTCCGTCCTTACCACTGCAATTACTGCAACTTTTCCTTCAAAACTAAAGGTAAGGCTACTTTACTGGGTATGTTTTTCCCTTTTTTTCTTTCTACTTTAAAGTACAGTTCTTTTCTTCTCTCATTTGGCTGTTCATGATCTAAAGAGGTTCCCTCTTTGTGGCATTTTATTATCTAATGCTTCAAATATTTGTAATTTATTTCCTGCTTTTCCTTTGTCTTCTGTATATTTATTCATATGATCCCATCTTCATATGAATGAACTGTCTGGCATGCCACAGTGGGTGAGAAATTGGAGTGGAAGAGGGAAGTCATGAGAGTATGATGAATGTTAGGTGAAGACAAGTGAGATGGTTTAGCTGCTCATCCTAGATAGAGATGAGACACAGAATTTTAAATCCCTTACAGTGTCTTTTGGAGGTAGGAGATGGACAAGTATATTGTACTTGTATTGGCACTCAACCAATTGCTCTAGGAAAGAAATTGGTCTCTAATAAATTACTATATTGAATTTTTTTTTTTTACCCTTGAAGGACAAAGGTTTGCTTTCCACTCAACCTTCTAAGACCCAGAGTTGGATGTCTACTTTTTAAAGCCTGTTTATAACTTTCGATACTTAAATGTATCCCAGTTTATGCAGGCTATATATTAAACAGTGGTACATCCAGGACTCAAGTGAAATAGACAGGAGAAGTTCACAGCCAAAATAATTTCAGGAAAAAAAAGCAATAAAATTTCCTTGGCTTTGAACATCATTTAGCAGCAATTCCCCCCAAGCTGTAGCCTCAGGAACATTTGTGTTTTTAGTGGGTTTGAGACTACGCAGTGGTTGGGTGGAAAATATCCAAGAAATAACACAGTGCTGCACAAAGTGGGATGAATAGGCTTCAGATGTGTCAAAACTCATCACTGCATCCTGACAGGCTGGGTCATCGTATTGCCTTTATGATGAAATGCTGGAGTGCAAATGCAGTAAATTCTCATTATGGTTTTTGCAGAGGAGGGGTGCTGGCCAAGTTCAAGTAATTAAGTTCTGCCCGTGTAAAGATCTCCCTGGTTTCAGTCGTAGCAGTACTTGTATTCACGTCCTCTTCTGCATTTGCTGTGCCTGGCTCGTGCCATTGCTGCTGGCAGTCAGGTCACACAGCTGGGTGTTTGATGTTTGGTAAGCCACTCTTCATGACAGGACAGTGTAGCCAGCAGCTTCATGAAGTATGCAAAGACTGGAAAATTTGCTCTTTGTGAGTCAATATATTCGCAACAATTATTTCAACATTTGGGATCAGTTACCACCTTCATTTCAAAGCAGAAATAAATTACTCCATAACCATAGAAGAGTCAGCATTACACTTTTATTTTTCCTATTTAAATACCTCCAAGAAACATTTTTTGTGACGTTTAAGGTGGGCAGTTACTTCTAGTAACATGCATTTTATCATTTACAGATCTGAGCCACTCTTAGCCATTTCTTGATATTTACCATATTTTCTTTTTAAAGGAGAAGGGGAAAGCAGCCTGTGGGGCCTCTCAGCTGCACATTCACTTTTGAGATTCAGATCAAGTATGTTCATGCTCTGATTTTGAATGAAATTAACATGTTTGCTTAAGTTGGCACTGGAAGTGTTTACACTAAAAATAGAATTCATCAAATACTGGAAGAGCTGCAACATACAAACTTCAGTTTCACATGATAGTTTTCTGTCATCATGACTTTGGAGACTGAATCACCCCTTTTTATACTTTGCCATAAACAAAGGAGGGATCTCTTACACCAGTACAAAATACATAATAATTTAGAGTTTCCATCCTCTTCTATTTTATCTCAATAAAAACTTCCTAAATGTAGACAGCCAGTTGGTAGCATTCAGGATAGTGAATCTGCTGCAGCCCTTGACAGCTTGCATTGAGGGATAAGGTTCTAGCAAGTGTGAAATCAAATTATAAGGTTGTTATAAAGGTACCTGAAGAAGAGATGGACACGTTGAGCATATATTTGTAGACATTTGTATACTCACAGAGCAGATAATGTTGTTTTGTTTTTTTTCTTAAGGAAATTTAACAAAGCATATGAAGTCAAAGGCACATAGCAAGAAATGCATGGATTTGGGAGTCTCAGTAGGCTTAATAGATGACCAGGATGGAGAAGAAGAATTTGGTAAGAAATTAAAGTCTTCTTTCTTTATTGAATTATTGTTTCTCTTTTGTCATCTCAGTTTCTTACCCTTTCTTTTCCAAAGCTTTTTCATTATGGTACATGGAAAAGATACAGAGATAAAAATCTTAAGAGCTAGTCCAAGGGAGCCAGAAACACAGGGAAAACTTCCACTGACAGAAATGACAAGCATATGCTAAGGATAAATTGCTGCTGAATTTTTCACAAAGTGTTATGCAGTTTAACTTTATCACTTTCACAGATAAATATGACAAGATTGAAAATACCATAAAAACAGCTGTTTGCCTAGAAAAAATGCAGTCAAGTGTAGTGCTTCTTTGAAAATAGTTGTGCATGAAATGGTCCAAGTTTTGGGATGCATATTTCATAGAAATTAAATCACTAACATGCCACACAAATATGTTGCTGAGTGCCTTGCAAGGAGGTTAATCATCTTCCAGCACAGAATTCTTCCTCCTTCACAAATAATTGGGATAAATCTGCAGATAGAGAACATACAGAAATTAAAAACATTATTCATCTTGACTTGTTCTACTTCTTCATTAGTGATGAGAATGTTTTCAGAATGAATGCATTCACTAAAAAACTTGAATTCTGCGCTTCCCACATCCCTAGAAGATTCTGCTGAAGAGGAGATGAGATCAAGGACAATCGAAGAGAGCCAAACCAGGTTCATGAGTGACTTGCTTAGCATGATAAGAAAGGTGTGCCTGCAGCAGAGCCAGTGAGATGGAGAACAGGGCTGTGCATTAGGACTGTTTGGGATCTCGGCATGTCTCAGTGCAGTGATGGCATTTTTCCCTCCCTCACATTCCTCTGTGGGGAGATGAATCGTGTTGCCTTGCCTTGGTGTATTTTTCTCCCTCCAGTGGAATAGTTTATTAGATTGTGGATGAGGCTTGGAGAAAAGATAGCAGTGGGGGACTTTATTTAAGCTATAAGGGAAAAGAAAGATGAATGCACTTGCTTCCATATGACAACCACTGGCAGAATAAGCGAATCATCTTGAATCTAATTCTAAATAATGCTGGGAATATGACTCAGCTGCTGTGATTCAGTAATGCACTAGGTAGAAAGAAACCTGTGTTTTTCCCATTTTTGGCCTTCTTCAATGTACTCTTTTTTCATAAGCAAAAAATATGTCTCCCTTCACAATTTGAGGTATCAGATAAATAACACAGAAGATAAGCAGCAGGACAAGTTACTGGCTTTTTCTTACAGAAGAATTTTTATTAATATTTTCAGTCCTCATATGACAGAAAAATTGTCACTTTTTTAAGCAATGTTCTGTAGCATTTACATTTTTGTGAGTTCTGTAAACTACAGATGAACAGATATTTCCACTTACTAGGAACTGAAAACATTTTATTCATTGATAAATTGATATTCCCAATTGCATGCATTAAAAGTTGCATTTGTGATTATAATGCAATGGGAAATGTTTTAAATGTTGACTGAATTTTCAGTAACCTGGGGTCAAAGGAAGCCACTTCAAACATTTGTTGAAAGAATGCTTTCCTTTGACTTCAAGACTATTCGATTGAGAAAGAGAGAGGCTTTCCCTTTTTACATATCATGTACAGGCATGTTTGACCATAGCATATTATATATGCCCTGAAATATGTTCTTTTCTTAGTACAGTAATTACCTAATAAATGAAACACTCTATTTTGGAAAAAAAGAGCACAGAAACATACAGGATTTGTTACATAATCCTTGAAATTCCTCATGGAATTTAATTTTATGTCTACAATGCCTATTTTGTTTTTCCCCAAAACAAAGGATGTAGCGCTTCTTTCTTTTACTGGAGCCCCAAACCAAAAAACCAACTTGGTGATAAAACCCTTCCTTTTCCAAAGGACCTGGCTCAGGTACCCACAGCAAAACCAGCAGTACAGCACAAAGTTCAGCACTAGAAACCTATCCAAGAATCAGGGTAATTAAACCCCTGATAAAGGTGCATTTGCTGCAGCCAAACCAGTCCAGCCTCTCCAGCTGCTGCAGAGCACAGAGCATTTGCAATTATCCATGGAAATTCAGTGAGCAACCCTGCACTTCAAAGATGTGATTTCATCTGTCTGCTCACCAGGCCAACCATGAAGGTCTTTCTCATGATAATTCAGAATTTTTTTTTGTCAGCCTATTTTTAAGGCAGAAGCAAGAGGGGGAAAAAAGTGTGATGTGTTTGCATAAGTGTTTTTTGTTGTGTAGTTCAGTTGCCCCATTTCAGTTGCCATGAAATCCTGAACATGCTAATTTTAGGCAGCATTTGAATCAGCTTCAACCACCTCTTTGGCTGCCCTTTCCCCAGGGCAGAGCAGCAGAGCTCACACTGGGGCCAGCACCCCTTGTGCCAGGTCTGGGCTCCAGGGACAGCCCTGGCAGCAGCATGTCACCCACAAAGGACAGTGTGATGGGCTGTGGGTACTGAGCTGCACTTGTGATGTTACATCTTTGGTGCTTCCACCCCTCCTCCCTCCAGTATGCATTGCTGGCACAGTTGTGCCACATATCCTTCAGATGTTTTAAAAACCAACGTCTTCAAATGCTTAAAAATTTGGAGTTTGGTTGTTAAAAATGTTCTGTCTCTTAAAAAGTGGTCTGTCTATTCCCATTGCTTTCCTCAGCTGAAGGCAATGTGAGAAACAGTAGAAGAAGGTGCAAAATCTGATAAGAAATAATTATGACCTCAGAAAAAAAAACTTCTTCCTGAAGACTGTGTGAAATTGGCTGGTTTCCTGACCTGTAGAATGTCTGTCTGTCTATCTGTCTGTCTCCACCTAATTCATTATCTGAACATTTGGAATACTGATTATTCTTATGGTAATAGAAATGTCTGCACCTTTGCTTAAAATAACTAAGCTGTATGTCTTTCTCTAGAATTCCACTTTGAATTAGAGAATTTACCCAGAAATTTAAAAAAGCCACCAAAGGAATTTGCTGGTTCCAGTCTTTTGTAGCTTTTTTAAAAGTCTGGGTAATCACAGTTATTTGAATATACAATTTTTTAGATTCATATGAGAAGCCAGCTGTGACCGACAGCAGTACAGATTAAATGCATGCAAACTGAACCAGGAGTGCAAACTCATGCACAATCCTGAGCACAGGCAGACACACACACACAGAGTCTGTTTTTTCAGTAATCTGAGAAGCTGAAATTTTGTTGTGCTGTGGTGTCTCAGGAAAAAAGAAAGATGCTCTCTAGCTGTCTGAGACTGTATGTGATCAGAGCTTTTAACATAGCATTCTTTGTATTTGGACTTGTCATCATTTGGGTATTAGTAAATACTTCCTGGCCTGGGTTGCTGTATTCAAAACGATTCCCTCATCCATTTATCTTTCATCTTCTGCTCTGTGGAATGTTCTTGTCACCAAAATACTGGGTTACAATGTGAGGAATGTTAATATCCGAATTAAATTGTCAGAGGAGGTGAACTGTTTAGTGTGACAGACTGCAACTGGGGATATCCTCTTTGGCCCTGCTCACATGCTCGCACAACATTTTGCTATCTAGTCTTAAAAACAACAACATGTGTTCAAATTGCAACAGTTAAAAGCTTGGAACTTGTAATAAGCTCATGTATGAATGGTATGGTATGTCTGAGTAAACTTGCACAAGAGAATTTCTTGATAATGAAATCAGCTGATGGGCAGAACATTTAAGGGTTTTCTCTGCAGAAATTCTATCCCAAAATATTCATTATTTTTACCAGTAAAAATGCGTAATTGTAAGTTTCAGATATGCGTTTATAGATATCTACACACACACATATTATGAAAATATTTTCATTTTCTGCAGTATTATTACTACAGTTCTAAGTTAATTAGCTATATGTTACTTACAGTAGATTTTAAGTCAGTTTCTATTGCCCTTCATTAGCTTAATCATGACTCAGTCTAGTTTCACTAAATCTGCATTTAAGAAGTGAAAATAAATGAAAAGCCTTACAATAATATCCTCCTTTTACAAAGAGAATGGAAGGCTGGTTCTGTGTAGTTTACAATAATCATTTAATTTTTTTTGTAATATCAGTGTCTGTTTTTCAACTAGATGTACATTAGGCATGCTGAAGCCGTACACCCACAGCCTGACATTAGACTACCTAGTGCTAGGTTTGATTTACAATATACAAATTACTTAAGAAGGTTTAGGTGTAAATAATCCCTTTAAGCAGAAGTTGCTCTTAGTTTTTGGTGTAGTTTCACTTCATTACTTTCTGTCATCTTAGGAATGAAAGTCAAAAGCCCACAGATTTTCTTCTCGTTTCTGAGGAGCCCTGGTGATCACCAGTCTGAAGTTAACCCAGTAGATGTCACTGTGAGTCCTGTAGAGCAGTGGACAGTAGCTGAAGCAAGACTGAAATCCGATAATTGAAGCCTAACAGGCCTAGAGTGACAGGAGGACAGCAGGGCTGGATACAGATGCTGGCATTGTTTAACTGTATCTTGTTTACTGCTCATTAAATTTGTGTGAATGGCTGTGGAAGGATCTATTGCAAGTCTCATACAACGGGTGGAAGGCAAGTCTAAGTTGTAATTGTTTAGAAGAATGGAGTGAATTGATGACACACGGACCTCATATAATGACATGAAAAATACTTCTGCCTTTCTTGCCACAGTCTACATTTTTTCTTCAGTTTGTTGTAGGATATATAAAATATAGAATGGATGCTTTATTTTTAAATGCTTTTATGTAAATGCCAGTCTATAACTGAAGATACTTCCAGAACTTGATACAATGAACACTGCTTTGTATTACTCAGGTGCTAAAAGCCAATAAATAATAAATGTAATAAATTTAGATTTAGATACTAATAGATAGTGAATAGATACTTAGTAAACTATGTCTTTAATCTGCATAAGTACAGCTAATCGCGGTCATATAGTTATCTACATAACTGCACATTTCCTTAGGAATCTAAAACTGAGCAGTCCAGCCTTGTGTTTTCAACCTGTTCTTGTCTTCCTGCCACTGAAAGAATGAAAATGAACATTTTGCTCTTTATGTGGCAATCTACTTAAATATTATTAAGTTATAACTAAATGTGACAAAGTTAAAAGCTTTTGAACTTCATCACTGGATTTGGTGCAGAAATTGCTGTATCTGTAGCAGGTCCTCAGTAAGTCAGGTCATGTGGCAATGATACTGCAATTAAAATTAAAAGCTGTAAGTTGAGGTTCTGAAGAACCTTTTTTTTAGTACTTTGCAGTTTGATGATAATTAGGTGGCTGTTGTTAAAACCATGTACTGTAAGGATTCCTATAGGAAAAACTTGTAATAAAATGAAAAACTTCAAAGTACATAAGGAGACATATTTCAATTACCTAATTCATAGCATCCCAGCTATGGAAATAGCAGTATGTCAACTTACCAGCCCCAGGGACTTCACAAATGGACATGTTAGGATGCTGATAGTTCCAGCTAATGCTATTGTGCTAAAGAACTTGGAGTTCTTTCTTTTCTGCTCTGGGGTAAAATGTCACTAACAGAGCCTTGTCCAAAAAGCTCAACACCAACACCACAAACAGTACAGAGCTGACCAACTGAGGACTGAAATAAATGAAGAACTAAGGTATTTTTGCCTATGATTTGTAGACACTTCAAGATGTAGGATAAAAAATTCAGCTTTCTTAGAAATAATTGTAACTGGCATGTGAACAAAATCCCCAGTCAAGTTTTGTCCATGTTTCTATTAAGCCTTTACTTCCAGCTGTTCCTAATTTCTGCAGAGTTCAGGTCTGTAAAATTCACTTACTTCTGTGAAGTCCAGGAAGAAGAAAGAGTGTTTCTAAGAATTTAAAAGAAAAGATTGCGGCAGTTGACAGAGGATGAAAGGCATCACCTACTCTTCCAAAAAGACTCTTTGTAAAAAATTGAGGCTGTCTTGAAGAGTTTGTCTGTTAAAATGGTGAGAGTTGAGTTACAAATTCGAAAGAGAAGTAGCTTTCATAAGCCTTCACTTAATAGTGTGAAACTTTTTTCCTGTTTTCTTTTTTAAAAAAGAAACTGAACTTTCATGCCAAAAGCCATTTCTCCACATGTTAGGAGCCTTTAAATTTATGATACATCCTTCATTCGAAAATACCGTACACCATTTTACAACCTCATACAAAGTTAAACACAGAAGTAATTTTGTTCCCGCTGGAAATTGAGTCAGTTTTAGTTATATGTATGTATGTATGTATATTTATATATATCTCAGCTACATAAGCATATGGTTATAATTGTGTATAGTTCAAGATAGGAAGCAAAGAATTAATCTTTCCCCAATTAAAACTGCCAGGGAACTTTAGTAGGCAGTGTACAATTACCAGAATGGGATTGGAGCCAGTACTGCTTAGTTAAAAAGACACTGCTTGGAAGAAAATCTTCCACCACAAAGAGTGGTCACAGCCTCAGGCTGATGCCTCCTTCAGAGGACACCCATAACCCTGCCTGGGTCTTTTAAAACTTCAGCAGCGGGTCCTCTTGAACTCCACTGAGGCTTAGTGGGATCACTGGATAGAAAAGCCTGGGCACCTCTTGTTTCAGCAAATGTGCATGCAGGTATAAAAGCCAGAGCAAAGCATTCCTTTGTGCATTGCCAGAACAAGCAAGTCAGGAATCTTATTTTTTACTCATCTGATGTTGCAAAGCAGTGTGGGAGTAAGGGAACCACATTCATTGCTGTCACCTCGCCTACACTGCAGGCTCTGGTTCCAGGTAAAACCACACTCAAATAGAAGCTGGCAAATGCACAAAGGGTGGAGGTAAACAGGGAAACAATAGAGGGAAATGATATCCCATGGAGTCCTGCATGTAAGGAATCTATATTCCACATACAGTTTCCCTTTCTCTTTCCATTGCTTTGTTGTAGAAAGCTGGGACATATGCAGAAAATTCCTACATAAGCAGCATTTGCTGGTAAATCCAGTAGCATTTTTAAATGTTGATTTGAAAGAAGATGGTTTCTTCTAAATCATTGTTTGCACATATGTTTTCCTTGCTTTACAAATGCATCAAGTCAGTCTAATCACTTCAGGTAATTCCTCCTGCCAGTAGAAACAATCATTCATGATTGACATCAGCTTTCATAGAAAATGTGATTCATGTGGAGAGAGGGAGAAAAAAAGGCAAGAATCAGTAGGATTTCATAGAGGATAGTTATGTGACATTGGTAAAGAGACTGAATTTAAGAGGGAGTCCAGAGTGAATTCCAGGACTTTGCAATGTGCTCTGTATTATTTAAAGAGTTGCAAGAAACCTGTAGGTCACCCTTCAGATGTGAAACATGGAGAAGTCTTCAATATCTGTTACAGAGGCATTGAGGAAATCACAGAATATTCTGAGTTGAAGTGACCCACATGGATCATCGCAGTCCAACTCTTAGCCCTGCACAGCACCATCCCTATGAGTCGCATCATGTCCAAGACCACTGTCCAGATGCTTCTTGAACTCTGTCAGGTTTGGTCCCGTGTCCACTTCCCTGAGGAGACTGTTCCAGTGCCCAGCCACCCTCTGGGTGAAGAACTTTTTTCTAATATCCAGCCTGTCCCTTCCCTGACACAACTTCAGGCCATTCCCTTGGGTCCTGTCACTGGTTACCAGAGGGAAGTGTCTGTCCCTCCTCTTCTCCTCACAAGGAAGTTGTAGCCTGTGATGAAGTCTCTCTTCAGTCTCCTTTTCTCCAGTCTGAACAGACCAAGTGACCTCAGTCTCTTCTTGTAAGGCCTGCTCTCAAGGCCCTTCACCATCTTTGTTATTCTTTGGATGCTTTCTAACAGCTTGATATCTTTTTCATATTTTGCCTCCCAAAACTGCCCCAGCACTGGAGATGAGGCTGCCCCAGTGCAGAGCAGAGCGGGACAATCCCCTCCCTTGCCCGCTGGCCATGTAGGTCACTCTTTTGATGTGACATCATGTGCTGGGTGAACAAAAGGCTCACAGGTCAGGCACAAATGGGTACAGTGAATGGGGTGACATCAGACTGGTGACCTGCCACTTGTGGGGTTCTACAGGGCCCCATCCTTGGCCCTGTGCTCTTCAAAAGAGAAGATGCCTGATATCCCCCAGAACATGCTTGACCCTCCTGGCTGCCAGGGCACTGCTGGCTCATGTTCAACTTGCCACTGACCAGGACCCCCAGGTCCCTTTCCAAGGGGCTGCTTTCCAGCCTCTCATTCCCCAGTCTGTCTGTATATCCAGGGTCATCCCATCCAAGGTGCAGAATCCAGTGTTTTCCATTGCTGAATTTCATACAGTTGGGGATTGCCCATCTCTAATTTGTCTCTCTGCAGGGCCTCTCTGCCTTTGAGGGAGTCAACAACTCCTCTCAGTTTTGTATCAGTTTTGCTCAGTGTCCCTTCCAGTCCTGCATCCAAGTCATTTATGAAGATTTTGAAGAGCACAGGGCCGAGGATGGAGCCCTGTAGAACCCCACTAGTGACAGGTCACCAGTCTGATGTCACCCCATTCACTGTAACCCTTTGTGCCTGACATGTGAGCCATTTGTTCACCCATCACATGATGTATTGTTTATCCATCTGTGAGCTGGACATTTTATCCAGGAGGATTCTGCGAGAGACTCTATCAAAATCTTTACTGAAATCCAGAAGGGTTACATCAGCTGGCTTCCCTTGATCAACTGCGTGCGTTACCTTGTCGTACAAGGAAATCATGTTTGATAAGCAGGACTCTCCTCTCATGAAGCCATGCTGGCTGTGACCAGTGGCTCTGTTGTCCTCCAGATGTTTTTCAGTACCTCCCAGGATAATCCTCTCCATAACTTTACCAGGTACAGAAATGAGACTGACTGGTCAGTAGTTTCTGGGGTCCTCTTTCTTGCCCTTCTTGAAAACTGGGACAACATTAGCCAGCTTCCAGTCAGCAAGGACCTCTCCAGATTCCCAGGACTGGTCAAAAATCAAGAGAGGCCTTGCAATGACATCAGCAGCTCTTTTAAGTATTCTCAGATGAATCCCATCAGACCCCATAGACTTTAGGCATCCAGCTGGAGCAGCAGTTCCCACACAACTTAAGAGTCAGCTGCCATGGTCCTCCAGCTCAGGGCACTGGGACCCTCCTAGCTTGTCATTGGAATTGAAGGCAGAGGTAGTTGTTTCCATTCAGAAATCAAACATATGTAGATGTTCTAACATTTTAGATATGTTTGCTTCTCAAGGTACTGAAAAAACACTGTTTATATGAAGAATAGAAATTACAGAATTATAGAGAAAAAAACACCAAAAACATTTAGTCAGTCCACATGTTGTTGTTAATAATATCTTTAACAATTGTACTTGCCATAATTTTGGAATGGAAGTTAATGAATTAATTTTTCCGCTAAAATGTATTTTCTATTTTTAACAGCTTTGTCTGTGGATGAGAATTATAAATTAAGACTACTTAAAATTCTGATAAATATTTTTGTTAGGATCATTCCAATGACCTGGAGGATTTGGGGTATTTTTAATAACATGTCTGACATGTTCGCATCTGCTGTAGTAAATGTAGGAAATCTAGTTTCCATATTTAGCTAATGTACAAATTATTGTGTAGGCAAAGAGGGGGAAAGTCATTACAGAGGGATTTTTTTAAAGAAGTTATTAGTTCCCAATTGCATTGTCCATAAGCCTTGTCCGTAAAGGCTTATAATGGTGGGTAACTTACTGAAAGGTAGCTCAGTTAAACCCATTTATCTTATCTGGAGTTCAAATGTTTGTTTTGGTTTTGGTAACTTAGCAGCCTAAAGTATAGGCAGTATATTAAAATTCTTTTAAGGGTCTGATTTTTTTCAGAATTGTTCATTTTGATGGTAAGTTGCTGTGTAGTTTTCTCAGCATCTCTGAGATTTTATCTAACCAGACATCTTTGGTTTTATAGAGCCAAATTATTTTTATGCAGATATGTTTTTTTGGACAGCTCAAGAGACAGACCTTTAATCAAATACAAAATATTAATGTATTCAAAGCATTTTGTCTTTTATAAAATATGATCCCAGACAGTCTGGCTTGGAATCAGACATAGCAGATGGGATTTTCTGTCGCTGTACTAAAGACAACTCTCTTTCCAAGTTAGATACAAAAGAAGGTGAAAAGCTGCAGTATAGTTGTATTTTGTAGAGAAATTTACCCCTAGACAGAGGTTTGGCTGTAAGGAGGGCTTCTTTATGCAAACAAAGATTCATAGGTAAGTTTTGATACAATTAATGCTTTCTTGGCTTCTAGGACATCTCAGGTAATTTTTTAATAAACCCTTTAAAACATTAGTGAAGTGAAGAAATCTAGTAGGGTCTAATTTTGGTCTCTTTTGCCTGTTAACAAGACAGATTCTTGACTAACAGCCTCCAGTCTTTCTGTTTGCATCCTTCAAAAACCTTTGCAGCCATGATTCATATTAGGTACAAGGACGCCCACTTATGAGTCAGAACCAGCCAGAGAATATCCCACTGCTAAGGTTGACAGAGCAGCCCCACATGTCAGCACTGGGAACCTAAGGAATCGGGAATCTGCTCACTGCTCCCCAAGCAGAAGAATGAAGGGTGACTTTGAGCAAATGGTTGCAAGTGGCATGAAGGAAAACAGCCAAATTCAGAAGGTTAAAAACAACATAGGAGCAGAAGATGAAAGATTATGTAGCTGTGCAGTTAAATATGTAAGCTGGAAAATAAAAACCAAAATTTAAGTCTTCCCTGTTGCTTTGATGCAGTGGGGTGTGAGTGGAAAATACATGTGCCATGTGGTTTTTTGGTGGTTTTAGTTGTTCTCTCCTGCTTCCTTCCCAGTCAGTCCAGGGCCTTCATTGCCTTAACTTCTCCTTCTACTTTTGCAGGTGAGAAGCAAAGATTTGGCTATGACCGGTCAGGATATGACGTGGAGGAGTCTGATGGTGGCGATGAAGATGAAAATGACAATGAGGACGATGATGAAGACAGCCAGGCTGAGTCAGTGCTATCCACAACGCCCTCAGTGACAGCCAGCCCCCAGCACCAGCCCTCTCGCCACGGCCTGCAGGATGCCACCAGCGCCGACGATGACATCAGGCTTCCAGACTGCTACACCGGGGCTCACACGGACTCCATGGATGGTCTCCCAAAAGCGCTGCTGACCAAGATGACTGTCCTTAGCACAGTGCAGTCAGTCAGCAGGACCTCCAGGTCTCCAGCAGAGTCCACCCATCAGGAAGCACATGAGGACAAAGCCCAGGAGAGAGGAGTGGGTCCCTGCAGTGCTGATGCAGCACTGACGGACATTGCTCCTGCATGTCCAGGTCGCCAGATGTCTGTGGATTACCCTGATCCACATACAGCTTTGGGCCACTCCTTAATATCAACTGCAGCTCTTACAAAGGTAGGAGTGTCTAAAACCAGGGAGAGAGAGGGATTTTAAGTCCTTCTTCTAAAAAGATCTTTTTGGAGATTTTTCTAAGAATATGTTTGCCTTTCCCTTCATTCTTAGAATTCTTGGTGATGAGTCTTTCAGAACAGTAAAAATTAGTCCAAGCAAAAATATATAGGACTGTAGACACAAGGATGTCGTAGGAGCATTGCTTTTCAAATTCTTAAATTTGATTGTATTCTTCCTGAAAGGTTTAATTGTAATATGGTCATTTCAGCTGATGTTTGAAGCTGGTAGATTGTATTACAAATGAGAAGGAAATAACAAATACGTGGAATGAACATGTGGTGATGGTTATGTTTTCAGGGAAAAGTGATAGAATTCATTTCACTCTGAAATATGATGATACAATCATTGGTAATTCCAAAGGGAAATTAATCTAGTCCCAAAATTTTTTGCCTTAGCACTAAAAAAAAAAAGGTGCAAATATGCTTAATAGTAGAATTAGAAAGAGCGCCAGCTGTTCAGGGAAACTAGGAGATTGCCTGAGAACAATAACAAAAGGAGAGATGAGTACAGGACTGAGACCTGAGTTCCCAGTGCTCTCAGCTTTTGTCCAAGCTGAAAGAAGATTTTAATCAGAAAAGGATGTATTTTGCCCACGCATGTGTTAGACAAGTGGATATTCAAAGCAGTGTGCAGAAAGATGAGGTCAGTCTGTGTGCAGGTCTGTGGGAGCATTCAGTAATTTTGGCAACTGTTTTTTTTAAAACTGAGCCCATGAAATCAGGGAGAGAAGTGGCAGGTGCTGAGCCTTTTTCAATTCAGCAATGGCTTTATTGGACTGTGATGGGGATGGTACAGTCACTTACCAGACTGACCCTAAAGATAGTTTTTGGAATTTGTAGTTCTTGCTACAGTCCATGGAGGCATTTGAGCTTTTCAGAGCAATGCTCAAAAAAATGAGATGTACAACAGTTTAATTAAAGGGGTAATCAAAGCACTGCCTTCTCCATGGTGAATGTAATATTTAGAAATATTATATAGAATCAATTAATCATTTAGGTTGGAAAAAAAATCTGTAGATCATCAAGTCCAAGCCTAAACCTAACTGCATGCAGTTACTGAAAAAAGGTAGCAGAAAATTTTCAAAAGCATAAAAAGTAAAAATTTCAGTCTGTTTGAAGTACCTAGTGGCTTGGTTTTTCTTTGAAAATTTACACTACTAGATTTATTTTTTACACAGTTTAAGATAGCAAACTGTTGACAACGGGAGAAACAGTAAAAATTATTGCTGCATTGTATTGTTTGACACAGGTTCAAATGTTAATTGGAGTGAGTTTGTAGTGCAACAGAGAATAAAATGAAGTGGTCTCTGATCACTGTATATGCCTGCCATAAAATGGGAGGGTCCTTGTATTTGGTGTTTAGGTTCCATTGTTGCCAGTGGATACCAGAAGGACATTTAACTGAGTGTACTCCCTCATTAAATAGAGCCACTGAAGCCTCAAGTAAATATTCATGCAATTAAAAGTGTTGAATGGTATTCTTTTATACAGCTCTAATAATTGTCTACATTAATATATTAAAAAAAGAAAAAGGAAGGCATGTAAGTAATACGAGGAAGCAATTCCTTTCCATATTTTCTTTTCCTTTCCTAGACCAAAAGAAGCATCAGCCTTGTGTCTCCCGTGGTTCATCTGCAGTCTGTTCCTATTGTGAATGGCTGTGGATCCCAGATCTTGCAATCGAGAAAAGGAGTCCACATAGGTCAGGAAGGCTGTTGTACATTCCTTCGAAAGCATCCATACCAGTTTATCAGGATCTCTTTTGAGGTGTCAGTTCTGAGAAAGATGTTGACTTCTTTCTCACACCCATCTTCTCATTTAGACAGGATGGCACTGCACAGCCTGTTAATCATATTCTCCCTTTGCTAATACATTTTCTACAAGCAGATTTCAAAAGCATTTCTCTCTGATTTTGAGGTTTTTGCCTGCTCTAGGGAATTTTTGAGACTTAGGACTGTAAAAACTAAGTAAGGTTGCACCGTTGTGCATGTGTGTGATCAATGTGCCAAAAACAAAAAGATAACCATGAGATTGCAATTGCACTTTCAGAGTACTCATTTTAGGAGGTTCTAGGAAAGGAGTTGCAAGCCTTGGTCAGTAACAGGCTGTAGGAGAAGAAAAGAGAGGATAAAAATAGTATTATAAATCCAGGTGTGTGCACCAAATAAATCACAGTGAGCTGAGGAAGCAATGGGATGTGGATCCCACATCTCACTCCAGTATCCACCCATCACCTCCACCTCTGCAGGAGCTGTAGTTCTCAGCCATCTCCTGTCATTGCACACTCTGTCTGTCACATTAGAAGCACCTATGACAAATGTGCCGTGATGCTGCCTCTGCCTGCTGGAGGCTGTAATGTCTTGAGGAGATGAGCCCAGTGCATCAAAAATGCCAGCTTATGCTTATTTAACCTTCTTGCCTGAGGTGATTTCCACATAAAACAGGCCTCCAAAGCCTTCTTGCCACTTAAAACACACATGCAAAAGATATTCAGCAATGTTTTGGAGCACTAGTGTTTGAGAGAAATTAAGCAAGGGTAATGAGGAGAGGAAAATGCAATTAGTGGGTGAGGAAGGAGGTGGAAAAAGAAAGGAAGGAAATTGGTTCATTGTTTAAGCTGAGCACTATATACTATGAGCCATTTTGTTGTTCTTTCTGAAAAGGGGGCATGGGAAGCACTCCCAGCTCCCTTGTGTTTTCGTGTTGCTGAAGGGCAGTGGTGGCTGCTGCATTAACACTCCTGTGTTGTTCTCTCCCAGAGCACGACCTCCATCAGCTCCCCGTCCTCGCTGGCAGACCACAGCATGCCGACAACAGCACCATCACCCTACACCGAGATCCCGGAGGAGAAGCTGGCTGCCGAGCCGAGAGCTCCCCAGACTCACCTCTTCAGCCACCTGCCCTTGCACTCGCAGCAGCAAGCCAAGGCTCCCTACGGCATGGTGCCCGTCGGGGGCATCCAGGTGGTCCCTGCTGGCCTGGCCACCTACTCCACCTTTGTTCCCATCCAGGCAGGGCCAGTTCAGCTCACTATCCCAGCTGTGGGTGTGATTCACAGAACTACCAGCGCCCTTGGAGAGACAGGTGGAACGGCCCCTGGCACCACCACGAATCCCGTGGGAGTCGCCGAGGTGAACAACGTGGTGCCGTGCATTCCCATCGGCCAGGTGAGCGTGCCGGGCATTCAGGGGCTCGGCACGCCCAACCTGCAGCCTCTGCCGCCGCTGGGCATGGAGACAGTGAATATCCTGGGCCTGGCAAACACCAATATCGCCCCGCAGATGCGCCCTCCGGGAATTACCCTCAACGCCGTGGGCCTCCAGGTGCTGACGGCTGGCACGGCCCCGCAGGGCACCAACCCCAGCCCACAGGGACCCCTTCCTGGCCTGCAGATCCTGAACATCGCCCTGCCGACCCTCATCCCCTCCGTCAGCCCCGCCACTGCTGAGGGGCATGGAGCCTCTGAGGCACCCACCACGGGCTCCAAACCCAGCGAGGTCCAGCTGGAGCCCGCTCCTGTCGGCTTCCCCACGGCCGAGGCTGGCCGGGATGCTTCTCCTCAGGCGGTGGCTGGTGGCCAGCGGTACAGCGGGAAGAGCCATCCCGAGCCCACCCCGCTGACCAACCCCGTTGGTCCCGGGAAAGCTGATCCTGAAAAGACTGACCTCGCCAACCCCAGCAAGCCAAAGCGTGACCTCCCTGCCCTCCAGGTGAAGAGGGCTGCCCCGGCAGAGCCCCGCTCCAAGGCGAATCCCAACACGTTAAGCAAGTCCCCAGTCCACCGAACTGTCACCCCGGACAGACAGGTACCCAGGCCGGCCGCCCCGCCCCAGCGGCAAAACACGGTGCAGTTTAGCGATGGCAGCAGTGACGATGAGGATAGACTTGTAATAGCAACCTAGTTTTTGTTTTTCATTGTGTTTTTATTTTTAGAGTTTTTTGGGTTTTTTTTATAACACTTGCAGGTTTATTTGCAAACCTTCCTTTCCTTAAAGCACATTTTTCTGACACAAACCCATTACTAATCTTCGTGCAATCATGAACTCTTGACCAATAATTGTTGTTTCTTGTCAGCTCCAGCCATTTTTGTACATGTTGTATAGACGATTGTGCCTTTTTGGAGTTTTATGTTTAGAAACCTGTACAGATTGTTGAATATATATATATAAAATATATATATATAAAATATGTATATTAAAACCAGGTAGTTGCTTGTGTTTAGTAAGTAAACATCCTATGTCAGATAAATAAAGGATTAAATTATATGTTGCACTGTTAAATGTAAATTTTTATGGCTGTGGGACAAAGTTTCTGTGTACAGATCTAGTATGTAAAACTCCATATTTATTGTATCCATATTAGTCTTGGAAAAGGGTCTGTCCATCTTTCTTGTGTAAGACGGTAGCTTTACACTTCAAAAAGAAATACAGTATCTGTGTCACAAAATATTACAGTAAAATTTTGTTTACTGACTTTACCATTGCTTATGTTGTGCCTTCTTGATGCAGTCCTGTAGCTAGAGAGGTGCTTGACTCGTTCCTTTCAGTGTCCTTCCGTGCCCTTCCAGCTGGTTCAGCTTGAAAGGATCTGGCGATGGTAAAAACCCCTGTGGTTTCACCTGCCATGGGAGAGAGAGTAACTCATCGGGCTTTACTTGGAGTAAAATCTTCCATTCAAAACATCTGGCAATTGCAGAGTGGGGAGGGAGTCCCTCAGCTTTCCGTAGAGCGAGCATCCATCCACCTCGTGCTTCTTTCCCAACTAGAATTTGAAGACTTGCCTGAGGGAAAATGGCAAAAGGGTCACAATGAAATATTTTTTTATTTGTAATCTTGAACTATAAAACCACTTTTTACTGACATTAAAATGTTGTTACACAAGAAAGGAATAATTCTTTGTGTGTTAATTGCAAAATCTGCTATACAGTTGGTGAAAATGCCACTACTGTAATGAGGGTTTGGCATAACTGATTACCATCAATCTCTTAGGAGACTGCATTTCAGGAGATCTTCATTTACAGGTAGACAAATCCATTTTCTCCCTAAATACAAGTATGTCTTATTCATGCAGGGAAAGAAGGGACTAGAGGTTTTACACATACAGTTAACGTGCTGTTTTAGCAACAAACCTGTCATAATGGGCATACAAAACATGGATGGATCCCAGAATAATGAAATTTAATACTCCTCTGTTTGCACATAGTGAAAGCAATGTAAAATTATCACTGAATTGTTTGGGCGTTCCATCTGTGGCAGGAGACACATCTGACAAGTTACAGGGCTACACATTCCTAGAAGTTTCAAGTTGACTTGGGATTCATGCTACAGTTTTTAAGTAGAGTTGGTTTCCTGGTGTGTCCTTTTATCACATTGTTACAGAAGTTTTTACAACCCCTTTCATAACCAAATTCCAGTAGGAAACTGGAAGGTGTAAATTAAAAGCTCAATCACCTTTATGGAATTAACGAGGATGAACACTTATAAAACAACTGGAAGAAAAGGACGGGAAGCAAATCCGGGGAAAAAAAAGGGAGCAAATTTGAATGTGAGCTGGGCTGCATTGTTCACAGATTAACTCCCGTATCCATCTCAAGGAAGTAATTCATACCTTGCACCACTCATATTCAAAAGCAGCACTACCCTAGATCCATTTTTAACTTTACACCGGCTTTTGTACAGTACTCACATTGTACTCATTGCATTATTCCATTACAGCGTGTTGTAAAACTGTAGGCGATGTTGAATGAGCTTTATTAACTTCCAGAAAGAGCACTTCAGTACCAGAAAGCCATTTCTATTACTCGTGATTATCAGGCAATTGTACTAATCTAGCCATTAGAAGCACACACAGCAGAAAGGGGAAATTACTCCTGTCTCTGACAGGAATG
>JAYDZK010000113.1:64465837-64488964 GCA_034509185.1 Euphonia xanthogaster | reverse complement strand
ACGCTCTTCCGATCTACTTAATGAGAGTTAAGAGTCCTCGGCTCCCCGCAGCGCCGGACTTCAAATTTGTGAGTGTCGTACGTGCAATCCCTGTGTGAAGTGTCACTGTGCATTTGTGTGTTCTTTTTGTAAGTGTAGTAGTGGTGTCAACGTGTCCTGTACCATTATCATTTTTACCTATGTGAAATTACCCCAACCAGCCAAAGCTAGAACCAAAACATTGCCGTGTTACGTGTGCTTTAAGAGCCTGAGGATTTTTCTAGTAGAATCAGGTGACAGTTTGCAGTTAATGAACTCAAGAAATTTTGCATTAGTTTTAGCTCCTTTGAAATTACACCTACCAGCAAACTAGGACGATAATTAATTTGAGCATATTTGTCTAAAGCATGACCAAAAAAAGATGACAGAGTCAGATAGCTTTAAGGCAAAGTAAAACTATCCCGAAAATTTTGAATGTCATCGCAACTTATTACCATTTTCCTGAGTTTTAGGAGGCAGCAGTGGGTAAGGAATTGCTGTTGCACATGCCCCTGAGTCTTGATTTTACTAAACTCCAGAGATTTACTGTATACACATCTTAAATATTTACTTGATGAACAGTTTGTGGTGTGCTCATATTCTGCTCAGGATTCATTCCAGGAAGTCTCCAGTTTAACAGAACATTCAGCCTGGTGAATCAGGTGATCTGCATCTGTCTTTTCTATTCTAGGTGTTTTGAAGATGCCGAGGGCAAGAGATGGAAGCATATCTTGAAGAGTAAGAATGACATGACAACAGATATGTCATAAAGAGGAACGTTAAGATGTGTCACTTGGTAAGTTCATTTTAGGACAACAGGGAGAAAGGACCAAGAGAGTAGGCACTGATTCAGCTGTGAGATGGAAGAAGAACTCCCAGAAGATGGGAGTTGCTTCTGGGGATGTAAAGCTGCAAGTCAAGAGATCTGAGGACAAATACTGAATCATCACTTACCCAGGTAAAGCAGATAAGCCACATTTGAAGCAGGAACTCTACTATTAGCAGGTATTTGCAGATATATCTAATGTTCACATCAAGGCTGGAGGAAATCACAGTTTTGTAGAAGACTGTGGTCCTGAATATTACACTGTTTCCCTTCCCTCTAGGATGTTTCCAAATGGGTATTCTTTGAGTTGCCTCTACAACTTGTGCACCAAGAAGAAACAAATTAGGAGTGTGACCAGGCCTGAGAGAAGGTTAAACTCTGTACATCTCCTCTGTTAGTGCTTGTAACCAGCATCTGTAAATATGTCAGCACACACAGGTGTCCTGCATGAGCACAAGCCTGTGACTGCTGCCTTAGCAATTACATTTTCATTCTGAATTAATTCCTTTTGTTATAAATTTTGTTGTATCTTTTATTGTCTTGTCCTGAGTCATCAGTGATGGGGAAATCACATTCCCCCTGCCACAAGGATCCTTCTGTTCAAAGCAGTAGCAAAAATCTCAGAAACCTGCCAATGCAGTATTAGGCTGCTCTTCAGATGGTGTGAATTATCACAGCTGAATTGGAATAAATAACACTGGCCTGTTTACTCAGGGATCTCTGGTGGACACCCTCTGGCAAATCCAGCACAGCTGTTTAAACATTATAGGACCAGAACAAGTGTTCTTCCTCAGTGTACCCAGGCACACTCTGGCATCTTCTCACAACCTATTCCCAGCAGGAGGGTGCAAGCAGGTGCCAGCTAAAGGCTGGGTACAAATAAAGCCAGAGTACAGACACTCAGCTTCTGTGGGATCTGTGCAGATGCTTCCCCGTGATCTGCCACAAGCCTTCACTAGAAAAAGAATTGGTGGCCAGTGGCCTGTAGCTCCTTCAGCTTAGACCTTACTTGGTTTCTCTTTGCAATACATGATGTTTGCTGGTGATGTGGGTACCTGGTTTTGGAGGCAGCATGTCAATATAACAATAATAATGGGTTTGGAACGGAACTCTATTATGAACTCTATTAAATGTGCCTGTGTTTCCTGTTGGGGCTTTAAAAAGCTACAGCATGGCCTACCTGTCACTTCTTAGGTCAAGAACTAAACCAGAGACAGACATGTCCAATGTACCTGCCCTCAGATCTCTTGACATGTAGGATTACATCCCCAGGTGCAACTCCCAGCTTCTGGACCACAGCTGAAATAAGCACTTTGTAGGTGCAGGGATGCTCTGCCCTGCTTTGGTTACTGGTGCTGCCCACACCTTTGTCCCTTTCTTTCTCAAGTAATTTGCTGAGCTTCAGGTTGATGTAAATTATGCCCTGAGGCTTGAGCAGCCCACAGTTGGTCCAGATCAGCCAGTCCCCAGCCAGAAAGTCTGAAAGCAGTGTTTTGCATACAAATTCGAGTGCCCATCACATGCATTTCATCTCAGACAACCTACATAGGCTGAACACAATATGGCCCACCTCAAAGCCTGAGATGTACCATGAAACAGACATCCCATGCCTTACACTTAGCTAAACATTCTGTATGGTTTCTTAACAGATTTTTCTTGCCTTGAGTTTACTGACATGTGGTTAAGCAGAATATAAAATTAATTTGTCACTATATAACTTACTCCAGAAGTCCTCATTTTTTGCAAGATAATCCTCACTAAGCTTTGATAAACTCTGTAGTTTAAACCTGTAAACTGCCCTTCAAACATGTGTTTAACGCTGGGACAGTTTCATCAAAACAAAATAAAAAATCCTCAGTTTTAGCATGAGTGACTTGCCAAGAGCCATGGAAACCAAACAATCCACAAGTGAGAGTGCTCACTCAAGATACCTTCAGCTGACTTATCTGATGGGCCACTGCTTCATTGCTTTGGAAAGATCCTCTGAGACCAGTATGATCATCTCCTCCTTTCCTTGCTTTCCTGGTTTTTCATGGGGGCAGAAAGTGTCACCCATCTTAGGTGAGTTCTGGCCAGTCTCTAGTTGTGAATGTTACATTATGAATGACTTAAAAAAAACATGTTTAGAATTGTCTTCCCATGTCTTAGGGAAATTTCTGTTCCCTGTAAGAAGTCTCAGCACCTACAGATGGTCTTTTAAAATGATACCTAAAACACCAAAGACTTAACACCATTTCTGGCTTCTATCTTTGAGGATAAGATCCCTGTCTTAATTCTAGGAACTGGACTGCTGATTCTGTTACTGACTTAGGATGAAAACAAGCTACTTTAAAGTACTTCAAATTGATTATTGGGTAATTTTATATGGAATGTTAGTGGGTGGATGAGCATACGGCAATAAGGATGTAACAGCCTGTAATTAATTGATTTGATGTTCATGTTTTGTTCCAGGAATGTTAAATCTGGGGAAAAAAAAGGTGTTGTTGCCATTTATGTTTGTCTGTACATTTCTCCTCTTTATACTGAACAGACTACTCACAATGTTAGGAGGTGACTGGTGATTTTCAGATATTCCATGAGATCTAAGGAAACCATGCTAGCTGAAAGATGGCAAGGTTTTACATTCCGATAGTTCAGTCATGGAAACAAAACTTAGAGTCCTAAGATGAGTCAATTAGCTAGGCATGTTTAGTTTTCTTTGGTAATTGTAGGCTTGTTTTCCCCAATAAGGTCAAATGTTAAGGCTTGTTTGGTTTTGTGGCCTGTGCTCTTTAGTGTATTTGAAATCCATTACCATGCATGAGGCATTTGTGCTGGAAATGGGCCAACTGAAGACTATTTGTAACATCAAATGCCCCCAGCATTTCCTCTTTTTGTTGAGTTTAGGCAGTTACAACATCCCTTTGGGCTTCAGAAATTCCATTTGCAGGTCATTCAGGTCTGAGGTGTTTTGGTGTTGGTGCCTAAATACGTCAGGGTTGGATTCCTCCTTCTGAGAAAGAGAGCAGGTGACACAGGTGACAGTTCCATCTCATATCATGAATAATAAGCTCTCCATTAAAATCACCGACCACTGAGAGCCCTTTGTCCCCCCATCATCTTCTTGCTCCAGATCCAGGTATGGAAGTGAGTTCAGAGCCCACTTGTTGGCACAGCTCTCATCCCCATTGCAGCCCCACTTTCATGAGAGATTTTTCACAGAGTGCATGTGAAAGGCAAGAGTGATCCCTGGACATGAACTTGCAGTGAGGGACATAGCATGGAGGAAGCATCACCAGGAACATCCACCCACCTCCCAGGAGCACAAGGACAAGGTGCACCAGTAGGGATTTTACTCAGTCCTGGGCCTCATGCAGGAGCAGATTTTGTGAACGGAGTTTGCATTATTGCAGGAGGGTTGGAATAGATGACCTTTAAAAGGTCCCTTTCAACTCAAGCATGATTCTGTGAGCAGGACCTATCCAGACCCGAAGCATTTGAGTGGAAAGCCATTATCTTGTGACTTAACTCTTCCCATCCCTCATGATCAAGGCGAATCAAGTAAAAATGAAGGATTAAAAGGCAGCTTTTGACAGAAATTTTTGACTAACCAGAAGGAATTTTGACAAGAAGCCAAAATTCCCTGTTTGACCAGAACATTACTACATCCTCTGATTCTGCAAATGCTCAAACATTCCCCAGCCCGAGCAGCTGCCCTTCTGGCACCCAGCTGTCCTGCACAGGATCTAACAAAGTCGTATCCTTGAGGAACACTATGTCCAGAGTGACCATACCCTTTGTACAACCCAATCTCAAGGGCTTCATCCTGAACACGTGAGCATGAGGAGGAGGAGATGGTGCTGCCCATTTCTTCTATGCTCAGCTACCAACACTGCAGTGATGTCCCTGCCACCAAGAGGTGACAGGGAAGATGCAGTCACCATCCTCTAGTGCAGCACCAGCTCCCTCCTCATCAGCCAGGGACTACACAGCGAGGAAGGTTGATGTCCCTCAGGTCCCTGGATGAAAGGGCTCCTCTATTAATTGCACCTCCGTCCCAGGAGGCTGCTCCAAGCTCCTGTGCTCTGGCCAGGCCAGCTGCAGGCACTCGCTGGCTGAAACAAGGCCAGGAGAAAAGAAAGAGGGAAAGATAAACCAAGCTGCAAGACAGAGCAAGCCAGGGAGAGCATGGCATTGTAACCAGGCTGTTGGGCTGTCTGGGCACAGGAAGGCAGCTCTTGTATTTCAGACCTGTTACCCACAGTTAGGTGTGTCCCTGCTTTGCAAAAACAGTCTAGGTGCCAGAACAGAAGCAAATGTTGAAACAGTGCCTCTTTGCAAAACAGAAGTCATGTTTTCATCTGGACACCAGACAGTTTTGCTCCACCAAAAAATCAAGTGGGTGGTTCAGAAAGCATTTTTGACACTTAGAGGTTTAAATTGTGTTTCTCTCTTTGTTTATTCCCATACCTATAATGATCTGTGACGCTTTTCTTATTTACAGTGTTTCAGAGCAAGAGCTCACACATCTAATGCTGATTAATTCTGCTGGACTGAGCGACTGGCTCCCCTGTGGATATCCTGTTTTCCTGTGAATCATCACTCCTTCTTGAGACATCCTCCAACTCAGATCAAAGGTCTTGAATGTATTAGATATGAAGACATCAGACAGCTCTAACAGATTAGAAAAGACACACACAAAGAAATGTGTCCCAGCTTCTCCCTCCTGTCCTGCTGAAAACTGGCACAGTGAACACAATCCTAAGCTCTTGTCATAAAAAGTAGAAAGACAAAAAGAAGAAAAATGGAGAGAGACTTTGGGAATGTAGTTTACCCAAAGATTTCTGCAATTTGCCCTTTCTAGGTATTTGCACTTTTGTACTTACTTAGTTCTCCCTTACAGCTGGGAACTTCTCAGGCTAGATTCTCATCTGATAGAAAATTATATCCACGAGCTTCAGCAAGACCTGCACCAACTGCGTCAGCAGAGGACTTGGGACTATCCCTTTAAGCACTGAGCCTTGCCTACAAACACAAAAATTAAAGGAACATGAACACCTGTGGTCTGTTTTTTTCAAGTTTATGTAGTCTGCTGCATCCTCCGTGGTTTTATTCAGTTTTCCATATAGCTACATGAACAACTGAAAGGGTCCTGTGCCAGTGAAATGCCAAAACCTGAGGTCATGAGGTCAAACTAGATTATCTTAATAGTCTCTTCTCCTCTTGCAATCTTTGCACACAGGTTTTATCTGATAAAGGAGTTAAAGTCTTTATTTCAGCAACGTTTGATCTTGGAGATTACACAAATAATTAGTCTTTTGAGCTTCTGAGCTTTTTTTAAAATAGATTTTTAAACTCTCCTTTTAATGGATGCCTTTTAATCCTTATGTTTAAGTGTAAGAGCCATGCTTGATCTAAGAGGACAGACAATGTGTTTCGATAGCCAGAAGGCCATTTTTTATGGGAGTCTTTGAAGAATGCATTGTGTTTTTTCAAGAAGCTCTTCCTCCAATCAGTGGAAAGAGCTGACTGAGGGACCAGAGGACAGTCTTTTGTTGTCATTAAGCTTGTATCAAAGAAGATAGGATGTGCTGCTCTTACATGTTAGAGTGGACTATGCCAGGCGTTTGTTTGTTTTTTTGTCCTAGACTTCTAACTCTTCTTGTATCCTTCTGCACTTGGAGGAGAAAAGAAACCCTTTTAACCTTATGCACTGTGACTACTGACTTGAAGGCAGTGGATGAAAGAATACCCAGCAGGAATACACTCTGCAAACACTCAGCAAAATCATTGGATCTGCATATTTTTAATCAATGACGTCTTGGCAAAATAAAGGGTGGCGGTTTTTATCCAGACTGTAGTTTGTCCAAGTCCCTGGGTGGGGTTCAGCTGTTTATGTTTTCTTTGAGGAAAAATGTCCTCAAGGTCTGGTCCTGAGTTGTTCTTTGCCTCCAAAAAAACCCGCAGTGAGGAAGTATTGGCATAGGGCAGGGCTGTGAGAGGCATGTGAACTGAGCCCAGAGCTTGCCCCCTGATGCAGCTCAGACAGCCATCAGGGCCACTGCAACCACCTAAAGGAGGTGGGACTGGGTTTGAAGGAGCTAGGGCCAAATGACATGAAAAATACTAATCTTCTGCATAGAAACAGAAACCTCACTGCCCATTCCTGAGGACAAATGGATAATCTTTTTTATTTTCAGTATCAGTGGAATTTCTGTTGTTTTCGTTACCTTCCCCTTTTAATTGGACCCATGTATGCAATACACATGTATTGAGAAATGCACTGGAAATAGTGATGGATAACATTGTTTTCCAACATTTGAAAGAGGAGGGGGGCAATTGTTGGTATGTGCAATCTGGGAAGCCGTAGGAATACCACAGCCCATGCTTGAGAGTTTGCTAGGCATGTAGGACATTAAACCAGATGCTTCACCTCCCCCACATTCCTCCCTGTCAGTTTGTCTGGGGCAGAGATGAGGGAGCTGGGGACTGCTGGCTTTTTACCCAGTGCTACCTTGTTCCTCTAAAGGGTTCAGCCTCTTACCTCCGCCTGCCAGGAACCATCTACTGAGCACACCTCGTGGTCTGTACGTGCACGGTGACGCAATTCTGTCAGGCCCAGCAAATCATGCAATGCCTTGGGTCGGAATGTGTTGTATTGCACTAAATAGTTTATTTAGTTGTTGTTTTGGACTTTAGAGGCCATCTCTTTCCAACCCCCCCCTGCCATGTGCAGGGCTGCCCCCCTTGTGGAATACTGATCAGACAATAAAGCTGTGGAAATAATGATGATGCCAAACCATCACTTCCCAGGGGGGAAGTGGAGCTGGAGGTTGTGTGTGTCTCACTAGCAATTGTCTTGTGACTTTCTGGCACAGCATGAAAAAGAGAGCTCTCTGAGAAGGGGCTGGAATTTGAAGCTTGGGAAGGTGATGTGAAATACTTTTCAAATATTTGTTTGGGCCAGAAAATTAGGACAAAGAAGACAAAGCCTGGCCTCAGCATTGTCGCAAGCAGTCTCCTACCGCCTTTGGGAAGGCCAGGATTTCATCCACGGATTTTTAACGCTGGCACAGAGACAGTGTCTTACAACAGAGCGTGGGCATTTCTGGCACTGTGGGGATTGCGGTTAATGACACCAGAAAGTGATTTTTTTTTTCTATTTTTTTTTAACATGTCATTGCTCCTTCGAGCAAATTAAAGTCTGATACATTTCTATGTTTCATTTACCCAGACATCTACTGCAGGGCCTAAAGCTTGTGTCTGCTGGAGAGATTAAATCCTACTAATGCTCTTTTCCTAACACACTGAGGGAATCTGGAGTCTCTCCTTTTGAAGCTGACTTGCTATTTTGACTAATTGCTTCTGGTAACAGTTAATAGCATTTTGCAAAGGCACTTCATCTGCTGACAGCAGATTGATGTGAGGAAGGGACACAGTTCACATTTCCAAAGGGAGCATTGGGAAACCCATTACCAGCTTCATTAATCTGTTAATAATAAAATTAAAGTACAAATAAAATGTGACAAATTGAGTTCTGTTGTGAAAGTCACTTTAACAGGAGGCTCTGAATAAAGGTCAAAACAGACTCTGATTTCTGCTGTGTTCTAATAGTAGAATCAGAGGAGAGCATTGTAGAAACACTGTAATTAATCTGGCAATACTATAATTGTCCCCAAACGATAGAGAGTTTGAGGAGTGATTTTTTTTCCTTTTTCCTTGAGAACATTTACAAAACCTAGAACATAAAGCTCTGTCACACAACATTTAAGTGCTAATCCAATTTCACAGGAAGCTTTCCACAATGTAGGAATGGTAGATAGGCTTACTCTCACTGCCTGCCTTCTTGTGGCTGCTACATTAGTCAGAACTCAAGTTTACCCAGCACAGGGCAAAAGAGAGAAGAAAAGCCCTGCAGGTATAGATCTTCTACCCTGCAGGTAGAAGAGAGAAGAAAAGCCCTGCAGGTGTAGATCTTCTGTCAAAGAAATGAGCCTGACATTGGAAACTGGCTTCACCAGAGTCAATCAGCCAGATCAGACATCCCTTTTCTGGCAAGAACGGCATTGGCTTGCCAAACTTATTTAAAATTAAAATGGATTTACTTTTAGGATTATCCCCCAACCTATTGACACTCCTTGCATCAGCCTTCCTAGCCACATTCTGGGTTAGCAGGATATCTTAATCTAGACTCTATTCTTAAATAATCCTCCTACTGGGACCTTCAGCTAATACTGCAGAAAAAAGCCTGCTAGGAATGAGACTTATTCATCTCTCCAAGGCACAGTGTGAATGAGTCCTGTAGAAAAAGATCAAGTTTATCAAATTCCTTCTTATTACTGTTGAGTAATTGCCCCAAAAGCAGTCACAGAGCACAATTTGGAGACACAGCTGCAGTGAATGGAGAGCAGCCTCTGCTGGGAGCACCTGAACCAAAGGCATGCTATTAAAGAACCCAGCCAGGGAAGCAAATACATAAACATGTTAATGTGAAGTGTTTGAGAAGAATGGCTCATTAAGTCAGGCAGAATAACAATACAGAAAACTAATAGCTCTATTTTAAAAATCGGCAGGAGAAAAAGGAGAAAATTGTCCTTTTGTTCTATGTGAGCCAAAGGAGTCTGTAGAGCCTCCTCTTCTCCAGTCGTTTCAGGGATAATCCAGACACTGAAGAGACCAGATTTCCAGTTTGAGAAGCACCATATGGAGTCAGCTATGTCAGGAAAGACGTAAGGGGTGGAGGAGGATAAAGAATAAGGGAAAGAGAACACCATTGTCACATGGAAGATGTCAACAGCTAGGTGAGGAATTGCCCCAGAGGTGATGGGTTGAGGGTCTGGGTAAGGCAAGAAGCCTGGAGCAGATGCCCATCAGTGTGAAAACACTCATAGATTGGAAATGGGATATAAACTGGGCTTAGCAGCCAGAAATTTGTGTGGGTTGTGAGAGGAGCTCCTAAGGAGAGAGGCAGACTATGGAAGGGAGAGAGGGCAGCAAGAAAGCTGCTGCCTCTGGGTGGATGAATTTTTCATCAGCACAGTGGTGTCACAGAGGAAGGAGCAGGACAGGGGCTCACATGAGCAGATCTTTCTGCCACAATGTGTAGCAAGAATCACTCATGCTCAGACTGACTTTAGCTGCTTGCTTGACACTCAGTCTCACATTTAATATCTATTTGTGATAAATATCAAGTCAGAGCTCTAATTCTTGTGGTAGTGATTTGAGCATTAGAAGTGGAGCAACCTGGTTCAGTTTGGGTTCACAGAGAGCTAAGTTGTCTGCTTATGGGGCAAGATTTTGGGAAAAGCAATAATGGGCAGGCCCAGGATTGCAGCTGCTTTGGGATGTGGAAGTAACCTGCTTTGAATTTTCTTTGTCAAGGACTCTTTCCAGCTAAGAGAATACTATTTCCTACCTCCTTGTTCCCATTTCCCATCGATTTTCCTATCATTTTGAAGTTAATCTTTCTCAGACAGTGTTTGTATAAGGCAAGGAAGACAAGCTCTGGTATCTCTCTTTCCACTTGTTTTCTCTCTTCTGTTCAGCAGAAATTTGTGCATTCTTGACCCAGTGTGACCCTGAGGGATATGGCCACAGCAACTGTAAAAGAACATCCCCAAGTCTGTTTGCTACCCACCAAATTCCTGAGTCTTCCTCGAAGTCTTTGCTGACCACATCTGCTGCACCACAAGGAAGGCAGCTTTGTGTTGCTATTGGTTATGTATGGGATCCTGCAGCTGCCTGCTGTAAATGCAATCATGCCTCAGGCTTTTCTTTCTGTATAATATGTGTTTCTCTCATAATTGCTTTCATTTTTGCCTTTCCCAAGGATCCTGCCTTGTAAAAAATTAGAGAGAACAACCCTATGAAGAGAATTAATATCAAATATGGAAGACCTAATGCCTGAATGCCCAAACACAGCTCCAGCAGTCCAGTCAGGACATTATAACTCTGGGATCAGCATTTGCTCTAAGTCATTCCAACTCTGCAATTTAATTCTTCCAAGGCACTGTTATTATGGCAAAAACATGGCCTTGCTGGCCAAGCACCAAGAGCCTCAGCTGAGGTAAACATCTACGTGTCTATCTGTTGTGCCAGGGTCATCTGTAGGAGCAACCATCACAAAAATTGCCATACAGTCTAAATGGCTGCTATCTCTCCTTCAAGAGGCTCTCTTTAAGCTCTTCAGGGCTTCTCACACTAAAATAAAAGAGTAGGTAATAGGAAATAAATCAGCTTTTAGGAACAAAATAGTAGCCTGCTCATGGAGCAGTAGAGAGAAGTATAAGTGATCGTAACTTGGAAAACCAAGCTATTAAATCATTAAATCTCAAACAAGGGCGGGCTTTTTTCTTCTTTCTTCTTTTTTTTTTTTCCTTTTTTTTTTTTTTTTTCTTTTTTTTTTTTTTTTTTTTTTAGGGAGGGGCAGAGGAAAAAATCATTCAATCTGACAAAGAATAAAGATGCAGCAAAGACCTAAAGCTAGAAGCTTGAGTGAGACATGTGAGCTGTTACAAAGATAGAAGGCAAATGAGGATACATAGCCAATATGAGAAGAGTTTAATATGGGATGTTCCCCTTTCCTTTCAGTCTTATGTCAATATTTGGATAACTTTCTCCATGGCTCAATCACAACTTCTGAGCTGACACAGAATTTATTGAATGAGCCTCTTTGGCTCCAATTAAACAAAAGATAGAGCAGAGAGTCCTAATGCTCCCTATGGCTGTAAAATTTATAGACATATGAATTTATGGGAAAGGAGTTTGCTTTTAAGATCCCAGTGGCTGGCTGGTTGCCTGGTGTGAGGGAAGGACGAATCTACCTGCAGGGATATGTGCTGGACACTGAGCCGTGCCTGCCCTCCAGGCACTCAGTGTGACCAATATCCTCAGCTTACAGCTGGATCCAACTGAGTATTTTCAACACATTTTCTAGGGCAGAGTTTCTATCCTAAAGTCCAAGCCTGAAACCTGCCATGATTTATGTGCTTGACCCATTGCAAGCAGTGCAATCAACTGGGGCAATGGTTACCACATCAATCACAAAACATAAAGTCAGGTGTCTATGCAGTCCAAGGGGCAGCTCATTGCTACTAAACTAAAATTCTGCAGAGTTGAGGGTGTGTTTGAAGTTTCAGGGCCCAGATGGTTCAGAACAGGTATAGAAAACATTGTGCTGTTTTGCAGGCCTGGGCACTGTGGTCTCTCAATCAGTTCAAGAAGATAGATTATACCTTGGTTGTGGAGGCATGAGGAAAGATCTATAATCAGAAAAGATACTGATAACTGCTGGATGGGGTTTCCTCTTCCTTCTGGAAGGTAGCATCTCCCAGCCTTGGCAGGAGCCCTGGTCAAGCTCCCCAGGCAGCAACACCAAGCTTTCAGCAGGGGCATGGGGACACTCCTGCAAGGAAGGGACTGCCAGTGGCAGACAGAGCCCTGAAATGCCTGGGTCCTTGTGCTCGGAAGAAAAAAGGTGTCACCAGTCTGGAGTGTAGCCAGAGGATGGGAAGAAAGGTAGGGCTGCTTGTGTCAAGAGCCTGGGGATCAGCAATGTTGGACATTTCAGAGCAGAGGAAATAAAGCCCTCGCATGTTGGGGACAACAGGTCTTCATGACTTGTCTCCTCTCTGCAAGCAAGTTCACACCAGGGACAGACGTGTATTTCTCTGTAGGTCTCTGCCTCAGCTGTCTCCCTGTAAGGAGAAAGGACACCAGTAAGGCCACCAGGTTAGCAGGTGCTTTGGCAGCCCGAGCAGCAGGAAACACACAGCTGGGATACAGCTATCAAGCACTCATCAGGACCATGGGACTCCCACCAGTGGGATTCTCTTCCCCCTCCCCTCTCCTCTTACACTTGCCAATTTTAATTTCATTTTAGATGTAAGAGTCTCTTTGCTCCTGACATTTCCTCATGTCTTCCCCAAGCAAACCAATATTTATGACATTAAATAGATTCACTGTGCATTGGTATTAAGCAATTGCTTTTAAAAGATAATCTTCCCCTTTCTGTTATTACCCCTTT
The DNA here is from genome assembly GCA_034509185.1 of Euphonia xanthogaster. Classification (NCBI taxonomy): domain Eukaryota; kingdom Metazoa; phylum Chordata; class Aves; order Passeriformes; family Fringillidae; genus Euphonia; species Euphonia xanthogaster. The sequence goes on along the minus strand of JAYDZK010000113.1, from coordinate 64,476,116 downwards.
ATTTCCACTGCTACTTTTCTTGGTGAGTTATATGTGGAAGAAATTACTGCTATTTTGTCTTGAGGTTTCCCTGAGGAATCTTGTCAAAATGAACAGTCCTCTTACTAAGCCTTCCTATACAGATTGAGTGGTAATAAAACGAAATAATTAAATGGCTCCTGAAAGAATCCAGTGCCTAAAACCCTGGGGAAAAATAATGGTTCCATCTACACCTTAGTGAACGCCTTTGCTGAAGCACAGTGTTTATGTTCTGCAGAGGGTCTCACGGCGTCACCCCCGCCAGCAGCGGCTCCGAGAGCTTTCCAGGCATGCAGTTAAGTGACGCGACTAAAAAGTGTCACCTGTTTGTTCTCACAGCCTCTCCCCGCTGGGAGAAACCCGTGTGGTGGAGAGCTTTGTTTTGCAAGTACATTACTTCTGTTTGAGTCATAATTTTATTATTGTTTTTAGTACACTTGTTATCATCTGTATCCATGAAAGAAGTTTAATGGCACTCAGGGAGTGAGTGTGTCTCCTGACTGCCTGCTCTCCTGAGTGCTTTGTTCTTCAGTAGGAGATTAAGAAAAAAAAAAAAAACTAGTGTTAGGAAAGTTTTTCTCAAGTTAGAAATAAGATGCTGAATTTCACACCAGTGATACACTTAATTTGTGCCTACAAATTGGCATGATGAATAATGTCTTGGCTTATTTTGCTGTGCAAAAATATCCTGCATCCATGCAAAGTTGAGGTTGCCACAGCCCCAAGCATGGCTGTGGCGTGAAAGTCCTGAAGTCCCTTTGTCTTTTTATACAAATCCTATGAGGTTTCCTTGACTTTGGAATTTTCCCTCCTAGCTGGATCAAACAGTCCAAAGCTGGCTCATCTGTTCCCCCCTCTACTTCTCAGAGAGTGAGAATTAATGGGCTCACTCCTGCAAGACACTGATCCTTCTGGCACCAGTTCAGCAACCCACTTATGCAAGGGTTTAAATTTTAACTGGCCAGAAGCTGCCGAGGTTAATGGTACTGTACCAGGGACTGCAGTGGGATCATCTTCCCTGACCCTGCGGCCTGACCTGCTGACATCCCTCTGGCTCCCACGCCGCCATAACTTGGGGGTGACCTCAGCACGTTTGTTTATCCTGGAATTAAATGGGTATGTGGGGACTTTACTGGATCTGCCTTACACTGCCCAGCCCTTAAGTTCAGATATCCACAGACCAGTCATAAGGGGACAGCAGATGGGGTGGGATCAGCTCCATGATGTTGTCCAGTGGCAGCCAGCTACCCTGGCTGTGAGCTCCTTCAGGCACCCAGGACATGGGCAACCTCTGGGAGGAGCACCCTCCTTCTCACTGTCCCACTAAATGTTGTGAGAGTTTCATAGTGGAAGGAGGTGGCATTGGCACTCAGGTTTGGGGACCCAGGCTTCTGGGGACCTGGATCTCAGTGATTTCCTGCAGTGCCATGTTGTAATGGGGAAAGGAGAGGCTGCCATGTCAAGCAATACCTGTGTGTGAATATGGGTTCTCATGAGTTCTTTGTACCTTGTGGAAACAACAACAAAATTCATCTCAGGCATGATCACTCACAAAACTTATGAACCTTTGAAGGCAGCCAAAATTGACCCATCCTTTTTTCTTGAGAGGGGCAGGGGAAACAATCTCCACTGGTCCCAATTACTCTGTTTGCTAGAAAAAATATTCCCGTGTAATGACCTCAGTAGGGAGTGATCGGCTCCTTTTGTGTATTAAATTAAACCTCTGGGGGGACATTAGACCCTCTAATTCGTATTTCTCAGATGCAATTTAAGTCTTTCATCAAAAAACCTCATAATATCTGAGCACTGTGATACCCAGTAGATTCATTTTCATGTGGAGGATGAAAATAGCCAACAACATGTTAACAAATTCCATGGGGAGACCAATTGTAATGATATAAATAATCTAACATGGGCACAAACTTGAAAATATGCTTCTTTATGGATCACTGAGAACAAAAAGGCTGTTTTAAACTTTTTCTTTATGTTAAGAGGTGGGGAAAACCTCCCTAGCCTGCTCATTAGGAATGGAGTACATGAGCAGTTTGCAAAGGTCAGAGTCCCAAAATGATGCATCTCTATTTTCTTACTCAGAAAAAAGACTGCTTGCACAAGTTGTCATCCCTTCTGCTGCATTAAATTGACTGAGGAAAGGACAGGTTTACATGAGCAACAACTTTCACTTAGGGATAATTGCAGAGAAGAACATTGCTTCCTGTGCAAGGAACGGATCCTGGATCAAACATCACATTTTGAGGAGCACGTGTATCATTTCCCAGGTTTGGGGTCTTTTCTGAGAATTACCTGCGAGTGCAGGACAGCCCCAAGCCTCAAAATGCTTCCTCCACCTGCATCCTGTGAGACCACTGCTATGATAGAAAACATCAGCACAAATGGGCCTTAGACACAATTTAGCCCCTGGAGTGGGTAGGCATTTTCTGATGGGAAAAGCAGCATTCCTCCCCTTCCAGCTGGACACTTTATCTAACACCATTGCTTATGACAGCACACTGATGGATGCACGTCTCTGTGGCAGTTCACCTCCTGAGGAGAAGCACAGCCTTTGGGAGGATTCTCAGGCACACTGAGAGCTCAGGGCAAGGAGGGGTTCTGTGCAGCAAATGCAAAGCTGCAGGATGATAGCCCAGGTCATGGCTGGATGTAAAAAGCGGTGGCTGGGAGAAGAGAAGAAAATACAACAATTTTTTTATCAAATAAACAGATACTTTTGCAGTTCAAGTGACACTAAAATGCATAGAAGTCTCAGAGAAGAATAATGGCATCATCAGTATATCAGGAACTTTAAATAATTTTAATTATGATTTTAAGCATAAAACCTGCCTTAGTAGTGTTCAGCATCTGTTGTTGAAAGATTTTCCACTGGAACCCTTGGTTTTTGCATATGTCTACATATTTACTGCTATTAAAATAGCATACGAAAAGATGCTTATCAGCCCCATCCAAAACATATTTTCTGGCATACAAATGCTTTAATCTATTTTTGTATTTAATCATCTATAAATAAGCAAACTAAGACATAGTCAAAGAGTACACATGCAAGCCATGCATACATCAGGTACTAATTTTCAGCATGTACTCAATTTGTCAAAAAAAATTGAGCAGAATAAGGCTCCTAAGCCCTGCTTAGTTCATTGGGCTGAGGCAGAGTAGAGTTACAGTGGCCTATGAAAAGCAGAACAGGAGGTCAGGCCTATTTATGCCCTTTTCCTGGTGGATTTGTGAAGGATAGAGTTTGCAAGAAGATGTGGCTGGTGAGTGATGCCACTACACTGGAAAAATCACCTGGGGTAGGCACAGCTGTAGAGCGTGTGCTCAGCCTACAGGTACAGGTTATCCTGTTGAGAAAAGGCAAAACAACCCCCAAAACTTGTGCTTTTCCAGAGACAGTCCAGACTGAGGAGACCTTACCCACGCCGCCCCAGCCCAGGTGATGTGGTTAACCCTTTGAAGAGAGACCATGATTTATCATCGCTCGGTACTAAGCTCTTCATGTCTTGCAAGGTAGTAAATTAAATTATTTAACCGAATCCTGTCAAATCACTTTATCCCTGGAAAGCTGTCTGGAAACCACAGAGGAGCTGCAACAGGCATGTCCACAGGCATGGAAGAAGCCAGCTCCCATTCACTCAGGCCAGAACACCTGAGAAAGACTGATAACAAGTTCTTATTTTTGTCATTGCAAGGGCTATTAGGCATTTCCTTCGGCTCTCTTCTTCTCTCTATCTGTGGATACTTTAATGTTGAGTTTATGTGGCTCAGTTTATGCAGAGCTCAGCAACAGCCTGTTGCTCTGTAATTCCCACCACCAGCCTGCTCTGGGAGAACACCAAGGAACAAGAAAGAGGTGAACTGCCAGAGAAAAAGACCCATGTGTTATACAGGAACTCCTTTGTAATCAAGAATATTAAAAGGATAAAAATTGGTTCATAATGAATTCAGGAGGCTCTCTCTACATATTTTAACTGCCTGATATTATCTCATTGGAGAGACACTCCAGCCTCACTAAAATGTGTTGTTACACAAGCAAAGCACTCCAGCATTGATTTTTCTCTTGCTGAGGATTATGAATCAACATGATTTAAGCAACTCTACTCCTGAGAGTAATGACCAGCCCCTGAAAATTTAGCCAAGCACAGGAACTTTCTGGACAGAGGCAGTTTTGTTTTAGTACTTTTAATTCCATTTGAAGACGTAGATTGTCCATTAATATTTGACCTCTAATTATGTTTTTAAGAGGTGGCTCTATTGAAAAATAGTTATATTGTGAAGATATGTGCAGAAACTTAAATGAAAGCAATTTTTTTTAAACTGTGCAACATTTTCTCTTGAATGAGCAGGTCTGTTTTTAGCAGCAGGCCAGAGGGCCCCCACCCCTGCACCATCAGTTGTGTCCTGAAGGCTTGTGAACCTGAGATGGGAGTTGTGGTTATGAGCTGTGAGTGTCTAAGCTAAAATGCAAGTAGCTGCTGCCCTGGCTTGCATCTGAAGGCACTGAAAGGATGTAACTGCACAGTGGTAGCTGTGAGGTGCAAGAGCTGCTGCAGGCTCCCCTCCACCTGCATGCACATCCCATGGTTTTCCTATCAGCAGGACTGAGCTGAACTTGCTCCAAGGCATCCAGCACCTGCCTGTTGTGCAATATTTCTTACTTAGGCAAGAGGGGGAACAAACCTTCCCTGCAGAGATCCCCGAGAGCAAAAATACAAACTGTAGCTAAGGATGAGTGTTTAGTGCTGGAATCGTGAACGGATTTGCTTGGCCTTGCCCTTCCCACTGTGGCAATAAGCAGCTGTTTGCTGTCTGTGGTGGCTGCCAAACACAGCACCCTTTTGGAGAGCAAAGAGCTTTGCAAGGCCCTCCTGGTGCTGGCAGAGTTTATAGTTCTCCCTCCAGGATCCCAACACTTGCCCCAAGCTGAGAAAACCATGGGTTTCTTTGCTGTTTATCATCTATCTCCTCTTTCCACTAAACCCCCCCAGTCTCTGAGCTGTCCAGATGTGCTGATATCATCCAGGGCCTTGCAAAACTTTCCTCCTGGGGAAGAAAAAAAATAAAAAAATGCTGCAGTAGCAGTTCCTATGGAAATTTATTATTTTAATAAGATCCTCTGAAGCACTCAAAATGAAACTAACAGCTGTTCGGAGACCAGTTGTTTCCCCCGAATTCACTGAATTTCTGGGTGAGCATGGACTTATGGGATATAAATTTGAACACTTCTAAAACCAAAGCTCAGAAAACATTCAAACCAGAAACAATATCTTGACAAAGCTGAAAACTGAATTTAGCATTCAAGTCCCTGTTTTCTTTTCCCTCTGGACAGGAGAGAGAAGATCACTGGCTTCTTGTTCTGTTACTAATGGCACCAAATAGCTTTAGATGTAACGTAATGAAATCTGTTGTTTTAGACTTAGGGCCAAATTGCAGGGGTACACCAGAGTTTGCATTAAGAAACCACACACACATATTCTCTTCTGGGCTTCCTGTACAGCCTCAGCAGACTTCACTGTGCTACTTCTGACTCACACCAGCATAGGAGAGTGGGAAACCAGTCCCAGTACGGCAGGAAGGAGTGCAGGGTGCTGACAGGAATCTGCAAAACCTTGCCTGTTCGGGAGGGAGGGATGTAAGGATCCCCCATGACAGTAACTAAGGATCCTAAAGCAGAATGAAAATGAAATAAAGGATGTATTTTCTTCACACCAAATACAAGTGAGCCACAGCAGCTGGCTGTGAGATGTTGTGAACAATAAGGCTCATCTGTTTTCTGAAAACTAGGTAGCTCAGTGGAATAGGAATCCCTGGAGAGCTACTACATTCAAAAGCACCAGCCCTGGCTCAGGACGTCTTCTGTGATTCATGGGGGTGTCTCACTTTATTTCCTTCTTCATTCTCCTACTCCTTCCTAGGCATCTGCCTTGGACTGATGTTGGTGGCTTTGGTCTGACACAGCACAGGTGTCCATGCACATGGAAAGGGATTGTGGCAGCATGATATCCTTCCCATAGCAAGGCATGCAGGATGCACAAGCGATTTGAATGGATGCACAAGGGATTTGAAGGGGATGCAGTGTAGCACCTGGGCCTTGGATGAGGCTGAGCAAGGTGAGACAACTCCTAGGAGAAGGAATTGACTCAAAATCTTATCTATTTTTTTGGTTTTCCAAACATTGGTTGACAAAAACTCTCCAGGATCCCACTGAAGACCCTTGTGGCAGCTCAGCCGTTCTTGGGTTTTGACTTTAAAGACTTGCCAAAATTTCAGTGGTTTGGATTTGTTGGTTTATATTTTTTTTAATACAAACAGTGCTCAGGGTTATATTTATCGTGCTAACTTTAACAGTATTTGGTGCAGAGGCTGTAGAAGTTTCTGGTTTTTTCCATACACAGATGCCCCTTAAGATTTAGACTACTTATGCTACTGCCTGGCAAAAGCAAAAATCATCCTGTCTTAGGCCATTTTTGTGAAGATTTTTCCATGTTGTGCTCTGTGTTGTTTTTCAATCAAACATGAAACATGACATCATGACAGGTGAGAAAAGGTTGCTTCCTTTATCTTGTACATTCAGATGGCATTTATTTCCCTATGTATCACACACGATTAAGCCCAAAACCTTGGTCTTACGGCAGGTCTGCAGTACAATGCCAATAGATCTATGCCATCATCCTTCACAGGTGTGCAAAGGAGTGTGAGAACTAGTTACTTCCTTTGCTCACATGGAAAGTGAGCAAAGGAATCTGGGCCTGTAAACTGTTCAGAAACTGTGACCCTGACAGAGTTTTATTTGTGAAAAAAGTGAACAAACCTGCTGGGCTGTGTGGGGAAATATCCACACCTTTTCAAGTCTGGCAGTACTGTCCTTGTGCAGAGGTGTGGGATGAGCTACTGAGATAGCTCTGCTCCTCTCCAGTCCCTTGGGTGAATGTCCCTGTGTTGGGCAGGATCAGGCATTCCCATCCTCCTCCTCCTCTGCATTTGGCTCTTGCAGCATCAGGCACTGACAGCAGCTGCTGTCCTCAGCTTTCCAACTTCCTTTCTGTGCATTCCCTCTCCAACAAACTGTCCCTGGAAAAGAAGGGGAGAAAGCTGAGAGTCCCCAGAATGCTGCCTTTTCTTGTCCAGAGCCAAGGAAACACCTGTATATTTTGCCACCTAGTAGTCAGCCTAGCATGAGCTCACTCAGTTTTGTACAAGATGATGACGAGTAATGAGGGAAAAGGACTTTTCCAATTCCAACATGCTTAAGCCATCTTTCTTGAGAGAAATCTTGAGTGTATATATAATTTTAAAGGCAATATTAAATCCCACAGATACCTCTAAGCCTTGCAGGGCCCCGCACAATTTTCTCAGCAGTCCCTGCATTTCCTCTACGCACGAGTTTGAAGATGAACAGCAGAAGGAAGTGTATTGACCTGTCTGCCTAAAGACCTAAGCCCAGAAGAATAACTGTGGACTAATTATTCCTCTCCTGCACCAGTGTGAAATGCTTTTAAAGAGCCACTTGTGATCCTCTTATTTCAGCCACTGATGGCAGAGGAAGCCAAGGAGACAGCAGGGCATGGCTGGAGACAGAGTGTCTTATCCATCTGAGAGAAAAAACACACCAGGCACCCATCCCCTGGCTAAAGCTGACTGAACCTCCCTATGGAGGTGCCATTAGCTGGGTTGCTTCTTTCAGAGCCTCAAAACAATGTGCTCTGAATCTGGGCCTGTAAAAGACATTCTCACACAGCTTTTCGTGACCATGTGTGCAGTGGCTTTAGGGGGTTCTGCACCTCCCCCACATTCCAGGTCCTTAAAATATTTCACCTCATCTATGTGATCAGCTCTGCAGCCCTCTCCTCCCAGAGCTCTCTCCAGCTTTCTTCTTTTCCTCCCTTTCCTATCCACACCACAACTATATCTGGCCTCACTTGCCAGCTGTAATTTTCTTTTCCACAGGCTTATTTTCTTCCTCTTTTAGAACCGCATAACCCTTTGGGCTTGCCAATTGGAATGAGGGACAAAGAGGTTAAAATAAGGGAAAAGAAGTCAGAGATATGCCTTTTTATTTATCATAAAAGCAAGGCTTTTGGTTCAGCCCAGAAAAACCTGGAAATATAACACCCTTGTCCAGAAGCACTCTTAAATAAGCACAGGCACAGGTACAGTCTAGTGGGAGGAAGGAGCCAGAGCTGCCACCAGCTAATTACCCAGCCCACTAGGAAAGCTGCAACAACCTCCTAAAACATGTCCAAGGAAAAAAACAACAAAGGGAAATCTGGTGGGGTTGGGAGTTGACAGCGGCAGGGAAGGAATAGGTTATTTCAGGAGGATTAAAAGGTCAAAGGACTCAGCGTGGAGAAGCCAGACCAAATCCACCCAAAGCTGTTAGTATGGGATCATCTGAAAAACAAATCCAGGGGCTAATCCCTCAGCCTGCTCGGGAGAGCAGTGCATGTCAAAGATGTACCCCCTCCTCCAGCTAGGCACGTCCTGCTTCTGGCTGGACACGTGAGATGGCCCTTCTCGGATGTCCATCCATCTGTGACACCACCTCATCCTTTGTCCCAGCTTTGCTCAGTCCTTACATGCAAGCAAATGGAAACCTGTAGGGACAAGTAGGAAGCCCAAGGGTGAATTCTTTGTCCCTATACTAAATACAAGCACTGTCACTCCACTCAAAAGGATGGTGCACCAGGGAAGAAAACAGCAAGCCTTCCAAGGCAGCTCCAGTGTTCCCAATTAAGAATTTGTTCTGCTTCCTAGCTGCATAGTGCATTTTGAAGAGTTGTGTGACCACCCCAAGGCTGTGAACCTCCTTGGTGAATGTCCCTCACCTCAAATATATAAAGAGAAACACCAAGAACTGCTTGCTCCACACCTAACAAATTCAGTGGAGCTTTTCAATTCCAATCCTTAGTAATGCCCTCACACAATATTGCCCTTAATAATTCCTCATAGTCAAGGGTAGGAGACAGCTCTATACCCTCCATGGCCTCCTTTGCTCCACAGGTCTCCCTTGTAGTTGTTCCTGCCAAACACACCACACTTTTCACACTACTCAGGTTAGCAAAACAGGCTGCAGAGCAGAAAAGAAATAGGCACCTGCTCCTGCTGATGACCCATGAGCACTTCATTTTTCTCTTCTAACACTTCAGCCTGAAGGGTATAAACTTGGTTACATTTCCTTACAGACACAAATTCTCTAGAAGACAGGGCTTTTCAGCAACCTCAAAGCGAAACAACTCGTGGATTTCTTTGGGGTGCAGCTACGTGAGAACGCGTCTCAGTCAGGTCTGGATGAAGCCTGTATATGAGGTCTGGATGAGCTGCAGACATTCCTATTTGCTGTGCAGGGATCCTTCCAGCTCTAGCTGGGTCTCCCTCTCTCAGAGAGAGGGGCCTGATTTGCTGCCTCTGCCGGGCCGGGAGGGCACTGACGCGGGAAGGGAATGGTGGCATCTCTGGCTGAGCAAAGCCCAGCCCGAGGCTGCTGCTCCCGGCTCCGGGCGCCAGGCGGCAGATCCAGGCACCACCTAGAGGCACTGGGGCTGTGTAAGGCTGGAGAGGGGAGCGCGGCCAGCCCCGGCTCTTTTCCACCGCGAGAACAATGCAGTAAAACGCCTATCGCTAAAATTAAGAGCGTCAGCATTCCCATTTTCCTGTTCCTTATTTTATCAAAACAAGCTGATCATTTTGAACAATAAATTCAAGCCTGGAAGCCCTCAGGGAGAGAAAGCTGCAGACAAAAGTTATGGGAGGGGAAATTCAGCCCACAGCAAAAAGAATCCAGCGGGATTAATTGGGGTATCTCCATAATCCATGCAAGATGTGCTCAGTTTAACAGCAACTTGTTTTAGGCACTTTTTTGGTGAAAGTCTCAGCCTCGATTTTTGGCTATTAAACAAAAGCAGATTTCAGTAATTGCTTGCTGTGGTCATCCACAGCAACACAGCTTTTTAGTCTTGAATAGCTAAGCAGCCTCTCCAGGCCAGAACAGACTAGGATTTTGTCACTACTCAGGGAAAATCTATTTCTCGTTTCTCCTCCGAAGTCCCTTCTTTTGGGAACTTGATACTAAATTGTGGTATTGATTCCCTGCACTGAACCACCTGGGCTCATCTTCTTGCATTCAGATTAACCTGGTGAACTAGCACTTTCAGAAAACATTCACGTGTCTTAACTTCCTGCCACCCTCTCATTTTCTTCTTTCCAGGTTGTTCTTTTTTTTTTTTTTTTTTTTTTTTTTAAATTTGAAAAA